>JANAVB010017999.1:1433235-2033235 GCA_029216955.1 Iris pallida
CATAATCACCCTAGCAAGAACCTTCTTTTTTCTTTTTCTTCTTCTCCTTTATCTGAGTTGTAACTCAGTTCTGTCCGTCAGCAACTGCGATTGAGAGGAAGAACGTAGATTTATTTTCTGAACTCAGTTCTGTCCGTCAGCAACTGCGATTGCGAGGAAGAACGTGAGATTTATTTTCTGATTATTGTTGCTTTTTTATCAGATTTATATTATAGTGTTACTCGTGGATCTCGAGAATAATCAGAAGGGGAACGTTTGTTTGAACCTCTGATCTCGACATCGAGTCTACCATCTTTGATCAAGCCCCAGGACTATCAATCTCAAAGCAAATCCTTGTAGATGGAAAACTCTCGTGCTCTTCATCGATACCAGCTTAACAAGTTGGAGAAATTCGACGAAGAACATATCCAAATCTGGAAGAGGAAAGGTCACCCTTAACTTTAATTCATAGACGTAGACTATGTTGACTGAGGATGAACCGACGATTCCAAAAGGAGGAACTGCCGATGCTATTGCTGCTGCAGTCGTCAAGCAGAGCAAATGGAAGAGAGAAAACAGCATCTGTAAACTCCTGATTCTATTCTATGGAAGACTCTCTGGCAGAGTCATATTCCAAAAAGGTGAAGGCCAAAGAGATCTGAATTCTTTGGGTAAGCTATGAAGATGATAAGAACAGGTCAAAATCTTCATTATCGAGAAGTACCATAAGTGGCTCTTCAAAGACGAGATGGCGATGCTACCTCAAGTGAAGGAATTCCTGAAGTTGTGCCAGAAGTTAGATGACGAGAAGATGCCCCTCGACGACAAGTTTTTCGTTGAAGGGATAGTCTCGAAAATTTTGTTGGTTGGAACAACTTCTATGCTAGAATGTATCGGAAGAAGCTGGACATTAGCTTGGAAGATCTTCTACAAGAGAGCCACGTTGAGGACGAAATGCGATCTCAACAGAATAGGACTCTCTATCCAACCAACTGGCTAAGGCCAACTTGGTGCAAACAAGAGAGTTCAAAGGGAAGCAGTGGCTTCTCATCACAAGAAGAATGACTCCACTAATCTAAAAGTGAAGGTCCTTCATTCAAGCAACAGAAGTCCAAGTCCCACGTGACTTGCTTCAACTGTGGCAAGAAGGGCCGCTACAAGAGTGAATACAAATCCAAGCCCAAACAAGCTGAGCAAGGTGAGCATAGCAAGGTTTCTATGGTTTCTAACATTGTTGCTATGATTTCTCAGGTCACAGCTGTGGGGGCTGACTCTGACTGGTGGATAGACACTGGTGCGACCTGCCATGTCTGCTCCGATAAGGAATAGTTCATCACATACCAGCCAACTTCTGAGAAAGTTATCATGGCGAACCAAGCCTAAGCTGAAGTTCTGGGGATCGAAAATGTGGAGCTGAAACTCACATCTGGGAACACTCTGACGCTTCAAGGTGTGAAGCACGTTCTGGTGATTGTAAAGAACCTGATCTCTGGAAGCCTGCTTAGCAACGCAGGCTTGAGGATGGACATCAATGTTGGCTAGATGGTGATGTCCAAGAAGGGAACATACTTCAAAAAGCTTTTCAAACCGAAGTGATGTTCAAAATTCAGCTTGTAAACCCATCAAGAATCAATCAATCGCTCGTTCTGATTATTCTCTTGAGTTATGGCATAATAGACTAGGACATGTTCACTGTAAAAGAATTAACAAAATGTCCAGTCTAGGACTTATCTCCAAATGTGGGATAAGGTAGAGAAGTGTGAATATGTGCTTAGACAAAGATCACAAGGAAACCCTTTCATCGGGTTAATCGAAGCACAGATCTTCTGGAGCTGGTGCACTCCAATATCTGTGACTTCAAGCAATTCTCTACAAAGTCGGGATGAAGTATTTCATAACCTTCATCGATGAATTCTCAAAGTACGCATTCGTTACTTGCTCAAGTCTAAAAATAAAGCGTTCGAGAAGTTCAAGAGTTCAGGGCCGAGGCTGAACGGCAAACTGGATAATAACTCAAGAGGCTAAGGAATGATCGAGGTGGAGAGTATCGGTCTCATGAATTCACATCATTCTGCAAAGAACATGGAATCATAAATGAGACTATCCGTATTCTCCTCAATCTAACGGAGTAACGGAGAGGAAGAACAGAACGTTGACAGAAATGATGAATTCAATGCTGCTAACTGCGGGTCTTCCTAAATGCTACTGGGGAAAGTTGCATTGATGGTCACTTTTATTCTAAATAGAGTGTTGTATGCATCTTCGGACGTAATTCCTCATGAACTCTGGTTCAAAGTCAGACCTAACTTGAATGTCATTAAAGTGTGGGGGTGTCTGGCTTATGTGAAGCTTCCATATCTGAAGATTCAGAAGCTGGGGACAAGGACTACAAAGACGATCTTCTTAGGATATGCCGAGAAGAGTGATGCTCAGAGATTTCTTGATATTGAGTCAAATCATATCATCGAATCTTGCGATGCTGAATATTTTAAAAACAAGTTTGCAAGGCACAAGAACATTGTTCTAACGGACATTCTGGAGAATGATGAAGGTGCAATGAAGACTGAGATCTTCCATGAGCCAGTTGTCCAAGATGAAGTTGTTGCTGAGGAGACAACGATTGAACCAGAACTTGCTGAGCCATCGTTGAAGCGAGCGAGGAGGCTGAAGAACTTCGGAGATGACTTCATCACCTATCATGTGGAAGCAGATCCGCTTACCTATGATAAGACGATGAAGACTAGAGATGTTGTTTTCTGGAAGGAGGCGATAGACAATAAAATTAAATCAATCGCCTCCAATAACACTTGGGTGTTGGTTGATCTACCTGGAGGAGCAAAACCTATCGGATGCAAGTGGATCTTCAAGAAGAAGATGAAAGCTGATGGAACCATTGACAAGTTCAAGGCCAGGCTAGTGGCAAAGGAGTTTTCTCAAAAGCAGCGGATCGACTACTTTGACACTTATGCTCCAGTAGTCCGGATGACCACCATCAGAATGTTGATTGCTCTTGCAGCGATACATAAGATGGTGATACATCAGATGGATGTGAAAATGACATTCCTGAATGGCGAGCTGACCGAAGAGATCTACATGCAACAGCCAGAAGGGTTTGTCGTCAAAGGCCTCGAAGATAAAGTGTGCAAGTTGGTAAAATCTTTGTACGGTTTAAAGTATGCTCCCAAAATGTGGCATGAGAAGTTTGACAAAGTCATAAGGTCAAATGGCTACAGGGTCAGTGAAAAAGACAAGTGTGTCTATACGAAGTTTGTTGATGGAAGAGGAGTCATCGTTTGTCTATACGTGGACGACATGCTAATCATAGGTACGGATATATACTGTGTCACGGAGACAAAGAAGTTTCTCTCGACGAAATTCAGTATGAAGGACTTGGAGGATGCTGATGTTATCTTGGGACTCAAGATCATCTGAACAGACATTGGACTAGCGCTGTCATAGTCTCATTATGTTGAGAAGATGATCAATCGTTACGGGTATCAGGATCTTCCAGGGATCGATACGCCGTACAAGTGTGATCTGAAGCTGAAGTCTAATTCAGGGAAAAGTGTCAAGCAGCTGGAGTATGAAAGCGTAATCGGGAGTTTGATGTATGCTACTACTGTCACAAGGCCTGACATAGCTTTTGCCGTAGGAATGCTGAGTCGTTTCACGAGCAATCCAGGCATTAAGCACTGGAAAGCTGTGAAACGGGTTATGAGATATCTCAAGAAGACTCAGACATATGTACTGCACTACAGCAGAGATCCGCCGGTAGTGGAAGGCTTCAGTGATGCCAGCTAGTGCTCAAAAATGGAGAGCGAGAGGTCCACAGGTGGATACATTTTCACAATAGGTAGAGCTGCTATATTGTGAAAATCAAAGAAGCAGACTATGCTCTCACGGTCATCCATGGAATCTGAGTTCTTTGCACTTGATACCGCAGCGAAGAAAGCAGAATGACTTCGGGAGCTCATGTATGATCTTCTAGTGGTTGGGGCACAAATACTGGGGATACCGATATACTGCGACAAACAGGCGACTACGGCGGTGGCATCAAATGACCTCTTCAACAGAAAGAAAAGGACTGTACGGTTGAAGCACAGGATAGTACACAATCTCATCAAGAGGGGTGTTATTGCAGTGATTGATGTTCGGAGTTAGGAGAACCTGCCGGATCCGTTCACCAAGGGCCTCAAGCGTCAGCTGGTCGATGACACAGCTTGTAAAATGGGTTTGAAGGCATTCCGATACTGTGTTATTACATTCCTACCATAAAGTTTTTTGCTATTAGTTCAAAAAAATCTACTAGGCATCTAGTTTTTGGTTCAAGGGAGGACTATTAACCAGAAGAATATCATGAACGGTAGGTACTTGTTCTCTGTGACATGGAGAGGTTACGGACCTACAACCAATGTTGTCTACTATTATTTTCTGCAGAAAATAAATCTTGTAGGAAGATTGACTTAAATGTCTTAATGAGTTCTCAGGCAGAGTGAATGCCTGGAAGTGCTTTACATGAAGCACGGTAGCGTAGCACTACAAAGAGTATAACTCTATGCTATAGTGGGGTGACTCCACCATGAGGTTCCCGGTTAGGGGTAATGCCTCGGCTTTGTGAGCCAAGTCACAGCGGAGTAGCACCGCAAATAGACATGTAGCCTAATGTAGTATGATAATCGTAATAAAGAGAGATAGACAACACTACAAAGAGGATGTCCTCATGTTACAATGGTATAACACCATAAAGAGGTACCATTTAGGGTACAGCCTCGGCTTTGCGAGCCATGTCATAGCGTTATAACACCGCACGGAAGCGTAAGGCTTCATGCTAGGTAGTTTGGCACTACAAAAAGGCTTGTGACATCATGCTATAGTAGTATTACACTACGATGAGGTACCCAGGTGGGGTAAAGCCTCGGCTTTAAGCCATGTCATAGCGGCGTAGCACCGCAAAGAAGCGCAATGCTTTATGCTATGAATCTTTATAAAGAACTCACCTATAGTGTATGGAAAGAGATATCAAGCCGTCTCTTGAGGGTAAACTTGTAGACGCCCAAAAATTATACACTGAAATCAGGCTGGCACAAGGCCCTTAATGTGTAGCCAGAAGCACAGTTGATGTCATTATGTGAGTAGGAAGAATTGCAGTTATGGTACAGAATTCAAGGCTTAGTCCATTCTTGTATCATACTGTTATTTAACCTATGCGGAAAGATTCAAGTCATAGCGACATCTCTCCTAATGCATGATGGGCAGTCATTGTGGGGAACACTCAACCCATATATTAAGATATATGGGATATTGTTGGTGTTTTTGCCTTTGGACTAGGAAAGATAGTCCCACATCGGCTACACCAAATGGTGAGTATCTTAATATAATGCATTGCTTGTGTTGAGGTGTGCACATGAGGTGTGGTGGAGCACAAGTGTGTGTCATGTGGGAGTATTTTCCTAGAAGAAAAAAAGATTAATTCTAACAAAGATGTAAGTTGATTTTTATTGTGCGGACTCGGACTCAGACACGGACTCCAGGATGTCTCGTGCATGCATGGGAGTGTTCGGGAGGTAGGCGTGGACTGGCACACTTCTATGCTGATTGTGGGATGATCTAAAATATCAAACACTATTTTTGACTATTGGTATTTTAGTCCCACATCGGATAGGAGAAGAGGTGAAGTCTCACTCCACTCTATAAATAGAGCCCCTTGGCCTCCTTTGAAAGGTGCACCAAAATAAGAGAGTTAAGGGAGTCCGTAAAGTCCAGGAAGCCCGTTTAAGTCTCAAATATTGACTGACGAGCGTTCTAGAAGTTTTTTAGAACTTGCTGGTTCCTGGAAGCAGGTCGTGGTGGGGCGAATCTTGCTTTGAGCAACGGTAATCTTAATCACCCCAGCAAGAACCTTTCCTCTTCTTCTTTCTTCTCATTTATCTGAGTTGTAACTCAGTTCTGTCAGTCAGCAACTGCGATTGCGAGGAAGAACGTGAGATTTATTTTTGAACTCAGTTATGTCCGTCAGCAACTGCGATTGCGAGGAAGAACGTGAGATTTATTTTCTGATTATTGTTGCTTTTGAAATCAGATTTATATTATAGTATTCTTCGTGGATCTCGAGAATAATCAAAAGGGAAACGTTTGTTTGAACCTCTGATCTCGACATCGAGTCTACCATCTTTGATCAAGCCCCATAACTAACAACCGTGACCATTTAGCTATGCCCTTGGTTTTATATATATATTTATATATTTATATTTATATATATATTTTTTTTTAAATATATATATATATATATATATATATATATATATATATATATATTTTATATATATATATATATATATATATATATATATATATATATATATATATATATATATATATATATAAAAAATATATATATATATATATATATATATATATATATATACAACCAAAAAATATATATATATTATATATATATATATATATATATATATATATATATATATATATATATATATTTTGGTTTTATATATATATATATATATATATATATATATATATATATATATATATATATATATATATATATATATATCAAATGATATATATATATCAAATGACCTCTAATTTAGTGGTTAAGAGAGATGTATGCGACCCGAGTGGTCAGGAGATCGATTTTATGTGGGAGCGTTCGCCATAATTATCTTCTTTCAATATATATAAACGCTCCCACATGAAATCGATCTCCTGACCACTCGAGCCGCATACATCTCTCTTAACCACTAAACTAGAGGTCATTATATATATATATATTTTATATATATATATATATATATATATATATATATATATATATATATATATATATATATATATATATATATATATGCTCCAAAACTAGTCGGTTGGTTTTGTATTATAGAACCATTCTATGTTTTATGGATTGGATTAATTAGTGGTTGTGATTAAAAGGTGTAGACCCCACCACCTTTTTAAAGTTATTTAATCTCAATCATGCAATTACAATCCAACATGTACAACATAGGTTGGTTTTATAATACAAAGCCAGCCGGTTGGTTACCTTTACTATAACGACACCGTGTACATGACTTGTCTTCATTCGGATGATCTGCAATCGAAATCTAGGAGAGGTCTTTTATGTCGTATGACCTGCAATCGATACTTTAGAGCGAAGCAATTAGAAAGCAGCCTCTGGAAGACCACATCATTCTCCAGAATTTAAAACTATACAACCAAGGAACTGTCCAACTGCATTGTAAACATCAACTATAGGTAGATTACCATTTGTACAAAAGTAGGCTTCTTTCTTAGGCTAGCTCTTTCGCAGAATCGTTTTTCGGTCTTCATACATAGTCCTTACGGGAGTGTAGGAGATCATCAAGCTGCTGCCGGAACTGCTCGTGACATTCATACTGAGGGTCATGTTTGCGCAAATCCTGACCTTCTTGAGAAGGAGAAGCCTCTTAGAGAAGAAAGAGAAGCAACCATGGATTTTTTTTCTTTTATCGGTTTTCGAAGATTTGTTTGTTTTTCCTATTATTTTTTGTTACTTTTGATAGATTTAAAAATTTAATCCAACGGTTAAGATGCAGATGACAATGGGGATGGACAGAATAGAGGGTGAATATGATCCCACCATATATATATATATATATATATATATATATATATATATATATATATATATATATATATATATATATATATATATATATATATAACTTAGAAATGCATCCCGACAGCTTCCTTCTCCGTTCTCATCAAATGCCAGCCTCACGAGTTCTTCAGAAGCAATCGAGGTATTCGGCAAGGTTGTCCCCTCTCTCCATACTTATTTTCGATAGTCATGGAATAATTTACATGCTTGATGGATTTGGCTGTGTGTCGTAAGAAGATAGACCCCATCATTCGGCAAGTACAACCGCATATGACGTACCTCATTTTTGTGGATGACCTGCTAGTCTTCATGAGGCCGACGCCATCTAGTCTTGGAGCATTAGCCGATATCTTAGATTAGTTCGGCAAATTGTCTGGTCTCCAGATCAACAAAGACAAGAGTACAGTTTACCTTAATAGTAGGTGTTCGACTAAGGAGGAAACGACAGCTAGACTGGGCATCACAAAAGGGGAAATACTGGTAAAGTATCTCGATATTCCGCTATCGATCAACTATACGACGGCGACGATCTGCAATAGCTTGGTTGAGTTTGCTCAAAAATGGATGGAGGGTTGGCAGGCAAAGAATCTTTTCTTTGGAGGCAGAATCGAGCTGGTGAGATCGGTTATCTTTTCCATGACAAGCTTCTGGCTACAATCGATTATACTGCCCATAGCCACCATTGATAAATTAGAGAAAATGTATGCAGCCTTCATCTGGCAGGGGGCATACATACCATTGCATGGCAGGAGTTGTGTCGGCCGAGGGAAGAAGGGGGCATGGGCCTCCGATCTATGCGGACCATGCAGACGGTGGCAGGCTGGAAACTAGTTTGGAAATTCCTACAAGGAGGTTCCTTGTGGGCTGAGTGGATGCAAAGCAGGTACTTGAAAGGCGGAAAATTCTGGTGTATCAAAGTAATAATAATGAGTCAGTCACATTCAAATACTTATTGAAGCACAGAAGGGCGGTCAGCCAGCAGCTGTAGAGGGTTTTCAAGGATGGCCTGGACACGGATCTGTGGTTAGATCCTTGGCTACAACACAAAGGCCTCCTCAGCTGGGTCGAGGATCATGCCTATCAAGAAGCATATAAAGGCATCAAAGTGGCGAGGATCATAGTCCAGGAAGAGTGGGTGACATCGGGATACAGGTTTGCTAGCACCTATAACTCTACCATTCAGCAAACGCAAATAGATCACAATATAGACAAAGATACATTGACAAGGAGTCCAACAATGGAGAATTTGCAACCAAAGTAGCATATAACTAGGCTCGAGAAGTACATGATAAATGGAGGGCGGCAGAGGTGGTCTGGTGCAAGGGGAGTACACGAAAAATGCATCTGTGTCTTTACAAACTCCTAAAAGGAAGACTACTAACTATGGATAGGCTTGCAAGACTGGGAGTCCAAATCACCAGCACACAATGTGTTCTGTGCAGGATGGCGGAGGAGACATCTAGTCATTTGTTCTTTGAATGCGCAATTTCCCGGCGTATATGGCAAGAGCAGGAAAGGAGGTTGCAAGTACAGACAACAAGAGGGTTCGAAACTGATGAAGTGTTGGAATATATTTCCAAAGGCAAACGGAGAGGCGTGGAGTGGTTCACCGAGGCCAGACTCAGATTGGCGACAGCAATTTGGCACGTATGGCAGGAAAGAAATGCCCGCATTTTTTGAGTCTACATCTATAAATGATAGAGGTCTGATGTACAATATAGAACATGACGTCGCATGTATGAAGATGCCAAGGGTTACACCCTAGTTGGCAGAGTGTAAATCTTTATTAATAAAATTACCATTTCCAAATATATATATATATATAACTTAAGTACTTTATTGGCTCATAAACCTTCCAATGTTCAATACATTATATTACATGTTCATTGTATTAAATGGTTGTAACAATGTAAGGTTCCGTATACCAAATTTGGTGAAGTTAAGTATGTTTTTCTTATGATAATTTATATTTCATTGTGTATTTTATATTACTTTTGTTGGCAACTAACAAGTCAAAATAGTTCAACAAAACTGTGCCTGACACAATCTGGCCCAATAATTAAATAGATTAAATGGATTAGTTTGACCCTTTTATTTTTCTATGAGGTTTGAGTTTAAGTCTGATCTAGCATAAAAAGGTCATGTAAGGGTTCAATCTAGACTATTAAAAAAACCTAATGAATTAGTTTATGTTTGAGCATAGATGGGTTAATGTAGGAGTGATCCAATCCCAACCCGTCCGATAAACAATGAACTTGAAAATTACTTGGTAAAAAACAAATAATAAATATCATAGTAAAAGAATTTCAAAAAGAAAATTGTCATATCTATTATATTCCAAGCCATGAGTATGTTTCTCACAAAATTTCAATTTTGGAAAAGAAGAAAATAAAAGGTTGAGACTTGAAAGAATGACTACATTTGCATGATTTTAATTGCAAGATTTTTGTAGTAGCTCCAAACACAAATAAAGAAAATTTTGACTTGTGAGTTCCTCCATCTTGTTGTTCATGATTTGTTAGTTCTTTTCGATCCTCCTAATTATGTAATTTTTGTACTTCTTGACATTCTATTTTGTTATTTAAAAAATAAAAACAACATCGACCATTGTCACGACCCGCTCCCGAATAATCGAACACGAGTCGGACACGCCCAGCCTTCGTCACTAGACACGACGAAGTAAGTTGTACCAATCTAGGGAAACAACAAGGTAATATAAATATATACAAATCACAGCATCTCTATAAATGATCACAGAATTCAAAGTACAATTCTATGATTATTACATTCATCCAGAAAGTAAGGTAAAGTCTGAAGTCTCTAATACAATGAAAGTAAAGCATCTAAAGGGAAAGATAGCTAGGCCTCATCGGCCTTTAGGTCTAGTGCAGCTCCAGCTGGCTCTAGCACGTCAGCAGGCTCACGGCCATAGTACGTGTCACACATCGCCTCCATCTCACCTGCAACATATTCAATCAGGAGCGGAGCAAAGTACTATTCTAGGTAATGAACAAGAACATCGTGATATGAAATGAGTACAAGATAACATAGAATGTAAAGTACAGAAAAAGAACATGAAAGTACATGAATGTAAATACAAAAAGTACAGGAAATAAAGTACATAAAGTAAATCCAGAACATGAAGTACAAGACATGACATGTGCACAATATTTGAAATACAACTAGCATATGTGATCGGATGGGGTGAGTACAGGAATAAGTATATGAGTACATGAATATCGGTACGACTTAGGGCTGGCATGCACGGTGCGAGACCTAAGCTATCTACATGAATATCAGAACATGGGTTTGGTCACATAGCTAGTGTATTCCCCTCCCCGACCATAAGTAAGTACAAGAACATGAAGGTACAAGAGAACATGATATCGTGTCACATTGTGTCATCAAGAGAAGTACAAGATATGAATGTAAATGCACAAGACCATAGAATATACTTGCCTTGCTCCGGGAAAGTACGGATAATGAATGGAGCTGGATGTCCTCCTGTTTTTAGTATGTACAAGTTGGTTAATTTCACATAATTATCAATTAACTATCTTCTCTAACCATAATTGGAATACTAATGTTCTAAAATCAGAGACTAACATTTCTTTCTAAATACCATAACTTAGGTCACTGACAGTATTACTTCCAATTAATATAATCCTATTAAACTACTATAATTGCAATTTAGTTCAGGTATTTAGCAATTGAACTCAACTCTATATGCCCAGCTTCCTTTAATCCAACCCACCCTCAATCTAGTAAGTAAACCCAATACAGAGGCTCCACTGACTTCCTAAAAGAACTACACAACAGCCTATCTTAAAGTAACAAGTATATTTAACAGTTATCATCTCAGGATTTAAAAGAGGAAGATGATCATCCACACAAATGAGCAATTTTCCACATAGACCCAACCTCACAGTGATGGGTTCAAAGCCCATACGTCCCCAGGTTGCTGATACTAGCTCAGAATACATAGATGGTAATATACAACCAATCCTTAATCAAGTGAAGCAACCAACAACCCTAATGAAACCCAATCAATTTCTGTAGCCTAACTAGCACATAAATGAGCACACATCTGCTCAACACACCTACTCCTAAGAACATTTAAAATGAGCCCACAAATAATTTTTCTTCATCATTGAAATTGCTCAGATGAAGAAAGGGACTCAGAAAATAACAACAACTTTATAACCAAATCAACACCACAATTTAAATATAAATCCTCTTATTACTAATATTAACAGAAAAGAGCCAGACACATGAAGTAGAACACAACTCAACTGCTGAAAAATGGTGTCCCTGAATCCCGACTTCATGCCGATACAATGGAATTGGACTCAGCTATGCGGATACTAACTAGTGGCCACGATCCGACACTTGGACATAATCCACCCGGACACGAGTGCTACCGAACAAGTTTTAAAGATTGGACACGATCCTGACATTCAGACACTGCTGGACACTAAACACAAAAATCTAATATTAAACTAACACTATTATGGATTCTTCAAGAACGAGAAGGATCGAAATTACCTGAGATGAGTCGTAGCGAAAAGAACTCCTCCTACAGATTCGGATACGAGCCATACGTGTCCAAAATACTGCTACAAACCTGGTTGGAATATTTTATCAAACATATTTCGATCAGAAAAACAGAGTTATGTTCCCGCATCTCCTTTGATTTCTTTGAAACCAAAATTACAGAAACAAACTAGGATTCCATAGATCTAAACCAGATCAAAATCCTCAATCAAGAACTCGAGATGAAATCGATCGATTCCAGAAAATAGGATTTCACATCGGACACAAAAATTCGATCAAAACAAAAAATCTAGAGGAAAACAAAACAAGAATCAAATTACTTACTTAGACCGAGCTCGTCGATCGAATTAATCACCGAATTGATCCGTTCCAACAGATCGATCGAATCCTGCCAATAATTCAAAATGTTCATAAGGAACGGAGAATTCTTCGATAAGAATCTACTTGAATTCAACACTCACCAATTGATAAGTCTGGAATCGCTCGAGCAGATCCCCAAGATCAATGACAGCTCTCGCTGATGTCTCGACTAAGAGAAGGAGTGAATCAACTTCAAATTTAGGAGGATCGGACATTAATTAATCAAAAGCTCATGAGAATTTGTCCATAATTCAAATTAGATGATCGATCTAAACTCACCAGTTGATTATCCGCAGCTGATAAAGAACAACACTGAACCGCTCGAACCTATCCGAAGATCAGACGAAGGCTCGTCATCGTCCAGTCGTCAGAAGAAGAGAATTGACGAAGATCAGCTCGTACTGCCGATCAGAGGGAGGGAGAACTTCAATTGCTGGTCCCCGGTCTGAGCTCGTCTGCCATGGCCACCAAGCTTCGTCGAGAGGAAGGAATTGAGCAAAGAGAAAAAATTGGCAGCACTTCGTGATGTTGCCACGCCTATGAAACAAGGAAGACTGCCCTGCTATTTATAGATTTGAGGAGGCTGAATTGTTTGGAGAAAAGGAAGGAATTGAACGGGAAAATGGAATTGCTCCACTACTGATAGTTACAACTGTAATTTGAATTTATTCACATTCTCCCTCTCGAATTGGTTGAACATAGGAAGAGGAAGAAAGAAATCAAACCTTCCCCTTCTCGAATTATGTAATATCCAGTTTTCCTGATGAGGGTAATTTTGAAATTTTGTAATTATAATTATTATTATTGTTATTTATTTTATATTATGATTTTTGGTAATTTTTAATTATTTTTAAACTATTTAAAAACTGCTCTAAGTCATGACTTGTGATTTTGATGTGCTGCTAGTGAAACCCTAGAGACTGCATGACCTAGAGCCTAACCATGTCATTAGGATGATTTAATTATCATTTTAGCTTGAGGATATTTTTGTCATTTAGTGAAGTTTGAATTTATTTTTAATTTATTAAATTGGTGATTCCTAGTTTGGGCTTTGACTTATAGAGACTTGTAGGCTAGTCTAGAAGCTAACCCTAGCCATGGTGACCCTAGTATAACTTAGATTAACCTACTTTTAGACATTAGAAACTAATTTTGGAATAGGAGGATTAGTTTAAGTGAAATCATTTCATGATTTATGGTTTAAAGAAATGACTTGTGATTTAATGACTTAATGACTTGTGACTTGGCCCATGGCCCATAACTTGAACCCTAACCCTAATTTTAGCCATAAGTGACCAGCCACTAGGGCTCCTCTCCCTATAAATACTCTCCTTATTTAGTTCTTGCCTCCTTTGTGTCATCCCAACACTTAGAGAAAGGAAAGGTAAATCCCCATTCTCATAAATTCCCATTTTATTCATTTAGTCTCCTTTTTCATCATAGTCTTTTGCATTGGGTTCTAATTGAAGTTTATGGACTGTTGGTGGAGAGCTATTTCAGTTTGGGATCAATTTGGAGCATTTGACCATCAAGAAGAATATCC
Organism: Iris pallida; assembly: GCA_029216955.1. Taxonomy (NCBI): domain Eukaryota; kingdom Viridiplantae; phylum Streptophyta; class Magnoliopsida; order Asparagales; family Iridaceae; genus Iris; species Iris pallida. Next base: position 1,447,329 of record JANAVB010017999.1, read on the forward strand.
CCCATTTGAAGCTTTTTCTTGCAATTTGCACTTATAGGTAAAACCCTACAAATTTGTATTTTTATTCTGATTTCTTTGCATATTAGGCTAGATTTAGGTGTCCCCTAGCTGTCCCTCAAGTTTGGTAGGATTTCGTGTCTGTTTGGTGTCCGTATCGGACACGTGTCTATGTGTATGCTTACGTGTTCGACGAAATATCGCAATGAAATAAATTTTCGTATTTTCCAAAACTAATTATATGTTTTCGAAGCTCTTGATGTGCATATTAATTATGTTGAGGACTGAGCACGATTTTGTGCACATTTCGTGTCCAAAATTGGACACACACGCACGCACGGGACACAGCACTGCGCCCGTGCAGTCCCCTGCTGTACGGGCTCGACACAGGACACGAAACGGCCTCTCATGGCCTGATTTTTGGTGGACACATGGGCCTAGTGTCTGACACGATGCTCACAAAATTTGGTCAGGTTTCGTTGAGTGGTTAGTGAGAAATCTCACTCGCACTGGACGTTGCCCAGACTGCACGAACGCGAGAATCGCGTCGGATACGAGACTCGTGCACGCGACACGATCCACGTGGACACGGTGCAAGCTGTGGGACACACTCTCCTAGTCTTGGCGAACCCTAGGACACGAGCACGAGCTCTCTAGTGTCGTGTGTCGTGTCCTGGGACGCTCTGCACCTCTACACGAGGCTACTGATACTGTATTTTCTGATGCTATGGTTTCTTCGTTTTGGACACGCCGTGTCCCACTTTGGGGACATGACACACAATGTGTGGCATGTGCACATGTAGCCCATGTATTACCAACTCTTAATTCATCATATTAACATGATTTTGTGTGATCGAATTCGAATTTCCCTAGTAGACTGATACTTGCTTTCAGTTTTAATATCCTGAACTTAATTTCCATTTTTGAACTAATTCTAATGATTATTTGTCATATTAAATTGATTGTACATATGTATTAGTACCTGCTGGGTTGGTTTTACATTATAGATTAGGTTTTATGTTCATGTAATGGGATTTCGATATTGAGATTGGGCTGAGAAGAGCTGGACTGATACACAGTCCTGAGTTTTAATTACTGAACTTTCATTTCCATTTTTCACTGATTTAAATGATGTTTTAAATTGCCATATTGATTCTACATGTGTATTAGTTCCTGCTAAGTTGGTTTTGCAAGTTAGATTAGGTTTTCACTTGGGTAATGAGATTTCGAATATGGCATGGGCTGTCATTGCCTAAAATCGGAGTTATTCATTATCATTTGTTTTCTTTTCTAAAAACTGAAATATGATGCTCAATTACATGTTAGATTCATATATGTGTGTGTAAGTGGCTGTCAAGATGAGCTATTGATTGGTGTTTAAGATGGTATTTTGATTGGTGTTTGGGGTATTGATGGATATAAACTGTCAATGGGGTTCAATACAAATGTCAATGGGGTTCAATATAAACTGTCATATTGATACACTCACTGATTTCCCATTCCTATTTGACACTGCTCTCTAACACACACTCATCCACACATCACTGCTCACAAATTCCCTTGTATCACACATACATACATACACACTATATCACACTCTACACACACACATGTATCTATATTCCTAATTGCCATTGACACTTATACACATTGCAGTCCTATTACACTATACTATTTCTCCAGGTTCTACCATGCCACACTGCCACATTGTTTCCTGTTTAGGTTGTATCATACGGAATTTCATTCCATACACATTACACTAACATATCACTAAACTGCCATGCTACACACACACCCACACATGTTGGTATCACTGTTAGCAATTGTTTACTGTCATGGTAACACATGATACACACTGTTTCATAAGGTCACACACACACATTTACACCTTGACACAAGCCCATATGTCTCTCTCCCTATCACACTCTATGTATATATATATATATATATATATATATATATATATATATATATATGTACACCTATATGTGATATATATTATCATGTAGACTTTATGTATAAATGTGATTATCTATATTAAATTAGATATATATTTAATATGTGAAATGTGTGTGAACTATACTAAATTAGTTTAATATTGAAATATGTGAGAATATATGTAAGGTGTGAATGTGTATGATATAGCTATATGGCCTATGGCCTATATACAGGGCATGTAGGCTATGAGGGTATACCTATGGCTCATTGCCTATGGGTATGGCTTGAATGCCAGTAAAGTGTGTAGTTGACTTGTATAGCCTAGAAAGTGTGTGTGCTTGCTAGAATAGGCTGGTTAGGCTTAGTGAGACTTGTTTGGCTTAGGCTTGACCTAGTTGACCTAGTTTGACTAGTCTAGTTGACTAGAGTTGACTAGAGTTGACCGAGAGTTGACTTTAGTCCAGTTTGACCCCAAACTTTATGTAGATGCATTGTAGCAGTCTGTTATATTATTTTGGACTTGTAGTGACTTGTACTATTCTATAGGAGACAGACACCACTCTTCGGACAGTAAATACTCTTCAGATACTCAGGATACAGCGAGTACATTCTCTGATCATTTCATATCCTGCTTAGGAGTATATTTCCTGCTTTAGATTTGTCACGACCCGCACCCGGATATACGGGTACGAATACGTGGGCCACGCCCAGCCTACGCCGCGGTATCGGCGGTAGAATGCTGTCAAGTGCATTATACTAACTACAACATCTAAGAATCCATAACTAGAAATGTACTCATGTCACATCACGAAACTAAGGAAGATAAGACAAGAAATAATAACAATATCACTAGAACAACTAGAATCTACAATGATCATAAGACAGGAAGATAATGAAGGAACAACAAGACTAACTAAGGAATAACTACCAGGCAACTCACATAGAGGAACAGTGTGAACCACCTCAGCTAGAATCATCCTGTAGTCCAACAAATGTGGCACAACTACTCCTAAAATTTTGTCAACATATCCAGTCAGGATGGAACGAGCACAAACCTCCATAACAGTTCTAGTTAGACGATATTGAAAATGTAGCAGTAAATAGAGAGAATCTACGAGATAAATAATGTGTACATGAATCATGGTAAGGCATATCAAGACTGTAATCTGAATATAAGAACAGGGAAAAAATAGTATAAATCATGTACAAGAATCTGGAACTATATCTATGTGAGTTTAGTATTAGTTTCAACATGTGATCGGCTTAGAACTTGATACAATGTTTGGCCTGGCTAATCATACGTGAGTGTATGATTAACACTATACAATGATGATACAATAATATCTGTGGGGTATTGATCACATCTCTACGCTAACACCCCCATCCCTGACCAATATAGTGGATCCAGTCATGACACGTCATGATACATATTCTCTGAGAGGGTAGCTAGCCTTCGCAGGAATCGTATCTATACAATGAACAATAAACAATGTAGACTTGTCCAGTGTATACCATATATAAGAGGAATAACATCTTATGACGGGATCCAGACAAATATCAATCCGTGTGAACAATGTGCCAAGAGAACAAGGATAATCTGCACTAAATACTAGAAACAAAGACGATATCATAAAACAGAAATATTATCAGAGAATGTACTCGCCTGTACTGTGATGGATAAGTCGACTGAGTCCAAGAACAGTGCCTCGAGGACCTATAGGTGGAATACTGTATCAATATAAGGGTTTGGAAGTAAAATCAAGTCATACTAAGTCAAACTGGGTTAAGGCAAGTCAAAGTAAGTCAACTAGATCAATCTAAGTCAATGGTCGACTTACAGTTGACTTTTGGTCAACTGGTCAACTCTGGTCAACTCTAGGTCGAACTTGACTAACGTTGACTAACAGTTGACTTTGGGTCAACTGGTCAACTTCGGTCAAGTTCTGGTCAATCTTAGGCTACGGTTGACTTCCGGTTGACTTTTGGTCAAAATAGTCAACTGTGGTCAACCAGGGTCAAAACTAGTCTAACCTAGGTCAAATGTTGACTCTACTTCAACGTTCAGTCAAAGTAGTCAACCATGGTCAAACAGGGTCAAAGCTAGTCTCTACAACCATCTACAGGGTCAATACATTCAATTCCAGTGGTTGTGAAATCACTGGAATCGATGGATCTCAAAATACCACAAAAGAGAAGGATTATAATAATAGGGTAAAAACTTACAGATGTTGTCGGATGATAAAATAAATATCACCAACGTGTCCAGAATGGTCAAATCAGCTAGGATAGCCTGTCCAAAAGTCCAATTTGGACACAGGGGCAAAACGGTAATTTTGGGCCAAAATGATGTCCACCGTTGGACACACTTTGCACCGAAAAACGTGCCGAAATAAAAGTGCACAAAACCTAACAAATTATATGTCCACGAATCCAGAATGACGATACGAACCCAACGGTATATCCAGAATTGGATTCCGTTGACCCGATCTCAAATTGGTCCGTTGACCCGGACATTGGAAACCGATTTGCACGGAAAAGCGTGTCGGAGCCAATGTCCCCAAAACTCAGCAAATTATATGTCAACGAGTCCAGAATGACGATACGAACTCAACGGTATATCCAGAATTGGATTCCGATGAGCCGACGTCAAAAAGTCCCGTTGACTCAGAAAGTGGGACCCGCTTTGCACCGAAATGCGTGCCCGGGTCCACGTTCTCCAAATCAAGCAAACTTTATATGAAAACATACCAGAACGACGCCACGAGTCTACTGGTGGTGTCAGAAATTGAATCCGGAGTCCCGGGTTCAAAAATGGAATTTAACTAGTGTAAATTAAAGAATTCGAACGTCCAACTTTGGCGTCGAATTCGACCGACCTAACAAGCTCAAACTGAAATGAAATCTTAAGGGGGCAGGAAGAGGGTTATACCAGCTGTGCACCGGAACTGGTAGCGCGTAAAACGGAGCTGCGACGACGAAGATACGAACCCGCGAAGTTGGCGTCACGAAACTGTGCAAAAACAGTTCAAATTAAAACGTCAACTTGGTGGCCGGTTTTCATGTATCAAACGACGAAATTAACGGATGAAATTTGAGAGGGATGAAGGGGTATATACCGAGATTGAGATGGAGCAAGAAGTTCGCCGATCCAACGGTCGGATTCTCCAGAAAATCAGCGCAAAGTTGCTGCTCCGAGACGCGAATTCTGGACTTCTTTCCGAGCGCGTGCCAACGGGAACCCGTGCCAAACGCACGAATCGGGCGTTTCTCACGCCGGGGAAGAGGCAGCGTGCCACGGGGGCCTGCCCGGGGGTGCGCCCGGCCCGCACGCGGCCGTGGAGGGGCTCGCCGGCGCCGGCGACGGCTGGAGCGGCGCGCGGCTGCTGCTCGCACCCTCCGCAGCTGCTGTCGCTGCTGCAGCTAGCTGCTGCTGCTGCTACGCGCGGTGGCGCGCGGCATGGCTGCGACGGCGGTGGGCTTGGCCGGAGCACGGCGCAGTCCCGGCGAGGGTGGCGCGCGGTTATATGGATGATGGAGGTGGTGGTGAATGATGAGGATGATGATGATGACAATAATGGTGGTAATGGTGTTGTTGTGTTAGGGAGGAGGAGGAGGAGTCGGGAGGAGGCTCGGCCTAGGGTGGTGGGGCTTGGCCGTCGGCCAAGGGCTCGGCCATAGGTCGGCTGGGCTGGTGATGGGGTGTGTAGGTGATGGAGTTGGTGAAGAATGAGAAAAGAAATAAGAGAGAGAGAGTGTGATATTTAGAGAGAGAAAGTGAGATAGGGATGGGGTGCTGCTCCTGTGTACGTGAGGGGGGAGGTTTTGCTTGTTCGGCTGAAGCATGGGGGGAGCGGGAAATGTGTTGATGGTGATGGGTGAGGGTGAGTAAGAAGAGAGAGAAAGATATTATGGTGGTAAGTGTAAGGAGGGGGTGAGCATAAGAGAGTAATGAGAGAGAGATAATAGAGGGATAGGGGTTTTACTTCATGAGGAAGAAAAGAGAGAGGGGGTTCGGCTGATAGAGGGGGTCCTCATTGTGTGGGAAGTGTCAGAGTAGGAGAGAGAGAGAGAGAGTTACATGATATATATATATATATATATATATATATATATATATATATATATATATATATATATATATATATATATATGTATATATATATTATATAAAAGAGAGAGGTAAAGATATTTTATATAAAATAAACGTATTTTCAAATAGGGAAAAATGCAGACACATCAGTGGGATGTATGGACAGTCATGGTAGGGTCCATGCCAAACTGGGTCGGACGTTGGGCCAAGTTTGGACAAAGTCGAAGCCAAGATTTAAATAAATTAATAATTTCAAACCAATTAAAATTATGGATGAAATAGGAGCACAAGGAAGATCAAAATTGTGGCACGCAAGTGTCACGTGCATAATAAGCTCAAAACAGGCCAAGGCCATATTTTGGGTCGACTGGATTGGACCGATGTAGGGCCCGAAAATTAAGTTGGAAATCAAATCAGGTTTTACGACAGATAATTAATTGGCCTAAATTGAACCGAAAGTTGTGCGAAGGAAATGGAGCACAAAATGGAGTGTCTGAGTGGGACACGAAGGTCGGGGGTGAAGAGCGTCTCGATTAGATCAGGCATGACAAGTTGGTTTCGAGAGAATGACTAGTCTGGTGCTCCTAAATTAAAAGCCACGGTAACGTGCTTATGGGGATCAAGAAAAAGAGTGGGAAATCAATTAATAATTTAAATGGTCTAAATTGACCCGAACTTGCGCGAAGCAAAAAGTGCACAAGGGAACAAGTTCGAGTGGGACACAAATTATCAATATGAAGTTAATCTCGTCTACTGCAAACTCCAAGAAGGAAGTTTCCAGGGACTGGCATCCCTGATGCTCTAGAAATCCAAGTCACGGTAGAGAGCATTAAAGATCAAAAATTAATTATATAGAAATGAATTAAAAAAATTTGAAAAAATAATTCGGGAAATTCAGGGGGCTTACAAGATTACTTTACATGATGCTGACACATTGGAAATACGGATTAGTACTATATGGATCTTGTCGTACGATGTTATCCCCTTAGCGGATACATCGGGTGTTTCGTGTTCGTGTACTTTATCGTGAGCATCGTGTACTCCTTGTGTTCGTACTTTTCGTGTGCAAATCGTGTGAAATCGTGTATACTCATGTGCTCACATGATCTTCGTGTACGACTATACTTCGTGTGCAATAACAAAACTTGGCTAGATCCTTGTGTATTGATTGGGGCGGAGGAGTAGAAGTGGTTATGTAATCAATCCAGTAGATTACTCGTGTACAACCTCTTTAGATTACTCGTGTACAACATCGTGCCATTTTCATAACCGTCTTATACTCTGAATCACTAGCACTGTTAGTTCTTCTATATATAGTATCTATTTATTTACAGTCTTCCTTTTTATCATGTTATTCTTTCAGTTTCCTGTATCTTACTCTCTAGCATGTTTATATTTTCTAACCTGTTATGATTTGCTGAGATGTACTGTACTCGTTTCTGTCCTGACTGGACCTGTTAAAAATTTTACAGTGAATGATGAGGCTCTGGTGTCTACCCATTATGGTGCAGCTTTAGACATCACTTGTGATTGGACCCACTTGCAGTAGAGGATCTACCACCAGTGGTTTAGATTGCTAGCTTAGACTATTACCTAGTCTTTCTCTTCGATACATTATTGTATATATATACTGGGAGTTTGTTTTATCTGATGTTATGGAGATGTTATCTTAGACTTATCTGGATTGTATCTCTGTGGATTTTATTCTGTTCTTATCTATCTATCTATCTTTTATCATGCTCTACCTTATATGTGATTGAGACTGTATTGCTATGTCACCTCCATTCGGAGTGTATATACTGTACAGGTACCTTATATATTGTTAGATGATTGACCTAGGACAGCGTTCTACCGCCGACACTGCGGCATAGGCTGGACGTACCCACTTCTCGTGCCCCTACACAGGGTGCGGGTCGTGACACATTTTTAGTGGTGGCCCATGCAGGTCGAGTATATGTAGTGGTATTCGAACTATAGTATCACTACAGCCTGCAGTAGGATTAGAATATTTTGAAGGTACTCAATCACACTAGGAAAAACTACTTATCATATCCCTTTTATCTAAATTTGCTGCTTTTTGTTTTCCCTTGAATATAAACTGTCCTCCTTTGATATTTCGCTTCATTCTCAGTAATTGTTTCTTGTTTTGATCTGTCTTCATGATGGTTATGGAGACATGATCTCATCGCTCCGGTTCGGAGGATACTATCGAGAGGCTGGCCACCTCTCATCCTGTTCAGCAGGGCCTCGAGATCGCAGCTCCTATTGTGCCGACACAGGTTGGCATTTCTGCTACATTGGAGGTGCACCTCCGCCTGTACAGAGACCTTCCCCTGTCATTCCCGATTTCTCTCAGCAGCAGCGGTTCATGCAGCATCAGCAACAGAACAGGGAAACCAGCAAGGGCGAGCTTTCGCCAGAACAGTCGAGGATGCACAGGTTATTGGAGATCTTGTTGCAGGTTCCGATCTTCTCGATTCCATTTCCATAATTGCCTCTTATAACTATCTTAAAATTCGAATCCATCTGCTCCTTGTTGACTGATTAATTGTAACACCCAGTTTTCCAGATGAGGATAATTTTGAAATTTTGTATTTTAATTTATTTAATTATAATATTTAAATAATAATATAATTTTTGGTAATTTTTAATCATTTAAAATTATTTCAAGTTATGACTTATGATTTTGGTGATTGACTAGTGTAACCTCAGAGCCTAGCCATGTGATTAGGATGTTTAACTAGTACATTTAGCCTAGAGGGTATTTTGGTCATTTTAGAATTTATTTGAACTTATTATGATTTATGAGAATTTGTGTGAATTTAATATTAATTAAATATTGCTATGTGTTATGCTAGTCTTGACTAGTTGAGACTTTGTAGACTAACCTAGAACTAACCCTAGTTGGTGACCCTAGTCTAACTCTAGTTAACCTACTTTTAGTCATTAGGAATTAGTTTTAAGGTAGGAATGATTACTTAAGTAAAATTAGTTCATGACTTATGGTTTAAGTCAATGACTTATGATTTATCAATTTTAAGACTTGTGATTAAGCCATAGGCCCATGACTTAGGCCCAAAACCAAATTAAACCCACCCATGGCAGCCAACCTAGGGTTTCCCACCCCTATTTAATGCCTCCTTCATTTAGGGTTAGCCTCTCTTGGAAATAGATCTCAAGTTTAGAAAGAGGTAAATCCCCAACTTTAGAAATTCCAAATTAATTCATTTTAGCTCCTTTTTAATCATAGTCTTTTGCAATAGGATCTAATTTATGTTTATGTACTGATTTTAGAGGAGCACCTCAGTTTGCATGTCATTTAGAGATTTGGAGTTGCCATTTGGAACCCCCCCTCTTTGGAGCTTGTTCTTGAGTGTTGATACTCAATAGGTAAACCACCTAAACCCATGTTTCTTCCTGATTTCTTTGCATAATAGGTTAATTTTTAGGGTTACCTAACTACCCATAAAATTTGGGCACAATTCGTGTCCATTTCGTGTCCGTATCGAACACGTATCATAGTGATACACTAGGTGTTTGTAGAAATGCCACATAGGAATAAATTTTCATATTTTTGAAATATAATTTCATGGATTTGTAGATTTTGATGTGTACATTAACTTTTGTGAAGGTGTCCTAGTGTTTTGTGTCCTTTTGTGTCCGGTTTTTGCACGTGGACACGCTGCACGAGCACATTGGACGTGCCCTGCATCTCGGGGTCCAGTTCTCTGGACACAGGACACGTCGTGTCCTAATTTTTGGGGTGGACCATGGGGCATTGTCTGCGACCACACTCCCAAAATTTGGGAGTGTCTCGTAGACTGTGCACGGAGCTTTTAAGCTCGCACGGGTCGTACGCTGTTGCGCGCGGGCTGCTGTGCGAGTGCACAAACACCACTGATACGCGTGTCATATCGTGTCTGTGGGACTCGTGGACACGGTGCAGTGTGTGTCAGACCTAGGTCTATCCTAGGTGAACCATTGGACACGAGCACGTGTCGTGTCGTGTCGTATGTCGCGTGTGGGATACACGTGCACGCATGCACGATGATATTCGTGCATTGTTTCGTGTCTGTGAATACGTGTATTCTGGACACGATTCGTGTCCAATTCCTGGACACGAGGACACCCTCATGCACCCTCACTTGTATGTCATCTATTACCAACCTTTGTTTCACAATTTTAATGATTAATTGCATTCGAAAAATCCAAATTCCCTGTTCTTCACTGTTTTCACTGATACATGGCTGAATACATTTCTTTCTTGTTTCGATTCATTCCTTTCCTATTTTTTATAATGTTGAATGGCAAATTGATTCACCAACATATGTATTTATGTATATGTATTGTGGGATAGTGTGAGGTGTTCGATAATTGGGCTCAAATAAAGTTTTTCATGTTGATGCAATAGGCTAATACTAGAAGACTGAAAACTGAATTCTTTATGAACTGTTTTCATTTTTTTTCCTGTTAAACTGATTTCTTAATTGTTTGATTTCTCTTTTTTCTGTTTAACTGAGGAAGAATGGATAGGCATTTGATTTGTGTAGTTGCTTATGGGTTGGAAATCAATTTGATAGGTTAACTGTCATTGTGATTGTATTGGACTATGGGTTCGAATTGGATGTTTGGATTTCGAATTTGATTGGGTTTGAAACCTGGAACTGAGGCACATTCACTTTTAGTTGTACCTCACTGATTTGGGGGATTATATTAATATAGGAATTTGGTTTTGATTTCAATGTATTGATGTATATATACATTGTTAGTTCACTGGGTTATGAGAACATGTAGAGTACCCTGTTATTGATTCCTGTCATCACATACACTATAAAACTGGGAACCTGGGACTGAATGAACATGAGTTCATTTACTTAATGTTTATTCCTGAAAATAAACTAAGGCCTGAGAAACACACAACTTGAACCTATATGTCTATACACACACATATATGGAACTGTCACACTATTTTTTTTCCTCAAACACTCACACACATTTCCATATTCCTGTCACACAAAAATCTGAGACCATGCCAACTGATCCCTGAATTCCTGAGTACACATACACATGACCCATTGCACTAACACATGCTTCCCTCATTCACAACTGAAATTTGTCACATGTTTTTCCCTATTTTTACTCACTCATTTATACACAAACATGTATGTAATTGACAGCCCCTTAACACCCTTGTTGGCTGTCCTACAAAGCCCACAAATCAGTCCCCCCCTCTTTTGCTCCTAAAACAGTCCAATAACTGTCTAATATCAGTCCCTAAACTCAGCCACATTCCAGTCCCATTTACACCCATTTCAGCCCCTTAACCCTCTCTCTATATCTATGTAATTGTATATGTATGTAAGTATGTACCTCTCTATGTATCTATCTAAATATATATATATATATATATATATATATGTATATTATATATTGATACTTGCTATATATATTTGATACCTATTAGTGTATTCCTATTGGGTATTGTGATATATGTAGAGGTTGTGATAGTGTTGTAGCCTATAGTTGATATAAGTTAGTTAGCCTAATGTAATTTTATTAGGCTATTTGACTTGTTGGTTAGGCTTAGAGTTGACCCCTAGTTGACTTCAGCCTAGAATAGCCTAAAACCTTGTAGGTTGCATTATAATTTCATTGGCTTATAATCTGAACTCTTTATAAACTGTTTTGCCACTCACTTATAACTCTCTCTCTAGTATATATATATATATGTATATATCTGTATATGTATGTATGTGGCTATGAGTAAATGAATACAAGTAGGTTTGTAACTATATTTCTTTATATGAATGTGTTTTTGCACTCGTTTAGCCTTGTGATTGTGTGTGATTGATAAACTAGGCTTGGTTAGGCCTAGTGAGACTTATCAGACTTGTTTGGGTTAAGTTTGACCTAGTTGACCTAGTTTGACTAGTCTAGTTGACTAGAGTTGACCGAGAGTCGACTTTGGTCTAGTTTGACCTAGACAGCATGCAGATGCATTGTAGATTACTATTATCATCCTCTGTATACATCTTGATTTGTTTTGCTCTAAATAGGAGTCAGGTACATCATCTCGGACAGTACATTTACTTCAGACATTTAGATGTCAGGCGAGTACATTCTCTGATCATTTCATAGCTTGCTTAGAATTATATTCCTGCTCTAGTTTACCTTATTTGATGATGTCACGATATTATCACGGATTAGTACTATATGGATCCCTACATTGAGATGTTATCCCCCTCGGAAGCATCGGATATATTGTGTCATGTGTTTCATGTACATCGTGTATTCTTCGCTCTTATGTTATTCATGTTTCTCATGTGCATCATGCTCGTTCATGCTCGCTCGTATACTCTCATGTGCTCTCATGAATCGATCATGTTTCCCATATATCTCATGTATAACCTATATTGCATGTGCACTCATTTATGAGCCTTCATGTGAATTTTATGTGCACCCGTTTATGGGCCCCCATGTGAACTTCATGTGCACTCATGTATCGGCTCTCATGTATACTTCATGTGCACCCTTTTATGGGCTTCATATGAAAACCATGTACGTAACATAACTTGTTTGGATCCTTACATATTGATTGGGGTATGGAGGAGTATAAATAGTCATGTGAACAATTCCAAAGTAGTATAGCCATGTGCACCTCTTTAGTATAGTCATGTACAAATCCAGCCGTTTACATGTCGACTTTGTTCTCTAAATCACTAGTCACTGGTAGCTCTCTACTTATAGTAGATATTTCTATTACAGTTCTCTTTCTGTTTACATCATATACTATCTTTCAGTTTCATGTATCGTACTCTCTTGCATGTCTATATTTTTCTAACCTGTTATGATCTGCGTGAGATGTATTGTGCTCGCTCCCGTCCTGACTGGACCTGTTGAAAATTTTACAGAGGATGATGAGGAACCCTGCACCCCTTACTTTGGAGCTTGCCTAGATGACACTCGCGACCTGGACCCCTGGGGAGGTTCAGGCAGCTGCTGAGGATGATACCCCTTGCATAGTATAGATAGCTTAGACTATTTCTTTTCATGTGTAGTTGTTGTCCTTATTTTCAGAGTTGTATATTTTTGAGATGTTGAGACTTGTTATTTCATTTATGTTGTACCTCAGTTAAGGATTTTCTTATCTATTTATCGTGCCATATTCTATCTCTAGATTGTGATTGAGTTGTACCTCTGTGTTTGTTTGCCATTAAAATTGTTTTGATTGAAATCTTAATACAAACAGAACAGTAATACAATATAGGACTTAGATGTAGTCCTAGGAGTACACTTTTGTTTAAGCTGGGTCCTTAGTGCCAATGGAGCGAGTGGTAATGCGTTGACTCCGTTGACCGGCTGACGGCGGTTATCGGTTCTCTGAAGGTGTTGATTACTCTGGGTGCTGGAGCTTGCTGAGAGGAGGAAGACGTTGAGTGTCTAGAACTGTCTCTCCGGTGATTCTCTGTTGTGGATTCTCTGTGAGTCTTCTGTTCTGAGTCTCTGTGTGTGTGTGAAGGAGATGATCCTTCTATTTATAGTTTTGCAGGCTGGCTGCTCATGCGCGCATGTAGGATGCGCCGGTGTGGGAACGCCACGTAGAGGTTGCTGATGGAGGCGCATGGATGCTGCGCCCTGATCGAGGGGGAGAACTCTTCATACTGCTGTTGTGAGCCGGCACGTAGCAGGGAGAAGATCTTTCCGTTGCTGAAATCTTGGATGAGTTGAGTCAAAAGACACATGTCGTCGACTCATGGTTCGAAGATCTCGGATTTGGTGGAGAGGAGTGACCTGGTGGGCTGCGCCTTGGATTGGGCGCAGAAGGAGGCTGCGGCTCATAACCTTTAGGAGTTACAAACCATTTGGGGCGCATGGCTTTTGAGGCGCATGCAGGCGACTTTTCTTCTGTCTTTCGGGATCAGAGATCAGTCTGGGGCGCATGGCTTTTGAGGCGCATGCAAAACTTCAACCGGAGACTCTTCTTCTGTCTTTAGGGATCAGTGAAGGGTCTGAGACGCATAGCTTTTGAGGCGCATGCTGGTTTGGACGCATGGCCGTAGAGGCGCATGCGGGTGTTGACGCATGGTCGTAGAGGCGCATGCGGGTGGCCACGTGGCAGTAGCCGTCGGAAGTCATGATGATGCTGACGTTGCCGATGCTTCGTTTTTTGAATAAAGCTGTCAACTGTTCAGACTTTGGGAGGCGTGCTGCCAACTCTGTCAGTTCAGCATTTAATGTTGGTGACGTTCGATGGACAGCTGAGTGGGCGCGTCGGTTGGCGTTCCACTCGGTATGGAGATGTGTGGGGGCGCACCCTCTATAATGCGCCGAATACTGTAGGGCGCGTCTGTGTGATGCGCCTGATGCCGAAGGGCGCGTCCGTGTGATGCGCTGTCTGGCTGGCGCATCGGACATGTCTTTTAATGATGCGGCTGTCTCGCTCTTCGAGTGCTATAAATAGCCGTTTGGCTGAATTTGAGGCGTCCGGTTCATCCATTTAATGTAAATTCATTGTACGGAATTCGGAGGGCCATCCACTTGGCGCGTGGGTTTGATCTGCCCGGCCTATAAATAGTGGCATGGAGAGAAGATTTGCTTCTCATTCCCTCACGTACTTCCAATATGAACTTGAACATACGGGTGCATTCTGCTGACGAAGTGCTCCCGAGGGTGAAGATGAGACGCTGCGTTGTCTTTGATGCACTTGAAGGTGACTGTTACATCCAAAAGACGGAGTCGAGGGCTTCTGAGGCAGGCGGAAGGTGCCTGTTGCATCCAAAGATAGGGATGCTCGAGCCTCGTCTCCGTTATTCCGGCAGAGCCGTAGATCGAAATGGCGGTACAAGGCTCTTTCTTCCTGCAAAGTGGGGTTTCCCCACTTTGATCGTGTCGAAAGCTGCTCCTTTAGCCGTGGTTTCGATCACGGTCTTCCTTCGGCTTTGGAGGCTCTTTCGAAGCCTCCCCTGGCCACAGCATTTGCGGTGCTCTTCTCTTCCTTGGTTCCAGCCAGAGGGTTAAATGCTTTGTGTCGAAGCATTTATCGGGCGAGCCTGGTTGGAAGAGCGGCACATAACTGGGCTCTGCTCGGCCAGGTGAGCCTGGCTGGAAGAATTTGGCTGAAGGGATGCACATAACTGAGCTGCTGGAGAGATGATGGGATGCGCCTGGATGGAGGCGCATGATATCTGCTGCGCCTTACTGGTGGTGCATAGTGATGCTGCGCCTATCTGGAAACGCATGGTGGCCGCTGCCCTTATCTGAAGGCGCATGATGGCCGCTGGCTGTAGTCTTAGGCTCTTTTCTTTGTAGAAATTCTCCTTTGTACAGCCTTTTCTAGACATGTAATAGACTTTTATATATAAATAAAAAGTCCTTCTTCAAATGTCTATAGTTATTGACTTTGCTGTGAAGTTCTTCGTCTGAGTTCTGGCGCGTGTAGTGTCTGGCGCATGGGCTTTCTGGTTGTGAAATTCTATGCTTCTACAAGACCCCCTTCAAAGTTTTCAAAACTTTTGAATAAGTTTTGGAATACTTTGAAATAAGAAGCATGGAGGTCAGGGCGCATGATTTCTGGGCGCATGCTTGTTCGGGCGTATACTCTTCTCAGTTGATGATGATGATGCCTCGGTAACCGAAAAGATTAATGATGATCTTTTGGTTTTATTTGCTGCTATCCTTGCAGAACCCGAGGCGACGGCTGAGATCATACGTCATCTGTTCACACGTGCGACCAAGCCCTATAAATAGGTAAGAGTTGGAGAGAGAAAGAGTTCTTCTTCTCTGTGCCTCTGCTTCTTTAGAGTTTCTTCTTCAAAAACCCTAACTTCTCCTTCTTCGAGAGAATGGCTCCCAAGACTCCTCGCGGCGCTGCCAGCAAGGGGAAGGAGAAAGCGAAGGAGTCCGCGGATGAGGATGTACCTATCACTCTTGCGCCTCTTGCCGACGTTCGTCCTGAGGTGACAGGTGGGAGCGTGAAGTGGCTGGGACTGAGGCTGCGGCGGAGCAGCTGTCTCAATCTATGAAGAAGACGACGGAGAAGCGGGCTGCGGTGGATGCCAACATCGCAGAGGTTGATGCTCAGATGCGTCGTCTTGAAGACCAGCGGGCCCAACTTCAACTAGAGACGAGGAAACGACTCTTACTCAGCGGACCCTTGCTTTGGCTCAGCAGCGACGACAGCTTGATGAGAAGAATTTCCGCTGAGGCTGTCGGGTTAATGCGTCAAGAAGCCGAGCTGCGAGTCCAGGCGACTGTGGAAACTCGTACTGCCGACCTGAGACGTCGAGTCAGAGAACTCTCGTCCCACCCTGGGGAGGATCGGGGATTGTAGCTTCTCTTCTTTTTTATGTCATTTTTTTTTTTTTTGCAACTCTTGCTGGGGAAATAGCGTATTTCTGTACTCTCTTTTTAAAAAATAAAGAAATACACTATCTCTTTGATGTGTTCATTTTTGATTTCATGAACTTGATGATTTATGTGGACCTATTATCTTTTGCGCACCTTGATTTTAGGTACAGATAATAAGTATAAAGGAACCAACCTGTTTGCTCAGAGGTAATGTGGACATGGCAATCATTAGGTTCAAATGATAGAATCTTCCTACTCAGAGGTGTTTATGGACGTGGTAGGAATGATCTTGGAGGATACGCTGAACAACTCAGAGGTAATGTGGACGTGGAAGTTCTGCGATTAATGTACGACAACGTAGGAGTTATTTGTACGGGATATTTACTCAGAGGTAATGTGGACGTGGTAAACATGAAGGATAGCGTAAGCTCACGAAGTGTAAGGTTCCGCTTTGTAGGATGTAGAAAGACAACTCAGAGGTAATGTGGACGTGGTTATCTTTCTACGGAAGGATGCCACGGAACAGCTGGGTTCCGGAAGCGATTGATTTTGTGAAAAGAGGTTGTTTGGGGAAATACATGTCTTGGAGGATGTCAAGAGTAGTACTTCTTTAGGAACTTGCCGTTGATGGGCATCATGAACAAGTCCCCATTGGGTTTGGCGAGCCGGTAGGTACCGTTTGAGTATACCGTCTCAATGATGAAGGGTCCTTCCCATTTGGGCTCGAACTTCCCTGGTGTCTTGTGAGTTAACACCATTGGCCTTCTGACTGCTAAAACCAGGTCGCCAACTTGGAAAGTTCTTTGCTTGACCTTCTTGTTGAAAGCCTGTGATATACGGGCTTGGTAAAGTTCGATGCGTTATTGAGCTAGGAGACGCTTTTCGTCAAGTGCCTCCAATTCCCGCAGACGACGACGTTGATTGTCTTCTTCTGTAAGATCGTTTGTGATTGCCACGCGGAGCGAAGGTATCTGTATCTCGAGAGGCAGTACTGCTTCGCTCCCGTAGACCAGGGAGAATGGAGTGTTGCCTGTTGGGGTCCGTACCGTGGTGCGGTAGGCCCAAAGGCATTCGCCAAGCTTTTCGTCCCAGTCGCGTTTGTTGGATGACACGACTTTTTTGAGTAGCCTGACGATAGTTTTGTTGAATGCCTCGACCAATCCGTTTGCTGCCGGATTGTAGGCGGTTGAGGCCACGTTTTGAATGCGATTCTTGTCACAGAACCTGCTGAAAATGTGGCTGATAAACTGAGGACCATTGTCATGGATGATTCGTCGGGGTACCCCGAAACGGTAAATGACATGGTGTTTGATAAAGCTGACCACCCTGGAGCTTTTTACTTCTGCTAGTGGGACTGCTTCCGCCCATTTGGAGAAGTAATCGGTGATGGCCAGGATGAAGCAGTGTCCTCTCGATGAAGGAGGGGTGATTGGCCCTACAATGTCCATGCCCCAGGCTTCGAATGGCCAGGAGGCGACTGTAGGATGTAGAGGTTCAGATGGTGTATGTATGAAGTCTGCTTGAAGTTGGCATGCATGGCACTTCTTAGCATATTCCACTGCGTCGGCAACCATGGTTGGCCAGTAGTAGCCCATACGTCGCAGTCGATCTTGCAACTTAGGCCCTGGTTGGTGAGCGCCGCAAGTTCCGTCATGAGCTTCTCGAAGAGCTTCGGCTGCTTCTTCGTTAGACAGGCATCGAAGGAGAAGCCCGTCGAAGAAGCGTCGGTACAGCGTTTTAGTGGCTGTATCGTAGTAGAATCGAAGAGAGCGTCTTCTGACTGAGACGGCTTCCTTCGGGTCCTCTGGAAGGATTCCGTAGACAGCGAAGTCGATGAACGGGAACCTCCAGTCTCGGACATTAACCCCAGTATTTGTCGGCATGGCGTGAGCCATTTGCAAACATAGGTTGTTTCTGGGACAAATCAAGTCTCGGCCAGTTACCGTGACATAGTGTTGAGTCCCAAGGGGCGCGGCCAATGAGGCTGCGAGGCCAGCTAGAGCGTCAGCCTCCAAGTTTTGTAGGCGGGGTACATGTTCGATGAAGAACCCAGTGAAGGTTGAAATGATGTTCAATGCAACTTCATGGTAAGGGATCAAATCTTCATGGCGAATCTCGTATTGCCCCCGAATCTGGTTTACGACGAGTTTCGAGTCGCCGTAGGCTTCCAGATGATCCACCCCCAGCTGTTGTGCTAGCTGGAGTCCCATGACGAGTGCATTATACTCAGCAACATTGTTGGAGCACGGCTTCGAAAGGGAGTATGCGCGCTAGATGACCAGCTGATCGGGGGAGACTAAGACTACCCCCACTTCTGCGATGATTTGGCCATTGGGGCCCGTTCTTGAAGCGCCATCGAAGAACATCCGCCAAACGGGGCTTCCTTCAGTGACGTTTGATTCTTGGACTTCATCCGGGATGTCTTCATAGAGTTTTGAAGATTCTGGGATGGGGTGTGCAGCTAAAAAGTCAGCCAGAGCTTGACCCTTGACTGCCTTCTGCGGGACAAACACCATGTTGTATGGTGTTAGTAGGATCGCCCATGTAGCCAGCCGGGAGTTTAATGACCCTGGCTTCGTCATGAGAACTCTGAGCGGATTGACTCGGGAGATGACGTGAATTGTCTAGCCCGAGACGTAATGACGAGTCTTCTGAATGGCAAACACCAAAGCCAAGCACTCCTTTTCAACGGGGTTGTACCGGTGTTCGGCCCCGATGAGTGTTCGACTGAGGTAATAGATTGCTTGCTCGTAGCCTGCATCGCTGTTTTGAGCCAGCAAAGCGTCGAGGGAATGATCCATGGCACGGACGTAGAGGAGGAATGGTTTGCCGGCGACAGGTGCCACTAGGACTGGTGGGCTTGTTAAGTAAGCCTTGATGTCGTCGAAAGCCTTTTGGCACTCCTCTGTCCAGACATAAGAGACTCCCTTCTTCATGAGCTGAGTAAAGGGTTGACATTTACCGGAGAGGTTTGCTATGAACCTCCGGATGTATGCCAAACGTCCCTGTAAGCCCCGAAGTTCTCGAAGGTTCTTCGGAGGGTCCATGTTAAGGATGGCTTTAGTCTTCTCGGGATCGACATGAATGCCTTTTGCCGTGATGACAAAGCCCAAGAATTTGCCGCTAGAAACCCCCAGAAAGGATTTAGCGGGGTTCATTTTGAGTTGATGTGCCCGCATGAGATCGAAGACCGTCTTTAGGTCCTGTAGGTGATCTCTTTTGAGGCGGCTTTTGACTGCGATGTCGTCAACATAGCACTCAACTGTCTTGCGAAGATGTTGACGGAAGATGGTGCTCATAGCTCGCTGGTACGTTGCACCGGCGTTCTTCAAGCCGAAGGGCATTACTGTGTAGCAGAAAACACCCTTTGGAGTCCTGAATGACGTGTGTTTTGTGTCATCGGGGAACATCTTGATTTGATTGTAGCCTGAATACCCGTCCATAAAGGACATGCGTTCAAAGCCACATGTGTTGTCAATCATTACATCGGTGATTGGGAGCGGGAATTCATCCTTCGGGCAAGCAGAGTTGAGATCCCTGAAGTCGATACAGACTCGTATCTTCCCGTTCTTCTTGGTGACAGGGACGACGTTGGCTACCCAGTCCGGGTGTTGTTCCTCACGGATGAAGCCACTGGTCAAGAGCTTGTCCACCTCCTGGTCGATGGCGTTTATGATGTCCGGGCGGAAGCGTCGCTGTTGTTGTTTGATAGGTTTGACATCTGGTAAGATGTTCAACCTATGCATCGCGATCTGTGGATCGAGACCCGGCATGTCTTCGTAGCTCCAGGCGAAGACGTCGATATACTCCTTAGCCAGTTGGACTAAAGATTTTCGGTCTTCTCCTTCCAAGCTTTTGCTGATAAAGATGGGTTTAGAAGAAGACCCATCCCCGAGGTCGATCTGCTCGACTTCGTCATCGGTGGGAGGTTCTCGTAACTCAAAACGAGACTCCCATTGTTCTCCTAGGCGTTGAGCCCAGGGTTCTTCTTCGAAGGGTTCCGGCGGTTGGTGAAAGGATTCTGCATCCTTCAGAGCTTCGCAGAGAGCTTCTCGGGAGTCCTTGGAGAGACGCAGGAGCTCGAACAAAGACAGGCGTGCAGGAGTACTGGCCAGTTGTGCCAGAATGTCAAAATTGTGGGGCTTGGCTAGCCCCGAAGAGGTCTGTCGAAACGGGCCTCCACTTGCTTTTGTTTATTGGCTGCTGAGGGCTTGGATGGACCCTCCTCAGGGATGGTGCCAGGAGGCACCACTTCGGCGGCAGCTTCACCGGGCTGGGAGTTCTGTTGTGCACGCGTCTGCACAGGAAGCGCCTCTTCCGTTGAAGAAGAGACCGTGCGGCAAGACTTGATCTTCCTGCCTTTTGCTTTGGAGGTAGGACGTACCTCCGGTTGAGTTACCTCGGAGACGAGGTCAGGGTGAACCCAGAGGACCTCTCCTCGAGATGTGGTGAGTGGGACAAGTCCACTCACATTGTCACGGGTGGGTGGCAAATTCACCACCTCCATTGTCGCCTTAGGGATGGAGACGACGCCATCTTGTGTGGTAGTCGGCGGCAAGGTGCCGAACTGAAGTGACACCACATTAGCTGACACCGTCTTCTCTTCGTAGTCGACGGAGATTACATCCGCATTGATCATGCGCTGGATGTAATTTTTGAGGACGTAGCAGTCCTTAGTCGGGTGTCCGACAAACCGATGGTAGTGACAGTACCTCGGGTTGTCCACTTTCCCGACTTTATCGGGCCGCTTCGGGTCCGGAAGCTTGATCTTGTCACCCTGCTTCAGTATCTCAAAGAGTTGCAGGGTGTCGTCATCATTGAATGAATACACCTCCTTGGGTCTCGGTGCCAGTGGAGGCTTTTGAGTAGGCGCAGATGCGCCCTTCGAGGCATTAACAGTCAATGCCTGTTTCCCCTTTGTTTCTCGTCCGGAGTTGTTGGTTGCGGACTTTTTTCCCTTATCGTCAAAGGCGGGGAAGTTAACACCCAGAAGACGTGCATTGGCCGCCTTCTTCTCTGTAGCTTCAGCTTCAATGATTAGGGAGCTCCAGTCGGGAGGGGGAGTAGAGTTAAGCCAGAGCTTTACTGCAGGCAGCATGTTCATACTGCAAGCAGAGAGAAGCGCATGTTCTGGCATGCCTGGAGGTAACCTGAAGCAGGCCTGACGGAAGCGTTCGATGAATGCCCGAACCGTTTCCTTGTCCTTCTGGCGTATCTCAATGAGAGACGCCATCGTCATGTCCTTTCCACCGTCGTAGAAGCGGTCAAGGAAGAGGCGTGTCAGGTCGTCGAAGGACGATATGGAATTATCGGGGAGGCTGCAGTACCAGTCATACGCCACCCCTTTCAGGGCCCCAACAAAGATGCTGGTGAGGAGTGCGTCCTCCTTCGGAAGATGCCCTGTCTGCGACTGGAAGTATGTCAGGTACCGTCGTGGAGAGTCCTTCCCGTCATACGGCATGAGTGTTTGTGGTTTATACTTTGGGGGATAAACCACCTTGTTCCACTCAAGGGGATAAGGCTGGGGAATGTCCATCTTCTAGCGTTCCTCCTGCCTGTTCTTGGACTCGAAGCGCTCTCGCAGATCTTTGATCATTTTGACCACGTCCTCCGTGGAGCTAGGAGTCGGGGAAGGAGGTACTACCTGGAGTGGAGCGTTTGAGGGCTCCGATGTCCGGGGTGCTTCTGTGTCTGAGGGTGTCCGCTGGAGGGGCACACTCGACTCTCCATTGGCTCCTGGGTCGGGACCATTTGAAGGTGTCCTGATCAAGGCCGACCGCATCTCAAACACTGCTTGAGTCAGTGCTTGCATTGAGGCAGAGAGGGTTTTGAGTCCTCCCTCTAGCGAGTCTATGCGCTGGACAATGTCCTGTGGCAGCGCATCCGCCTCAAGATCACCCCCGGTCATGTATACTATCATGACACGGCCGGAAGTGGATGGATTAGTTAAGGCTTCGCTCTCAGCCTCGCTCTCATGTGGGGGAGTTACTTCTCCTGGTGTTTGGCCACCCCCAGCCACATTCTGGAGTTCGTCTTCGACAGGCGCATCTGCAAGGGTCTGACTGCCCTCAGCTCTGTCTTGAAGGGCCTCTTCGTTTTCAGTACTACCTCCGGCGGTGTCCTGAAGGACATCATCATTTTGAGGGGCTTCAGGGAGGCCATCTTCGCCTTGATGAAGATCCGCCGCAGCTGTGCTTTGGACATCTTCGTCTTCGGAAGGATGCTCAACAAGGGTCTGGCTACCCCCAGCTTCCTCCAAGGACTTCTTCCTCGACCGAGTGCCTTCGAACACTCCAGAGGTCGTGACAGCTGCCTTGGTTTTCCTCGGCTGGCTTTTGGATGAAGTCGAGGAATTGGCAGTCGTCTTCCGGACAGATGAGGAATTGGAGATCACGTTGCATGACACAATCTTTAGTTCCTCTTCTGCTGACACCTTCGTCCCAAGGCGATGTCGGAGGGGTGTCGATGATTGTAGCCGTTGGAAGACCGACTGCTTTGGCGGTACTGCCGTCTTGCAACAGCAGTTGATGGTGACCACTGCACAAGTGTGCCCCGTAAGAGGCGCATCGTACTTGTTGGTCAACTCTCCTGACCGGCGCTTGTGAGTGATCACGTTGCGCAAGTCGTTGGAGGAGAGTGCTACCCTCACACCCCTCTCAGGCGCATGGCAGAGCCAAGCGCCGGGGTGGTCGGGTGAGTGCTGCGCCCCCTGATCTAATACCAAGCAGGCATCACGATCAGTAGTGGGGGAACCACAGCATTTGAAGTGACTTGAACGGACCTCAAACGCACAACCAGAGGAGGCGCGGGAGTTCAAGACCACTGAGTTTGCCTTTCTCGGCTTGGTTGTGCACGCAGTGAATGCGCCCAAGTGAGATGAGGACTTTGAAGGTCGACTCGTTGTCGGTGCGGGAGCACTTGAGTCAACCTTGTACAGCTTGCCATCGGCAGCGCGCGTGATTGTAAGCGCGTGCCTCTGACCGGCTGCTGGCATAGCACGTTTGTGGCGCATGGCCCGTGCCGCCTTGGATTTCTTCGTACCAGCCCGCTGGGGCGCATAGTACTCAGCATCCAAATTCTCCTCGTCGTTACAGCGAGTGAGTCTGTCGAAGACAGAGGCTCGTTGTGGCGCATCAGAAGTAATGTGCGGGGCATTGGCTGCGCCCCTGCTCCGTCGACGTATCTTCCTTGCCTGAGAGGAAGATGGCTGGGGAACGTGGTCAGCCGCACTCTTCCCCGAGAGATGTGCTGCATCAGCGGGCGCACCTTGACTGCTGAGGACGTCAGCAGGAAGGGAAGGCTGGACGGGCGCATCCCCTTCAACGGTGGTGCCCGAGGCGTCGACTTTGCGCACCCAGACTGCGCGGGTCTTCTTCGGCTTCGACAGCCGCTTCGAAGGACTCGCACTTCCTTCAGAAATGAACTCCTCGTATGCCTGTTGATTGAGGCGCACTACCAGCGTCTTGTGGGAGGAGCCCACCTTCACATCGTCGGCCTGTGACACGACTTTCTCGGTAGAGGAGAAAGAGGTCCCCAGCAGAGTCGCCAGCTTGTTTGCCATTAAAATTGTTTTGATTGAAATCTTAATACAAACAGAACAGTGATACAATATAGGACTTAGATGTAGTCCTAGGAGTACACTTTTGTTTAAGCTGGGTCCTTAGTGCCAATGAAGCGAGTGGTAATGCGTTGACTCCGTTGACCGGCTGACGGCGGTTATCGGTTCTCTGAAGGTGTTGATTACTCTGGGTGCTGGAGCTTGCTGAGAGGAGGAAGACGTTGAGTGTCTAGAACTGCCTCTCCGATGATTCTCTGTTGTGGATTCTCTGTGAGTCTTCTGTTCTGAGTCTCTGTGTGTGTGTAAAGGAGATGATCCTTCTATTTATAGTTTTGCAGGCTGGCTGCTCATGTGCGCATGTAGGATGCGCCGGTGTGGGAACGCCACGTGGAGGTTGCTGATGGAGGCACATGGATGCTGCGCCCTGATCGAGGGGGAGAACTCTTCATACTGCTGTTGTGAGCCAGCACGTAGCAGGGAGAAGATCTTTCCGTTGCTGAAATCTTGGATGAGTTGAGTCAAAAGACACGTGTCGTCGACTCATGGTTCGAAGATCTCGGATTTGGTGGAGAGGAGTGATCTGGTGGGCTGCGCCTTGGATTGGGCGCAGGAGGAGGCTGCGGCTCATAACCTTTAGGAGTTACAAACCATTTGGGGCGCATGGCTTTTGAGGCGCATGCAGGCGACTTTCCTTCTGTCTTTCGGGATCAGAGATCAGTCTGGGGCGCATGGCTTTTGAGGCGCATGCAAAACTTCAACCGGAGACTCTTCTTCTGTCTTTAGGGATCAGTGAAGGGTCTGAGGCGCATGGCTTTTGAGGCGCATGCTGGTTTGGACGCATGGCCGTAGAGGCGGATGCGGGTGTTGACGCATGGTCGTAGAGGCGCATGCGGGTGGCCACGTGGCAGTAGCCGTCGGAAGTCATGATGATGCTGACGTTGCCGACGCTTCGTTTTCTGAATAAAGCTGTCAACTGTTCAGACTTTGGGAGGCGTGCTGCCAACTCTGTCAGTTCAGCATTTAATGTTGGTGACGTTCGATGGACAGCTGAGTGGGCGCGTCGGTTGGCGTTCCACTCGGTATGGAGATGTGTGGGGGCGCACCCTCTATAATGCGCCGAATACTGTAGGACGCGTCTGTGTGATACGCCTGATGCCGAAGGGCGCGTCCGTGTGATGCGCTGTCTGGCTGGCGCATCGGACATGTCTTTTAATGATGCGGCTGTCTCGCTCTTCGAGTGCTATAAATAGTCGTTTGGCTGAATTCGAGGCGTCCGGTTCATCCATTTAATGTAAATTCATTGCACGGAATTCGGAGGGCCATCCACTTGGCACGTGGGTTTGATCTGCCCGGCCTATAAATAGTGGCATGGAGAGAAGATTTGCTTCTCATTCCCTCACGTACTTCCAATATGAACTTGAACATACGGGTGCATTCTGCTGACGAAGTGCTCCCGAGGGTGAAGATGAGACGCTGCGTTGTCTTTGATGCACTTGAAGGTGACTGTTACATCCAAAAGACGGAGTCGAGGGCTTCTGAGGCAGGCGGAAGGTGCCTGTTGCATCCAAAGATAGGGATGATCGAGCCTCGTCTCCGTTATTCCGGCAGAGCCGTAGATCGAAATGGCGGTGTAAGGCTCTTTCTTCCTGCAAAGTGGGGTTTCCCCACTTTGATCGTGTCGAAAGCTGCTCCTTTAGCCGTGGTTTCGATCACGGTCTTCCTTCGGCTTTGGAGGCTCTTTCGAAGCCTCCCCTGGCCACAGCATTTGCGGTGCTCTTCTCTTCCTTGGTTCCAGCCAGAGGGTTAAATGCTTTGTGTCGAAGCATTTATCGGGCGAGCCTGGTTGGAAGAGCGGCACATAACTGGGCTCTGCTCGGCCAGGTGAGCCTGGCTGGAAGAATTTGGCTGAAGGGATGCACATAACTGAGCTGCTGGAGAGATGATGGGATGCGCCTGGATGGAGGCGCATGATATCTGCTGCGTCTTACTGGTGGCGCATAGTGATGCTGCGCCTATCTGGAAACGCATGGTGGCCGCTGCCCTTATCTGAAGGCGCATGATGGCCGCTGGCTGTAGTCTTAGGCTCTTTCCTTTGTAGAAATTCTCCTTTGTACAGCCTTTTCTAGACATGTAATAGACTTTTATATATAAATAAAAAGTCCTTCTTCAAATGTCTATAGTTATTGACTTTGCTGTGAAGTTCTTCGTCTGAGTTCTGGCGCGTGTAGTGTCTGGCGCATGGGCTTTCTGGTTGTGAAATTCCATGCTTCTACAGTGTTGGCCTCCTTTTGGAGAGTATTTTTTATGTTAGTTAGTTATAGTTCATGACCTAGAACAGTGTTCTACCGCCGATACTGTGGCGTAGGCTGGGCGCTGTTACGTACTCGTATCCTCACGGTGGGTACGGGTCATGACACATTTTTAGTGGTGGCCCATGCAGGTCGAGTTTGTATAGTGGTATTCGAATTAGAATATCACTACAGCCTGCAGTAGGATTAGGATTATTTTGAGGTACTCAATCACATTAGGAAAAACTCTTAACTGGATTCCTGCCATCTAAATTTCTGTTGAAGATTGCTTCCTTGAATAACTGTCCTCCCTCGAATTATCGATTCTATCTCAGTATTGATTCCTTGTTTGATCTGTCTCCAGGATGGTGATTGAGACACGATCGCATCGCTCTGGCCCAGCAAACGCTGGTGAGAGGCCTACCTCCCCTCGCCTGATTGTGGACGCTGGGACCACAGCACCCCCTATTTTTGCTCATATAGAAGTTTTTGCAGCTTTTGGGAGCGCACCTCCACCTGTCCGGAGGTCTTCCTCCGTCATTCCAGATATATACCAACAGCAGTTACCTTCAGGGACAGTAGATGCGGCCCAGATGTTTACCCTCTTCCAGCGATTCATGGAGTTTCAGCAGCAGATACAGCAGAGCCAGTCTGCTGATATCCGACACAGCATACAAGATACTCACCAGTTGGTCAGGACGACAGTGGAGCTGGTGGCTGCTCAGCCACAGGGAGGCCAGATACAGCCGCATCAGCCGAGGACTCCAGACATCCATTCCTTCAAGAAGATGGGACCCCGAGACTTCAAGGGTACAGAGGGCATCATATACGCTGACGATTGGATATAGCACATTGAGGAGATATTCCGATTGGCACAGATACTAGCAGGATTACAGATCGAGGCAGCCGCCAGTCAGATGCAGGACTTGGCCCGTACCTGGTACCAGACGGACCCGAGGATTGGTACAGCCGGTCAGACTTGGGCAGCGTTCAAGAAACTGTTCAAGGAGAAATTCTTTTCCGATACCGCACTCCGTGCTTTGGAGGCGCAGATCGAGAGTTTGGTTCAGGGGAACCAGACCGTTGAGGAGTACGCTGGAGAGTTCAGCCGTTTGAGCAGATTCATCGAGGATCTTACCGAGGTCGGAAAGGCGAGGAGGTTCCGCAGGGGCTTGATCGGAGAGATCAAGTCATAAACCAAGAGCGACAGCGACGCCACTTTCGAGCAGATTCTGGTAGGAGCCATGACAGCGGAGGACGATCTTGGGCTGAAGGAGAAGAGGATGCGAGATACTCAGGGGGCTAGTAGCAGTGCAGGACCGGCTAAGAGGCCCCACCTACAGATTCAGCAGCAGGTGCCCCGTTTGCAGATTTAGCAGCAGTTTCAGCAGCAGTTCCAGCAGCAGTATCAGCAGCCGAGGGTCTACTTTCAGCAGCAGCAGTTTCAGGACCGTGTACCCTTTCAGCAGACGCAGCAGCCACAGAGGCAGTAGCAGGCCCCGGAACAGCAGCTAGTTATTATTTGTTCCTTCTGTAAGAGACCAGGGCATGGTTGGGGCGAATGCCAGAAGAGGCTGGGCAGATGTTTGCTTTGCGGAGGATCCGATCATCGTCTGAGAGAGTGTCCCGAGTCATCGGGACAGACAGTTCAGGGAGCAGGAGCTAGGGCTCTGGTAGACCAGCAGACAGGATTACCCTTACCGACTCAGCAGCAGAGGTACATGCAGCATCAGCAACAGGCCAGGGGAGGCCAGCAGGAGCGAGCTTTTGGCAGGACAGTCGAGGATGCTCAGGCCAGTAGAGATCTTGCTGCAGGTTTCGTTCTATTCGATTTCCTTTCCGCAATTGCCTCTTATAACTGCCTTAAAATTTCGATTCTCTCTGTTCCTTGTTGATTTATTAATTCTGTCATGTTGTTCTTGTGTTATGTTTAATTTTCTTCTGAGATGAATCATATGGGCTAGGTCACCTTGGTTATGGAATCGAGAATCTTCGATGGTCGTATTTAGCTGGCATAGTGAGGATATATAGTTAGATTTAGGATGTATTTCTCGGGTGTGGGAATTTAAGGTTTTCGCTGCCAAGCATGCGACAATGCAAAAATTTTAAATACCATGATTCTAGAGATATGTGCCTCAGTCGAGGACTCTGTGATTATCATAGCCTTGCTCACTAGCACGACAAAGGTTCTGAGTATCATGATTTTGGACAGACGCATATGGTTATCTGACGGTATATTTGAGACCTTGATTGTGGGGTGTTTAACCTAGAAGGACTGCTACCATCTTAATTTCGAGGACAAAATTTTTCTAAGGTGGGTAGCATTGTAACACCCAGTTTTTCAGATGAGGATAATTTTGAAATTTTGTATTTTAATTTATTTAATTATGATATTTAAATAATAATATAATTTTTGGTAATTTTTAATCATTTAAAACTATTTCAAGTTATGACTTATGATTTTGGTGATTGACTAGTGTAATCTTAGAGCCTAGCCATGTGATTAGGATGTTTAACTAGCACATTTAGCCTAGAGGGTATTTTGGTCATTTTAGGATTTATTTGAACTTATTATAATTTATGAGAATTTGTGTGAATTTAATATTAATTAAATATTGCTATGTGTTATGCTAGTCTTGACTAGTTGAGACTTTGTAGACTAACCTAGAACTAACCCTAGTTGGTGACCCTAGTCTAACTCTAGTTAACCTACTTTTAGTCATTAGGAATTAGTTTTAAGGTAGGAAGGATTACTTAAGTGAAATTAGTTCATGACTTATGGCTTAAGTCAATGACTTATGATTTATCAATTTTAAGACTTGTGATTAAGCCATAGGCCCATGACTTAGGCCCAAAACCAAATTAAATCCACCCATGGCAGCCAACCTAGGGTTTTCCACCCCTATTTAATGCCTCCTTCATTTAGGGTTAGCCTCTCTTGGAAATAGATCTCAAGTTTAGAAAGAGGTAAATTCCCAACTTTAGAAATTCCAAATTAATTCATTTTAGCTCCTTTTTAATCCTAGTCTTTTGCAATAGGATCTAATTTATGTTTATGTACTGATTTTGGAGGAGCACCTCCGTTTGCATGTCATTTGGAGATTTGGAGTTGCCATTTGGAACCCCCCTCTTTGGAGCTTGTTCTTGAGTGTTGATACTCAATAGGTAAACCACCTAAACCCATGTTTCTTCCTGATTTCTTTGCATAATAGGTTAATTTTTAGGGTTACCTAACTATCCACAAAATTTGGGCACAATTCGTGTCCATTTCATGTCCGTATCGGACACGTATCATAGTGATACACTAGGTGTTTGTAGAAATGCCACATAGGAATAAATTTTCATATTTTTGAAAAATAATTACATGGATTTGTAGATCTTGATGTGTACATTAACTTTTGTGAAGGTGTCCTAGTGTTTTGTGTCCTTTTGTGTCCTGTTTTTGCACGTGGACACGCTGCACGAGCACATTGGACGTGCCCTGCATCTCGGGGTCCAGTTCTCTGGACACAGGACACATCGTGTCCTAATTTTTGGGGTGAACCATGGGGCATTGTCTGCGACCACACTCCCAAAATTTGGGAGTGTCTCGTGGACTGTGCACGGAGCTTTTAAGCTCGCACGGGTCGCGCGCTGTCGCACGCGGGCTGCTGTGCGAGTGCACAGACACCATTGATACGCGTGTCGTATCGTGTCTGTGGGACTCGTGGACACGGTGCAGTGTGTGTCAGACCTAGGTCTATCCTAGGTGAACCCTTGGACACGAGCACGTATCGTGTCGTATCGTGTGTCGCGTGTGGGATACACGTGCACGCGTGCACGATGATATTCGTGCACTGTTTCATGTCTGTGAACACGTGTATTCTGGACACGATTCGTGTCCAATTCCTGGACACGAGGACACCCTCATGCACCCTCACTTGTATGTCATCTATTACCAACCTTTGTTTCACCATTTTAGTGATTAATTGCATTCGAAAATCTAAATTCCCTGTTCTTCACTGTTTTCACTGATACATGGCTGAATACATTTCTTTCCTGTTTCGATTCATTCCTTTCCTGTTTTTTTATAATGTTGAATGGCAAATTGATTCACCAACATATGTATTTCTGTATATGTATTGTGGGATAGTGTGGGGTGTTCGATAATTGGGCTCAAATGAAGTTTTTCATGTTGATGCAATAGGCTAATACTAGAAGACTGAAAATTGAATTTTTTGTGAACTGTTTTCGTTTTTTTTTCCTATTAAACTGATTTCTTAATTGTTTGATTTCTCTTTTTTCTGTTTAACTGAGGAAGAATGGATAAGCATTTTATTTGTGTAGTTGCTTATGGGTTGGAAATCAATTTGATAGGTTAACTGTCATTGTGATTGTATTGGACTATGGGTTCGAATTGGATGTTTGGATTTTGAATTTGATTGGGTTTGAAACCTGGAACTGTGGCACATTCACTTTTAGTTGTACCTCACTGATTTGGGGGATTATATTAATATAGGAATTTGGTTTTGATTTCAATGTATTGATGTATATATACACTGTTAGTTCACTGGGTTATGAGAACATGTAGAGTACCATGTTATTGATTCCTGACATCACATACACTATAAAACTGGGAACCTGGGACTGAATGAACATGAGTTCATTTACTTAATGTTTATTCCTGAAAACAAACTAAGGCCTAAGAAACACACAACTTGAACCTATATGTCTATACACACACATATGGAACTGTCACACTGTTTTTTTTCCTCAAACACTCACACACATTTCCATATCCCTGTCACACAAAAATCTGAGACCATGCCAACTGATCCCTGAATTCCTGAGTACACATACACATGACCCATTGCACTGACACATGCTTTCCTCATTCACAACTGAAATTTGTCACATGTTTTTCCCTATTTTTACTCACTCATTTATACACAAACATGTATGTAATTGACAGCCCCTTAACACCCTTGTTGGTTGTCCTACAAAGCCCACAAATCAGTCCCCCCTCTTTTGCTCCTAAAACAGTCCAATAACTGTCTAATATCAGTCCCTAAACTCAGCCACATTCCAGTCCCATTTACACCCATTTCAGCCCCTTAACCCTCTCTCTATATCTATGTAATTGTATTTGTATGTAAGTATGTACCTCTCTTTGTATATATATATATATATATATATATATATATATATATATATATATATATATATATATATATATATATATATATATATATTGATACTTGCTATCTATATTTGATACCTATTAGTGTATTCCTATTGGGTATTGTGATATAGGTAGAGGTTGTGATAGTGTTGTAGCCTATAGTTGATATAAGTTAGTTAGCCTAATGTAATTTTATTAGGCTATTTGACTTGTTGGTTAGGCTTAGAGTTGACCCATAGTTGACTTCAGCCTAGAATAGCCTAAAACCTTGTAGGTTGTATTATAATTTCATTATCTTATAATTTGAACTCTTTATAAACTGTGTTGCCACTTACTTATAACTCTCTCTCTAGTATATATATATGTATATATTTGTATATGTATGTATGTGGCTATGAGTAAATGAATACAAGTAGGTTTGTAAATATATTTCTTTATATGAATGTGTGTTTGCACTCGTTTAGCCTTGTGATTGTGTGTGATTGATAGACTAGGCATGGTTAGGCCTAGTGAGACTTATCAGACTTGTTTGGGTTAAGTTTGACCTAGTTGACCTAGTTTGACTAGTCTAGTTGACTAGAGTTGACCGAGAGTCGACTTTGGTCTAGTTTGACCTAGACAGCATGCAGATGCATTGTAGATTACTATTATCATCCCATGTATACATCTTGATTTGTGTTACTTTAAATAGGAGTCAGGTACATCATCTCGGACAGTACATTTACTTCAGACATTCAGATGCCAGGCGAGTACATTCTCTGATCATTTCATAGCTTGCTTAGAATTATATTCCTGCTCTAGTTTACCTTATTTGATGTTGTTACGATATTATCACGGATTGGTACTATATGGATCCCTACATTGAGATGTTATCCCCCTCGGGAGCATCGGATACATTGTGTTATGTGTTTCATGTACATCGTGTATTCCTCGCTCTCATATTATTCATGTTTCTCATGTGCATCATGCTCGTTCATGCTCGCTCGTGTACTCCCATGTGCTCTCATGAATCGATCATGTTTTCCATGTATCTCATATATAACCTATATTACATGTGCACTCATTTATGAGCCTTCATGTGAATTTTATGTGCACCCGTTTATGGGCCCCCATGTGAACTTTATGTGCACTCATGTATGAGCTCTCATGTATACTTCATGTGCACCCTTTTATGGGCTTCATATGAAAACCATGTACGTAACATAACTTGTTTGGATCCTTGCGTATTGATTGGGGTATGGGGGAGTATAAACAGTCATGTTAACAATTCTAAAGTAGTATAGCCATGTGCGCCTCTTTAGTATAGTCATGTGCAAATCCAGTCGTTCACATGTCGACTTTGTAACCTAAATTACTAGTCACTGGTAGCTCTCTACTTATAGTAGATATTTCTATTACAGTTCTCTTCCTGTTTACATCATGTACTTTCTTTCAGTTTTATGTATCGTACTCTCTTGCATGTCTATATTTTTCTAACCTGTTATGATCTGCGTGAGATGTATTGTGCTCGCTCCCGTCCTGACTGGACCTGTTGAAAATTTTATAGAGGATGATGAGGAACCCTGTACCCCTTACTTTGGAGCTTGTCTAGATGACACTCGCGACCTGGACCCCTGGGGAGGTTCAGGCAGCTGCTGAGGATGATACCCCTTGCATAGTATAGATAGCTTAAACTGTTTCTTTTCATGTGTAGTTGTTGTCCTTATTTTCAGAGTTGTATATTTTAGAGATGTTGAGACTTGTTATTTTATTTCTGTTGTACCTCAGTTGAGGATTTTCTTATCTATTTATCGTGCCATATTCTATCTCTAGATTGTGATTGAGTTGTACCTCTGTGTTGGCCTCCTTTTGGCGAGTATTTTTCATGTTAGTTAGTTATAGTTCATTTCCCAGAACAGCGTTCTACCGTCGATACTGCGGCGTAGGCTGGGCGCCGTTACGTACTCGTACCCTCACGGTGGGTGCGGGTCGTGACATTAATTTTGTTCTGTTGTTCTTGTGTTATGTTTGTTTTCTTCTGAGAAAATCATATGGGCTAGGTCACCTCAGTTATGGGATCTATAATCTTTGATAGTCGTGATAGCTGGCATAGTAAGGACATATAGTCAGATTTTGGACGTATTTCTCGGGTGTGGGAATTTAAGGTTTTTGCCGTCGCATGCGGCAATGCGAAAATTTTAAATACCATGAACCTAGAGGTATATACCTTAGTCAAGGACTCTGTGATTATCGTAGCCTTGCTCACTAGCATGACAAAGACTCCGAGTAACATGATTTTGGACAGACGTATATGATTATCAGATGGTAATATTTATTTCAGCTTTCGGGGACTGTTATACGGGTTTTGACTATTGTGACACATTGAGTAGTTCAGACTGTCGGTTTCACCAGCAGAGGACCACAAGCGAGTACAGTTTATTGTCTGCATTTCGATATTGATCTTTAGTATATTTCATTGATTAGTCATTAGTTATGTGATTTTATACTCTATTATAAATTGTTGAGTCGGGAATGAGAAGTACCAAGGATGTGTGATCCGACCGTAGACCGTGTTTATTTTCATGCAGTAGATCTCGTAGACCATATTTATTTTTATGCAGTAGATCTCGTAGACCGTGTTTATTTTTATGCAGTAGATCTCGTAGACCGTGTTTATTTTTATGCAGTAGATCTCGTAGATATTGTTTATTTTATTGCAGTAGATCTCGTAGACATTGTTTAATTTCTACAAGTAGATCTCGTAGACCGTGTTTATTTTTCATGCAAGTAGATCTCGTAGACCGTGCGGTGTAGTGGCCCAGACTGATCACATATCAAAGGTACTTCTAACAGTTGGGGAAAGTATTTTGTGTCTATTTATTGCTACTCGTTTTTCGTATTTATTGTTTATTTGCAAAACTCATGATTGATGTCTAACCCTTGTTTTATAGTCATTTTCTTTATTGAAATTGCATTCAGTGAATTGTGCTCTTTCCATTCCTGACTGGAAACCAACATTTTCAGGTTAGTAGTGGATTCACTTAGCTTAGGGAGTGACGGGAATACTTGCAGACGAAAGCCTAGAGACTAGCTAGATAGTTGAGTTGTAGTCATTTATTTATTTGTACAAGTTTATATTTTCCTACAAATGTAAAACTTATGATCATTGTAAGTTAAATTAATTATGTGAATGAGCATTATTTGTGATTTAGATCTTCATGGTCGTGACAGCGTTCTACCGCCGACTCTGCGGCGTAAGCTGGCTTGGACACGTCTCGTATCCGTTTAAAAAAAATGGGTGCGGGTCGTGACAAGTTTTTGTGGTGGCCCATGCAGGTCGGTCTTCGCAAATCACGCGAACTCGTGATAATACTTAAAGTTAGTTACACTATTGCGAGCCTGCGGCAAGGAAATGCTCATTCACGAATTAAGATTAGTTTAATTTAAGTGAATGACTAGGACTAGGAGTCCCTTATACAAATTTACCGATGGGTAGTCTAGGCCATGCAATTTAGGATGAGGTTTATTAATTTTGATACCTTGTCAGATCCCCATAGTTACACTATTACCTCTTGGTAGGACGATATGATCCAATGTGGATAGATTATTCACTTGGTAAGGCAGAGTTTCCTAGATTAATGATCTAACCTTGATGAATTGTTCAATTCATTCTCTTTGCCTCTTAGATATCATCCCCATATCCTAGCCGAATTATCTATATAATTGCTAGTTGCCCTAAGAATCATTATTTTATAAAGTTCTAATTTTGTTATCCATATACGGACCTCGAGTTAGTTTCGATTCAAGTTTGTCCCTCAGAGGCTTGAATACACATGGAAGAGTTAGAATGTATGTATTTCTTTTGTCCTCAGTTATTTCCCCCTGTTCAATCTTTTATCTTAAGGGTTGTGACTGATTGGACAAATGCTTACACTTTATTTCATAGGCAACTTGTTTGAATCTCTAGGAGCTCATAGATTTTTACAGATGTAGTTAAAGGAATGTTAGTTAACTCATAATGGCAGGACAGCAGCGCACTGTCGTCATTTATTTAAATTATAAAGACTCTGGATTCCCTGCAGCCAGCAGCGCACTGGCAAGACACGACCCTAGAGTTGAAATTTTTAAGAAAATTATAGGTTATAGAATATTCCTAAAAACTATGGCTAGTGGTCCTCTTTGATCATAGTTACCCGGGTGTCGAGATAAGGTAGAGTATCTGATAGCATATCACATCTGAATCACAGAACCAAGAGTTTACCATCGCCCGAGTATACGGACGAGGCATAATCCTCGGCGAAATGATTTCAGACGTGATTACAAGTTTATTGTACTATAGAGGATAGGACCGTGCCATGTATGTCCCATAAGATCCAAAGCCAATAGTAGTGAAAGTTTGTAAGTTTGGTGGCATGTCTTCCGACCTAGCACTCCGTATGATCCTCGTGATCTATTGATGAGGAAATTGATTGACACTAATAGGTTTACCTAAAATAAAGAATTCAGAAGTCCATAAACCATTAGTCGACCAAGGCCTTAAGGATAAGATGATAGTGGGATGTCTATAGAAGCAAGAACACCAGGTGAAGTTTGATTCCCTC
The DNA here is from genome assembly GCA_029216955.1 of Iris pallida. Taxonomy (NCBI): domain Eukaryota; kingdom Viridiplantae; phylum Streptophyta; class Magnoliopsida; order Asparagales; family Iridaceae; genus Iris; species Iris pallida. Next base: position 1,483,288 of record JANAVB010017999.1, read on the forward strand.
TAAACTCGAACTACTTGTGCCTTGTTTCAAAAATCTCGCATAATTGTATTCGACTATCTTAACAAACGCTGCTGTTACAGCTTAGTTTTGGAAGCTCACTCTGTTCTCGAGCTTGATTCGAGGCATATGTTTAGTGGGGACGCCTGCTGACTTATTGTCTAATCAGAATCAGTGTATTACGGTCTGATCAACCATGATGCATTTGGTTCGCTTTTCATTTAATTACACTACGTGGATGGAGATATATAGGTATCTAGGATCTCATCCGCGACTGCTTGATAATTCCTCTCGAATTATACGTTCGCCTTTGAATCACATGATTGTATTCAGTAACATCTTTCTTGAACTCTTTCTTGTTTTTGTCCTTCACTGATTTGGAAGAACAGAAGCTCGTAATTGGTAGAGAGATACCGCGTATCCCCAGGGCTATGGTAGTTGCATACACAAGGGTAGTTATTGTCAGCCAGCCATGTGATTGAGTTACTCGTTCTCCTCTCGACCCCAAACTGTTATCGGGACTTTCAAGCCATCTGAATTTGAGAATGATTAGGGTTTTACCCTTAGTCGTAATGCCAACCCAGGAGACTATCTATTCTCAAGAAACAATTCATTGTGTCTCTAAATGTTTTCTTGAATATTGCCTTTACTTTCAATCCTTATGCCTTGACTCAACCGTCCCTCGACCAAAGCCCACAGTTTAGACATGAGATGAATAGACAAGGCCAAGGACAATAATTTACCGTGACTATGGTAGGCACTCATCCCAAGATTGATTTCCAACAAGTATTACCCTAGTCACGTAAATTTTATTATTAAAGCCTAACTAGTATTGGAACATCATAGTCACTAGCTTACCAATACCATAACTTACATACCTTTCATATTATGATCTACCTGTTGACAACAGCAATACACGATCACTACAACTCTTGTGACGATAGTCTGGCAGGTTGACACAAATAGAAATTCACGACTCAGTTGTAAGAAATCTTGTGCCTTAGAGTTGGTTACCCCGTCGATAACTCTTGTATATAGTGGACGAGTAGATCATTCTATTTTTCGACCGTGTGTCATTGTACACACTCGTTCTCTATTTATTGAGGAACGATCCTTGACTTGACTTATATCTACCGTATCCCGATACGCCGTTCCTTATTCCCTATTAACAAAGAGTCGAGGTACAGTATCCGGACTTTGGGAACCCTCTAACCTCAATATTCCTAAGACCATATCCTATTTCTAAGGTGGGTAGACTGTAAGCCTCCTAAAGTTTTGGGACATACGAAGATCACCGATTGATTAGAATAAATTTTTATTAGAATGATAGTTAGTGCCCTATGGACTCCTACTTTCCATTTAGATCATTTTGTGTCCCCGGCCGTGTCATTAATATTCGGAGCACGAGACCAGCCGATACCTTCCAACAAATTTTACATGCAAGTTCTAGACAAGTCCACCTTCATCTAGGTATATCATGTCCCACTCAAACCCGTCCCCTTGTACTCTATTTTTATGGTACGACTTTCAGGTAAAAAGGACTAACAATAACCCTTACCATAGTACCGGTAAACTTCTCGACTACAAATAGAGACTCAACCTCGACTCGAATCTTCCGACCCAATATATGGTTGTGATCGACTCGAAGCCACTACGCGCAGGTCACTAATGTGCCACTCAATTGTGTCTTCTCGTGCCATATAAACACAAAAGTCACTGAAGACGTATTTTTGGGCTTTAGAGACCTAGTTAACCATTTCGACTGCCCAACTAGTTCAACCACTTGAGTTAAAGCCTATTCTAGTGTAGCACCCAGTTTTCCAAATGAGGGTAATTTTGAAATTTTGTGTTTATAATTATTTTAATAATGATATTTAATTCATGATATGATTTTTGGTGATTTTAAATTATTTTAAAATTATTTAAATCAATGACTTGTGGTTTTGACGTTTTGCTAGTGAAACCCTAGAGACTGTTTGACCTAGAGCCTAACCATGTGATTATGATATTTTAATGTCATTTTTGGCTTAAGGATATTTTTGCATTTGACCTCTTTAAATTATTTTGATATTATTTTATTATTTATGATATTGTTTTGGGGTTATTTGAGTCGGGTTCGAATTTCAACTCAATCCGACTTGAAACGGGGACCCGGGGGTAGTTTGACTCTAGTGGAACCCACACACTAGTTAGGCATGTCCCACATGATATTAAATTTAGTCCACATGATAGAAATATTTTAGTTAGAGGTTAGACTAATTATTATGGATAAGGTTAGTGTGATTAGAGACTTTAGAATGACTAATTTAGCCCCAACCAATTAGCCCTTTCCTAATACTCATAGAATAGGTTAGTGGGGGCATTTTGGACCTTACCATAATAGGACAAATAGCCCCATATAGCCAGCCACTTTGGGAGAGGATAGGCTCAAGTTCATTTCATTATTCTCATCCACACTCTCTCTCTTGTTCTTCCCCAAATTCCTAGAGAGCAATCCCTAGCAATTTCTCCACCAAATCCTTCCACTTCGCCACCAAATCTTCTTTTTTCCTTCTCCATTCTAGCCAAGGAGGAAGCTACCCAAGTTTGGGAGGATTCGGAGCTCGTTCGTGTCCTTTTGGAATCTCTACGTGTCGGTGTCGCTCCGAGAAGGCTTTTCTTCAATTCGATCTATCGGGAGGTATAAATCCCTTCTCCTTTTCATTTTCTTATGCATATAGGTCTATTTTGAACCCATAAGAATGACCTCCATGGTTGTATCTCCATTTGTGTCCATTTCGTGTCCATTTGGAGGTCATAGGAGTGTCCTTTGTGTTGTGGTTGTGTCCATGTGGGAAAATCCCAAATTTGGACACACTATGTATTGTTGTTATGTATGAATGAATTATTACATGTTTAATCTCATATTTTTGTATTGGAGATGTGTTCTATAGTGTCTCATATATATATATATATATATATATATATATATATATATATATATATATATATATATATATATATATATATATATATATATTAGTGTAGAGAGTGAGTTCTTGATATATTATGTTATATACTTGTGTTCTTTTGTCTCAAACTACCCAAATCTGTCATGATTTTTATCCACGTTTTTAATTTCAGCCCTAACTTAGAAATGTCATAACTTTTAGCTCAAAGCTCGGTTTAATCTTCCATTTTTTTTAAAAGAAGAGTATTGAAGTTAGCTTTCCAAAAATATGTATTAATAGGCCTAATTCTTTCTGTAACTTTCTAGAGAATTATTTGAGTGTCAGCTGTACGAAAGACAAATGCGTTCTCGGTGTTTTCGTGATTCCGGGAGTTTCCGGAAACGAAAATGCGATCCGTTTGAAGTTTCGGAAAGCTAACACATAGATCTATAACATACTTTAATCATAGATTTTAATTCATGCTGAGATGGTACAGTATTGATTATTAGTAGGAGTTACTATTCGGTATATGCATTTTGTGCACCCTTGTGTGTAATATAATGTTCTATTTGATTTTAACCCATGTTAATGTATATACATTATGTAATTAAATAGAGAATGCAAGCATGAGTAAATGTTTAAATAAATGATGTATGAGGTGTAAGTATCCTATCTAATGTAAGCATGTATAAGTATGGCTTATAATGAATATGTAGGTTCCATAGTATGTAATGTATGGTGCATATAGTGGTGCAAGAGAATAAATGAATGATGAATGAATGCAAGCATAAATGTAATATAATAATAGATGTAATGTATGCAATATACAAATTAATGAGATGTAATATTCTATGTTAACACAAATCCTATATTACCTCATGTACCCCCTTACACTATGTTGACACTATCACACTTGGCACATTGTTCACTTACACTTTGACACTCTTTGATATGTATATACTATGTATGCCCATTTAACCCTCACTTGCCCCTTTGCCATGTTCACATACACACACATAACCTCTTAAATAAGTATTTATGAATATAGTTAACTTAGCTATGTAGGTATATTATATATATGTTAGCATATTGTGTTGTAATATATAAGTTTATATAACCATTTGAAATGCCATGATTATAGACCTAATATTGAATACCAATATATGCATGTGTATATATGTGTAGACATATATATAGCTTAAAGTAATAGATTATCTAGTGTATATCCAATGTGAATTCTTGCCTATTTGAGTATTGAATAATTGCATGCTATATAGAGTTGGGTGTATGTTGGCTTGTATAGCCTTGTATTGATGTGTGCTTGCTAGGATAGTCTTGGTTAGGCCTAGTAAGACTTGCTGGGTTAGGACATGACCTAGTTTGACCTAGTTTGACTAGTGCAGTTGACCAGAGTTGACCAAAGGTTGACTTTGGCCTAGTTTGACCTAGATTCATGTAGAATACATTGTAGTGCTTTATATTACCCTTCTGGACATATTGTGACTTGTGTTGTTCTAATTAGGAGCCAGATACCTCTCCTCGGACAGTATCTTTACCTTGGACATTCAGATATCAGGCGAGTACATTCTCTGATCATTTCATATCCTGTTAGAATTATTTTTCTGCTTTAGATTACTATACTTGATGCTGTCACGTTGGTAACACGGATTAGTACTATATGGATCCTTTCTTGAGATGTTATCCCCTCAGGGAGCATCGTATACTACATGTTCTGTGCGTTTCACTTACATGGTGTATCACTATGCTTCACGGTTCTTCGATCACTTGTGACATGTACTCTCATGATCACAGAGTCTTCCCAGAATCACCCATTTATGGGCATTCCCAGAATCACCCCATTGTGGGCATTCCCAGAATCACCCATTTATGGGCTATCCATGTATCACCCCTTGTGGGCCTTTGCATGGAATAATAACATAACCTGGTTGGATCCTTGTGTATTGATTGGGGGTACGGGGGAGTAGAAGTAAACATGTGAATAATATCCAAGTAGTGCAGTTCCCAGAATCATTCCATAGTATAGTTCCCAGAATCTCCTATGCCATTCACATGTTTATATTGTACTCTGACTCACTAGCCACTGTTAGCTCTCTACTTATAGTAGATATTTCTATTATAATTTTCTTTCTCTGTTTACATACTGTATTTCCTTCAGATCCTGTATCTTACTTTACTGCATGATTATATTTTCTAACCTGCTATGATCTGTTGAGATGTACTGTGCTCGCTCCAGTCCTGACTGGACCCGTTGATAAATTTTACAGATAGCCTGGAGGTTGCCTGCTAGCCTAGAAGAGACAGTAGAGGTTGCATAGATAGTTAGGGTTTTGCTTATGTTATCTTGAGTTGTATTTATTGATTACTGTATTTGAGTTTTGAGATGTATTCTGAGTTTGTATCTTAAACACTTAGACTTCTATCTGTTGTATCTCTTTTCGATTTCATGTTTTATCTATCTTCCTTTATGCTCTACCTTAGATGTGATTGAGTTTACATTCTGCTATGTCACCCCTATTCGGGGAGTATAAACTGTTTAGTCTTATACTGTTAGATGCATTGAGACCTAGGACAGCGTTCTACCGCCGACACTGCGGCGTAGGCTGGGCGTTGTTACGTTCTCGTGTCCTAACTCTAGGGTGCGGGTCATGACACGTTTTTAGTGGTGGCCCATGCAGGTCGAGATTCGCATTAGTGCGATTTCGTAGTAGCGCAACGACTTAGTTGTACTACTACGAGCTTGCTATAGGATATATAAATTAAGATGTTAGGATGAGAGGATACTCAATCACTGTTAGGATTCCTTGAAAGATTCCTGGGATGATCCTTGAGAATCTCATTTTGAATTCCGATTTAAACTCCTTTTTCTTATTTTGATTCACCTTTTTCCTTGATTTGAATTTGATTTTATGGATTCATTGTAGAACTTTGAATCCTGGTATTAGTTGATGATTTTGATAAAATTTTGTAGTTGTTGATTTAATTTTGTATTTAGATTAATATTTTTAAATCCAAGGTACTCAATCACACTTAGGATTCTTTGAGAGATTTCTGGGACGACCCCTGAGAAACTCATTTTGAACTTCAATTGGAATTCCTTTTCCTCTTGTTTGGATTCACCCTCATTCCTGCTATTGAATTTAAGCTTGATGGGTTCCTCTCGTTTGAACCGATGAGAAGGAACATATCTTCATTATTCTTTCTCGCCATTATTCCCTTGCATTCTTATTTATCTCTTATTTTAAACTCTGTCTCATTACAATAATTACCCATATCTTGTCGTCCCTACCAGATGTACTTCGAAACCCTTGAATCTTCGTATCTTTTGCATGGGGAAGGCTAAGGAAGTGACGTAAATTATGTAGCTCAGAGAAGACGTAACTGGTTATTTTATGATTATCTAAAGAAAATCAAATGTGGAGTGTTCCATATAGAAACTTGAGATAGAAATGTGGTAAAGGTCTCGAATAGAATAAAGAGATGTATACTGCCAATATGGAAACAATTACATTTAGAGAAATTTTGGGGTTATGAGATAGTTTATAGGTGTATTCAAAACTAATGAGGATATCAGAGGTCAACCTAGTTTTGAGAACTTAGAAAATCTTGGTTATTGATTCTGGGGAAAACTTTTACCCTGAGGCTATGTAGAAGGTTAGTAATGGAAAAGAGAAATTAATTGTGTTTAATAAGGATATTAAACAAGATGTTGCGAGGAAATGACTAGGGATAGAGAGAACACAAAGTTATGGAAGTTTAGAGATTGTTGTGAAATATTTTTAGGAGAATAATATTCAAGGGTGTATGTCGAAGAAAATACATAAGTTGATTTTATGATGGAAGATAAGTTTTGTAAGGCCTAGAAATTTAAATTAAATAATACGAGGAGAACAATTTGAACAAGTTCAAGGAATTCGTAAACGGGATTTAGAGGTTTTGGGTCAAATTTAAGACAAGGTGAAAGAACTTGGAAATTTAAATAAATGGTTAATGTTGATTCCTAAATGTGAGGGTTGTGCTTCAAGAGTGATGTTTGGAAATTGGGAATTTCCTACGGTAGTCATGGTAAGGGTTTAAGTAAAGGTTAAATTTTTATATGGAGACTGGTGAGATAAAGATATGATTGGCAAGTTATGACCAGATGAACTTAAGAGTATCAGAAGCAGATGACTAACTCGATCTTCATTATTTTTGTGCATTAATTACCACCTCTTGAACTCCCACTTTCTAATTGAGATCCTTGACGTTCCTTATCGTGACTTTGATATTCGGAATGTAATACTAGCTGTTACCCTCCAACAAATCTTATATGCAAGACCCAGACGAGCTCACCTTCGTGTAGGTATATCATGTCCCACTAAAACCCGTCTTTTTGTACTCTATTTTCTTGATATAATTTTCTGGTCAACTGGCTAAACTATAACCTCTACCATTATACTAAATTTCTTCTTATTTCAATTAGAAATTCAGCCTTGACTCAATTCTTTCGACCCGACATGTGATGGTGTTCTGCTTGTTTCCTTAGATGCTTAACCTTGTACCTTATCTGATTACTTGACCCGTTGGTTAAGAAACTTGGACTATGTAATTCCTTTCATCATTACCACCCTTATATCTTGTGCTGCTAAATTAGCCTTAGTTTTGCAAGCTTATCTATTTTCGAGCTTGGTCATGACATATTTTATTGGGTGGCCACCCACTAACATATTGTCTAATCAGAACCGGTACATGATGGTCTGATCAACCTATTGTACTTTGGTTAGCTTTTTCATGTATCAATCTACGAGAATGAAGACATAGTTAAACTTGACCCTAGAGTCTCATTCGCGACAGACTTGACAATTCTCCTTGAAATCTTTTCATCGCCTATGAACCTCGTATTCGTACTCAGTCGAATTAAATTTAATCATGACCTGAACCTCCATCATTGGATGCTCGTGCTCATATTTTGATTTCATTGATTTCCCTTCTTGCCCAAATCTCGTTTTATTCCGAAATTGATCAACTTAGATCGTGTCAAGACAAAAATCTATTTGTGATTTGTTGTGCCTAAATTTTCAATTTTTGCCATTTTATGGAATAGTAACCTTTTAATAATTTCTTAGTTGCTTGTTAATGACCAATTTTTATATAGGATGGTAGACAGCCCTACAACCTTGATGATTGTTGTTCCCTTACCTTCCCAATTAGGATACCCTAGATTGTTTGTGTATTGATACCATAGTACTGTCTTGACCTAGAACGATTAGTGTACCTAGGTGAGACTTCCAACTGCTACGGTATGCCCTGACCTTGTATACTATTCCTTCAAATTGCATGATTTAGATATATTTTTTGACCTTGATTGTTGGGAAATAGGGACGCCACCCTATTAGTATCAGTTGTAGATATATATAGGTTAGTCCTTGATGTGGGGATGTGTGTTATAAACATGTAGCTTAGGAGATTTATGAGAGATTATAGTATCAGCCTTGATAGGATGTACTAGTCTTTTGGTGAGTATAAATGTGTTATGAGAGATAGGGGCCTATATGTCTTAGTAATGCATCGTTCCTATGGTAATAGAATGTATTAATAGATGGTTAATAGGAAGATAATAGTTTGAGCATACCTATAGCCTATGATCAGTTCATTTTCATCCTTAGTTAAGACCACTTTAAAATAGGACAAGTCCCTTGGATATAGGTTCCAGTCCATATTTTATTGAAGTTCCATTACCGCCGTACAGCAGAGCAGTATTGGAGGTATTCCTAGATTGACACTTTTTAGATGTCCGTTTATTATTCCAGTGTTAGGAAGTGTTACCTTAGATATTGGGTAGGTTAGAGGCTCTAGAAGGAGTACTATCGATCTTAAATTTCGAGGACGAAATTTTTCTAAGGTGGGTAGAGTTGTAGCACCCAGTTTTCCAAATGAGGGTAATTTTGAAATTTCGTGTTTATAATTATTTTAATAATGATATTTAATTCATGATATGATTTTTGGTGATTTTAAATTATTTTAAAATTATTTAAATCAATGACTTGTGGTTTTGACGTTTTGCTAGTGAAATCCTAGAGACTGTTTGACCTAGAGCCTAACCATGTGATTATAATATTTTAATGTCATTTTTGGCCTAAGAATATTTTTGAATTTGACCTCTTTAAATTATTTTGATATTATTTTATTATTTATGATATTGTTTTGGGGTTATTTGAGTCGGGTTCGAATTTCAACTCAATTCGACTTGAAACGGGGACCCGGGGGTAGTTTGACTCTAGTGGAACCCACACAGTAGTTAGGCATGTCCCACATGATATTAAATTTAGTCCACATGATAGAAATATTTTAGTTAAAGGTTAGACTAATTATTATGGATAAGGTTAGTGTGATTAGAGACTTTAGAATGACTAATTTAGCCCCAACCAATTAGCCCTTTCCTAATACTCATAGAATAGGTTAGTGGGGGCATTTTGGACCTTACCATAATAGGACAAATAGCCCCATATGGCCAGCCACTTTAGGAGAGGATAGGCTCAAGTTCATTTCATTATTCTCATCCACACTCTCTCTCTTGTTCTTCCCCAAATTTCTAGAGAGCAATCCCTAGCAATTTCTCCACCAAATCCTTCCACTTCACCACCAAATCTTCTTTTTTCCTTCTCCATTCTAGCCAAGGAGGAAGCTACCCAAGTTTGGGAGGATTCGGAGCTCGTTCGTGTCCTTTTGGAATCTCTACGTGTCGGTGTCGCTCCGGGAAGACTTTTCTTCGATTCGATCTACCGGGAGGTATAAATCCCTTCTCCTTTTCATTTTCTCATGCATATAGGTCTATTTTGAACCCATAAGAATGACCCCCATGGTTGTATCTCCATTTGTGTCCATTTCGTGTCCATTTGGAGGTCATAGGAGTGTCCTTTGTGTTGTGGTTGTGTCCATGTGGGAAAATCCCAAATTTGGACACACTATGTATTGTTGTTATGTATGAATGAATTATTACATGTTTAATCTCATATTTTTGTATTGGAGATGTGTTCTATAGTGTCTCATATATATATATATATATATATATATATATATATATATATATATATATATATATATATATATATATATATATATATATATATATATATATATTAGTGTAGAGAGTGAGTTCTTGATATATTATGTTATATACTTGTGTTCTTTTGTCTCAAACTACCCAAATCCGTCATTATTTTTATCCACGTTTTTAATTTCAGCCCTAACTTAGAAATATCATAACTTCTAGCTCAAAGCTCGGTTTAATCTTCCGTTTTTTTTAAAAGAAGCGTATTGAAGTTAGCTTTCCAAAAATATGTATTAATAGGCCTAATTCTTTCTATAACTTTCTAGAGAATTATTTGAGTGTCAGCTGTACGAAAGACAAACGCGTTCTCGGTGTTTTCGCGATTCCGGGAGTTTCCGGAAACGAAAACGCGATCCGTTTGAAGTTTCGGAAAGCTAACACATAGATCTATAACATACTTTAATCCTAGATTTTAATTTATGCTAAGATGGTACAGTATTGATTATTAGTAGGAGTTACTATTTGGTATATGCATTTTGTGCACCCTTGTGTGTAATATAATGTTCTATTTGATTTTAACCCATGTTAATGTATATACATTATGTAATTAAATAGAGAATGCAAGCATGAGTAAATGTTTAAATAAATGATGTATGAGGTGTAAGTATCCTATCTAATGTAAGTATGTATAAGTATGGCTTGTAATGAATATGTAGGTTCCATAGTATGTAATGTATGGTGCATATAGTGGTGCAAGAGAATAAATGAATGATGAATGAATGCAAGCATGAATGTAATGTAATAATAGATATAATGTATGCAATATACAAGTTAATGAGATGTAATGTTCTATGTTAACACAAATCCTATATTACCTCATGTACCCCCTTACACTATGTTGACACTATCACACTTGGCACATTGTTCACTTATACTTTGACACTCTTTGATATGTATATACTATTGTAGGAGCGTAAAAAGTGTTTCAAAGAAAGAGTCATCCCATTCATAAGTGATCGGTTTTTACACCAAGCAGAGCGGGTAATCTCTTTTACGCCCAAGACCAGGCTAATCAATTTACGCCTAAGCAGCCTGATCGTTTTACGCTTGGGTCTATACCTGTGTTTTTACGCCAAGGACAGAGCAGCCTCTCTTACGCTGGACAAAACTGTCAAATCTCACATTTAATGCAAACTCTGACATGAAGATATTAATGATGGCATTTACCACAGAATTCAATGGGATTTGTCTTATATAAAGACCATTGTTGTCGTTTATGGAGATCGAGCTACTTTACGCTCATTGAATGGTTTCTTTTACGTACGGAGTTTTACATGAGTTCTTACGCTCATAAAACAATGTGTGCGTAAAGTCTATTTGAGCCATTTTATGCTCAAGGTTATTCAATAACCACTTTACGCAGGGAACCTATGACAGAGCTATTTTACGCTCATCTCATTATTTTATGCTCAGAGGATGTTGGAGCTGTTTTTACGCCCTATTCTTTCTGGCCAGTTTGGAACGTGGTTTGCCTACATGGCCTTCATGCCACATATTTTGAAGAACGTGTGTACATGTATCTTATTCTTACTGAAATGATGGGACGCGTGTCAACATATGCAAAGGATGACTCTGATCATGGGTGGCAGTTGTTAGCGTAAAGACAGACTTTGATGCTCTTTTACGCACAGAAGCCCCAGTCTACAAATAGACTCATTTTTCTCAAACACAGGGAACAGAGAGAGAATAGAGGAGAATACAGAGACCAAGACTTTGAGATTTCGATTCCCCGGAGCATTCTTCTTCAACTTTTCTTTCAGAACAGAGTGAAACAAAGCAGGAAAGCATTCGGCCTCGCCATCAGTGCCCAAGTGCGTCGATACCTTTCTGGTGACTTAGTTCTTCCAAGTTGTTCTATTTCAAGCAGTGATCTTCTTTATCATCATATGGTCCAAGGAACAAAGTGATCATTTACGAATCAGACTTCCATAGCAATACTTTCCCAGAATCAAATTTGTACTTCTTGTACTTTTTTCTCGTTTTATTTTCAAAATCCAATCTTTTGTTTGGCAATTTTGTTAAGTGAAACAAAATGGCGACTCTGCTGGGGACTACCTTCTCCTCTGACGAGGAGGTGATTGCTCAATATGATGATGTTTCGGTCGGTTCGACTAAGAAGACTCTGGTTGTACACTTCGACCAGACTGCCTATGAAGAAATGCTTCGAACTGGGGGTGGTTCTCTCCACTCCAATGTTCAAAAGTCTCGCAAAGCACAAAAAGTTTGGATTCCTAAATCCAAAGTGGTTTCTGATCTCTCTGTGACTTCTGGTGAAAAGGGAATTCTTCCCACTCCTGTCGTAGGGGCTCCCGTTCGTAACGAGGCAGTCCTTACTTCAGAGTTGTACTCAAAGTGTGATGATTTATCTTCCGTTTGTAACGGAGAAGATAATCTGGTTTCACGCCCACTGCGTAAGAATCAAGTTTTACGCTCAGTGGGTAAGAACCAAATTTTACGCTCAAAGCATAAGAATGAGTCTCACATTTGTAATGTGGCATATTCTAATATTTCTGAGTGTAAGAACCCATCTCCCATCGGTGACGTGGTAGACTCACACAAATTACGCTCCTCGCGTAAAACAAAATCTCCCGTCTGTGATGTGGTAGATAATCAATTTTTACGTTTTACGCGTAAAGGTAAGTCTCCTGTCTGTGACAGTGTAGATAAAATTCACAATGATGTTTACACATCTAATGTGAATATACCTAAACGCATACAGCGTAAAAGTGATGTTGGTAAAACTTCTGTCATACACCAACAACCTTCTTATACTGCTTTACGCAAAGTACCAAACTTGCAAATCATACGCCATGAAAAAGGGGTCCTTCGTGCTAAATCTCAAGGTTTACGCACACAACTCCAAACGCGTAAAAATATACAGTTTGGTTCTGCGAATGAAGCCAGTAATCATCTTTATACACAGGGGATTAAACATTTTTCTACCCCAAATGTGATAAAGAAGAATACTCCATCTGTTCCTTCCGACTTACGTGAATTGCTAATGCAAAAGCGTAAGAATTCACAGTCTCCGGTGATGCTCCCCCAAGAAAAACATCATTGTGGATATCATCAGGTTGTGATTAATTGTTGTTGTTCAGCTTCAAAACAGTCAGTTTTTGATCGACTGAGTTTTTCACTTCAACATCAAGCTGAAGACCAAGAAGATGAGTTGTCATATGCATCAGTCAACATGGCATCTCATACTAACAGAGGACGACGACCGAGACGGAACATGTCCCAAACTCCTGGTCAACAACAGTTCAACAGACTTCTTGATTTCTTTGAAGGAGTATATCAGAATACTCGATCAAGAAGACAAAGACAATTGCAGATTTCTGATTCAGAAGCTGGGGGTACTCAATCTTTTGAGTCTAATACCGATAGTGTGGATTCTTATTTCTATACTAATCCCTCTATATCTTCAAGAGAGGTTGAATCCTACGCTGTTGGAGATGAACCAGAGACGTCATCTGCTAATACGGAACAGCGTCTCACTGCTGTTGAGCAATCATTGAAAGACATGCTCAACATGGTACAAAGCATGCATCAGATAATTTTGAATCAGCAAACTGATCAACCCACAGTAATAACTCTGGTACCAGCAGCGGCACAAACTCAAGATAGTTAAGGGGCTGATATACCTTCGAATATTCAAGAACCTGCTGTTAATCAAAATTCTGCATCTCCAGATCCCATCATTCCAGAAGATGTACCACCTCCAGTGGGGGTTACGGTACATCCAACGACTATTCAATCAAATGTGCTTCCTCAAACCAGTGAAGCCATTCAAGCAGTGCGTGAACTCAAAGCACAGTTTGAGGTATTGAGGCACAAAGATCAGCTCCAGAGATTAGGGATTAAGCAACCTTATCCTCCTCATTGGAATGATGTACCCTTCCCTCCGAAGTTCAAGCCACAATCCATGGTTTTATTCAATGGAAAAGCATCTCCCAGTCAATATATCAATTATTTTGATATTATGACTGTACACTTACAGAAAAATGATGCTCTCTTCACTCGAGTGTTCATTGGGTGCTTGACGGGTTCAGCTTATGACTGGTATCGTAGCTTACCCGATAACTCTATTTCGTCTTTTGACGAATTCAAGGCAATGTTTCTTTTCCGCTTCTATGAAGGAGGTATGGACATGAATGTGTCCTCCTTAATAGAAATAAAACAAAAGAAGAAAGAAGATACTCGAACGTTCATTGAACGTTTTAGACAGGCCACTCTCAAGATGCCTCCTGGTATGCCAGATTCAGCGTTGATTGATACATGCAAGATGAATCTACGACCATCTATTGCTATCTTCACAGGTTCCCAATTCTCAGATTGGTCTCCATTTATCATAGCAGCAGTTTCTGCCGAGACCAATGGTAGGTTGGCTCGGGAACACGGGATGATTTTCGCTTCAGAAGACAAAGGAAAGAAAAGTAATCCTGGTAATAATCCTGGTAATAATCCTGGCAATCGTAATGTGAAAGAAAAAGATACTCTTATGGTCAATCTTTCCAAGAACAAAACGATGCCAAGTAATCAGGAATCCTCCAGGTCAAAGGAAGAATACTCTTTTGACGAAAGTGATATCCCAGGAATATTTCAGTGTCTGGTGAAAAGTGGCAAACTTCAGATTCTAGAACCAAAAAGGCCTAATGAGGTGACTCTGACTGACAATCCCAAATATTATATCTATCATAGATACATTAATCATCCTACCAGTGCTTGCTACATCTTGAAAAAGAAGATCCAAGACCTGATAAATGGTGGCGCTATCGCTTTAACCAATGATGACCATACGGTAACAACCAACATGGTCTCTCTTCAGTTTGGAGATTTTTCTCCACAGCAAGTCCCAGATGGAATTATCCCAATTTCGAAGGCGACGATGAAGATCGTAAATATCCCGCTCGCCAGGGGAGAAAATATAGGATTGTTGCCGCTCACATTGAAGAATGGTGAAATCATGTGGGTACATCCTGATTTAGTGCCTGAGTTGGAAAATGAAGATAAAACTTCAAAATCTAAGAAGGGTAAGAAAGTCAGAACCTGTAACATGATTTTCCATGTTATTCCAGATCCTGATGACTTGGATCATCTATGGGATGGCCTTCCTCTAGAAGATAGACTGAGAAGACTAAACATCTATCCCCCAAGTCTAGCTCCTCCTACCAAGCTCAAGCTTACCCATCAGCAGTGGCTAGCCATGAATAGTGTTCCTTTATATCGGACACAACAAGTCTTTGCTGCTTATAAAAAATCTCCGACAGGGATTTTTCCTCATATCCCGAATCCTCCTCCTTCCGTAACTACAGAGACATTTATTCTTCATTCTCCTGAGGTTACAGAAGGTCCTGCTTCTTCCTCTTTCTCTGTTGAAACACCTGTCAAAAGTCCGCTGCCCACTCACTTGTATAGTCAGCAATATGTTCATCTCATGAAGAAGATGGGTTACGACTTTCAAAAGGCAGAAGGTTTGAATTATGATAAAGGAATACGTCTTCCTTTACAAATTTAAAATCAGAATTCCACTGCTGGATTGGGTTCTGAAATGCCTCATAACAACCCTCACAAGAAAAAGACTAGGGGAAGAAAGACTAAATCCTGTAATATGGTACTCTCTTCTCCTGAGTCTGAAAAAGAAATTTTTGCTGGTACAAGATCTGGAAAAGAGTACCATAAAGACTATGAGGGATCCTCCAAAGAAGCAGAAGATGTAGTGGAGACTCTACCAGTTCAACCTTCTCCTGTTCCTGCTAAACCTTCTGTGGATGAAAAGGGGAAACAGAAGGCAGTACGCTTTGATATCCCATTGAAGCCTGCTTCCAATCATGGGTTGGTGATGAAGCCTTACAAATTTGACATTCTAGCTCAATTAGCCAATACTCCGGCTAGACTTTCTATATTTGAACTGCTTCGCCTTTCCAGAGAAAGCAGAGAGACTTTGAGCGAGGCTTTACTTCAAGCAGATTCATGCTTGGCATAACTCAAGACTCCTGATAATATACCAGTATCATGTCCGCAATGCCATAGTGTGATGGAAGCAATTCCCAACATCACCTTTACACAAGAGGATATGCTATTGAAACATAATAAGCATGATAGGCCTCTGTGTTACACTGGATATATCGGATCTACTGAAATCGACAGGATTTACATCGATCCTGGGTCTTCAATTAGTATAATTCTTCAGAGTATGCTAAGACCCCTGAGGATTCCTACTAGTGAGCTGACTTACACTAGTACTATGATAGTCGGTTTTAACTCTGGTAAGAGCAAACCACTGGAAAAGATTCGTCTGCAGATCCAATTGGTGATCTTCGAACTATGGTAACTTTCTATGTTATCAATTCGGACGTATCCTACAATATTCTTCTTGGAAGACTGTGGATTCATGAGCATAATATTGTGTCTTCAACTCTTCACCAATGTTTCAAATATGTGGACTCCCAAGGAGTTGTGAAAACTGAGTTTGCTGATATTAATCCATTCAAAGGTGTTGAAGCCTACTTCTCTGATTCAAGGCTTTATAAACAAGTGCATGTGAAAGATATATCAGACATGGCTGAAGATCAATCACCCTCTGAGGATCACTCTATTAATGAAGATCCGCCAGAGGAGCAACCTTTGAAGATCGTAGTCAGGAGACGAATCCAATCCCAACCTGTCAATGATCAACCTTTGATGATCAAGGTTAAAGGAAGAACTCAAACTTCATCTGAGGAATCAATAAATATTCCTGCTAAGAGCCAAGTTCAACCTTTTATGATTAAGGTTAAAGGACGTACTTCTTGCACGAATGATCCAAAACTACCATTGATTGTCAATCTTGGCAAGTCTACGTAGAAGACGGATGATGGTCCACTGTTGATTAATCCGAGCGTAGCAATCAGACTGTAAATGATGTAAATATTGATCATTCTGTACTTTTTGATATCAATAAAGATTTTCTGTTCGAGTATATGGCTGTCAAGTTTATTGAAAGAATGACTTTATCTTCTGATAATCAAAGTCATCGATATAAAGACAACATAGAACCAGAAGAAATTCTATTCATCGAATCCGATATTCCTCATTCCTCATATTATGAATCTGGACAAGTACTCTCAGTCAATATGGTTCAAGCCGTTGATGAATCAGAGCCATTTGAAAATGATCCTTGGGCTCAACAGATGGATACTCAGTGAGAACTTCGTTTTGAACAACGACAACCACCTACAGAAGATGAGGTTATCCAGATTGATGTTGGAGATGGAGTTATGTCCAAACCAATATTCATCAGTAAGAATCTTTCTGAAGATGAAAAGGAAGAGCTAATAAAACTTATAAAAGATTATATTGACATCTTTGCATGGAGTTATGAAGATATGCCAGGGCTAGATCCTACAGTTGCTACCCATAAACTCAACATTTTGCCTAATGTCAAGCCTGTAAAACAACAGCAACGACGCTTTAGACCAGATATGATGGATGCAATTGAGGCAGAAGTCAAAAAGCTGATTACGTGTGGTTTTGTTCGTGAAGAACAACACCCAGATTGGGTGGCCAATATTGTTCCTGTTATGAAGAAGAACGAAAAAGTTCGAGTTTGTATAGATTACCGAGATCTTAATACGGCTTGTCCAAAAGATGAATTTCTACTTCCAATTACTGATATCATGATAGACAATACATGTGGTTTTGAACGCATGTCTTTCATGGACGGATTCTCAGGATACAATCAAATCAAGATGCATCCAGAAGATGAGAAGCACACCGCTTTTTGTACACCTCTTGGGGTCTACTACTATACAGTTATGCCGTTTGGTCTTAAAAATGCTGGTGCCACATATCAACGGGCTATGAGCAATATCTTTCAAGAACATCTACGGAAGATAGTTGAATGCTATGTAGATGACATCGCTGTTAAAAGTCGATCAAAGGATGATCACATTCAGGACTTGAGAACAGTATTTGAATTGATGCGTCAGCATCAATTGAAAATGAACCCTACTAAGTCTTTCTTAGGAGTTTCCAGTGGCAAGTTTCTAGGATTTGTCATTACCTCTCAAGGTATCCATGTTGATCCTGACAAGATTAAAGCAATTCTTGAAATACGTCCTCCTCATAATTTGAAAGAACTCCGTAGCTTTCAGGGCCGTATTGCTTATATCAGAAGATTTATATCTAATCTTTCTGGAAGATGTCAACCTTTTTCCCGTCTATTAAAGAAAAGAGTATCTTTCATCTGGGATGAAGCGTGTCAAAAAGTCTTCAATGACATTAAGCAATATCTTACAAACCCACCTGTTCTGGTACCTCCGGTGGTAGGAAGACCATTTTTGCTATATGTTCGAGCTTTAGATCATTCACTTGGCGCTCTTCTGGCACAAAAAAGTGATATGGGTCATGAACAAGCAATATATTATCTGAGCAGAATGATGGTCGGAGCTGAACATAGATATACTCCTGTAGAAAAGGAATGTTTAGCTTTGGTTTTTGCCGTCCAAAAGATAAGACATTATGTCACCGGACAGACTATTCATGTCATCTCCAGAATAAATCCTATTCGGGTATTGATGAGAAAATCGAGCATTCTTAATTCCAGGTTAGCTACCTAGGCGATGTTGCTCACTCCTTATGATATGATTTATGTGCCTCAAAAATCAGTGAAGGGCCAAGCGTTAGTTGATTTCTTAGCTGCTCATCCTATACCTGAAACTTTGAAGTTATATGAAGACATTCCAGACGAAGTAGTGGATTGTAACATGACTTTGAAGAATGATATATGGCAATTATATTTTGATGGAGCATCACGAGTAGGACCTAAAGGCAATATTGTCTCTGGGGTAGGAATTGTCTTGGTTTCTCCTGACAAAATGGTCATATACCGTGCCTATTCTCTTAATGAGCCATGCTCTAACAATGTAGCAGAATATAATGCTCTATTGATTGGTCTCCAAGTAGCAAAGCAATTGGGTATTGAATTCTTAGAGGCTTATAGAGATTCTCAGTTGATCATTAATCAAGTTAGAGGGACTTACGAAGTCAGAAATCCTGATCTCATTCCCTATCATCAAGTGGTAGTTGAGTTGGTCCTATCATTCAAAGGATTCTTTATTAAATTTGTACCACGTTCTCAGAATGTGGAGGCTGATGCTCTTGCCAGCTTAGCTGCAGACTTGGCTTTCCCAATCAGAAGGCAGAATACAATTACTTTGTTGGACCGAGACTTGTTCTGTGTGAAAAGTAATCTACATATTGAACAAAGTTATACTACAGAGTCAAGTTTCCAGCAGAAAGATTGGAGAACTCCATTCATTGATTATGCAGTTCATGGAATTTTGCCTAAAGATCCTAAAGAAGCTGCATCAATTAAGAGACGATCATTTCGATTCTATTATGATTCGTCTTTACATATGCTATATCGTCGTTCATATGACGGACTCTTACTACGCTGTCTCTCAGAAAGTGAAGCCAAACAAACACTGTGTGAGGCTCATGATGGTGTCTGTGGTGCTCATCAACCGGGTCCAAAGTTGCAAGACCGCATTCGAAGAATGGGGTATTATTGGCCTTCTATGATAGCAGATGCTGTAGACTATGCCAGGAGATGTAAAGCATGTCAGATTCATGTTGATTTTATTCATCAACCATTTGAATTTCTACATCCTACAACAGCCTCTTGGCCCTTCGAAGCTTGGGGTATGGATGTCATTGGTCCTATTAACCCTCCTTTTGTCAAAGGACATCGGTTTATACTAGCTATAACCGATTACTTTTCGAAGTGGGCAGAAGCAGTCCCCCTTGCGGAAGTGAAAACATCTAATGTGATCAGTTTCATCAAGCACCATGTCATTTATCGTTTCGGGATTCCTCGACGGATAATTCATGACAATGGTCCACAATTTGCCAGTCAAGCATTTTATCGATTCTGTGACAAGAATCGAATTCAGAATTTGGCTTCTACGGCTTATAATCCAGCTGCTAATGGTTTAGCTGAAGCTTTCAATAAGACGATCATCAAACTTCTCAAAAAGTTTGTCTCTTCTAATAAACGTGATTGGAATGAGAAACTTGGAGAATGTTTATGGGCTTATCGAACAACAGTCCGGACTCCTACTGGTTTTACACCATTCTCATTAGTTTACGGATGCGAAGCTGTTCTCCCATTGAAAATCCAGATCCCTTCTCTACGAATAGCCATTGCTAATGAGCTAACTACAGAGAATAATGATCGCTTACGACTCCAAGAGCTTGAAGGATTGGATGAGAAACGTCTTCAAGCACAACAACACATTGAACTGTACCAAGCCCGCATATCTCGAACTTTTAATCGTAAAGTTAAGGAGAGAGTATTCAAAGTGGGCGAGCTCGTATTAGCTGTTCGAAGACCGATGGTAATGACTCATAAAAGTAAAGGGAAATTCCAAGCAAAATGGGAAGGCCCTTATGTAATTGAGTCCGTGTTTTCCAATGGCGCCTATCGGTTGTCGAAACCCAATGGAGATCTACTCATGCTACCGATCAATGGCAAATTTCTTAAAAAATACTATGTATAAAAAGAGAAGACAGAACAAAAATAAAACTTCTTTTATTATTATTTTTGTTCAAAATAAAAGACTAAGGACGAGGGCCACTCTCTTCCTTATTGAATACATAGTCGGCCAAGGCATAGAAGGCGTCGTTTCCTGAACACATGAAAAATTTGCAGGCAGTCATCCTCGACGCTTCTTCTTCAGGAGTTTTCCCTGGCTCTACTAAAAAAGTAAGAATGTCTTCGGGTAGCTTGGGCGCAGAAGAACTTCCACCTATTTCGATCGAGTCTGATGAGCCTGATGCAGGAGACGTGAGAGGGAACGTCTCAATGATGCCCTCGACTTTCTGGGGGACTTCATTCTTTCGCTGGGCATTCTCGGAAGACATTTCCAACAGAGGAAGAGAAATAAGAATGAAGGGTTACAAGCAATTCTCACCTATTTATGGAGGATGATTACTAACGACTTTTTCTGAAAAGGCTCGTCCATTCATGTTACCAGGTTCATCCATTTAATTATGGAATTTGAATCGTCCTTTCTGTTCCCAAGAAACACGCTGATTCATCCACCGCCTTGACATTTACGCTCACAACATCCGTCTTTCTAATCCCCAGCTACCAAGGTTTGGTTAAGCTGACTTCTTATTTCCAGAGAAAGGGGTTTTATATCTTCTATTTTTTATCAATTGATTAGAAAGTGGGATTCACTATTTATCATATTTTCATGACCTCTGAATAAATATTAAATCTACTTTCTTTTCCTATCTATCACTTCTATTAACCTCTGCATAGATATTAGTCTAATTTTCTTTTGAGTTCATATATGCTATTATGTCCATATTACCTCTGATAGCATCATATACTCTAAAACAGAAAATAGGATTTTATTTATCTATCATGTCCTTATTACAACCAGATAGATACAAATCATTGATCATAGAAGAATCATCATTTTCATTCCCATATCATCAAAAAGTCTATTACATTTCTTAGACTTTCTTACAGTTACAATGGAAATCTTTTACATTCTTGGATTTTCATTCTATACACAAACAATAACCTAATAGAGATCTATTCCTTCTTTGATCTTCTTTGATGGGTTCGTTGTTGGTGGCAGTTCTTGACTGTCTAAGCCCCAGTGGCAACCGGAACAGCAGGAATCAAACTCTGGTCTTATCTCTCAGACGAGAGGAGAACCCCAGAGTATGGCAGCCCGAAGGCGCGTTGCTGCCAATACAATTGGTGGATTAGTGGCGGCACCTCAAAGGAGATAGGAATGTATCCAGCATTGGGATACGATTCCTAGTTCTGCCGTGAAAGGAACTCTACTACCCGATTTCTCAGGGTAGAGTTGACTCCACCATCCAATTCTCCGTGTATAAAGGCTCTTCCTACCAACAGAGAAAGACCCTTCCATCCCACGAAGAGTTCTGAGTTGTCTGATTTGCGCGTCAAAAGCGCATGAGCTCCCTGATGTTGATGTCAGAAGAACATGCTTTACAACGTCAAAGTCACCAATGCCGGTTCTGGAAAAGCTGCTCAGCCAAGCTTCTGCAGAAAACAACGAAGAAAAAGTGTTTTAAACAGAAGTATCATCAGATGCGTATTGAACGTTGACTAAAAACAGATGACAAGGCTTTTTTGCCGGCGCTTCACAAAGACTTTTACGCCAGTGATATGACAAGGCTTTTACGCCATTGCTTCAGCAACGCTTTTACGCCAGTGTTTCAGTAAGGCTTTTACGCCAATACTTCAGCAAGGCTTTTATGCCAGTGCTTCAGCAAGGCTTTTATTCCGGTGATTCAGCAAGGCTTTTACGCCAGTGATTAAAACAAGGCTTTTACGCCTGTGATTCAGCTAGGCTTTTACGCCAATACTTCGGCAAGGATTTTACGCCAATGCTTCAGCAAGTTTTTACGCTCATGAATAGATGTTTTCAACAACAAAAGAAACTCGAAGACAGATATTTGCTTACAATCAGACTTACCATTTAAGTTGAATAGTTTGGCTATAATAGTGGTTGAATCCACATTTGAAGACTGGACGTACAAAAGAACACCGTGGGAAAGCTCCGCCATTGTCATTTGTTGGAGAACAACATCACAGAAAATTATCTTCAGAGGAATGAGTACGAGAATATATGAAACATTCTCGGCTATTTATAAAGAATGAAGAACTGTTGGGATGAGTCTATTTCGGGGGAAAATCCTATTTAAAGGCTCTCGTAACCACAAGATTAGACGCCACGTGTTGGTTTGTTTCTTAGGAATGAACAACCAAAATAAAGTGTTGAACAGTTCTATCTACTAATAGATGAGATTAACATCAAGATTTTATTTATAAAGGGGTCCACTCCTACATATAAGAGAGTCGCAATACATGGAATTTCATTTTCCCTCTCCCTCATTAGACTGACGAAGAGAGGCACCTAACTCACGCATGTTGTGAATCCCAGAGCGACGCATCAGATTCAAAAATGCTTCTGCATCTCCTGAGCCCTCATATGCAGTCGGGGGACCACCATCAATGCGGCTAAAGACTGCTGGTGTTAATCCGAAACACGCTACAAAATTGCATGCTCGCTCAAAGTCAATCCTTGAGCCCGAAGCCTCTTCATTGTTAGTCTCCTTCTTGGGCGCCATGTTACTATGGAGATGAACGACAAGAGTGAAGAATTTCTCCTCATTTATATGGTTAAATCAACTCTCCATATTCCTCTTTGGAAACTGCTCATTATAAATGCAAAACTCGGGGAAGCGAAAAGGCATTCGAAAGTTTCGAAAAAAGAAATTCATTGTGACAATTAAGTGTTGACCGACACTGTTAGAAATTATGCCGACTGTTGGACATCCCCGCTTTTATGCGGATGGCTGTTGCGTATCCCAAATTTTATGCTGGCAGGTCAAATCTCAACTTTTACGCTTCTGTTCAAAGTGTTTCAAATGTTGGAGATATTTGAAAACTTTGAAGGGGGTCTTGTAGGAGCGTAAAAAGTGTTTCAAAGAAAGAGTCATCCCATTCATAAGTGATCGGTTTTTACACCAAGCAGAGCGGGTAATCTCTTTTACGCCCAAGACCAGGCTAATCAATTTGCGCCTAAGCAGCCTGATCGTTTTACGCTTGGGTCTATACCTGTGTTTTTACGCCAAGGACAGAGCAGCCTCTCTTACGTTGGACAAAACTGTCAAATCTCACATTTAATGCAAACTCTGACATGAAGATATTAATGATGGCATTTACCACAGAATTCAATGGGATTTGTCTTATACAAAGACCATTGTTGTCGTTTATGGAGATCGAGCTACATTACGCTCATTGAATGGTTTCTTTTACGCACGGAGTTTTACATGAGTTCTTATGCTCATAAAACAATGTGTGCGTAAAGTCTATTTGAGCCATTTTACGCTCAAGGTTATTCAATAACCACTTTACGCAGGGAACCTATGACAGAGCTATTTTACGCTCATCTCATTGTTTTATGCTCAGAGGATGTTGGAGCTGTTTTTACGCCCTATTCTTTCTGGCCAGTTTGGAACGTGGTTTGCCTACATGGCCTTCATGCCACATATTTTGAAGAACGTGTGTACATGTATCTTATTTTTACTGAAATGATGGGACGCGTGTCAACATATGCAAAGGATGACTCTGATCATGGGTGGCAGTTGTTAGCGTAAAGACAGACTTTGATGCTCTTTTATGCACAGAAGCCCCAGTCTATAAATAGACTCATTTTTCTCAAACACAGGGGACAGAGAGAGAACAGAGGAGAATACAGAGACCAAGACTTCGAGATTTCGATTCCCCGGAGCATTCTTCTTCAACTTTTCTTTCAGAATAGAGTGAAGCAAAGCAGGAAAGCATTCGGCCTCGCCATCAGTGCCCAAGTGCGTCGATACCTTTCTGGTGACTTAGTTCTTCCAAGTTGTTCTATTTCAAGCAGTGATCTTCTTCATCATCATATCGTCCAAGGAACAAAGTGATCATTTACGAATCAGACTTCCATAGCAATACTTTCCCAGAATCAAATTTGTACTTCTTATACTTTTTTCTCATTTTATTTTCAAAATCCAACCTTTTGTTTGGCAATTTTGTTAAGTGAAACAACTATGTATGCCCATTTAACCCTCACTTGCCCCTTTGCCATGTTCACATACACATACATAGCCTCTTAAATAAGTATTTATGAATATAGTTAACTTAGCTATGTAGGTATATTATATATATGTTAGCATATTGTGTTGTAATATATAAGTTTATATAACCATTTGAAATGCCATGATTATAGACCTAATATTGAATACCAATATATGCATGTGTATATATGTGTAGACATATATATAGCTTAAAGTAATAGATTATCTAGTGTATATCCAATGTGAATTCTTGCCTATTTGAGTACTAAATAATTGCATGCTATATAGAGTTGGGTGTATGTTGGCTTGTATAGCCTTGTATTGATGTGTGCTTGCTAGGATAGTCTTGGTTAGGCCTAGTAAGACTTGCTGGGTTAGGACATGACCTAGTTTGACCTAGTTTGACTAGTGCAGTTGACCAGAGTTGACCAAGGGTTGACTTTGGCCTAGTTTGACCTAGATTCATGTAGAATGCATTATAGTGCTTTATATTACCCTTCAGGACATGTTGTGACTTGTGCTGTTCTAATTAGGAGCCAGATACCTCTCCTCGGACAGTATCTTTACCTTGGACATTCAGATATCAGGCGAGTACATTCTCTGATCATTTTATATCCTGTTAGAATTATTTTCCTGCTTTAGATTACTATACTTGATGTTGTCACGTTGGTAACACGGATTAGTACTATATGGATCCTTTCTTGAGATATTATCCCCTCAGGGAGCATCGTATACTATATGTTCTGTGCGTTTCACTTACATGGTGTATCACTATGCTTCACGGTTCTTCGATCACTTGTGATATGTACTCTCATGATCACAGAGTCTTCCCAGAATCACCCATTTATGGGCATTCCCAGAATCACCCCATTGTGGGCATTCCCAGAATCACCCATTTATGGGCTATCCATGTATCACCCCTTGTGGGCCTTTGCATGGAATAATAACATAACCTTGTTGGTTCCTTGTGTATTGATTGGGGGTACGGGGGAGTAGAAGTAAACATGTGAATAATATCCAAGTAGTGCAGTTCCCAGAATCACTCCATAGTATAGTTTCCAGAATCTCATATGTCATTCATATATTTATATTGTACTCTGACTCACTAGCCACTGTTAGCTCTCTACTTATAGTAGATATTTCTATTACAGTTCTCTTTTTCTGTTTATATACTGTATTTCCTTCAGATCCTGTATCTTACTTTACTGCATGATTATATTTTCTAACCTGCTATGATCTGTTGAGATGTACTATGCTCGCTCCAGTCCTGACTGGACCCGTTGATAAATTTTACAGATAGCCTGGAGGTTGCCTGCTAGCCTAAAAGAGACAGTAGAGGTTGCATAGATAGCTAGGGTTTTGCTTATAGTTTATTTTCAGTCATCTTGAGTTGTATTTATGGATTACTGTATTTAAGTTTTGAGATGTATTCTGAGTTTGTATCTTAGACACTTAGACTTCTATCTGTTGTATCTCTTTTCGATTTCATGTTTTATCTATCTTCCTTTATGCTCTACCTTAGATGTGATTGAGTTTACATTCTGCTATGTCACCCCCATTCGGGGAGTATAAATTGTTTAGTCTTATACTGTTAGATGCATTGAGACCTAGGACAGCGTTCTACCGCCGACACTGTGGCGTAGGCTGGGCGTTGTTACGTTCTCGTGCCCTAACTCTAGGGTGCGGGTCGTGACATCTAGGGTACCCTAACCTAGTAGAAATAATTTTATCATTTGGGATCTTGTCCGGTCCATATAGATTGAAATCCAAGGTTTATCCAACCAACGAGTGATGTCCAAATAGGAAAACCATTAAAACCCATCCATTCGTACCACCATATTTGGACTATAAAATTGAACCATTTGAGACAGGTCCCTATACCTATTATATAATCTTCACCTCTTAGAGTGTGAAGTCATTTGTAACCCTTATTCCATCTACCTAGAAGTTGTATTACGATCTTGTATTATATTTTATCTCTTGCTTGTGTGTTTAAATAACCACAGAAAAGATCACAATCTTGATTTCTCAAATTTTATTCCATTTTGGAACCTTGTTTAGAATTTCGGGAACGGAATTTTTGTATTGCATGGATTGCAAGCCCCTCTAAGAAACGAAGGGTTCTTCAATTTAGCAAGTGACTGGACTAGAGTAGCCCAATCTAGCGAATAAGACTATAGGTTCATAAATACTCTTTCTATCTGTATTATTGTATATTCTCTACCGCCCTTTAAACTTCTTATTTACTCTTGATTTTCCTTCATTATCTTCATGTCCTTTCTATTTGCAGAGAGACGAAGGTCATACTTATTAGAATTCACCAATATTTCTTAGCTACCGGTGTAAATTGGTTGATTTGTTAAATTTTGGATTGCTTGATAGGTAGAAGGGGATTATAGATGTCATATGCTCTAGATATCTGTTGGTAGGATTGTTAGCACCAGTTAGAAGATTTTAAGATTTTAGTGTGAGGAGTAGTGTGACCAAAGGTGGGTAAAAGTCCTGGAGGCTATTTGGCTAGGAGAAGAATACAAACTATTTTGAGGAATTAACATTTGAGAAGATTGTGGTAATAGTGGATTTATTCCTTGACTTTTATTTTAAATTTTAGGCATGGTTATGAGTTAGAATTTCGAGGACAAAATTATTTTAAGGTGGGTAGATTTGTAGCTCCCCTTCCCGAAATTTTGAAATATTTTATTTATTTATTTGATTTAAATGGTAATCTTAGAATTTTTGTAATTAATTATTTAGTTAATTATTACGGTAGATGATGTTTAACCATGAATAAATTTGGAGTACAAGGTAGGGGTGAGCATTATTCGGTTTTGGACCGAAAACCGACCCGAACCGAACCGAATAAGAGGTTCGGTTCGGTTTTAAAAAAATTCGGTTCGGTTTCGGTTTTGAAAATAGTAAATTTTCTTATTCTGTTTCCGTTTCGGTTTTGGGTTTCGGTTTCGGTCCAAAACCGAAAACCGAATAAGAAATTTTAATTTATATATATATATATGTGTGTGTGTGTGTGTACTATATATATAAGTATTAACATATATAGGTATATACTAAATATATATAGGTATATACTAAATATGTCTATGTATATTTAGTTACTATATATATTAACAAAAAAAAGCTCAAAAAAATAAAAAATATGAATAAACCGAAAACTGAACCGATTTAATTCGGTTCGGTTTGTTTCGGTTTTGGACCAATTCGGTTCGGTTTCGGTTTTGCTTATTCGGTTTCGGTCCAATTCGGTTTTGGGTTATTCGGTTCGGTTTAAACCGAATAAACCGAATGCTCACCCCTAGTACAAGGTGACTAGAAATTGTGGCACTGATAGTGCAGTGGCGTGCCTAGACTAGTGTATTAGCCATGCCAAGGAAGGCCAAGCCATAGTGACGCCCTAACTAGGAAAATCAGACTAAGTTGCGACTTAAACCTATAGAATGTTTAATTACTTATTAATTATATTATTGACTTGTAGGAAACTCGCTTGTGTTGATTTAGTCCAAACTGGACCCGAACTAAATCCCAGCCTATGTAGGCATACAGTGGAACCCGGAACGGACATGTAGACATTTTATGTATGTACAAATATTTTCTTATTTATTTTTAGGACTTGGCAAATACTTTCTAAATATATAATAGTTTATTTAAATGTTGTTTTAGAATAATCGTACGAATTTCTGGAGCCAAATAAACGGTGTGTTAGATGAGTTCACCGAAATATATTATTAGTTTGATTACAGTGTTATTAGGTTTATTATTATTATTAATGTTAATATTGTGGTTATTAAATAAATAAATATTTATATTTAATAGTTATTTGTATTTTATTCTCTATCAAAGATATATCTATATATATAAAAATATTAATATAATAAATGTGTATGTATATATATATTACATATACGTGTTTATATGTATTTATACAGAAATATATATAGTGTACGTGTGTATGTATGCGTGTACGTATATATAAATATATACTATAATATGTGTGTAGGTGTAAATATATATATAAATATATATATTACCATGTCTAAAATATATGGATATATATAATATATTCAATAGCATATAAGGTATTATATACATAGAAATATATATAGAAATATATATTCAATAGCATATAAGGTATTATATGTATATATATATATATATATATATATATATATATATATATATATATATATATATATATCTTACTGTGGACCCAAAGCCACAGCTCTCCCCCAAGGCTTTCGACCAACAGAACCCGCAGCCCACATAGCAGGCCCGAGCCCCTCCCCCAAGTTTTCCCGAAGCCAGTCGAACCCGAGCCCCGCTATCTACGTTTTTCCATACATATAAACACGAACGCACATACGAGAATAGGTCGAAACCCTAAACTATCGCGCGCCACGCCACCCACGACCCATTCCCGATGCCTGGGTGCACCGCCGTGCGCCGCCGCCGACAGCCAGGCGCGCGAAACCAGCCGCGCACGTGCAACACAGTGGAAGATGGCAGCAGCAGTATGCAGCGCCGAGCTAACTTCGCGGTACGAATTCTCCACCCATGTTTACTCGTTTTACAATCTGTAAAATGTTTTGGAAAGCCAATATAACCGAGAACACACCCCAGTAAGTAAGTTTTGATATAGTCACTCGATCTGTCCAAGAGATCGAACCAAAGTTCGGTTAAAACCTGTTCATAAACAGGGATCGATGCAGCCCAAACCCCCAAGTTCGGAGAGAAATCCTGATTAATCTAGCAGTAGTCTTCGGGAACTTGCTGAATAGAAATTATAGACTACATATAGGGCTTTAAAACCATTCTGGTAGTTTAATTTATAATTTGTTATAAGAAAAGAATTTTGATTGTAAAGTTCAGGAAAAACCTGTTTTTGAAACCCCAAAAACCTTCGATACGACGTGCGTCCCGCCATTCCGGGCGACGTGGTCGTGAACTGAAAGCATCGAAAGGTGCGTATCGACTTCATGGTCGTGTGGGCTTTGACGGAATTCGAATTGGTCGCGTGTGCGCGACAAATTTGATACGTATCCGTCGAAATTCACCGTATCGTGCACTTTGTAAATTTCTCAATTACTTTGTGCACGCTCGTCAGATCGAGACGAAACTTGTGCCAGTAGGACCGTATTATTTTTCTAGTCCTGTATGCCAAGTTTGGTCCAATTCTAAGATAGTTGATAAAATTGCCGTTTCGCGGGCCCTACGGTCCGACTCGACGGGTGATTTTGTGCACGACCCGCCGAAATCCAACTTTAGACATACGGTTGGGTTCGTATCAGAAAACTAGATCCATAGACATGTAGTTTGATGACTTTAGAGTTTGTTGACTCTGGCACGCTTTTCGGTGCAAAACGGGTCCAACGGCGGACATCGTTTTGGCCCGAAATTACCATTTTGCCCCTGTGTCCAGAATTGGACTTAAGGACAGGCAATCCTAGCTAATTTGACTATTCTAAAATATTGGTAATGTTTATTTCAGCTTCCAGGGACTGTTATATAGGTTTTGACTATTGTGGCACATTGAGTAGTTCAAACTGTCGGTTTCACCAGCAGAGGACCACAGGCGAGTACAGTTTATTGTCTGCATTTCGATATTGATCTTTAATATATTTCATTGATTAGTCATTAGTTATGTGATTTTATACTCTATTATAAATTGTTGAGTCGGGAATGAGAAGTACCAAGGATGTGTGATCCGACCGTAGACCGTGTTTATTTTTATGCAGTAGATCTCGTAGACCGTGTTTATTTTTATGCAGTAGATCTCGTAGACCGTGTTTATTTTTATACAATAGATCTCATAGACCGTGTTTATTTTTATGTAGTAGATCTCGTAGACATTGTTTATTTTATTGCAGTAGATCTCGTAGACATTGTTTAATTTCTGCAAGTAGATCTCGTAGACCGTATTTATTTTTCATGCAAGTAGATCTCGTAGACCGTGCGATTTAGTGGCCCAGACTGATCACATATCAAAGGTACTTCTAACAGTTGGGGAAAGTATTTTGTGTCTATTTATTGCTATTGGTTTTTCGTATTTACTGTTTATTTTCAAAACTCATGATTGATGTCTAATCCTTGTTTTATAGTCTTTTTGTTTATTGAAATTGCATTCAGTGAATTGTGCTCGTTCCATTCCTGACTGGAAACCAATATTTTCAGGTTAGCCGTGGATTCACTTAGCTTGGGGAGTGACGGAAATACTTGCAGACGAAAGCCTAGAGACTAGCTAGATAGTTGAGTTATAGTCATTCATTTATTTGTACAAGTTTATATTTTCCTACAAATATAAAACTTGTGATCATTGTAAGTTAAATTAATTATGTGAATGAGCATTATTTGTGATTTAGATCTTCATGGCCATGACAGCGTTCTACCGCCGACTCTGCGGCGTAGGCTGGCTTGGACACGTCTCGTATCTGTTTAAAAAAAAGGGTATGGGTCGTGACACTTCTGTTGTTATAAAAAAAATTGTATTCCATCATCAAATAACTTAGGAGTATGGATATTTAGTTTTGTAGAGCTTATTCATATGTAGTTCTTTCATAGTGTAATGATATGATGACTTGTAGAGTGTCTGTACCCTAGAGATGATAGTTAGCATTGGTATTAGAAGAGTAACCTATTGTAGATGATTTTCCTGTTATTTATAATACCAACCAGTTTACATATAGGATGTTAGTATGCCTTACAGCCTTGATGATTGTTATTATTTTCCCTTACCTTTTTCTAGTGAGGAACCCATGACCAGAGCCTGTCCTTGAGTATAGTTGTAGTTTTACCTAAGACTGAGAGGTCTATATATAGATAGGTTACAGATGATATTGGCATATGGGATATGGGTTTGGTTGTTATTTATAGGTCATTGTTGTATAAGATTATTGACATGTTGTTATCCTATATTGGTCCAGTTTCTATTTTAGTTAAGTTCTCTTTGTGTTGAGTTCAGTCATGTTGGATCAACCTTTATAGGCAGCGTGCAGACCCTTCACTAGATACCATGTTCCTTTAGATCATACTTGTACAAGTTGTTCACTGCATCTCTTACCATTTTACCTTACTTGATAGCCTTACAATACCCTTCATTATAACCTGCAGTACCTGTCCTACAAAACCTTTTTGGGCAGGGTTGTTCAGTCCATTTAGGACAGTTGTATTCATTGGGGATATAATGTGGGTTGTTGATAAGAGTTCTCCCTTGACCACTGTTTTGTCCCAACACACCTTGCAGTATCTGACCTCTTCTTGGAGTGATAGGCATGTGGTAGGGAGTTGGTGTTATTAGACTTTGAGTAGAGTTGAGGTGATGAGGGTAAAGTATATATATATATATATATATATATATATATATATATATATATATATATATATATATATATATATATATATATATATATATATATATATATAGCTTGTATATATGTAATATATTTTGATTTGGTATGTAGCCTGCACTCATTTGCAGTATACTGCCTATTGCATTTCCTGTACACCAGTTTGGTTCACTTCTTTCATACCACTGTCCTGCATGTAGTTAGTTCAGCCAGATAGAGAGGAGAGCCCAGGTTGATCTAGAGGCATGTTTCAGTCACCATGTAGGTTTTTTTCACTTTGACTTTACAAGTGGACCCAAATGTCCTGTCTTTTAGCTTATAAATTCAGTCTCCTTAGCATCATTCCCTTTTGCCTATATTGATGTTCCAGACCATTCATCCTTAGCCTAAATTCTAAGCATTTGTTTCAGTCCCTTATAAGTTTAGTCTACTTTAACCCTTGGTTGATCAGTCATATATATATATATATATATATATATATATATATATATATATATATATATATATATATATATATATATATATATATATATATATATATATATATATATATATATATATATATATATATATATACTTAGGATATATGTGATGGGTTGTTGTTCTTGAGCATATTTATATGTGGTATTTGGGTTAGCTTGTAGGTATTTAGTTATGGGTGACTTGATAGGATTGGGAAGTTAAGAGTTAGTCTATTATAGAGTTTTTCTTTTGCTAATCTCTAGTTGCCAACACCTAGATAGCTAGCATAGGTAAAATCCTAAGAAGTTGACCATCTGCTGACCAAGTATTTGGATGTTGAGAAATTGACTAGTGATTGACCCTTGACTATGTTTGACCTAGAAGGGGTGCGACCATCTTAATTTTGAGGACGAAATTTTTCTAAAGGGGATAGGATTGTAACACCCAGTTTTCCAGATGAGGGTAATTTTGAAATTTTGTAATTATAATTATTATTATTGTTATTTATTTCATATTATGATTTTTGGTAATTTTTAATCATTTTTAAACTATTTAAAAACTGCTCTAAGTCATGACTTGTGATTTTGATGTGCTGCTAGTGAAATCCTAGAGACTGCATGACCTAGAGCCTAACCATGTCATTAGAATGATTTAATTATCATTTTAGCTTGAGGGTATTTTTGTCATTTAGTGAAGTTTGAATTTATTTTTAATTTATTGAATTGGTGATTTCTAGTTTGGGCTTTGACTTATAGAGACTTGTAGACTAGTCTAGAAGCTAACCCTAGCCATGGTGACCCTAGTCTAACTTAGATTAACCTACTTTTAGTCATTAGAAACTAATTTTGGAATATGAGGATTAGTTTAAGTGAAATCATTTCATGATTTATGGTTTAATGAATTGACTTGTGATTTAATGACATGTGACTTGGCCCATGGCCCATAACTTGAACCCTAACCCTAATTTTAGCCATAAGTGACCAGCCACTAGGGCTCCCCTCCCTATAAATACTCTCCTCATTTAGTTCTTGCCTCCTTTGTGTCATCCCAACACTTAGAGAAAGGAAAGGTAAATCTCCATTCTCCTCAATTTCCATTTTATTTATTTAATCTCCTTTTTCATCCTAGTCTTTTGCATTGGGTTCTAATTGAAGTTTATGGACTGTTGATGGAGATCTAGTTCAGTTTGGGATCAATTTGGAGCATTTGGCCATCAAGAAGAACACCCCCCGTTTGAAGCTTTTTCTTGCAATTTGCACTTATAGGTAAAACCCTACAAATTTGTATTTTTATTCTAATTTTTTTACATAATAGGCTAGGTTTAGGTGTTCCCTAGATGTCCCTCAAGTTTGGTAGGATTTCGTGTCCGTTTGGTGTCCGTATCGGACACCTGTCTATGTGTATGCTTACGTGTTCGACGAAATGTCGCAATGAAATGAATTTTCATATTTTCCAAAACTAATTACATGTTTTCGAAGCTCTTGATATGTACATTAATTATGTTGAGGATTGAGCACGATTCTGTGCATATTTCGTGTCCAAAATTGGACACACACATACGCACGGGACACAGCACTGCGCCCGTGCAGTCCCCTGCTATACGGGCTCGACACAGGACACGAAACGGCCTCTCATGGCCTGATTTTTGGTGGACACGTGGGCCTAGTGTCTGAAATGATGCTCACAAAATTTGGTCAGGTTTCGTTGAGTGGTTAGTGAGAAATCTCACTCGCACTGGACCTTGCCCAGACTGCACGAACGCGAGAATCGCGTCGAATACGCGTCTCGTGCACGCGACACGATCCTCGTGGACACGGTGCAGGCTGTAGGACACACTCTCCTAGTCTTGGCGAACCCTAGGACACGAGCACGAGCTCTCTAGTGTCGTGTGTCGTGTCCTGGGACGCTCTGCACCTCTACACGAGGCTGCTGATACTGTATTTTCTAATGCTATGGTTTCTTCGTTTTGGACACACCGTATCCCACTTTGGGGACACGACACACACTGTGTGGCATGTGCACATGTAGCCCATGTATTACCAACTCTTAATTCATCATATTAACATGATTTTGTGTGATCGAATTCGAATTTCCCTAGTAGACTGATACTTGCTTTCAGTTTTAATATCCTGAACTTAATTTCCATGTTTGAACTGATTCTAATGATTATTTGTCATATTAAATTGATTGTACATATGTATTAGTACATGCTGGGTTGGTTTTACATTATAGATTAGGTTTTATGTTCATGTAATGGGATTTCGATATTGAGATTGGGCTGAGAAGAGCTGGACTGATACACAGTCCTGAGTTTTAATTACTGAACTTTCATTTCCATTTTTCACTGATTTAAATGATGTTTTAAATTGCCATATTGATTCTACATGTGTATTAGTTCCTGCTAAGTTGGTTTTGCAAGTTAGATTAGGTTTTCACTTGAGTAATGAGATTTCGAATATGGCATGGGCTGTCATTGCCTAAAATCTGAGTTCACTACCAAAATATGTCGATTTAGCGACGGCCAGATCCGTCGCCCGTCCGTCGGCAATTTGTATTAGCGACCGATCACTGACGGATCTTGGCCAAAATAATTCGTCGGCAATCAGCTCGTCGCTAATAACGGTCCGTCGCTAAGCAGTCGTCAAGGGACGGAATAGCGACGGCTTGTCGACTTTACAATACGAAGCATTAGCGACGACTTTTCGACGGGCTTTCGTCCATTTCAAGTATTAAATACTGAACTGTGTAGACACTAGCGATGTAATGGTTCGTCGGTAAACTGTCATAATAGCGTATCAGAGTGTATCGTTCCGTCGCTATTTCGTCGATCGCCGTCGCTAACAGAGGACGGAGTAGCGACGGAATACTGATGGATTATCTGTCGACCATGTTCTGGAAATGCTTGGCATTTCCAGAACCATGGCGACGGATGAGTCTTCGCCATTCCGTCGAACTATATACCACCAGAACGTTGCCGATGGATATTCCGTCGACCATCCGTCGCTACCTGGAAACATTTTCAAATCTCCAGTTAGCGACGGATATGCCGTCGAACAGTAGTCGAAAACTGAAAATATTCGTCGCTAACCGGTCACTAGTCCGTCGCTAAATGAGATTTTTTTGGAAAAAAATGCAGCACTTTTCCTGTTCGCAAAAATATGCATAAACCAAACCAATATATAATGCACACCAATTATCCAACAATCACATAGACCAAATATATAATGCACACCAATTATCCAAGAATCACATAGACCAAATATGCACATACGAATTCAATGCACACCAATTATCCAAGAATCATATAGACCAAACCAAATTAATATAAAATAGACATCAATTATCCTGAAGAGTAACCTAATATCCGTCGTTATAATCCGATCATAGCACAAATATTCCAAAATTCCCACAAATATTCCAAAATTCCCACAAATATTCTAAAATTCTAAAACACATAGGAAAATCGACTTTGGCCTCAACAAAGACCGCAAGTCAGACGATGAATCCTTACAGCCAGGGATCATAGTTGCGTTGAGGCATGTACCATTCTATCAGCCACTTTACATACGAAGGCTCAATCTGGTTGAGATCTTCTGTAGGGACAGGAGGGTCGGTCCCGATGCTACTACTCTCTGACGGTGGCTCCTCCTTAACTTCAACCTTGGGAGCAATCTCTTCCCTGATGGTCATCGGTTCTTCCTTGACCTCGACCTTTGGTAACACCTCCTCCTTAATACTCACCGGCTCTTGTTTGACGACGGAGACTTTCTCCGTGTCGATCTCTAAGGGTTTCTTGCCTCGGCCCCTTCCTCGACTAGCAGTACCACCTCGGCGAGTCCTAGGAGCCATCTCTCTGACAACAGAAATTTTTATATAGGATAAAAAAATTTACTCAAATTATAAAAGTTGTGACGTTAGTTTTTTGCGTTCATCATCATTAGAGGGAGCAGCACTGGAAAAGTTGTGACGTTGGTAGCATGAGAGAGTAAAAATTTGTATCATAAGACTAACAGAATTACTATGTAATCATATACTCACCAATAACCGGATGTAACTGGAGTCGTTGGGCCTATCGTGCAGTAATTGGTTGATCCGCTGGTATAGGCCGGATGTACTTAGTATCTAGTGTATCAGATTAGTATCAGTCTATCGGTTTCGTATAGGACATATCAGATTGGTATTGGCCTTAACAAATTGGTATCGTCCTATCCGATATGTACATGTATCGGCCGTATAGCTAGGATTCATATTGGCCTTATCGATTTGGTATCGGTCATATCCGATAGGTATCGACCGTATTGGATTAGTATAGACCATTTCGGATTAGTATTATGAAAGGTTTAATAACAACTGTACTTGGATTTCTCTCTTCTCGAGCTAGAATACCATTGCAAGAGAGTCACCAGATTGTGATTGGCCAGTTACAGTAACATACATGCTTCCTTTTCCATCAGGATAAGCGAGATTGAAAAGAAAGTATGTATGTTCTGTAACTGGCCAGCTACGCTCTCGTGACTCTCTTGCAATGGTAATCTAGCTCTAGAAGAGAAAAATCCAAGTATAGTTATTACTAAACCTTCCACGATACTAATCTGAAATGGTCTATACTAATCTAACACGGCCGATACCTATCGGATATGACCGATACCAAATCGATAAGGCCAATATGAATCCTAGCTATACGGTCGATACATATCGGATAGGACGATACCAATTCGCTAAGACCAATACCAACCGATACGGCCCATACCAAAATAATAGATCGATACTAATCCGATACGGTCAATACTTATAAGTACCTACGGTCCAGGAGGTTGATCCGCTAGTATATCCATGTACGATCAATGAAGTAACGATCCATTTCAATTTGGATGTGAAAATCTGTATCGTAAGACAAACTAAACATAATCAGTTCTATTTCACATGCTTAATTGCCAAGTATGGGAACGAATGGCTCAGAACACAACCCAAAATTTATTCTAGCATACATTAGTGTGAATCATCTATGTTCTGTACATATGGTGTAGTATATGTTCTTATCGTATCTAGTATCTGAAGAATGTAACATAATCAAGATGAACTCACATAATGTAATACTAAGACATCATCTACTACTATATAAGATATAGTGATAGGTTGTCATATCATCATTGTCGAGGAAAGGGTCGGAGGACAAATACCGCTCGAGTGAGCCAAAGGCATGCAGCCACTTCCCTCCCTCCATTCACCCTCTCCCTCTCTCATGCTATCAACGTCACAACTTTTCTAGTGCTGCTCCCTCTAATGATGATGAACGCAAAAATTAAAGACCCCCCTCTCCTTTCTCACCCTTCACAGTTCTCACAACAGGAAGGATCAGTGCTTTATAGTTCTCTTCCATCCATCAATTCCTTCGTTCTGATCAAGCATCTTCCTTCTCCTCTCCTCCACCATGGCTCAGGACCCATCTGCTCCACCCTACTTCTCTTCTTCTTATTTGACTCTCTCAGCCACATATGATATCCACCTCAAGTGTAGAGTCGGGGGAGAAGAAGTGGGCAGGAAGAGGAGGAGGAAGCAGCACAGCCGGCGGCATGACCCGGAGGAAGTACAGAGATTTTCTTCAACATCCGTAGGAGAACTATAAGGATATATCTTTTCACAATATATCACCTTGTTAAAGACCCTTAATGTGACAACCATGTTACCGTGGTGTCGAAAAACTAACATGTCATAATTTTCTAAGCCGTGTATTTTGACATAATCCTCCAAACTCTTTCCTTCTATGTAGTAATGCAAGATTACTACATAGGAGGAAAGAGTTGGAAGGATTATGTCAAAACACACGGCTTAAAAAATTATGACATGTTACTCTTCCGACACCACGGTAACATGATATTCACATTAAGGGTCTTTGACAAGGTGACATGTTATGAAAAGATATATCCTTATAGTTCTCCTACGGATGTTGAAGAAAATATTTGTACTTCCTTCGGGTCATGCCGCCGGCTGTGCTGCTTTCCCCTCCTCTTCCTGCCCACTTTTTCTCCCCCGACTCTACACTTGAGGTGGATATCATATGTGGCTGAGAGAGTCAAATAAGAAGAAGGAAAGTAGGAAAGAACAGATGGATCCAGAGCCATGGTGGAGGAGAGGAGAAGGAAGATGCTTGATCAGAACGGATGGCTCAGAACACAAACCAAAATTCATTCTAGCATACATTAGTGTGAATCATCTATGTTATGTACATATGGTGTAGTATATGTTCTTATCGTATCTAGTATCTGAAGGATATAACAGAATCAAGATGAACTCACATAATGTAATACTGAAACATCATCTACTACTATATAAGATATAGTGATAGGTTGTCGTATCATCATTGCCGAGGGATGAGGGTCGGAGGACAGTCAACTTTATCTACGACGACATAGTTTCTGCCTCGCCAGTCGAATGGCTGCAGGGACTATGTCCTGATCACCATGTCGTACCGTAGATTAATGCAAATGGAGCAGAAAATATCCGTCGCTAACCGGTCACTAGTCCGTCGCTAACTGAAATTTTTTTGAAAAAAATTGCAGCACTTTCCCTGTTCACAAAAATATGCATAAACCAAACCAATATATAATGCACACCAATTATCCAACAATCACATAGACCAAATATATAATGCACACCAATTATCCAAGAATCACATAGACCAAATATGCACATACGAATTTAATGCACACCAATTATCCAAGAATCATATAGACCAAACCAAATTAATATAAAATAGACATTAATTATCCTGAAGAGTAACCTAATATCCGTCGTTATAATCCGATCATAGCACAAATATTCCAAAATTCCCACAAATATTCCAAATTTTCTTAATTACAATACTTTAAGGAGGAGGAGGAGTTCGATTGCCCGGATGGCTTAGATAAAATAGCAAAAATTCGATTTATCTCCAGGTGTGAGAACAGATGGCTCAGAACACAACCCAAAATTCATTCTAGCATACATTAGTGTGAATCATCTATGTTCTGTACATATGGTGTGGTATATGTTCTTATCGTATCTAGTATCTGAAGGATATAACAGAATCAAGATGAACTCGCATAATGTAATACTAAAATATCATCTACTACTATATAAGATATAGTGATAGGTTATCGTATCATCATTGTCGAGGGATGAGGGTCGGAGGACAGTCAACTTTATCTACGGTGACATAGTTTCTGCCTCGTCAGTCAAATGGCGGCAGGAACTATGTCCTGATCACCATGTCGTACCGTAGATTAATGCAAATGGAGCTGGAGCCAAAATACAGAAACCAAAATACAAAATACAAAATCCAATCCCTGGGTTCGTCGAAAATACAAAACACAGTTCTAATTCATATGTATTTTAAGTGTGAGAACAGATGGCTCAGAACACAACCCAACCGGAGAGGATACTCTGAGAGATCCATCTGAGTATGACGTATACTCTGAGAGATCACCTTTACAAGAATGATATCAGTAGTGGGGTTGAGTGTTGGAGGAGATATTATCAGAGTATACGTCCTACTCAGATGGGTCTCTCACCGTTACTATTTTTTCTGACAGTATGGTGGATGTGCTCCGTCAACAGATTCTTGTTCTGAGCCAAAACTTTGCCCCGAAGCTCAAGTGGACATCCTTCGTGTAGAGCTCGAGTGAGAGGTTCCTGACAGCATGTGGTCTCCTTTGTCAAAGTATCCGTGCTCATCCCACAACCAATGTGGGACGAGCACGGATACTTTAACAAAGGAGACCACCATGCTGTCAGGAACCTCTCACTCGAGCTCTACACGAAGGATGTCCACTTGAGCTCCGGGATAAAGTTTTGGCTCGGAGCAAGAATCTGTTGACGGAGCACATCCACCATGCTGTCAAAAAAAAATAGTAACGATGAGAGACCCATCTGAGTAGGACGTATACTCTGATAATATCTCCTCCAACACTCAATCCCACTACTGATATCATTTTTGTAAAGGTGATCTTTCAGAGTATACGCCCTACTCAGATGGATCTCTCAGAGTATCCTCTCTGGTTGGTTATCGTATCATTATTGCCGAGGGATGATGGTCGGAGGACAGTCAACTTCATCTACGGCTATATAGTTTTTGCCTCGCCAGTCGAATGGCTGCAGGGACTATGTCCTGATCACCATGTCGTAGTCCAATACAATCCAAAGATTGACACAGTACTAATTCATATATGTAGTCCAATACAAATAGTCTAATACAAAAATAACCAAATACAAATAGTCCAATACAAATAAGTACTAATAGCTAATGAGAACCACGCAGCTCACGCAAACGCTCAGTGATATGATCATGCAACCACCTCGAATAAGCGAGATCTTTGGCGTGAGGAGAGATATAGTCCCTTGCAAGTGCTGCATAAATAGAACTCCCGGTCTTACTAGCTGCCAATGCTGGATGAATAGAACTCCCGGTCTCACTAGCTACCGGTGCCACTTCCTCCTTAACAGTAGGAGGAGCCACCTCAGCCTTCACTGTTTCCCTCAAACGTGCCGCTCCTCGGGTCATGGGTACCATCTGGTAAGATCGATATTCACAAATAATATAATTGTAACATAAGCAAGCTAACTAAAAAAACCATCATGTAATTTGAGTACATTTTCGAAAGCAGATAAAGTACATAAAATTCGATTTTTTGCCAAGTATGAGAACGGATGGCTCAGAACATAACCCAAGATTCATTCTAGCATACATTAGTGTGAATTATCTATGTTCTGTACATATGGTGTAGTATATGTTCTTATCGTATCTAGTATCTGAAGAACATAACAGAATCAAGATGAACTCACATAATGTAATACTAAGATATCATCTACTACTATATAAGATATAGTGATAGGTTGTCGTATCATCATTGTCGAGGGATGAGGGTCGGAGGACAGTCAACTTTATCTACGGCTACATAGTTTTTGCCTCGCCAGTCGAATGGCTGCAGGGACTATGTCCTGATCACTATGTCGTACCGTAGATTAATGCAAATGGAGCTGGAGCTAGAGCCAAAATACGGTACTACTTCACCATACCATTTTACTCTCTCACTCTCTCTCCTCCCCTCCTCCGGCGCTCTCACTCTCTTCGGCGCTCTCACACTACTAATTCCTATGTGTTTTAAGTGTGAGAACGGATGGCTCAGAACACAACCCAAAATTTATTCTAGCATACATTAGTGTGAATCATCTATGTTCTGTACATATGGTGTAGTATATGTTCTTATCGTATCTAGTATCTGAAGGATATAACAGAATCAAGATGAACTCACATAATGTAATACTAAGACATCATCTACTACTATATAAGATATAGTGATAGGTTGTCGTATCATCATTGCCGAAGGATGAGGGTCGGAGAACAGTCAACTTTATCTACGGCTACATAGTTTCTGCCTCGCCAGTCGAATGGCTGCAGGGACTATGTCCTGATCACCATGTCATACCGTAGATTAATGCAAATGGAGCTGGAAAAATTCGTCGCTAACCGGTCACTAGTCCGTCGCTAACTGAGATTGTCATATCATCATTGCCTGCCTTCATTCCTCACTCTCTAAAGCACACATACACATATGTATATCACAGTTAGATGTATAGATATATACATCAATATAAAAGCACACATACACATATGTATATCTACGGCTACATAGTTTATGTCTCGCCAGTCGAATGGCTGCAGGGACTATGTCTTGATCACCATGTCGTACCGTAGATTAATGCAAATAGAGCTGGAAAAATTCGTCGCTAACCAGTCACTAGTCCGTCGCTAACTGAGATTGTCATATCATCATTGCCTGCCTTCATTCCTCACTCTCTAAAGCACACATACACATATGTATATCACAGTTAGATGTATAGATATATACATCTATATAGAAGCACACAACTGATACACTCTAAGGGTCAGTTTTCCAGAAAAAACTTTACTTATTCAGTGACTTTGGTGAAACGAATGTCCCAAGGATATTCTTAACAAAGAAGGCAGATAAAGAACTCGTACTGTCCTTGAGACAGTGAACATACACCATGAACCCAAACCCCATATTCACATTTACTAATCCAAACACCACCAAACTAATAGATAATATCCAATATTGATAACACATTATTTAGCCGATATAAACACCTAATTAAAACTAGAATTTGAGAAGCAAAGCCCCCCGCCGCCCCCGACCCAAGCCCGCCGCCCAGCCCCCGACGCCCCCGCCCCAAGCCAGCCGCCCCCCCTTCCCCTCCTCCCCCCCCGCAGCCCCGCCACCCACAACCCGCCGCCCACCGCCGCCGCCCAGCCCCCGACGCCCCCGCCCCAAGCCTGCCGCCCAGCCCCCGACGCCCCCGCCCCAAGCCCGCCGCCCCCCGTAGCCCCGCCACCTACAACCCCCGCCCACCGCCGCCGCCCAGCCCCCGACGCCCCCGCCCCAAGCCCGCCGTCCCCGCTGCCCCTATGACACCGCGAGAGAGAGATCGAAAGAGAGAGAGAGGGGGGATTACCTTCGGGAGAGAGAGAGGAGAGGATGCCGACGCCGATCACCGAAGCCGTAGGAGAGAGAGAGAGAGAGAGAGAGAGGAGAGAGAGTAAATTTGGGGGAAATGCGAAAAGTTTCTCCCGTCGTTTCAATTTAAGTCTGAAACGTATATTTAGCGACGGATTTTTATCCGTCGTCCGTTAGTCGCTCTTTTTGATACTTGCCGACTGAATATTCGTCGCTACGTAGTCGAAGAACTGTCCCGCCAATTCTCTCTATAATTTCTGCCAAATAATCGACTGCATAGCGACGGTTAAATATTCGTCGCTATATCTCCGACGCCCTAGCGACGGATGAGCGACCTTTTCTCCCCCTAAAAATAAAATAAAAAATGTAACGGCTTGTCGTCGGTACTCCGTCAGCTAGTTGCCACAAAGCTGTCGCTAACGCCGACGGACAATATCTGTCGCTAATATTCCGTCGCTAATTTACTGTATTTTGGTTGTGGTTGTTCACTATCATTTGTTTTATTTTCTAAAAACTGAAATATGATGTTCAATTACATGTTAGATTCATATATGTGTGTGTAAGTGGCTGTCAAGATGAGCTATTGATTGGTGTTTGAGATGGGATTTTGATTGGTGTTTGGGGTATTGATGGATATAAACTGTCAATGGGGTTCAATACAAACTTTCAATGGGGTTCAATACAAACTATCATGTTGATACACTCACTGATTTCCCATTTCTATTTGACACTGCTCTCTAACACACACTCATCCACACATCACTGTTCACAAATTCCCTTGTATCACACACACATACATACACACTATATCACACTCTACACACACACATGTATAATTCCTAATTCCCATTGACACTTATACAGATTGCAGTCCTATTACACTACACTGTTTCTCCAGGTTCCACCATGCCACACTGCCACATTGTTTTCTGTTTAGGTTGTATCATACTGAATTTCATTCCATACACATTACACTAGCCTATCACTAAACTGCCATGCTACACACACACCCACACATGTTGGTATCACTGTTAGCAATTTTTCACTGTCATGGTAACACATGATACATACTGTTTCATAAGGTCACACACACACACACATGTACACCTTGACACAAGCCCATATGTCTCTCTCCCTATCACACTCTATGTATATATATATATATATATATATATATATATATATATGTACACCTATATGTGATATATATTATCATGTAGACTTTATGTATAAATGTGATTATCTATATTAAATTAGATTTATATTTAATATGTGAAATGTGTGTGAACTATACTAAATTAGTTTAATATTGAAATGTGTGAGAATATATGTAAGGTGTGAATGTGTATGATATAGCTATATGGCCTATAGACTATATACAGGGCATGTAGGCTATGGGGGTATACCTATGGCTCATTGCCTATGTGTATGGCTTGAATGCCAGTTAAGTGTGTAGTTGACTTGTATAGCCTAGAAAGTGTGTGTGTTGCTAGAATAGGCTGGTTAGGCTTAGTGAGACTTGTTTGGCTTAGGCTTGACCTAGTTGACCTAGTTTGACTAGTCTAGTTGACTAGAGTTGACTTTAGTCCAGTTTGACCCCAAACTTTATGTAAATGCATTGTAGCAGTCTGTTATATTATTTTGGACTTGTAGTGACTTGTACTGTTCTATAGGAGACAGACACCACTCCTCGGACAGTAGATACTCTTCAGATACTCAAGATACAGCGAGTACATTCTCTGGTCATTTTATATCCTGCTTAAGAGTATATTTTCTGCTTTAGATTACTTTACATGATGCTGACACATTGGAAACACGGATTAGTACTATATGGTTCTTGTCGTACGATGTTATCCCCTTAGTGGATACATCG
Source organism: Iris pallida (assembly GCA_029216955.1). NCBI lineage: Eukaryota > Viridiplantae > Streptophyta > Magnoliopsida > Asparagales > Iridaceae > Iris > Iris pallida. Next base: position 1,528,173 of record JANAVB010017999.1, read on the forward strand.
GGTGTTTCGTGTTCGTGTACTTTATCATGAGCATCGTGTACTCCTTGTGTTCGTGCTTTTCGTGTGCAAATCGTGTGAAATCGTGTATACTCATGTGCTCACATGATCTTCGTGTACGACTATACTTCGTGTGCAATAACATAACTTGGCTAGATCCTTGTGTATTGATTGGGGCGGAGGAGTAGAAGTGGTTATGTAATCAATCCAGTAGATTACTCGTGTACAACCTCTTTAGATTACTCGTGTACAACATCGTACCGTTTTCATAACCGTCTTGTACTCTGAATCACTAGCACTGTTAGTTCTTCTATATATTGTAGAAGCATGGAATTTCACAACCAGAAAGCCCATGCGCCAGACACTACACGCGCCAGAACTCAGACGAAGAACTTCACAGCAAAGTCAATAACTATAGACATTTGAAGGACTTTTTATTTATATATAAAAGTCTATTACATGTCTAGAAAAGGCTGTACAAAGGAGAATTTCTACAAAGGAAAGAGCCTAAGACTACAGCCAGCGGCCATCATGCGCCTTCAGATAAGGGCAGCGGCCACCATGCGTCTCCAGATAGGCGCAGCATCACTATGCGCCACCAGTAAGGCGCAGCAGATATCATGCGCCTCCGTCCAGGCGCATCCCATCATCTCTCCAGCAGCTCAGTTATGTGCATCCCTTCAGCCAAATTCTTCCAGCCAGGCTCACCTGGCCGAGCAGAGCCCAGTTATGTACCGCTCTTCCAACCAGACTCGCCCGATAAATGCTTCGACACAAAGCATTTAACCCTCTGGCTGGAACCAAGGGAGAGAAGAGCACCGCAAATGCTGTGGCCAGGGGAGGCTTCGAAAGAGCCTCCAAAGCCGAAGGAAGACCGTGATCGAAACCACGACTAAAGGAGCAGCTTTCGACACGATCAAAGTGGGGAAACCCCACTTTGCAGGAAGAAAGAGCCTTGCACCGCCATTTCGATCTACGGCTCTTCCGGAATAACGGAGACGAGGCTCGAGCATCCCTATCTTTGGATGCAACAGGCACCTTCCGCCTGCCTCAGAAGCCCTCGACTCCGTCTTTTGGATGTAACAGTCACCTTCAAGTGCATCAAAGACAACGCAGCATCTCATCCTCACCCTCGGGAGCACTTCGTCAGCAGAATGCACCCGTATGTTCAAGTTCATATTGGAAGTACGTGAGGGAATGAGAAGCAAATCTTCTCTCCATGCCACTATTTATAGGCCGGGCAGATCAAACCCACGCGCCAAGTGGATGGCCCTCCGAATTCCGTGCAATGAATTTACATTAAATGGATGAACCGGACGCCTCGAATTCAGCCAAACGGCTATTTATAGCACTCGAAGAGTGAGACAGCCGCATCATTAAAAGACATGTCCGATGCGCCAGCCAGACAGCGCATCACACGGACGCGCCCTTCGGCATCAGGCGCATCACACAGACGCGCCCTACAGTACTCGGCGCATTATAGAGGGTGCGCCCCCACACATCTCCATACCGAGTGGAACGCCAACCGACGCGCCCACTCAGCTGTCCATCGAACGTCACCAACATTAAATGCTGAACTGACAGAGTTGGCAGCACGCCTCCCAAAGTCTGAACAGTTGACAGCTTTATTCAGAAAACGAAGCATCGGCAACGTCAGCATCATCATGACTTCCGACGGCTACTGCCACGTGGCCACCCGCATGCGCCTCTACGGCCATGCGTCCACACCCACATGCGCCTCTACGGCCATGCGTCCAAACCAGCATGCGCCTCAAAAGCCATGCGCCTCAGACCCTTCACTGATCCCTAAAGACAGAAGAAGAGTCTCCGGTTGAAGTTTTGTATGCGCCTCAAAAGCCATGCGCCCCAGACTGATCTCTGATCCCGAAAGACAGAAGGAAAGTCGCCTGCATGCGCCTCAAAAGCCATGCGCCCCAAATGGTTTGTAACTCCTAAAGGTTATGAGCCGCAGCCTCCTCCTGTGCCCAATCCAAGGCGCAGTCCACCAGATCACTCCTCTCCACCAAATCCGAGATCTTCGAACCATGAGTCGACGACACGTGTCTTTTGACTCAACTCATCCAAGATTTCAGCAACGGAAAGATCTTCTCCCTGCTACGTGCCAGCTCACAACAGCAGTATGAAGAGTTCTCCCCCTCGATCAGGGCGCAGCATCCATGCGCCTCCATCAGCAACCTCCACGTGGCGTTCCCACACCGGCGCATCCTACATGCGCGCATGAGCAGCCAGCCTGCAAAACTATAAATAGAAGGATCATCTCCTTCACACACACACAGAGACTCAGAACAGAAGACTCACAACACAGGGAGAATCACCGAGAGGCAGTTCTAGACACTCAACGTCTTCCTCCTCTCAGCAAGCTCCAGCACCCAGAGCAATCAACACCTTCAGAGAACCGATAACCGTCGTCAGCCGGTCAACGGAGTCAACGCATTACCACTCGCTCCATTGGCACTAAGGACCCAGCTTAAACAAAAGTGTACTCCTAGGACTACATCTAAGTCCTATATTGTATCACTGTTCTGTTTGTATTAAGATTTCAATCAAACAATTTTAATGGCAAACAAGCTGGCGACTCTGCTGGGGACCTCTTTCTCCTCTACCGAGAAAGTCGTGTCACAGGCCGACGACGTGAAGGTGGGCTCCTCCCACAAGACGCTGGTAGTGCGCCTCAATCAACAGGCGTACGTGGAGTTCATTTCTGAAGGAAGTGCGAGTCCTTCGAAGCGGCTGTCGAAGCCGAAGAAGACCCGCGCAGTCTGGGTGCGCAAAGTCGACGCCTCGGGCACCACCGTTGAAGGGGATGCGCCCGTCCAGCCTTCCCTTCCTGCTGACGTCCTCAGCAGTCAAGGTACGCCCGCTGATGCAGCGCATCTCTCGGGGAAGCGTGCGGCTGACCACGTTCCCCAGCCATCTTCCTCTCAGGCGAGGAAGATACGTCGACGGAGCAGGGGCGCAGCCAATGCCCCGCGCATTACTTCTGATGCGCCACAACGAGCCTCTGTCTTCGACAGACTCACTCGCTGTAATGGCGAGAAGAATTTGGATGCTGAGTACTATGCGCCCCAGTGGGCTGGTACGAAGAAATCCAAGGCGGCACGGGCCACGCGCCACAAACGTGCTATGCCAGCAGCCGGCCAGAGGCACGCGCTTACAATCATGCGCGCTGCCGATGGCAAGCTGTACAAGGTTGACTCAAGTGCTCCCGTACCGACAACGAGTCGACCTTCAAAGTCCTCATCTCACTTGGGCGCATTCACTGCGTGCACAACCAAGCCGAGAGAGGCAAACTCAGTGGTCTTGAACTCCCGCGCCTCCTCTGGTTGTGCGTTTGAGGTCCGTTCAAGTCACTTCAAATGCTGTGGTTCCCCCACTACTGATCGTGATGCCTGCTTGGTATTAGATCAGGGGGCGCAGCACTCACCCGACCACCCCGGCGCTTGGCTCTGCCATGCGCCTGAGAGGGGTGTGAGGGTAGCACTCTCCTTCAACGACTTGCGCAACGTGATCACTCACAAGCGCCGGTCAGGAGAGTTGACCAACAAGCACGATGCGCCTCTCACGGGGCACACTTGTGCAGTGGTCACCATCAACTGCTGTTGCAAGACGGCAGTACCGCCAAAGCAGTCGGTCTTCCAACGGCTACAATCATCGACACCCCTCCGACATCGCCTTGGGACGAAGGTGTCAGCAGAAGAGGAACTAAAGATTGCGTCATGCAACGTGATCTCCAATTCCTCATCTGTCCGGAAGACGACTGCCAATTCCTCGTCTTCATCCAAAAGCCAGTCGAGGAAAACCGAGGCAGCTGTCACGACCTCTGGAGTGTTCGAAGGCACTCGGTCGAGGAAGAAGTCCTTGGAGGAAGCTGGGGGTAGCCAGACCCTTGTCGAGCCTCCTTCCGAAGACGAAGATGTCCAAAGCACAGCTACGGCGGATCTTCATCAAGGCGAAGATGGCCTCCCTGAAGCCCCTCAAAATGACGATGTCCTCCAGGACACCGCCGGGGGTAGTGCTGAAAACGAAGAGGCCCTTCAAGACAGAGCTGAGGGCAGTCAGGCCCTTGCAGATGCGCCTGTCGAAGACGAACTCCAGAATGTGGCTGGGGGTGGCCAAAAACCAGGAGAAGTAACTCCCCCACATGAGAGCGAGGCTGAGAGCGAAGCCTAAACTAATCCATCCACTTCCGGCCGTGTCATGACAGTATACATGACCGGGGGTGATCTTGAGGCTGATGCGCCGCCACAGGACATTGTCCAGCGCATGGACTCGCTAGAGGGAGGACTCAAAACCCTCTCTGCCTCAATGCAAGCACTGACTCAAGCAGTGTTTGAGATGCGGTCGGCCTTGATCAGGACACCTTCAAATGGTCCCGACCCAGGAGCCAATGGAGAGTCGAGTGTGCCCCTCCAGCGGACACCCTCAGACACAGAAGCACCCCGGACATCGGAGCCCTCAAACGCTCCACTCCAGGTAGTACCTCCTTCCCCGGCTCCTAGCTCCATGGAGAACGTGGTCAAAATGATCAAAGATCTGCGGGAGCGCTTCGAGTCCAAGAACAGGCAGGAGGAACGCTAGAAGATGGGCATTCCCCAGCCTTATCCCCTTGAGTGGAACAAGGTGGTTTATCCCCCAAAGTATAAACCACAAACACTCACGCCGTATGACGGAAAGGACTCTCCACGACGGTACCTGACGTACTTCCAGTCGCAGACAGGGCATCTTCCGAAGGAGGACGCACTCCTCACCAGCATCTTTGTTGGGGCCCTGAAAGGGGTGGCATATGACTGGTACTGTAGCCTCCCCGATAATTCCATATCGTCCTTCGACGACCTGACATGCCTCTTCCTCGACCGCTTCTACGACGGTGGAAAGGACATGACGATGGCGTCTCTCATTGAGATACGCCAGAAGGACAAGGAAACGGTTCGGGCATTCATCGAACGCTTCCGTCAGGCCTGCTTCAGGTTACCTCCAGGCATGCCAGAACATGCGCTTCTCTCTGCTTGCAGTATGAACATGCTGCCTGCAGTAAAGCTCTGGCTTAACTCTACTCCCCCTCCCGACTGGAGCTCCCTAATCATTGAAGCTGAAGCTGCAGAGAAGAAGGCGGCCAATGCACGTCTTCTGGGTGTTAGCTTCCCCGCCTTTGACGATAAGGGGAAAAAGTCCGCAACCAACAACTCCGGACGAGAAACAAAGGGGAAACAGGCATTGACTGTTAATGCCTCGAAGGGCGCATCTGCGCCTACTCAAAAGCCTCCACTGGCACCAAGACCCAAGGAGGTTTATTCATTCAATGATGACGACACCCTGCAACTCTTTGAGATACTGAAGTAGGGTGACAAGATCAAGCTTCCGGACCCGAAGCGGCCCGATGAAGTCGGGAAGGTGGACAACCCAAGGTACTGTCACTACCATCGGTTTGTCGGACACCCGACTAAGGACTGCTACGTCCTCAAAAATTACATCCAGCGCATGATCAATGCGGATGTAATCTCCGTCGATTACGAAGAGAAGACGGTGTCAGCTAATATGGTGTCACTTCAGTTCGGCACCTTGCCGCCGACTACCACACAAGATGGCGTCGTCCCCATCCCTAAGGCGACAATGGAGGTGGTGAATTTGCCACCCACCCGTGACAATGTGAGTGGACTTGTCCCACTCACCACATCTCGAGGAGAGGTCCTCTGGGTTCACCCCGACCTCGTCTCCGAGGTAACTCAACCGGAGGTACGCCCTACCTCCAAAGCAAAAGGCAGGAAGATCAAGTCTTGCCGCACGGCCTCTTCTTCAACGGAAGAGGTGCTTCCTGTGCAGACGCGTGCACAACAGAACTCCCAGCCCGGTGAAGCTGCCGCCGAAGTGGTGCCTCCTGACACCATCCCTGAGGAGGGTCCATCCAAGCCCTCAGCAGCCAATAAACAAAAGCAAGTGGAGGCCCATTTCGACAGACCTCTGCGGAAAGAAAATGCTTCGGGGGTAGCCAAGCCCCACAATTTTGACATTCTGGCACAACTGGCCAGTACTCCTGCACGCTTGTCTTTGTTCGAGCTCCTGCGCCTCTCCAAGGACTCCCGAGAAGCTCTCTGCGAAGCTCTGAAGGATGCCGAATCCTTTCTCAGTCAGGTCAAGCAACCTGAAGACCTACCAACTACTTGTGCACACTGTCATTGTGCGGATGAAGTTATCCCAAACATAACCTTCACCCAATAAGACATGCTGCTCAAGCATCACCGACATAACCGACCGTTGTATTACACAGGGTACATCGGTTCGGTAAAGGTGAGCAGGATTCAGATCGATCCGGGGTCTTCCCTAAGCATCATTCCAAAGGCGCTGCTATCAAAGCTGGGGATCCCAATGTACCGGCTAGCGCCCTCCAATACGACCATCAGCGGCTTTAACGCCAGCAAGAGCGAGCCACTGGGCAAGATCCGGCTGAAGTGTCACATCGGCAGCCTCAAAACTGAGGTGACTTGTTATGTGGTGGATGCCGAGGTCAACTACAACATCTTACTCGGACGACCATGGTTACATGAGTACATGGTGGTGCCCTCCACGCTCCACCAATACATGAAATATGTATCCACCAACGGCGTCATCCGGACGGAGTTTGCAGATATCGATCCCTTCAAAGGGATTGAGGCCTACTTCACCGATTCCGACTTGTACAAGCCACTTGACGAGGAGGAAGCCAACGACGCCGATGATGAAGCAGAGACGGCAACAGAGCCGGACTTGGAGCCCGAAGCGACTCCTGACGCCCCCTTGAAAATCTGTCTGAAAGGGAGACCACCCCAGAAGGCGCCTCCAATGAGCATCAAGCTATCAGGAAAAGCGCCAGCTCGCGAAGCTCCCCTGAAGATACGCCTCAAGGGGAAGCCACCACAAACAGCGGCTCCCCTGGTGGTAAAATTACAAGGGAAGGCGCCACTCATCGAAGGCGCAACCGAGGCACCCCTCAAGGTGCGTCTTAAAGGCAAGCCGCCGCAGTCATCCAAGATGCCGGAGAGGGCTCACATAACCCTCTCAGACCCCAAAGTCAGAGCGGTGGAGGACTCTCCTGATCCGGCCCCAGTGCTTACAGACGAGGAGCTTGGCGAATATATCTCTGCTGATGTAGACGCACCCTCCTTCGACAATGTAATCCCACGGGATAAAATCTCGTACTTTATCAATAATAGAGTGTCTTTCAATTATTCTTGTCTTCCACACTGGAATGCCATGTATACATTAGACAACGCTCTACGGTCGTTGCAAACACAAGTAACGACCGTCTACCACAATCAAATAGTCCCGTCTCAAGGAGTCTTCATAGTCCCTCCACGAAGCCGAGACGAAGGCACCATCATCTCGGACAAAATCGAGCGTCGTCGGAACCTCCCGTCAATCGAGCCCGAACCTGATACCGACAGAGTACAAGTCTATCGGTACACAGATGCGGCTAAGCACATCATCCAAAAGATGGGCTACGACCTGAAAAGCAATAAAGGCCTAAACTACGGCAAGGGTCGGCATCTCCCTGTCCGGCTTTCGATGCCCAATGGAAAGCCACAGGATTACTATAATCGGACTCGACGGGGGTTAGGCTATGTCACGCCGCCATCAACTCCAGAGAGTTCAGACGCAGAAGACATAGAACATTCCCACTCGTCGGAAGCATCGACGTGGGATTCCGATACCAGTATCGGATCAGTCTTCAGGAAAGTGCTGTCAGCTAACATGACATCGGCGTAACCTCAGAAAGATGAAGGCGAAGACCAACCGCCGGAACCCTTCGAAGAGGAACCCTGGGCTCAACGCCTAGGAGAACAATGGGAGTCTCGTTTTGAGTTACGAGAACCTCCCACCGAAGACGAAGTCGAGCAAATCGACCTCGGGGATGGGTCTTCTTCTAAACCCATCTTTATCAGCAAAAGCTTGGAAGGAGAAGACCGAGAATCTTTAGTCCAACTCGCTAAGGAATATATCGACGTCTTCGCCTGGAGCTACGAAGACATGCCGGGTCTCGATCCACAGATCGCGATGCATAGGTTGAACATCTTACCAGATGCCAAACCTATCAAACAACAACAGCGACACTTCCGCCCGAACATCATGAATGCCATCGATCAGGAGGTGGACAAACTCTTGACCAGTGGCTTCATCCGTGAGGAACAACACCCGGACTGGGTAGCCAACGTCGTCCCTGTCACCAAGAAGAACGGGAAGATACGAGTCTGTATCGACTTCAGGGATCTCAACTCTGCTTGCCCGAAGGATGAATTCCCGCTCCCAATCACCGATGTAATGATTGACAACACATGTGGCTTTGAACGCATGTCCTTCATGGACGGGTATTCAGGCTACAATCAAATCAAGATGTTCCCCGATGACGCAAAACACACGTCATTCAGGACTCCAAAGGGTGTTTTCTGCTACACAGTAATGCCCTTCGGCTTGAAGAACGCCGGTGCAACGTACCAGCGAGCTATGAGCACCATCTTCCGTCAACATCTTCGCAAGACAGTTGAGTGCTATGTTGACGACATCGCAGTCAAAAGCCGCCTCAAAAGAGATCACCTACAGGACCTAAAGACGGTCTTCGATCTCATGCGGGCACATCAACTCAAAATGAACCCCGCTAAATCCTTCCTGGGGGTTTCTAGCGGCAAATTCTTGGGCTTTGTCATCACGGCAAAAGGCATTCATGTCGATCCCGAGAAGACTAAAGCCATCCTTAACATGGACCCTCCGAAGAACCTTCGAGAACTTCGGGGCTTACAGGGACGTTTGGCATACATCCGGAGGTTCATAGCAAACCTCTCCGGTAAATGTCAACCCTTTACTCAGCTCATGAAGAAGGGAGTCTCTTATGTCTGGACAGAGGAGTGCCAAAAGGCTTTCGACGACATCAAGGCTTACTTAACAAGCCCGTCAGTCCTAGTGGCACCTGTCGCCGGCAAACCATTCCTCCTCTACGTCCGTGCCATGGATCATTCCCTCGGCGCTTTGCTGGCTCAAAACAGCGATGCAGGCTACGAGCAAGCAATCTACTACCTCAGTCGAACACTCATCGGGGCCGAACACCGGTACAACCCCGTTGAAAAGGAGTGCTTGGCTTTGGTGTTTGCCATTCAGAAGACTCGTCATTACGTCTCGGGCCAGACAATTCACGTCATCTCTCGAGTCAATCCGCTCAGAGTTCTCATGACGAAGCCAGGGTCATTAAACTCCCGGCTGGCTACATGGGCGATCCTACTAACACCATACAATATGGTATTTGTCCCGCAGAAGGCAGTCAAGGGTCAAGCTCTGGCTGACTTTTTAGCTGCACACTCCATCCCAGAATCTTCAAAACTCTATGAAGACATCCCGGATGAAGTCCAAGAATCAAACGTCACTGAAGGAAGCCCCGTTTGGCGGATGTTCTTCGATGGCGCTTCAAGAACGGGCCCCAATGGCCAAATCATCGCAGGAGTGGGGGTAGTCTTAGTCTCCCCCGATCAGCTGGTCATCCAGCGCGCATACTCCCTTTCGAAGCCGTGCTCCAACAATGTTGCTGAGTACAATACACTCGTCATGGGACTCCAGCTAGCACAACAGCTGGGGGTGGATCATCTGGAAGCCTACGGCGACTCGAAACTCGTCGTAAACCAGATTCGGAGGCAATACGAGGTTCGCCATGAAGATTTGATCCCTTACCATGAAGTTGCATTGAACATCATTTCAACCTTCACTGGGTTCTTTATCGAACATGTATCCCGCCTACAAAACTTGGAGGCTGACGCTCTAGCTGGCCTCGCAGCCTCATTGGCCGCGCCCCTTGGGACTCAACACTATGTCACGGTAACTGGCCGAGACTTGATTTGTCCCAGAAACAACCTATGTTTGCAAATAGCTCACGCCATGCCGACAAATACTGGGGTTAATGTCCGAGACTGGAGGTTCCCGTTCATCGACTTCGCTGTCTACGGAATCCTTCCAGAGGACCCGAAGGAAGCCGTCTCAGTCAGGAGACGCTCTCTTCGATTCTACTACGATACAGCCACTAAAACGCTGTACCGACGCTCCTTCGACGGGCTTCTCCTTCGATGCCTGTCTAACGAAGAAGCGGCCGAAGCTCTTCGAGAAGCTCATGACGGAACTTGCGGCGCTCACCAACCAGGGCCTAAGTTGCAAGATCGACTGCGACGTATGGGCTACTACTGGCCAACCATGGTTGCCGACGCAGTGGAATATGCTAAGAAGTGCCATACATGCCAACTTCATGCAGACTTCATACATACACCATCTGAACCTCTACATCCTACAGTCGCCTCCTGGCCATTCGAAGCCTGGGGCATGGACATTGTAGGGCCAATCACCCCTCCTTCATCGAGAGAACACCGCTTCATCCTGGCCATCACCGATTACTTCTCCAAATGGGCGGAAGCAGTCCCACTAGCAGAAGTAAAAAGCTCCAGGGTGGTCAGCTTTATCAAACACCATGGCATTTACCGTTTTGGGGTACCCCGGCGAATCATCCATGACAATGGTCCTCAGTTTATCAGCCACATTTTCAGCAGGTTCTGTGACAAGAATCGCATTCAAAACGTGGCCTCAACCGCCTACAATTCGGCAGCAAACGGATTGGCCAAGGCATTCAACAAAACTATCGTCAGGCTACTCAAAAAAGTCGTGTCATCCAACAAATGCGACTGGGACGAAAAGCTTGGCGAATGCCTTTGGGCCTACCGTACAACGGTACGGACCCCAACAGGCAACACTCCATTCTCCCTGGTCTACGGGAGCGAAGCAGTACTGCCTCTCGAGATACAGATACCTTCGCTCCGCGTGGCAATCACAAACGATCTCACAGAAGAAGACAATCAACGTCGTCGTCTGCGGGAATTGGAGGCACTTGACGAAAAGCGTCTCCTAGCTCAACAACGCATCGAACTTTACCAAGCCCGTATATCACAGGCTTTCAACAAGAAGGTCAAGCAAAGAACTTTCCAAGTTGGCGACCTGGTTTTAGCAGTCAGAAGGCCAATGGTGTTAACTCACAAGACACCAGGGAAGTTCGAGCCCAAATGGGAAGGACCCTTCATCATTGAGACGGTATACTCAAACGGTGCTTACCGGCTCGCCAAACCCAATGGGGACTTGTTCATGATGCCCATCAACGGCAAGTTCCTAAAGAAGTACTACTCTTGACATCCTCCAAGATATGTATTTCCCCAAACAACCTCTTTTCACAAAATCAATCGCTTCCGGAACCCAGCTGTTCCGTGGCATCCTTCCGTAGAAAAATAACCACGTCCACATTACCTCTGAGTTGTCTCTCTACATCCTACAAAGCGGAACCTTACACTTCATGAGCTTACGCTATCCTTCATGTTTACCACGTCCACATTACCTCTGAGTAAACATCCCGTACAAATAACTCCTACGTTGTCGTACATTAATCGCAGAACTTCCACGTCCACATTACCTCTGAGTTGTTCAGCGTATCCCCCAGGATCATTCCTACCACGTCCATAAACACCTCTGAGTAGGAAGATTCTATCATTTGAACCTAATGATTGCCATGTCCACATTACCTCTGAGCAAACAGGTTGGTTCCTTTATACTTATTATCTGTACCTAAAACTAAGGTGCGCAAAAGATAATAGGTCCAAATCATCAAGTTCATGAAATCAAAAATGAACACATCAAAGAGATAGTGTATTTCTTTATTTTTTAAAAGGGAGTACAGAAATACGCTATTTCCCCAGCAAGAGTTGCAAAAAAAACGACATAAAAAAGAAGAGAAGCTACAATCCCCGATCCTCCCCAGGGTGGGACGAGAGTTCTCTGACTCGACGTCTCAGGTCGGCAGTGCGAGTTTCCACAGTCGCCAGGACTCGCAGCTCGGCTTCTTGACGCATTAACCCGACAGCCTCAGCGGAAGTTTTACTCTCATACTTCTCATCAAGCTGTCGTCGCTGCTGAGCCAAAGCAAGGGTCCGCTGAGTAAGAGTCGTTTTCTCCTGCTTGAATGCTACATGTTCAGCCAGGACACGCTCAGCCTCTAGTTGAAGTTGGGCCCGCTGGTCTTCAAGACGACGCATCTGAGCATCAACCTCTGCGATGTTAGCATCCACCGCAGCCCGCTTCTCCGTCGTCTTCTTCATAGATTGAGACAGCTGCTCCGCCGCAGCCTCAGTCCCAGCCACTTCACGCTCCCAACTGCTCACCTCGGCTCGATGGGAAGCCTCGATCTCAGCCATCGACTTTCCTATCTCTGCATCTATCAAGACCGAGAGGTCATTTCGTTGGATGCGCTGCAGTTCCGCGAGCCGCTCGTCCAGCTCCATCACCGAAACCTCCAGAATTTCGGCCATATGGTCATGGCCCTGGTGAATGCGGATCAGCTCGATACAAGGCATTGCCAAAGCTTTTGCCGTCGCAAAGCTTCCCTTGGCATCTACCACTGCAGATACACCTTTCTCCAGCATTTTGTACACTCCCTCGACGAGGAATTTCACATACCCGTCGGCTTTTGCCAGCACCTGCGGCGTCATAGCAGGAGTTGAGGGAGCTACTACAGTTTGCGGACCGGAGGAAGATCCGCCGACCTCGATCTGAGAGGTTTGAATCTCGGCAGCAATAGGCTCTTCATCAACAGGGCCCAGACTGCTAGCCCGAGGAGCCGAAGGAACAGAAGGAGCCGGCGCATGCGTCGTGATAGTACCCCAAGTAGAAGGAGCAACAGAGGGTTCCACACCCTTACCCTTCTCAAGCCCGGAGAAATCACCGACGTCAACGGCTACCTCTTCCCCCGACATTCTATCAGCATCAGCCACCTCCCCCGGCAAAACGGGGAGGTCAACATTTATCTCCTGGCCAGCCCCAGGAGACAAGACCGGCAGAAGAGTCTCATTCTTCTTAAGTCCCTCTACAGGGACAGAATCTGTCGCTATCGCCTGATCGGTAGCCATCTCTATGTCCATGGTTGAAGCCAAGGAAGGATTCGGCAATGATTCAGCCGACCTCCCTTCATCATGACCAGGAGGGGAATCAACCCTCTCCTCTATCCTCACCGCTTCTGCTGCCCCCACAACGGACCCTTGCAACGCTGGAGGGACGTCACCAGAAGGCGACGAACTCTAATCCACTTCATCATCAGGATGCCTCGAGTCTGTAAGACCCTCAGCGTCCAAGGCCTCCACGACAGATGGTACTATCCCAGAAGTTGTTGCGACTTCAAAGTCAGGAGATACTAAAACCTCCGCGGGAACATCTTCGGGACCCTCCTCCACAGGAGACATCATCATTGGTGGAATGCGCTCCTCAGAAGAGCCTGCCACCTCCTTCGGCTTACTGGTGCCCGATTTCGAAGCACGAGACTTCTTCTTCAATCCCTACAAGAAGAAGAGCATAAGTCGCCACAATGACATAAAAAACTAGCATTATGAAGCACTCCTTACCTCAGCGGGAGCTAAGCCCGTTGGCGTTACAAGTGGCGTTTCCGTAATCTTCGGGGTCGACGTCCTTCTCGACCTTTTCAGTACGGAAGAACCAGCTTCTGGGTCAGCCCACCTTTTCCCGACAGACGGGTCTCTCACTGGTGCCATAGCAGCAGCCCGATACCCCGCCAATTCTGGCGGACGATATGACCGAGCCGCCACCAACATATTCGTTGTTGCCTCCAACTGGGTTCCAATGATGAAACTAGTCTCCCTGTCATAACCAGGAGACGTAGTATTCATAGTACAATACAGCTTGGCGGCCGGATATAAGATTGGCGGCCGAGGATTGTGAACTGGTGTGGTAAACTTAACGCTAGTGCATCCAGCGTTATAATACTGCCAGCCCCGGGCTCCATCCAGCAAACTCCCGATGAAGCCTAGACTGCTACTGGGATTCCGCAGCATTAGCTGAGTGTAGCCAAATTGACGAGCAAATCGGCTTGGCAAGTACGGTTCCAGATAACACCTGTTCTGATTTCGGTAGACCAGATGCGAAGGCCGGATACTCTGCAACCAACGAAAACTCCATTTCGGCAAAGTAACCGCATCCTCGCCAGAATCAACCAAATCCTGGTCGGCCTCGAAATTCTTGAAGATCGGGCCAACCTTCACGATTTCCCACCCCTGAAGGAAGGACAAAACCCTCCTACAAACGGGGACGCCAGTATAAGACCACTTCCTCTTGTAGAAGCGGCGAATGAAGGCATCTCCTTCAACATGGTCCTCCTCAGGACCAGGACTCATCACATTCGGATGATGTAAGATCAGCCAACCCATAAGATAATGGAAAGGCAGCTCGGCCCGGGGAAAGTTGTCATTATTACCTTTCTCGTGGATCACATCATCAGCAAAAGACCTCAAACCGCGCAGCAGGTTGCACACCATCGCGGGGAGGAGAGCCAGAGGTCGTCCAAAGGCCAACTTCACGGCAGGCAAATGAGATTCCGATGTACCCTCTCAACAGCACCGGATCCCCCTGCAAATATGCAATCCCGGAGCCATATCATCAAGTAGGCCGTCAACACTGCCTTGGATGACATCCGGTGCCCGCAGTGCCAGAAACAGCTGTACGTGTTCTTGCCGCTCTCATTTGAATGTGGGGTCCTCTCGTCCAGCCGGGTTATTTCAGAACTCACTTCCGCGGGTGTCAAGCCCTGCGGAGTCGCAAACCGGATCCTCGAGGGATCCGCCAAATCCTGTCTGAAAACATAGTCCCTCTAAGCAGTCACGTGAGGTTGGGTCTTACCCTTGTCCCTCCGGTGCATCAGATAATGATGGCTCGTCACCTCCTTGAAAATGGCCATCATCTCCGGGTCCTTATCTTCCAAGACCTGGATCTCTTCATTCGATGGAAAATATTCCTCGTACGGTTCCGAGCCCCAAGGAAGCTTGGACACTTCGTACATCTCATGAAGGGCCAATCCCAACTCCCCCACTGGAGTAAAGAAGCTGCCAGTCTGGGCGTTGAAAAGCTCCAACAGCGCAAGGAACATCGGCTTATTGAGGTCCACGCCTGCCTGCGTGGCCCGAATGGCGGCAGTCAGCCCTATCTCTTTAAGCTCAACTTTGAACCTGGAAAGCACCCAGGAGGTCAACTTATCCCACTTTGGGATGTAGTGACACCAACCTTCGACTCTAAAACCAGCTGTCGGATACGTGACCTTCGATGTCAGCATCCGATTTGCAAAAGTCGGGGCACTGAAGGGAAACGTGTCATTTGGGACTTCACTATAGATGCTCCCGGGACGCAAAGCTCGGTAACTGAACGAAGAACCGGTTCGTGAGGCGGTCAAGGTATCTCGCTGGTTCGAGGTGGTGTCAATCGAAAGGGAACCCCCCAAGGCACCTCCTTGAGAAGGAGTAAGTTCCCAATCCATCCTTCTCTTCGAAGCTAGACGGTAAAAGGCTGTCAGTGGCAACTGGCGGTCAAACCTGCCGTATGTATAACATTATGCCCTTAGCAGCAAAGAACCAGTCTTCTCTGATCTTCAATATCTTCGCTTCGGAAGAGACTAATCGGTCGCCGAACAGAAAGGCAGGCTTTAAGAAAGTCACACCTTCAGAATCAGCAGACTTCAGTTTACCGCTCTCCATCATACTCTGGAGGAAAAGCGGCAACTGGACCTGGATTTGTAGCATCCTCTCACGAGGTTGGTCCTGAAGGATAGCATCCTTTACAGGGTTGATCACCGCCTCATCAAAATCAACTCCCATCTGACAAAGAGAAGCGTCCAGGAGGACCTCATTCAACAAAGGGATCGTCATCGACACTGGCACGACAAAAGTGGAAGTCAGGCAAAAAGACAAAATATGTCAAGCAGACTGGCACATTGCCAGGGTATGAACCTATGCGCATCTGCTTCGGCGCATCATCAGGGCATAGGCCCATGCGCGTCAGCATGTCTCGGCGCATCATCAGGGCGTAAGCCCATGCGCGTTGGCATTGGAGCTTCGGCGCATTATCAGAGCGTGAGCCCATGCGCGTCAGCAAAGGCTTCGGCGCATCTTCAGGGAATAAAACCCATGCGCGTCAGCCATTAAAACCTCGGTGCATGATAAAGGTATAAACCTATGCACGTCGGCAGGATAGAACCTCGGCGTATCATTAAAGATCGAAGTCTATACGCGTCGGCAGTTAGGGCACAGAGCCCAAAGCAGAGACGAAACCCACCTGTCACCTCAGGACGAACGTCGGCAAGAGGCGCAAGAGTGATAGGTACATCCTCATCCGCGGACTCCTTCGCTTTCTCCTTCCCCTTGCTGGCAGCGCCGCGAGGAGTCTTGGGAGCCATTCTCTCGAAGAAGGAGAAGTTAGGGTTTTTGAAGAAAAAACTCTAAAGAAGCAGAGGCACAGAGAAGAAGAACCCTTTCTCTCTCCAACTCTTACCTATTTATAGGGCTTGGTCGCACGCGTGAACAGATGACGTATGATCTCAGCCGTCGCCTCGGGTTCTGCAAGGATAGCAGCAAATAAAACCAAAAGATCAATCTTTTCGGTTACCGAGGCATCATCATCATCAACTGAGAAGAGCATGCGCCCGAACAAGCATGCGCCCAGAAATCATGCGCCCTGACCTCCATGCTTCTTATTTCAAAGTATTCCAAAACTTATTCAAAAGTTTTGAAAACTTTGAAGGGGGTCTTGTAGAAGCATAGAATTTCACAACCAGAAAGCCCATGCGCCAGACACTACACGCGCCAGAACTCAGACGAAGAACTTCACAGCAAAGTCAATAACTATAGACATTTGAAGAAGGAATTTTTATTTATATATAAAAGTCTATTACATGTCTAGAAAAGGCTGTACAAAGGAGAATTTCTACAAAGGAAAGAGCCTAAGACTACAGCCAGCGGCCATCATGCGCCTTCAGATAAGGGCAGCGGCCACCATGCGTCTCCAGATAGGCGCAGCATCACTATGCACCACCAGTAAGGCACAGCAGATATCATGCGCCTCCGTCCAGGCGCATCCCATCATCTCTCCAGCAGCTCAGTTATGTGCATCCCTTCAGCCAAATTCTTCCAGCCAGGCTCACCTGGCCGAGCAGAGCCCAGTTATGTGCCGCTCTTCCAACCAGACTCGCCCGATAAATGCTTCGACACAAAGCATTTAACCCTCTGGCTGGAACCAAGGGAGAGAAGAGCACCGCAAATGCTGTGGCCAGGGGAGGCTTCGAAAGAGCCTCCAAAGTCGAAGGAAGACCGTGATCGAAACCACGGCTAAAGGAGCAGCTTTCGACACGATCAAAGTGGGGAAACCCCACTTTGCAGGAAGAAAGAGCCTTGCACCGCCATTTCGATCTACGGCTCTTCCGGAATAACGGAGACGAGGCTCGAGCATCCCTATCTTTGGATGCAACAGGCACCTTCCGCCTGCCTCAGAAGCCCTCGACTCCGTCTTTTGGATGTAACAGTCACCTTCAAGTGCATCAAAGACAACGCAGCGTCTCATCTTCACCCTCGGGAGCACTTCGTCCGCAGAATGCACCCGTATGTTCAAGTTCATATTGGAAGTACGTGAGGGAATGAGAAGCAAATCTTCTCTCCATGCCACTATTTATAGGCCGGGCAGATCAAACCCACGCGCCAAGTGGATGGCCCTCCGAATTCCGTGCAATGAATTTACATTAAATGGATGAACCGGACGCCTCGAATTCAGCCAAACGGCTATTTATAGCACTCGAAGAGTGAGACAGCCGCATCATTAAAAGACATGTCCGATGCGCCAGCCAGACATCGTATCACACGGACGCGCCCTTCGGCATCAGGCGCATCACACAGACGCGCCCTACAGTACTCGGCGCATTATAGAGGGTGCGCCCCCACACATCTCCATACCGAGTGGAACGCCAACCGACGCGTCCACTCAGCTGTCCATCGAACGTCACCAACATTAAATGCTGAACTGACAGAGTTGGCAGCACGCCTCCCAAAGTCTGAACAGTTGACAGCTTTATTCAGAAAACGAAGCGTCGGCAACGTCAGCATCATCATGACTTCCGACGGCTACTGCCACGTGGCCACCCGCATGCGCCTCTACGGCCATGCGTCCACACCCGCATGCGCCTCTACGGCCATGCGTCCAAACCAGCATGCGCCTCAAAAGCCATGCGCCTCAGACCCTTCACTGATCCCTAAAGACAGAAGAAGAGTCTCCGGTTGAAGTTTTGCATGCGCCTCAAAAGCCATGCGCCCCAGACTGATCTCTGATCCCGAAAGACAGAAGGAAAGTCGCCTGCATGCGCCTCAAAAGCCATGCGCCTCAAAAGCCATGCGCCCCAAATGGTTTGTAACTCCTAAAGGTTATGAGCCGCAGCCTCCTCCTGCGCCCAATCCAAGGCGCAGCCCACCAGATCACTCTTCTCCACCAAATCCGAGATCTTCGAACCATGAGTCGACGACACGTGTCTTTTGACTCAACTCATCCAAGATTTCAGCAACGGAAAGATCTTCTCCCTGCTACGTGCCAGCTCACAACAGCAGTATGAAGAGTTCTCCCCCTCGATCAGGGCGCAGCATCCATACGCCTCCATCAGCAACCTCCACGTGGCGTTCCCACACCGGCGCATCCTACATGCGCGCATGAGCAGCCAGCCTACAAACTATAAATAGAAGGATCATCTCCTTCACACACACACAGAGACTCAGAACAGAAGACTCACAACACAGGAAGAATTACCGAGAGGCAGTTCTAGACACTCAACGTCTTCCTCCTCTCAGCAAGCTCCAGCACCCAGAGCAATCAACACCTTCAGAGAACCGATAACCGTCGTCAGCCGGTCAACGGAGTCAACGCATTACCACTCGCTCCATTGGCACTAAGGACCCAGCTTAAACAAAAGTGTACTCCTAGGACTACATCTAAGTCCTATATTGTATCACTGTTCTGTTTGTATTAAGATTTCAATCAAACAATTTTAATGGCAAACATATATAGTATCTATTTATTTACAGTCTTCCTTTTTATCATGTTATTCTTTTAGTTTCTTGTATCTTACTCTCTAGCATGTTTATATTTTTTAACCTGTTATGATTTGCTGAGATGTACTGTACTCGTTTCTGTCCTGACTGGACCTGTTGAAAATTTTACAGTGAATGATGAGGCTCTGGTGTCTACCCATTATGGTGCAGCTTTAGACATCACTTGTGATTGGACCCACTTGCAGTAGAGGATCTACCACCAGTGGTTTAGATTGCTAGCTTAGACTCTTACCTAGTCTTTCTCTTTGATACATTATTGTATATATATACTGGGAGTTTATTTTATCTGATGTTATGGAGATGTTATCTTAGACTTATCTGGATTGTATCTCTGTGGATTTCATTCTATTCTTATCTATCTATCTATCTTTTACCATGCTCTACCTTAGATGTGATTGAGACTGTATTGCTATGTCACCTCCATTCGGAGTGTATATACTGTACAGGTACCTTATGTATTGTTAGATGATTGACCTAGGACAATGTTCTACCGCCGACACTGCGGCGTAGGCTGGACGTACCCACTTCTCATGCCCCTACACAGGGTGCGGGTCGTGACAAATTAGTTGAGGCACTAATAGGCTGATAAGAGTTCAGCCCTAAGAAGGAATTGGGCTTTAGAGAGGAATGACTAGGCTTAGAGTTTGACTCATTAGCAAAGAGTGGCTGGCTTCAGAAGCCTAGAGGTAAATTGCCTTCATCTCCAATTACTTGGTTGGGCTTTGAGAACCCAGCAAAGAGAATTTAACATTTAGCCAAAGAAATATGAAAAGGCTTTTAGGAAAAATTTAATCAAAGATAAATAACTATAAAAATTTATAGAGAAAAATATTATTTAGAAATTCGAGAAGTGGGGTTACAACCAACAAATTTTAGGTTGTGTTTGAGAATTCTTATTAGGGTTGCTTTGGCTTATTCTTAAAAATAATTCCATTAGTTGTTTCGTAATTACATTTTTCCAATAACTTTTGAAAAAATTAGTTTATTTTTGGTTAAATTTTAAAAACAAGTAGGAGGATGTTGTTAAAAGCTACTTAAGCTGATACTTTTTGAAATGCCTCAAGAATCTCAAACTAGACATGAGTCAAAATTATTTATTAATAAAATAATAAAATTTAATCTAATCTAATTAATTAAATCATATAAGTTAAATTAATTAAACTCTATGACATTGTCTCGGACTCAGTTTAGATCTTAAAAACTGAATTCTAATTAAAGTCAAAACACTCGTTCACCAAACCAAAACATCAAACTAATATATTATGAGAAATAATTCCTACTCTTTTCATATATTTTATTTTAATATCTCTATGTACGTAATAATTATAGCAATAATTTTATCATATTTTTCTTCAAGGAAAATAATATATTAAATCAAGTAAAATTAAATTCCAGTTAGGTTAACCTTTAAATTATAAATTAGAATGAATTAACATCATGGTTACACTAAAATTTGATTATGATTAGATTTTGATATTAGATGTTATTTTATATATAAATTAGATGTGAATAATTCTAAATTTGACATTATATTACATTTGAATAAAATTATATAGATAACATCTTTTTAGTGTTCTAAAAATCAGGATTAAGCGACCTAGGCGCATAGTGCTCACTTGATGTATGCCTAGGCACCAATCTCATATCCTTACTTTGTCCATGTGTCCAACTATGCAAGTTAATTATTTGAAATTTATGGACAACTTTTAGCAGTTTTTTGACTGATTTTTTGTGGACCACCTAGAACTAGACGGTGTCTAGGCGAGGCTAGAGACTAGACGGTAGGTGCCCTCACGACTACTAGTTAGCGACTTTTACAACCTTGGTATTTTTTTTGACGGTTTCCGGCGTAACGCTCAGAACTTTTTGTGCATACTTCATTGTTCATGGGCCCACTATCCTCCAACTTTCATCATAAATGGAAGGAATAATATGGTCTCGTGGCTCGATCCACTGATCTTCAGTCACCCAGCTAGAGCTTTTATGTCTCTCTCCGCTAACCACAAGTGTCACTCGATTCAATGGCATATTCATAATTTAAGTATACTATTATTTAGCAAAGTCCACGTACAAAATATTAATTTTATTTTACATGCCAAAAGACTCTTGAGTTTACAAAACCAAGTTCCAAAAAGAAAAAAGAAAAAAAAAACTAATTCTAAAGGCACCCCAAATTTTGCTAGGGGCTAACCCTTACCAGGGGATAACCCAATTTGGTAAAACTTTTACTGTGAACAGCTCCAATTTTACTTGGGGCTATTTCAACCTCCAAATGTCACTCATGTTTTCCGTTATACGTATTTTTCAGTATACGTGTACGGATTTCTGACATTTGTCAGGTGAACCGTATTTTGACTTGTCTTGCTTTGTCTTGGTTTAATCTTGACTTGGTTTAGTTTTGGTTTGGTTCACCTTGGCTTGGCTTGGCTTGGTTTGGTTTTGGGTTGGTTTGAGATGAGATGGTTGGTATATAAACCAACTACTCTCTCTCTCTCTCTCTCTCTCTCTCTCTTCAATTATTATCATTTACTTCTTCTTCTTCTTCTTCTTCTTCTTCTTCTTCTTCTTCTTCTTTATTTACTCCTCTACCAACCCTAGACAAGTACAACTTGTTCGTTTTGGGTTGGTTTGAGATGAGATGGTTGGTATATAAACCAACTACTCTCTCTCTCTCTCTCTCTCTCTCTCTCTCTCTCTCTTCAATTATTATCATTTACTTCTTCTTCTTCTTCTTCTTCTTCTTCTTCTTCTTCTTCTTCTTCTTTATTTACTCCTCTACCAACCCTAGACAAGTACAACTTGCTCCATGGAAAACATGATGGATCGCCATTTTTATTTGTTCTATCTTCTTCTCTACATGATTCTAAGCATCTTTAGACACTACAACAAAAAACCCTTTTAATGACGGCTAAAAACTGTCATTAATGACTAACCATGACGCTTTTTTTTACAGCAACCGTTATGAAAACGGGTGTTATAAATATTTTTTAAAAGCGTCATAAAATAACCGTCATGAATAGTTTTCATAAAAACGTTATGAATAGTTAATATATAGTGCACAATTCAGAACAATTTTAAAACGTCATGAATAGATAATATGTATAGGCTCAATGCAGCACATTTATAACACTTTATACTATTCAAATTAGCATATTTATAATGCTCTATACTGCACAGTATATATTACATTCCAAAAAGTTAACATTATATATCACCATCTTTATTACATTTTTCAAAATAGAGTACATATCAACATCTTCATTATCAAAATAGAATATCCAAATACATATAGATATTTACAACTACCAAAATTGTCCACATCAAAACTTGGCCACATAACCAATAATCATGAAAGATCAACGACAGCCGGAACACCAGTGAAATCCTGAGAAAAAGAGAAAACCAAATCAGTCCATATAATTGTCAGGCCTAAAAATCAAATCTAATCATGAAATATCAAGAGAAATGAGTAAAACAAACTAGGTTGATCTTCTCAAGCAGCAATGTCTAAATTTTGCCTCACATGCTAATAGCTTTTAGCACAGCACACAACATGAACTGACAGTCTATTATTCGATTTAATTGTAATTTTCGTCTGGCAGGTTCGCATATATCTTATAACAGTCCATATTGTACTTTAGGACCTCATTCAACAAAGTTGATAGAAGTTACATTATCAAATAATACAAGGTCCTACGATAAAACGCTTAACTGCAGATTCATACGGGCAGGACAAATTTGTAGCATAAACCCTTATAGGCTAGTTTGGCTCAATGTGGTTAGGACCTAGTACAAAATGGTTCGATTAACTTCATCTAAGGCATGCCATATATAGGACATATTTTCCACGATTAGAAAAAGGAACGTGGATCTATTAATTCTTTTTGCATGGCCATCTTGCACACATAACAAAATGTCAGACTTTGGAGATAGGATCTATGATGTCGAGTGTGGGTTCACTAGGGCATAAAAGGGAGATGAGTTGAATAGAAACAAGATGCACTCATATACTATTTTACTTACACTTATGCAATACACATGTTGCTGCAAGTTTGCTTTTGTAAAGAACAACATTATAAACCTTCACCTATTATGATACCATGGGAAGTTCCAAAATGTTTACACCTTAGCCTTTGTGCTTGACTACTCATATCCTGAGCACATCCACATTCAGAATCACTATTTCCATTTCTTAATATATTGTTATTTATCTAACCAAAACTTACGGTACAACAGTGTACATGATTATTCACACATTATATAACATGCATGATACTCAGTGTTCTTTTCCTTTGCATATCCTTGTCAATCATGTTTTCAAGAATAAACTCCACCTTAGAAATGCATGTAAACTAAAGACAATGATTTTTAAAGGGCACAAAACAATATTTTTGAAGAAAATCACAGAGCAAAGGTGAAATCCATCAATAATATGAAAAGGAATTGAGGGAGAAAAAAGATATAAAGGGAAACAATGGGGTTTTGAAGTCAAAAATATTTCCTGCAATAAAAGCTGTCAGTTTGGTTATTTTCTAATGTAGTCATAAGACTTTCCCTGTGCTGAAAAGATGTTCTGCTAACAACATTAACTTGGAACAACTTAAAGAAAACAAATATCTAGTAGCGAAAAAACATACTTTGTACCATAGATAATCAATTGTCAGATGCCCAAAGTAACGTAACAAATAGCACATACCTCCTTAAATTCAGGTGAAAAAAACATTAAGCAGTGTTGTGCAACATGATTGCCGTTGATGTCCATCCATGAGACTATTTCATGGCTGTTTCAGAGAGTTAACAAACATAGATATTGTAGCAAGAAAAAAAATTAACCTAATTTCCCATCAGAACCGACCGAAAGAAATAGAGGGAGTAGATACATAGATGGGGTTTGTGATCCAGCGTCGATGTCGACGTGTCTCCGTGCCGAGGACAAACCCGACCGAATCCCGAGCCCACACCTTCTCGAGCCCTCTTCCGACTCCACTTCATGTTCTCGACCGAGCGTCGTCCCACTCATCATGAGCACCGACCTCCCCGATCTTCTGAACCCGAAGCCACAACGCCTGGAAGACCTCGACCCACCACATCGTTCCCGCCGCCGCCGCTTCCGTCGACGAGCGAGGGGTTGGGAGCTGAGGGCTTAGGGTTCGTGGGAGGAGGGGTTGGGGGCTTAGGGCTTAGAGTGAGACCTAGAGCTAAGGTTTAGAGTGAGACCTAGAGTTAGGGTTTGTGGGAGATTGAAAGGAGGAGATGGGAAATTTTAGGGTTTGGGGAGAGGAGGGAAGAGGGGGCAGAAGGAGAATGAGAGTTCTTTTGAGTAAAATCGGAGGGGGGATGGAATATATTACAGAAAGTTTATTACAAGTTTGCCACCGCTCTAAACTATTAATAACGCTTTATTTTATAAACGTTATAAAAAGCCCAGAATTAGCCCAAACCGTCATAGAAAAAAGGTATTTTTCAACTTAATAACGCTTATGTATCAGCCGTCATTAAAACTCCTTGTCGAGCGTCATTAAAAGGGTTTTTTGTTGTAGTGAGAACCTAGAAGTTTCGGTTTTGATGGATAGATTTTTGTAGATCTAAAATTTTATCTTTTCTTGTTTTTCATGGTTTTGATCTCTAAAAACTTAGTATTTTCGAAAACTAGTGGTTCCATGTTGTAGAGAATTTAATTTCATACAGTTTTGGCTTCTATTTTGCTTGATTTCGAGTTCGAATGAGGAAGTTATGGCCATGGCAATTTTTTGGAACTTCCATGGCTGAACTTGTTGTTTGGGGACGATGATCCTCATGCGCCCGAGAGGCCATGCGCTGTGAAGTCCTGGCAACACATCCTTTGATTCCGAGCGTGTCATGCACGTAGGTTCCCTACGCGATGTACTGTAGACACAACGTGAATTTCCCATGCGCGGATGTGCAGAAATTTCCCATGCGCGGATGTGTAGGAATTCTCATACGCGGATGTACAGGAATTTTTCATGTGCGAATGTACAGGAATTTCCCATGCACGGATGTGCAGGAATTTTCCTGCACGGATGTGCATGAATTTTCCATGCGCGAATGCACAGGAATTTCCCATGCATCGGAATTACCCAGAATTGTCCATGCACGAATTTGCACTGTTTTTGCCTATTTTAAGTTGTTTTGTAGCTAGAATCTTGTAAAACTCAAAACATGAAAGTTGTAGATCTTCGTCTTGGCTTCGAGAATCTTTTGTCTCACTTTAACTGGAGTTTATATGTGATTGATATTTCCAATCACCCATGAATGTACTTGATCTTCTTTGCATGTTTTTAGGTACTTGACCTAAATTGCGACGACCCGACTTGATAAACTTGAACTTGACTTGAACATGATAACATGATCCCATCTTAATAATCTTGATAGTGGCCCGTCGAGGTGCACTCCTGACAAGTATTCTTGATATGACAAGTAAACCTGACATGACATGTATAATCTTGATTATTGTTGCCACAGCTACTCCTGTCTTGCTAGTGTAACTCTTGTCTTGACCCCGTAGTTGATTTTCTCGATTGTGTTAGGCTACTTGTCTTGTCTTGCATTATGTCTACGACGTGGATTCCTGGTTACCACGATCAGGGATTCATGATGAATCTGACTAGGTTAAATGATTAGATTGATCAAATAGTTCATATAGAGAGATTTTCCAGTTACAGACGATCCCGTTATCCCGGCCACACCTATGGACTTGTAGCCTACCGTCGAGTATGATGCATTTCCAGCACACTGTCATGTGTTGCACTTGTTGAATCATAATTACTCAAGTACACCAGTAATCCTGATAACTCTCGTAACTTGATAACTCTTGTAACCCCGCCTGGATAAACTGGATAGTCTGCAGGGCTTGTGACTGTTAAAACATCTCAACTGCATCTTGTTAGTAACTAGGCATGTGATAACCCTAGTTAGCTAATGATAGCAAGCCGTAGGACTTGATTGGCCGTGCCTGAATGATTGTCTCATGATTAACCTAGGAATTATATTCCAACTCTTGTTCTTCCTGATGCAAGCAAGTATGTTCACTTTAGCTCTTGTTATTTATGTTATTGTCAATATGTTGCTTGTATCAGTTCTTCTTTTCATTATATGCTGGTTTTTAGTTCATAAGTGGAGCTTCCCTTGTGGTACTTGCTCTCTCTGGGTTCTGACCCAGTTGGTTTTGTATAGCCAAATTTCGGAGTAGCACCCAAGGATCTTCCTGCCTTCCAGCCAGATGGTGTACACTAGGAGTAACGGTAGCAACGAGTAGATTTTTTTATTTTGCTCTCCTACTCTATTATAAATTATTCTTTTGAGACGTTTAGCCGTCGAGCAAGTGTTAGCTCGTATTGCAACTTTATTTCTGTCTGTCTAAGGGCTGTAACATGATTGGCAAATTCTAGGGTTGATCATGTATGACTTAACTTTTGCTAGTCTTCGTATTTTGTATAACTAGCTTCATGATCATCTGAATATGTAATGTTTGGGATGCCTTACTGTAAACCCCCAATATTTTCTAAATTATTTTAGTGCCTTAAAAATTATTTTTTAATATTATTTAGATTTATTTGGGATATGTATGTAAATATAAATGCATGTGTGTATAAATTATATGTGTGCTTGTTAGTATTCTTATTAAATTAGAAATAATATAAATTCTAGGATTTTTAGGGAATTATTGTAAATATTAGGAAATTTTTTGCCTATTGTATATATTTACTTAAAGTTTGGTATATATATATATATTTGTATATATATATATATAATTATAAAAAAATATTTTTGTACTGCAGCCGAAGCTGCAGTGCTCTTTTTTCCGAACCCCTTTAGTATTCAGAGTGTTGAATAGAGATGCAAAGCATCTTCTAATCCAACTTTATTCAAATCCTCCAACACCTATATTCCTGTCACGACCCGCACCCTTTTTTTTTAAACGGATACGAGACGTGTCCAAGCCAGCCTACGCCGCAGTGTCGGCGGTAGAACGCTGTCATGGCCATGAAGATCAAGATCACAAATAATGCTCATTCACATAATTAATTTAACTTACAATGATCACAAGTTTTACATTTGTAGAAAATATAAACTTGTACAAATAAATGAATGCTACAACTCAACTATCTAACTAGTCTCTAGGCTTTTGTCTGCAAGTGTTCCCGTCACTCCCCAAGCTAAGTGAATCCACGGCTAACCTGAAAATGTTGGTTTCCAGTCAGGAATGGAACGAGCACAATTCACTGAATGCAATTCAAATAAAGAAAATGACTATAAGACAAAGGTTAGGCATCAATCATGAGTTTTGAAAATAACATTAAAGCCGTAAGAAAAATCAATAGTAATAAATAGACCAATATACTTTCCACCGTTAGAAGTACCTTTGACATATGATCGGTCTGGGGTGCTACACCGCACGGTCTACGAGGTCTACTTGCAGAAATTAAACAATGTCTACGAGGTCTACTTGCAGAAAATAAACAATGTCTACGAGGTCTACTTGTAGAAAATAAACAATGTCTACGAGGTCTACTTGCAGAAAATAAACAATGTCTACGAGGTCTACTGCATGAAAATAAACAATGTCTACGAGGTCTACTGCATGAAAATAAACAATGTCTACGAGGTCTACTGCATGAAAATAAACACGGTCTACGGGGTCTACTGCATGAAAATAAACAATGTCTACGAGGTCTACTGCATAAAAATAAACACGGTCTACGGTCGGATCACACATCCTTGGTACTTCTCATTCCCGACTCAACAATTTATAATAGAGTATAAAAATCACATAACCAATGGCTAATCAATGAAATATAGTAAAGATCAATATCGAAATGCAGACAATAAACTGTACTCGCATGTGGTCCTTTGCTGGTAAAACCGACAATCTGAACTACTCAATGTACCACTATAGTCAAAACCCGTACAACAGTCCCCAGAAGCTGAAATAAACAATACCAATGATCTCAGAATAGTCAAATTAGCTAGGATTGCATGTCCTTAAGTCCAATTCTGGATACAGGGCAAAACGATAATTTCGGGTCAAAACGGTGTCCGCCGTTGGACCCGCTTTACACCGAAATGCGTGCCAGGGTCAACGGTCTCTAAAGTCGTCAAACTACATGCCTACGGATCCAGTTTTCCAACACGAACCCAACCGTATGTCCAGAGTTGGATTCTGGCGGGCCGTGCACAAAATCGCCCGTTGAGTGGGACCGTGGGGCCCGCAAAACGGTGATTTTATCAACGGTCTCAGAATCGGACCAAACTTGGCATACAGGACCAGAAAAATGATACGGTTCTGTTGGCACAAGTTTCGTCTCGATCTGACGAGCGTGCACAAAGTAATTGAAGAATTTGCAAAGTGCACGATACGGTGAATTTCGACGGATACGCATCAAATTCGTCGCGCACACGCGACCAATTTGAATTCCGCCAAAGCCCACACGACCACGAAGCTGTTACGCACCTTTCGATACTTACGGTGCGCGACCATGTCGCCCGATTTGACAGGACGTACGTCGTATCAAAGGGTTTTTCAATATTTCTACTGTTTGTTAAATATATACAATAGTGGAAGTATAGGTAGGGGTCTGTACAATATTATCTATAAGTAATTTAGTAAACAAGTTAAATTCCACTAACTATCTTGCATTTATTAGTTAAGAGGTTATATTGAATAAGAGTCAATTATGGGGACTTAAATAAAAAGTGTACTTCTTTTAATTCCTATGAAATTGTGAGTCATCTAAAAAGAAAGGCTAATTAGTAAAACTTAATTAGTGGAGGGTGTTTCTAATAAATATTATAACTAAAAGTAAGACTCTTTCTCTGATGCTTAGGAATAGGAACTAGCGTATACATATAGTTTAATGTCCTTTGTACTTATAATATACTATATTATATAATACTATAAACTAACTATTTAATTTAGGTGGTTTCGTAATTAAATAATGTTGGAGGGGCTTGAAAAAAGATTACCTAAACAAATAATGGTTGGTGATTACTTTGTTTATGAGCTGAAGTGGCCAACTATGCTTCTTCATCCCCACAGCACTTCTTCTTCTAAGTTTCTCCACGTGGCTTCTTTTTACATTCTTTTTTTCTTCTTACTTCTCTTGTCCCAATGAACCGACCAGCCTCTTTCATAGTACCAGAAAACCCCACATTAAAGAAAGAGAGGACGAGAGGGAAGAAGAGAATGGCGAGTAAAAGAGAGGGTGCTTCCTCCGTGTGTGGTCTCCAGATCTGAAGCGGCACGCGTGGAAGGAAGTACTCGGAGTCGACCACGTGCGACGTGCTCGAGCGCTGCTCGCGACGGTAGGCGGAGGGAAGGCCGGTTCGGGGCTGGCCAGGGCTCGGCACCACGTCGGCGGCGTTGGCAGAGGCTCAGCGGAGCCTGGGCAGAAGTGGGTCGGAAACCGGATCTGGAACGGCGGTGCGGTCAGGCGGATCCGCCGTGGATCCAGCAGAGGCGGCGCTGGGCCAGCCATGGTCGAGATGAGGCTGCGGTTTAGTATGCATGGAGGAAAACCTAGGGTTTAGTTTGTTATATATATATAGGGTGTGGCTGCAGTAGTAATGGGTTGGGTTTACTGGGATCGGTTTGGGTAAACTTGCGGGAAGGGTTCTGTTGAGGCTCGGGTCTGGGAACAGAGTAGGGGCTGTGGGCTTTTGGGTTTATAGTTGTTATTATTTCTTCATTTGTACTCATCAGATAGTGTGGCAACCTCTGGCGAGGAAGTTCTAAAATATTCCATACATATTGAAGAAATAGTAAACACAATGTGGAGGCATATTGCATATATCTACAAAAGCAATAAAGCTTTTATTCTGAACTCTTGGTCAGCTACATGAATTGTGATAGTCCATTCATCTCTATAAGGCCCAATGCATACTACATATATGTGAGAGTATATTTAAAAACCAACTTAATCAGAGGGTGGGCATATGCATATAAATTGTACATCCCAACGTCATAATTAAATATAATTCAATTATTGATTTATAAAATAATAAATAGACCCTTAAATAAGCACGAAGTATATATATATATATATATATATATATATAGCAATATACGATCCACTGTATATTGAATACCCTTTGCACATTTACTCTATAAACCTAAATAAAATCTAGGCAATAATTGTTTATAAAATCTATAAAAAAAATCACTATTCAAGTAAACTAAATAATAATAAAAGAATATTCCAAAATTTTCGGGAAGGGGAGCTACAATTCCCAAGCCAACCTGTATTATACCCGGACCCACCTCCAAGTATATGGCCATAGCAAAGTCGAACTCGACTTGGATAGGCGCCTATATAACCGCGCGAACAACTTTGAGTAAACCCTAAACGAAAGCACCGTAAGCACAGAAGCTGATTCCGATCCTTTCCCCACCCCGACGAATTACCCTGGCCGCTGGCAGCGTCGCACCACCACGCGAACGCTGCGGAACATCCCAGGCCGATCGCACATCGGAGCAATCTCGGTTTTGCCAAACAACGAGGTACCCATATTTGGAATTCAATTTCTTTGCATCCATTCAACGAAAATTTGATCTATCGAATGCTGTGCGCAGTAGACATAACCCTTTTCAAAACCCTTTGGATAGAATCGAGCGAAACCCCATATATCGCTCGGTCTTTCGAACGAAACTTCCCGAAAAACTGTTGAAAACACAGTTTGGAAAGCAGTCCCAAACCACAACTTAGAAGCCAGATTTCGAACTGTGTGTCAAGAGTTTTCACAAACTAATTGAAAACAGTAAAAGACAACATAACCGAGATCGCAACGTATCTGTTGGATCGTCGTTTCGATTTGCGTGTAAAAAGTAGATTGATGTTGAAGTTGAGGAAAAACCTGTGTTTAATTGTATTAATTTCAGTAGATTTCCACGATACGACGTACGCTCCGACAAACCGGGCGACGTGGTCGTGCACTATACGCATCGAAAGGCGCGTATGGACATTACCGACGTGTGGGAACTGACGGAACTCAATTTCGTCGCGTGTGTGCGACGAAATCAACGTGTATCCGTCGAGATACCCCCGTATCGACGTTTTACAAACTTGTCCATAACTTCGTGTACAGTCGTCGGATCGAGACGAAACTTGCGCCAACAGGTCCGGATCGAAATTCTGGTCCTGTATGCCAAGTTTGGTTCGATTCTGAGAAGGTCGAATCGGAACCCAATTTTGGCAGGCCCGCGACCCACTCAAACGGGCGATTTTGTACACGGCTCCTCAAAATCCAAAACTGGACATACCGTTGAGTTCCTCTCCTCAAACTAAAACCGTAGACATGTAGTTTGATAACTTTAGAGACCGTAGACTTTGGCACACGTTTTGGTGCAAAGCGGGTCCAACAGCGGACATCGTTTTGATCCGAAGTTACGATTTTGTCCCTGTTCCAGAATTTGACTTTTGGACAGGCTTTTCCTAGGTATATCTTCTTCATCGAGATCATTTTTGATGTTTGTTTCAGAGTTTGGAGTCATCTGTGGTTTGTGAGTTTTGGTGCTGATACTTGCTACTCTTGGACTTGCCACTTTGTACCACCAGGCAAGATACCTTGCCACCTTACTCTGTGATTATTATATTCTTATTTTTAGTTGTTATTTTCAGCATTGTTTCGTGGTATTTAAACTGTGCGTCCAAGTCACACTTTGGTGCAAGCGACTCTATCGGTCGTTTCTCTTGCTTTATTTATTCTCTTGCATTGCCTTAGTTTATTGACCACCCACTGATGTTGAGGTATTGGTATATCTCATATGGCCTTGACACTTGTTGTATCACGTGATGTGTGTCACATATAGGACACGTTTCCGCGCAGTTGGCTGGCCACCGATGCGTATGGAGCATGCGACGGATAGGAGTAACTGCCAATAGTACTGCATGATTAGAAGACTTGGCAGTTATTAGAGGTTCATATCAGTCATGGAGATGATGATACTAGGCATTGGGTGGGGAGAACAATACCTGACGTATGGGCTTCTTTACACTTCCATGATTTATCTGTGCGCTCCTCCGGAGACGCAGGCTCCAGGCGTCCTCTGACGTTTCCCAGAGCGTTATGGACGTAGCCCCTTGCACGTGGTGCCCTCTGACGCTTCCCGAGCGTTACGGACGTAGGCCCCTGGTACCCTCTATGGGAACTATGCCGATCCTATTTCAGCCAGGGCTCATGCGTCGAAGGATTGTATCTCAACTGCATGTTCACAGTAGAATGGTCAGGAACCCTATTGCATGCATCTCTTTTCTCTCTTATTATATTATCACAGTTTATTATGGCATGGTGTTTTCTTGTATCTTGCTATGTCTCCTGAGGACCTGGTTATCTCTCCAGGTTTAGACGAGTTTCCACAGGAGTACGGAGCGGCATTGGAGCTATCTTACATTGATGATGAGGCAGTGCCTTATGATTCCTAGTCTATTTCTTATCTGAGACAGTTGTAGACATTATTTTACATCTCTTTCTTTCTATTTTGCGGAGGTCGGACTCCGATCTTGTGAGACTATTTTTCATAGCTGTTTGGAGTGAGTATGTTCACCCGGCTATCTTTTGATACTCTTATTTTTTTATTTGGGCTTCATTATCTTCTATGTTAAGCTGTGATGAGATTAGATATGTTATTTTGGCCTGTGATTTTTATTTACAGCTTATGTGCATATATGAGGTTTCCATATATTGGAGTGTTCTTCGTATATGTGCAGCTGGCATGTTCACGTACTTGGTCCTATGTATTTTGGGACTGGGGCGTTACACTTACTTTGTATGTCTGATGATCTAACATCTTGTAATATCTATTTGTTTGCGTGAGATAGAGACATTAGGATTGTTCTTGACCATAATAGAATGATGGATTGTAGTTAAACTCTCATGTATCTAGACAGCCGTGACCGTATTGCGAGGTGGGTTGCACTTCAATGTACATAGCTGGCTGTGTCTGTCCCCCGCTCTCCAGTATTCTGGTTCTGGGATGTGATACCAAAGAATTAGGGTTTCTCTAGAGGTGGACGTTAGTGGACGCGCGGGGGCACGGGGGAGTGGACGCCGGCGGGGGCGCGGGGGCGCGGTCGCTCTGGGAGGGGGGGGGGAGGAGGAGGAGGAGAAGAAGAAGGAGGAGGAGAAGGCAGAGGAGGAGGAGGTGGAGAAGGAGAAGGAGAAGGAGCAGGTGGCTACGGATCGGGAGGAGGAGGACTGTCAATTTTTTTACGGTCCTTTCTATTGGAAGGACTGCCAAATTTTTTGACAGTCCTAAAAAATTAGGACTGTCAAATTTTTGACAGTCCTTCCTTTTTGGAAGGACTTTCTATTTGGAGGACTGTTTGACAGTCCTGAAAAAAAAATTGGGTAACCCCAAACAAAAGTTTGGATGACAAACTTATAAATAATTTTGGAAGAAGTTGGGCTAGCTCCTAGCAAAAGTTGGGATGCCCTTAGAATTAGCTAAAAAAAAAAAAAAAAAAAAACCAAACCTAAAGAAATTATTTATGTTGATTTTGTTTATACCCAAACTTCGTTTAACAAAATTGTTTTCAATACTAAAATCCCAAACCGGCCCTAAAACCCTAATCTATAGATTCACCGACCAACCATACATGGTATTCAAAGATTTTAGAGAGAGAGAGAGAAACCCTAACCCTAGCCCTTACTTTCCTTATTTAAACCCTAGGGTTCCTCTCCTCCACCCTCCTGCTACAAGTTCAGCCCTTTTCTTTCTCAACCCCCTCCTCCTTCCAATTTCTAGGGTTGTAGTTGGTGGAGATGGAAGCTGTTTGCGGAGCTCGGAACAGCGGATCTGCTGATTTCGAAGGGGTCATCTTCTCTGCCATGGCTGAGTCAATTGTGGCAGAGACCATTCTGGTCGCTGCAAAATCTCTCCTTGGGCTTCTCGCGGCGGTAAAAATCCCCCCTTTCTCTAATTTTTGATGATATTCTATCTGGGCTTTGGTCCCAGTTGCTTACTGTTGGGGTCCGAAAAGGTTTGGATTTAAAGGTGGGATCTTTCTAGGGTTTTATGTGAAGCTACTCTGTTTATTCAAAATAATGCCCAGTTGTTCGGTAGCTACTGGATGAAAGATGGGATTCTTCTTTATAGTGATATTTTGATCTCCTAATTTCGATCTTCGTGGCGTAAAGATGATATTTTTGTCACGGTGGGAACTATAGTTCTTTATTTGTCGTTGTAATGTGATCTTGCTCTGTGTGTGGATGTTTGTGGCTTAAACTACTAGTACCAACTGTGTTGCAGAAATTCGTCCGCACGGACACGGCGACAACGATGCGGCACTGTCTGTCGTGTGCCCTAGTGTAATTTTAGTGTGCCTATATCATGTCTGACACGGTGCGAGATGGACGGAGCACGAATTTTTGGGGTGTCTGTGCTTTTTAGATTACTGATTTGTGATGCAGGGAGTGGATTTTTGTTCTCCTCTGGCGTTGATCTTTTCTGACTTCCCAGTCTTATTTTGTGCTTCTATGCAGGAATTGATTAACCTAATTGTGGCCACAAAATCCTTTTTCCCTAGAAATAGACGCAGAGACCGTGCTGCCTTGTCCGAATTGTGTCATAGCCATGTCCGTGCAATGTAGGATATCCCCCATTTCTTGGCATATATCCTTATCTCCCCCTACTTTCTTGGGCTATTTTCACTGAAGCCTGCAACTCGAACCCAAAAATTTCTTCAATATGATCCATTTAGTCAAAGATTAAAAGCATAGAAGTGTTGATTAAAAGCACACTTTCATGTTTATACTGTTTTATGCACGTTTGCATTTGCTTCTGCATATATGATTTAGTCCACGCTTCAAAGCATTTTAGGCCCTAGAAGCACAAAAGCATACATTTTACTAGTAAAACCATGCTTTTGATAACCATTTTAAGCAGCAAAGTGCGTTTGACGTATTTGGTGCCTGTTTTTTAGTGTAACTTCTTTTATCACTTCAATTTGTATGCTGCCAAAGTCTTTAACACTTGTACCTCAGTTTTGGCTCTTTCTGTCATGTTACAAAAAGGTGGAATAACTGTTCCTATTATCCATTGATCTTATTGTATTATTGTGCAACAGTTGTAACAATAACATATACCTCGATAATTGTTTATTTGTAGTAGAAAAGCAGAATAAAATTTGGGGCTTAGAAGGCTCTATAAAAGGGGATGCAAACATAGAAAGGTCAAATCCTCTCTATGAGTATAATTGTTGGTCGTTTCGGCAGCTAAAAACATATTTCGATTGGAGTATCATATGATTAGATTTTGGAATTTATAAACATTTAAAATGTAAAATTTTATTAAAATATGAACAATGGTTAACGGATTAAACATAATTTCATTAACTTTTTATGTAGCTTTATGTTATTCAATTCTATGTGAATACTTCATATTAGATGATGTAAATTTATAGTTTTTTTTGGCATACAAGTAACCAGATATATTGTATTTTTAATACAATTTCCTAAATCTCATGAACTAGTGAACTACTGATAAGTTCCCAAATTAGTAGAAAATGAAGTTATGAGTTCTCCATTTCTGTTTAGATTATTTTAACCTAACCCAAGGGTTAAGCTGGTTAATAGACAATTTTATCCTTGATCTATATTCAACTTCTAAAACCCTTATTCTCCTTTCTATTCTAAACATTTTGTTCCAAAAAAAACCCATAAAATCTTCTCCTACCATATTCTTCGATTATGGTGAATTTTGAAGAGGGTCTCCACCACTACGCTAACAACATTTGTAGACTCATAATTTAGGGAAATGATAAATATCTAAAAACCAATTCAACTTTTCAACATTTAATTTGTTTTTCATTTTTATTTTACACTTAGGTATGTGTCTATTGAAGTATATTGCATGATCACCAAACAAATTCGACATTTTTTCAAAGAAAATATGATTGGAAATGATGAGTTTTGGAATTTTAAAAAGGAGAGAGAGAAGATAATAGAGAAAGCAAGGAGGAGAAGTTGGGGGGGGGGGGGAGAGAGAATATAGAAATATGAGGAAAAGTTGGGGAGAGGGGAGGTAATAGAGAAAGACAAGGAAGATAGGTTGTTTGATGAAGTTGAAGAACAGAGGTTGGAGATGTTTTGATGAGGTTTGTGAGGATGATAATGGAGGGGGGAGAGTTAGTTTGCCAATTGAACAATTATTGAGTGGTCAACAATTAAGTATAACAGGATATTCCCCTTTTACCTGAAGGACTCATAACTCAATTTTCTACTGATTTGAGGAACTTACTAGCAATTCATGAGATTTGGATGATTTTATTAAAAATATACTCGATTTAGAGGACTTGTATTACAAATGCTTAAATTTATAACGTAATAGATGCAGTCTGGTTGACAACTAACCATGTATGGGCAAATTCAGCATTATTTTAGGAAGTTTCTGCGTGTTTCACCTATTTCATCAAAAAGTTTCATCCAACTTTTGTCAATTTCGTTTTATAGCAAGTTGCAACTCTAGGGAAATTCAGGTATTTAGTTAAGGCTAGCAATTTGTTAGGTTAAGATAGCAATTTGTTAATTATAAATAGTTTAGGATATCAATTTGTTAATTATAGTACTTTAGGCTAATAACTTGCAAACTGGGAAAAGTTCAGGGTACTTAGTTGCAAATTAGCCTTTCTGATTTTTTTGTAACGTCAGGTTAATTTCAGCAAATTCCGTAAGAGACTAAATTGATTAAACCATTTCACTAATAGCCTTCTACCACAGTTATTTGCAAGTGCCAATTTTATCATGCAATTTTCAATCGTTTTGGTTCAAATCTGATGTGATACATCCAATAGATATCAGTATTGACATACTTTTTTAAACCTTGAATCTTAGTTAATAACGGTGAGTAAAATTGGGTCATATAAGAAACATAGAGTTGTGCACGAAGGTAGAAGTGGACTGCAGTTCGAAAATAAGTGATTAGTACTCGGTCATACATGAAGGTGTGTTTAACTTGCTTCAGGTTATTTTGTGTATAGTATTAATGTTAAAGAAGTAGTAGAAAATCTACCAAAATGATGTTCTTGGATTTAGTCGACGACGGAATATAGTGCCTTATACCAGGTACTTTCATTTTTGATTATTTAATTAATTTCAGGAAATGTATTTGGCAAGATTATAAATGTCTCTTACTTCTTGGTGCTCCTTGTTTGGAGGACAAGGCTTTGAGTCTCAGAGCCAGCCTTCCGTAAACTTTGGGTATTTCTATTTACATCTTGCCCTTCTTCAAAACTTGCATTAGCAGGAGCTTGTGGCTTTGGGATGCCCTTTTCCTTTTAAGATTTGAAAACATTCCATTTCCTTGAGGTTCCTGCTAATGCAGGGTAATGTGGAAGGTAGACTTGCGCAGCCTCCCCCCATTTTGTGGAGTCTGTTTCCCTGTCTTGAGCATTTTTACCACACAAAGTAACATCCTCAAGAAATGTATTTAGTATTGTGATAAATAATAGAGTCTTTCTTTAATTGATCTCACAGATGGGAGTCGAGGACTTTTTAATTCACCAAAGGTGTACTGCTATGTAACATGTAACGATAATAAACATTCCTTAAGAAAAAGAGAAATGAAATTATAGAATATTATACCAGGAATTCCCAAGTTACAAACAGCTTACAAAATGATATGGTCTATGTTGTCAGATTGCAATACATTGTTGGTTTACTTGATTATTGTATCATGTATCATAAGATAAATTATCACATCTGGAAAATATTGCAAAATTCATTTAACACAATATATAAGGATAATTTGAGCACTAATAGCACATTAAGCAACAATATTGAGTATCATTAGGCATCACAGTTACGATCACTACGAACTTGACAAGCAAAAAAAGGGTGAAACTAAAACAACACGTGTTAGACAACCATTATCATGAGTTCTTAATATCCATAAGCTTATCCACGCCATAAGGTCCATACTTCACAGGACACGCAAAAAAAAGAAGAGAAGATAGTGTTACACAATAATATTTTCTGTCTATTTTCTTTACAACTGTTGCACAATAGTTGACAATGAAAATAGAAAATGTAAAGGAAAAGGAACCATATATTATGGGGCATATTATATCGGTCGAGACAAAAAAGTAATATACACTTTTTGTCACATGCGATACACATACACTACGAATCGAAAATCCTTTTAACCGTATCGTACGTATTCTTCGAGGTTAACCGTTAACAACATAGGGTATGGTACATATTAAAAAGTACGTAGCATATACCTCTCCATTTTCTGGCTCCAATTTTTAATTTGATCTGATAGGTAAGTCAAGATCTGTGTAATGCACCATAGATATAAGAAAAGGGTGATATGATGCGTATCGAGAATCCTTTGTAGTATTGAACATATGTATCATCATGTATCCTACGAGGTAAAGACATAGCATATGGTACAGAAAAGTGTGTATCATATACTTCGCCCTTTTCTGGTCTATGTTTCGCTTAGCAAAGCTATTTAATTTTATCTTACAGGTCAGTGAATATCTGTATAATGCACCATAGATATCAAGGTTCACACTATCGGTATCGGAACTGGTATCGGACTATTCCTATGAGTATTGGTATCGGCGATATCGGTAGTATCGGCAGTTTCGGATCGGAGTATCGGATTTTTTGGTATCGGAAAAAAAATTATTAATAAATTATGTACATTTAAAAACATATATTTTATACATTTAGGTATAATTTTAAGTATTTTCAGTGTTATTTCTTAGTAGTTTTGAAATTAAATGAAATAGTAGTCACCTTACCGATTGGTTTACATACAATAGATTGATTTTCTTCTTTTACATGCTTTTACAACCTTATTATGCTTTAAACCCTTGATGATTTATCTTTTTCGTTTAATTTTGCTTTGTCGAATTGACAGGAAAAGAGAGCCCCAATGTCGTTATCGGTCAATATCGGATCGGGACATGCCAAACCGTATCGGTATCGGCCGTATCGGATCGGTATCGGCCGATACTTTAAATCATGATAGATATAATACCACATATTATGTAACTGTAATAAAAATTATGGATAAGGAAAATAAAAAGAAAATACTTTGGAATTTCCAGCAAAAATCTTAAATTGGCGACAAGCTAACAAATAATAACAATGCTATTATACACAGAAAAAATGCTTGTAGCTCATGTAGAAAGCAACGTGGACACCAGGCAGGGCCGGCAGGGTTCGAGCCCCCCAACCATAAGGACGTGTAGGTGTTTGTGGGCTGTAATAAAAAAAATGTAACTTAGCCTTTTTATTCAATAATTTTCATACGATAACCTACTCACATTTTTGTAGTCTCTTCTGTGATTCAACCTGCATCCTCAGGAAGTATATTTGGTATTCGTGAATAATATTTGTTTCTTTCTTTGTTGACTTAAATCCTAACAGATTGGTCATAATCATAATTATGTGGTCAGTCATAATCTACTCCCATTTTAGATATAATATTATATATTATGTGGTCATAGTCATAATTAACATTCCTGAAGTACGAAAGCAAGAAAAGGAAACTTACGAACTTTCTACCAGAAAGCTCAAATTTGTTGAAATTTTAGGAGGCTGTAATTGTAACTCCAACCCACATCCTCTAGTTGGAAGCATAGTTTGCAGTATCGGCCGATACTGATAAGGTTTGACATGTTCCGATCCGATACCGAACGATACCGACATTGGGGATCTCTTTCTTGGTCAATTCGGCAAAAATAATTGAACGAAGAAGACCAATCAACAAGCGTGTAAAAGCATAGTAAGGTTGTAAAAACATATAAAAGAAGAAAACTTATCTTATGTAAACCAATCGGCAATGGTGTATTATTTTATTCAATTTCAAAAATATTAAGAAACAACACTGGAAATACTTAAAATATGCCTAAATATATAAGATATATTTTCTAGATTACTAATAATTTATCAATAATTATTTGCTTTCTGATACCAAAAAATCGACACTCCGATCCGAAATCGTCGGTACTGTCGATCCCGATACTCATAGGAATGGTCCGATACCGGTTCCGATACCGATAATGTGAACCTTGGTTGGAAGTGGCAAGCCTTACCATTGGCGTTGAGCAACGTCTTTCGGAACCATATTTGGTACTTAGTTAATAATGGATCGTTTCTTAGATTAATTGACAAGATTCCTCACAGTTTAATCAAGATCTGAGTAATACACATTATGAACCATAGGCATAATATTATATAGTATGCACTATGCAGCCATAATAAAAAAAAGTCCCCCAGTGCCTCCCGCTAATGCAGGGTCTGTGAGGTTCAAGATACACATAATAACTTTCCAAAAAGGAACTTAATAGATATTCCTTAAATAATAAAAGGAAAAAGGAAATTTTTTTAGCATTCCGGTGAAAACACAAATTAATGAAAGCTTCTCTTATCACCAGTAGAGAGGTGTGCTTTTACATAATTGATTTAGTGTGTGTGCACACATTTCTCTCTCTCTCTCTCTCTCTCTCTCTCTATATATATATATATATATATATATATATATATAATGGGATATGAGCCAATAGCTCATACGGTAGAACGAGTGATTGTCATGTTGGACCATGTTTAAACTTCTCTCCTATTGGTCCAACATGGCAATCACTCATTCTACCGTATGAGCCATTGGCTCATATCCCCTTTTTCATATATATATATATATATATATATATATATATATAGAGAGAGAGAGAGAGAGAGAGAGAGAGAGAGAGAGAGTAAGGGAGGTGAGGTGTGGCTATGTGTCACCTCCCCATGTTATCATCATGCACCGGAAAGTGTGCAAGTGCATGATGATAGCATGGGGGGTTGACATATAGCCACCTGACCGTGAGGTGGCACCTTACCTTCCTTATTCTCTCTCTCTCTCTCTCTCTCTCTCTCTCTATATATATATATATAAGCATTGGTTTTTACTCTGACTACTCTAGCGGACTCCTCATGGCACTAGGATGTCGTTTCTTATATTTGGTAAGATTTATCTTTGCCACGAGTCTCCTGCTAATATATCTGTGTGAATTTACATGTACACAACCTTATCCCCATTTCAGGAGAGGCTATTGCTTGCATCCTCCAAAATGGAAGTGGCAAGTCCTAGATACATCAACCAAGCTTCCTTAAGATATTTCGGCTTTGTGTTTATGCTTAGGCCATCCCTTTGCCACGAGGCTCCTCCTAATATAGGTTAGGCAAGTGGGAGCTAGACATACACAGCCTTACCCCCATTTTGGGAGAGCACTGTTATAAAGTGCCAAGTCTTACCGACACATGAAGTAACGTCCTTGAGAAATATATTTTGTATTTGTGTCCGATAATTTATTATTTCTGATTGACATGACAGATTAATCTATATATGTGTAATGTAATGTACGATAAGTTTAATAATATTATGTAACCATAGTAGACATTCCTTAAAATAAATGAAAGAGCAGGAAACTAAATTTATGGAATATACTACCAAAAAGATCATAATATGAACAACTTCAAATAAAAAAACTACGTGCTTCACCTATTTTTTTTGATGTAATTCGGCCTTTATTGCTTCTATAGATTTCATACCAATGTCCTTTACTATTGATTTCTTACTCCTGTCATGTTATGCATAATGCTTTTGAGTAAGATATAACCCTTCAGCTCATGCTCTGCAACTAATATTACTATGAATTTTGGGGCAGGAAGCCTCCACAAAAGGGGGATGCAGCATGAGGAAGTTATAAGTCGGTAACTAACATTTAATCAACCAGAATGTGTAACTCTGTTTAATGTGTTGCATGGACGCAGATACAAACACAACCCGATCTGGACATGAGTCACATGACGGCACAGACAGGATAATGGTTTGGTGTCTCCAAGAGTGTTCTGGAGCGTCTGTGTCGTGTCCGATGTGTTTGACACGGTGAAACACAGAAATGGCACTG
The DNA here is from genome assembly GCA_029216955.1 of Iris pallida. NCBI lineage: Eukaryota > Viridiplantae > Streptophyta > Magnoliopsida > Asparagales > Iridaceae > Iris > Iris pallida. The sequence goes on from JANAVB010017999.1 coordinate 1,570,072, forward strand.
ATCTTTTAGTGTCCATGCTTCCTAGTCTTTAGGTCATACTTGCATGTTAGAAATATATAAATAATTACATGCTCCTTTTCCGAAAGAAATGCATGAATTTTGATAGTGGATGGAAGATGACGTCTTATTTTTAATCATTTGGAGAAGATCTGCCTGGATATTAATTAAGGAAGGTGTATGTCAATGATAACACCTAGTCATTTAGACACGTAATATTTATCTCTGTATGAGCATTAATTAGCAATGAAGTATGGTACCTTAGATTTCGTCTCCCTTGAGAAGATTTACATGGATATTAATAAAAAGGAGGTACAGTTCAGTGACTTGATACCGAGCCAATCAGGGAAGTTCATTTAGATCTGGTTTGGGACATGCTTTGCATGGCATGAATGCTAAATAGTTATAAATACTTCTATTTGAAAAGGAAATACATAAATATTGAAGGGGAGAGGAAATGGTAGCTTGGATCAATCTTTTCTTTTAAAAGAGTTACATGTATATTAATAGAAAAGTGAAGATGGTAGCTTAGTGTGGTTAGTGACTGATTTGATTGCTTAGTTAATGGCTGAAATTATACTTCATAAGGGCGTTGCAGCATGCAGAAACAGCCTCCTTTTATCTCAAGCAGGTGTAATATCGAACAATGTTCGCCGGCCCACCGCACCGAAAACCCCCTAGGCGGTGGGCTAGGCGGGCCCTAGGCGGCCGTGTTTTTTTATTTTTATTTTTAGATTTATTTTTTGATTTTGTTTATTCTTAGTTGTATTTTGGATATTTGTTTGGGTTTTAAGATAGTATTTGGATTTTAGAACATTGAAATTTAAAATTTCAAAATTTCTAAAATTTCAAAAAAAAAAAAGTTTCTAGGCGGGCTAGGCGCTAGGCGGACCTCCGCCGCACCGAGTACACCTAGCGATTTTTAGAACACTGATATCGAACATGTAGGTTCCTAAGTAATTGCTGATTTTCATGGTAAAAGAATTGGATCCTGCAAAGGCTGTTGGCAGGACGTAGCTTTAATAAACCCAAATTGGGAGGATATGTAATAAAACAGTCATATCAACTACGTAAAAGATTCTGAAGCAATAATATGGAGTGTGGGTTTTTTGTACATGTCAACAGAAAGCATGATTCTTTTTATTTGTAATGGTATAGTAGCATACTACTGTGCTCTTATTTGTGAAATATGTTTTAAACCCTAACGGTCACCTCCCTTCGATCGCCTCACTGGCGTTCGCCTCACCGCCCCGTGGGTTCGCTCGCCTTGCCCTTGAACGATAGATAGAAGAACGACTTTTCTTTTCTTCTCTTAGATACTGGTCGATCGGTTTGCATCTCAATAGGTCTGCGGATCTATTTTATTCTATATGAGAAATCGCCATCTCATAGCACCACCACGACGTTCTTATTCCGTGCCCCAATCGGTTGGTCAAATGCATTGACATTGGCGCATTGGATTTCTTCTTTTCCAAAAGCTTCCTTTGGGCGCCTTGCTGCTGAGTATGCCCTAGTTTTTTTTTTCTTATCGAGGAGTGTTCTTCATCCACCATTGGAATTGACAGTTGCAGAATCACCCATGATGGCTGTTTCAGTTGTTGATTCAGTTGAACTGCCCGCCCGGCCGAGCTCTTCAATTGCTTCAAGCGTCAAAACGCTAACGCGGACCACACTGACAAGGGACGGAACGCTAAGACGGGCCTTTTCCAGTTGCCCTATCATATCAGAGTATCTAGAACAAAAATCCAACTGGATTCATACAATGAAATACTCGACCCCAACTCAGACGTATTTGAGTTCCAAATTCAAATATATGAGTTTACTAAGAGCCTGAAATTCCTGAAATTTTCATCCATCAATGTTCATTGTGTAGTTCAACTATGTTCTTGTTTTCAGCCACCTCCATGGGCTATCAGGCGATTTCTTCACTATAGTCTTTAATTTAATCTTTATTTATCTACCTCATTAATATGCTCACTTCCTACAATTATTTGGTTCTGAGTAAAACTCATTTTTAACCAGATATCGCCAAATTTTGTGTAAAACACATGCAGACACTATTTCCAAGTATTCCTGAATGTGATTGACGCCTTACTTTCATTATGATACCCTATTGGATCTAGTAGGTGAATTTGCCTCATTTGCCTAATATTGATTGATTCGTATTTGGCATACATGTTATAATATATCTTTTGCTGCTCATGGATCTTTGTAGTATTCATATGAGAAGTGAGATTGTGTGATAAAAAGGAATGGAGTAAGTTTCTTTATACTGTCATACTTGATTCTTGATTTGCGACCTCGTTCCTTCACAACCATTGTAGAGTAGCCTTACAATGTGATATTTAGTGTTTGATGATTCAGGTGAAAATTATATATATATATATATATATATATATATATATATATAGGGTCCTTCTACAATACATCCCATGGAAAAATTTGTATCGATACATCCAAAATTTGAACCATTGGATGTTGATCCAATGGTTCGGATTGAATAATAGAGTAGGGAACATCATTTAATGCTGATTTTGACCTCTATTAATAGTCTAAGAAAAGTTATTTAATCCGAACCATTGGATGAACATCCAATGGTTCAGATTTGGGATGTATCGATACAAATTTTTCCATGGGATGTATTGAAGAATTTTTCATATATATATATATATATATATATATATATATATAGAGAGAGAGAGAGAGAGAGAGAGAGAGAGAGAGAGAGAGAGAGGTGCATTGTTACTCTCTATGCTGTATTTATTTTGCTATGTTATCTTATTTTTGTTTCTCACTCGATTTAAATTTGTTTCAGATGGGTTCTTTGTGTGAAACAGATATACTGGGTAAAGGTCCTGAAGTAATTACGCGGTAAAATTCTTTTCTCCTGGTTTTGCTTCAAGGTCAAGTTAGAATAGAACTTATCATCGTCGATTTTGAGATGGGAGGAAACCAGGAAGCAAACCGTTTGTTTACTCCCAAGTTGTGTCCTTTTACCTTTCCGTGTGCAGGATGCACGTCACTAAGGCTGGGAAAAACAAGGCTGAGCCTGAGAGCAAGGATGATGGTGACTCAGAGGACGACGACGATGAAGATGACGGGGATGATGGTGAAGAAGACCAGGAGGATGATGCAGGTGATGAAGATTCTGGTGATGAAGGGAAGGATGATGAAGGAGATGAAGATGACGATCCCGAGGCCGCCGCCAACGGTGGAGGAGGAAGCGACGACGACGAGGATGACGATGAAGACGATGGCGAGGAGGACGACGAGGATGAGGATGAGGAAGAAGACGACGACGAGGAAGATGACGAAGACGACATTCCCCAGCCACCAACTAAGAAGAGGAAGTGAGCTATATTAGTTTTATCTTGTTGGCCAGATGGTAGAAATGGTGAGCTTTGTGTAGGACTAGGGAGTGTTAGAAATAGGGAGGATCTTCTTTTTCTCGTTGGGGTAATTCAAGTAGTAGATCCTGCTGTTGACATCGCAATCCGAGGCGCCACCCCTGAGAATTCTGCGAAAACTTTAGTTTGTAATCTGTCGACCGTCTCGTCTAATTGATCTGTTATGTTTCCGAATGTGATGTGGATCTTCTCTGCATGCTCTTCTTTCTTTTGTCATGCTTTGTTGCGTATCTTGAGCGATCGCAGTCATATTTATTCTCTGTTAACAACTTTGGATGTTCATATTGATAAATATTAAGGTGGAAGAGATGGTGCCTCGTCTTGTCATGCCAGTTCCTTTGCTGTTTGCCAATAATAATTCTTGTACGCTGCCATTTTTCTGATCCTTAGTGTCTGCTTGGTAACAGTATTTTCACCGGTTCTGGGTTATTTTTGAACCGACCGTTTTTTAAAACTCCTGTTTGTTAATTTTTTTGAGGTACTAGTTTTGGTCGGCTCAAATTTTTTCCAAAACCGGTGTAATGTAATTTTGGGTGGTTTTATAAACACCCCAAATCGGTTGGTTTTGAACAGTTTTATTGTTTTATTTCATTTATATCCTCACAAACAATATATAATTATAACTACTGATACCCTTTTCTATTTAATTTTATTCGTGTAAAAAACCGTTAGAACTGCTAGTTAGTGAATTACCAAGCATGTATTAGACTGGTTTAATAGCTGCTACTTAAAAATTATCCAAAACCGAACCTCGCATAACCGCTACCCCTATAAATGCCAAGCAGACCCTTAAGCAAACTTGTGGATTTTACGGCTTTGTTGATTTATTTGTTGATTTATTGAGACAGAACATGTAACTATGACATTAAAAAGTTTGATCGCGTCCATTCTGCCTAGTGTTCTTTGCTGTGCAAGGCTCTTCAGTTTGTTTGAAGGACTGCTCTTTCATGATTTAATCACTAAACGTTGGGGGGAAATAGCCCTAAGAGAGACTGTTAGGGCTTATATACGGATAGGTTGCATCTTCCTGTTGGCTGTGAAATTATTCATAGATGTAACTTCCCCTTCAGTTTTTTTTTTTTTTTTCTTTCTTTGTATTTCTAATCTTTCCATCACCTTCAGTTTTTTCACTCGTATACCGTCTATAAGACATTTTTCCACCGCCTCGGACGTTCTCCTGTGTCCCCTCCGTCTACAGTCGCCGCCTACTCGTTCTTCAATGCTCACATACACCGTCGCGGCGTCACGCCTCTTGATCATCTCTCTGGCAGCCGTCTCTCAAATCAACTGCATCCTCACCTGTCTAGAACATACTAACATATCTAACCCTCTACTAATCAACATCTAACAAACATACTAACATATATTACCTAACAATAATATATATATATATATAATATTACCTAACAATAATATATATATATATATATATATATATATATATATATATATATATATATGAGAAGTTTCGAAAAGTAAATTTTCCAAAAGAACAAATATCACTCAACTTGATATTCAGAATCCAGCAGAGAACAAAATCTCAGGTGCAGCAAAATTTCCAAGCAATACAAAATGATAAAAAGATCTCTGATATACTGAACTGCTACAATAAATAAACACAGCAAAGGACCGCCATCTACTAATGCTGCTTAAAAACAAAACGTTCAACTACTCCGCATTTTTTTTTGGTTCCATATCACCCTTCATCATCGTCATCATCTAATCTTAAGCAAGGAACTTTTGGTGAAGCAAAAAGGAGCGACAGGGAAGGACATGCGAAGGACGGAAGAAAGATGTACGATGGTCGTCGACAGGTGGGAGACGGACGCAGGGGCCAAGCGGGCGAAGAACGCGCGTCTTGATCCTCTACTCCCAGCCGTTGAAGATCTTGAAGAGGATGCCGCCGTGTGTGGCAAAGAAGGGGGCAAAGACGAGTGATTCGACGGCCATGAGCTTGATGAGGATGTTGAGCGAGGGCCCGGACGTGTCCTTGAGGGGGTCACCGATGGTGTCACCAATCACTGCAGCCTTGTGGGGATCCGATCCTTTCGGACCGAGACTCTTCGCGTGCACCGAAGCCCCAGCCTGAGAAAGGATGGTCGATTTGTAAGAAAAGAGTAACACCCAGATATAATATGAGATAATCACAAGATTTGCCTCAGGATTCAGATCCATACACAATTGACCAACTAACGAACAGTAACTTTGTAAATGGGTGTATAGAACTACGAGTTGTCAGAAAATGATTCTGCTGAGAAACTTTAAACACGATACTGTGAACATGTAGAAGGAATGTGATGCTAAGATGATTATGCTGAGAAACTTTAATGATACTGTGAACATGTAGAAGGAATGTGATGCTAAGATGCAAAGGATTCTCCAGCGACAAACTACCTCGATGTACTTCTTTGCATTATCCCAAGCACCACCAGTGTTGGAAGCCGAAATTGCGATCTGTCAGACATCACCAACAGAGAAACCAGTCGACGTTCAGCAAAAACAGAATCAAATGAATGATCTAGAGGGCCTAAATCCTAAAATGGATAGCTACACTTCAACATTCTACAATAAAATGTGAGAATCGAAAAAGAGAAGCAAATTTATACAGTAGGCAACAGATTTCTACTAACCTGGACACCGGAAACGAGAGAGCCGGCAAGGACCCCTGATAGAGTCTCAACTCCAAAGAAGGTTCCAACAATGAGAGGGGTGAGCATGACAAGAGCACCAGGAGGGATCATCTCCTTGATGGAGGCATCGGTGGAGATCTTGACACAGGTAGTGTAATCAGGCTTGGCGGTCCCCTCCATGAGACCAGGAATGGTTTTGAACTGCCTTCTGACCTCCTCAACCATCTTTAGAGCTGCACTGCCGACACTCTTCATGGTCATGGCTGAGAACCAGTATGGAAGCATAGCACCGACGAGCAGCCCAATGAAGACCTTTGGGGTCAAGACATCCACAGTTGAGATCGCTGCTCGGCTCACAAAGGCACCAAAAAGTGCAAGGGACACCAGTGCAGCAGAACCAATTGCAAACCCCTAGACACAAAGAATCAGGTAATCAATAACAAGGCACAGAAATAAGAGAATCGATACAGGATTTGCTAAGTGTACAGTTCTGCACAATGAATGTTTTTTTTCAACATGCCATACGCCAAGTTTCATGGGTTTTAGTAAATTAGATTGAAACCATTAAAGAAACCTTTGTGGGTTTTTTTTGGGACATAAAACAGTGAGAACAAATTCCCTTCGTGTTTCATAGACCTTCGTGAGCTTTTGGGTGCAGAAACAAACATTTGCCACACCAATAGTACTAGGATCGTTTTTTGTCTGATCCAAAAAACAATCAAATATATTATAATTGATTAGACACACCATACTACTATCCTAAACTGGAATTCCACTCAAAAGTATATAGACTGGTGGTGTCTGATGGTGTGGTCATTTATACCACCATAAATATCTTTTTATGTTCTTTTTTGCTATGAAGTGGTGATTTTTTTTTTTTTTTTTTTGGGGGGGGGGGGGAGGGATGTACCAATAGCAAGATAACTGAACGAATTGTGTGCATCTTATATGTTCATGCTCCTAACCTAGCATCATAGGAAGGTACGCCTAATCAACTAAAAGTAGCAGCAATAACAAAGGGACAACATTTTATCTGCTACCTTATTCATATATCATCATACTGAGAACTGTGTCACTTGACAACTAATCAATTTACCTTTCCAATGGCAGCGGTAGTGTTTCCTGCAGCATCCAGAGCATCAGTTCTCTCACGAATTCTGTGGCTCATCCCTGCCATCTCTGCAATACCACCAGCATTGTCACTGATGGGACCATAAGCATCTATGGCCAAACCCGTAGCAATTGTGCTCAACATTCCAAGCGCTGCAACTGCAATTCCGTACATCGCAGCAAAGCTAAAGCTAACAAAGATACTGATTGCGATGGCAAAAATTGGAATAATGACAGACTTGTATCCCAAAGCAAGACCAAAGATAACATTAGTGGCTGCTCCTGTTCTGCAGGAATCAGCAACGTCTTGCACAGGGCTGAGAAAGAGAAGAAACAAGGGTCATAAAACAGTAGACAACAAGCAATCATGTGTAACACATGAAGAAAATACAAATTACTTACCTATACGCATTGCTTGTGTAGTATTCAGTGACGAACCCAATAACCAAGCCAGCCCATAGGCCAATAGCAACACAGAAGAAAAGCTCCCTACCAATTCCATCTCACGTGGTTAGAATATAACATATCAGACAACAGAAACTTAACCTACTTCAAGACTATATTTCGCTTACCAGTTCTTCACTTCCTTTTGGACACCAAAATTGAAAATGGTGAACGTCGAGGGAAGAGCAACCCAACTAACAATCGCAATGCCAACAGTCATAAGAACAGTAGAGATGATGAGTTGCTTCTTTAGTGCAGGCTCAATCTCCTTCACGGCCTTGATTTCAAAGATATCAGTCGCAAATAGAGTAGTGATCAAGCAGACAATAATGCCCATGGAGCTAACAAGAAGAGGGTACATCATGGGAGTCAGTTCATGGTTGATTCCAAAGGAAGAAATGGAGGCAACAACTAGGGCAGCACAAGAAGACTCGGCATAAGATCCAAAAAGATCTGAACCCATCCCAGCAATATCACCAACGTTATCCCCAACATTGTCTGCAATCACCTGTCAATGGCATTGTCGATTCAGAGAAGGGAGTCGCTAAACAAAGTTAAAAACTCTAGAAATGATAGCACAATTTAAAATCACAATTGTTTAAACCATCTCTAACAGGATAAACATACCAGACAAACCAAAGAAAAATAATGTCAACTTCCTTCAGCCTTTGGATGATATTTATCCCATAAGAGAGATTCTTTGGTGATCATGAAAATTTTCAGTTGGAAATTTCTAGAAGGTACTGATTTCAGAAATAAATGGATTGTGAAAAATTGAATATTGATGTCAACAAGATAATTCATGTAATCCAAACCTACCATTCTACCTTGAAATCTCCAGCACCTAATTTCAGTTACCTTTTGGTTTCTCACAAACTGATGCAAACATATATTTTGGGAAACGGAGAATTTTTTTTTCTCTTCTCAATACCATGTAAAAGCACAAATATCATGATTGCACTGCAAACTGGAATGCAACTTACTGAATTTAAAAGGAATGAGCAGAAAAGGAGTCTTAAAAAAACCCGAGTTTTCTCACAAAGGGAAGATAACTTACGGCTGGGTTTCTAGGGTCATCCTCAGGAATGTTCATCTCAATCTTGCCAACAAGATCAGCACCAACATCAGCGGCTTTAGTGTAGATACCTCCACCAACTCTTCCAAATAGAGCCATGGAAGAACCGCCAAGTCCATATCCGGTAATAGCCTCAAAGAGGCCTTCCCAATCATCACCATAATATACCTTAAACACGTTAATGGTGATGTATAGAACAAGTAGCCCATTTGCAGCAAGCAAGAAGCCCATCACAGCACCAGATCGGAAGGCAGTGATAAAAGCCTTTCCAACACCCCTCCTTGCTTCTAGCGTTGTCCTGGCATTAGCATATGTGGCAATCTTCATGCCAAGGAAGCCAGAAACCACAGAGGTTATAGCACCAAGCAGGAAAGATACAGTGCTGAAGATAGCATTAGCAAGAGCAGACTTGCACATCTTGTCCTTGCTATAGGTGCATGGCTGGCTCTTTGTGCTAAAGCCCTCCACAGATCCAAGGAAGACGAAGATGAGGACGGCAAATGCAACCATGAAGACTCCGACATACTGATATTCCGTGAAAAGGAAAGATGTCGCTCCTGTGCAGATGGAGATAAGATGAGAATTAATTTCCCAAGACACAGATGTCTGTAACAATCAGAAAACTTGTTACCTACGTTTATCTACATTTTTCACAACTTCAACGAGGAAAACAAACGAACTTAGCACAACTAAAATTGCTTTACCTTAAAATACAGTTGACAATTGACAATATCACAGAGAATAGTTTAACAAGCAAAATAGGTGGTTGTTGTGGTTGCAACGGACAGAATATCAGAGGGGGGAACACAATGAACTCTGTTCAGCTGGCTACATAAACTGCCAGATCCAGTTGAGGCTTGCTAGTTGTTCACTATTAAAAAAAGTAACAAAAAGAAGAAGAAAAAGATGCAACCCCCTACATGGTACAAACTTGGGACCAGTTTTTACATGAATATATATGAAGTGCCAGCATGAGAGATAATTAATACAAACAAATTTGGAGGGGTAATAAATCAACTCTATTTTTGAATTCCCAGAAAGAAAAAAAATACTTTTCCTAGGTTGAATAAGTAAACAGTATATAACTTGCATAATAGAAAGCAATATTATCATTAAGGTCTCAACTGACAACATACAAAAATGACAAACCAAGAGTAGTGGAACACTAAATACAAGAACCACCAAAATTAGATCACACCTAATTCTACTTAGACCTCTCCATCCACACAATATACAATAAGAAGAAAAACTGCTCACAGTTAAATTATAGTCCTTGCTAGTTATTCACTATAAAAAAAAGTAACAAAAAGAAGAAGAAAAAGATGCAACCCCCAACATGGTACAAACTTGGGACCAGTTTTTACATGAATATATATATGAAGTGCCAGCATGAGATATAATTAATACAAACAAATTTGGAGGGGTAATAAATCAACTCTATTTTTGAAGTCCCAAAAAGGAAAAAATAATACTTTTCCTAGGTTGAATAAGTAAACAGTATATAACTTGCATAATAGAAAGCAATATTATCATTAAGGTCTCAACTGACAACATACAAAAATGACAAACCAAGAGTAGTGGAACACTAAATACAAGAACCACCAAAATTAGATCACACCTAATTCTACTTAGACCTCTCCATCCACACAATATACAATAAGAAGAAAAACTGCTCACAGTTAAATTATAGTCCTTGCTAGTTATTCACTATTAAAAAAAGTAACAAAAAGAATAAGAAAAAGATGCAACCCCCTACATGGTACAAACTTGGGACCAGTTTTTACATGAATATATATGAAGTGCCAGCATGAGATATAATTAATACAAACAAATTTGGAGGGGTAATAAATCAACTCTATTTTTGAATTCCCAAAAAGAAAAAAATAATACTTTTCCTAGGTTGAATAAGTAAACAGTGTTGATATATATATATATAGTGTTATTGGGCTTTAGTCCCACATTGGCTAGAATGATAGGAGAGGAGGCTAGCCTCTCCTATATATATGTTGTTATTCCATTCACAATAAAATCACTTCAAGTCTCAACATGGTATCAGAGCCTAAAATTGCTTAGAATACCGTTAGAGACCCCTCCTCCACACAAACCCTCCCCCTTCTACGCCGCCGCTGCCACCCGCTGCCACTGCAGCTGCTGCCGCCCGCTGCCGCTGCAGCTGCTGCCGCGCCGCCGCCGGCTGCTGCAGCTGCCGCGCCGCCGCCGCCGCTGCCGCGCTGCTGCCGTTGCTGTGCCGCTGTTGCGGCTGCAACTGCTGCTGCTGCTGCCGTGGTTGCCTTCGAGCACACCACTTTTAGGGCACCTACGCTGTAGGTCAGCCTGAAAGTTGCTGTACCATTTTTACGGCTGCAGGATTCATTGTACCGCTATTGCGGGTACAAGATTCACGCTCGTTGCTGTACCGTTTTTACGGCTGCAGGATTCATTGTACCGCTATTGCGGGTACAAGATTCACGCTCGTTCTTGAGATCAATCTCAAGGAGATGCCTATAATCCCTAGATCCGATGAAATCAGACATATTCGGATTTAGGAGAGGACGGCAAGGACGAGCGTGAGTCGTGGAGCAAGTGTGAAGTGATCGAGAAGAAGCATCGATGGAGGAGATTCTCAAGAAGCTGGATGCTGACGATGTGGCGACATTGCTGAAGTTGATAAAGGTGTCGGCTGGTGAAAGCACGACACGAGCACCGCCAAAGTTGGAGCTACCCTCTATCGATCTGAAGTTGGATGGACCAGCCACCTATTTGAGTTGGTCACGACGGGTGAGAAGAACCCTTGCAGGTAAGAACCTGGAGGGATTCTTGACAGGCGAGAAGACAGAGCCGGAAGAGGGCTCGACAGGACGCGACGAGTGGAAATCCACTCATATGGTGATTTATATCTGGCTTCTCAACTCCTTAGTCCAGTCTATTGCTTCCACAGTAGATGGCATTGAGATGGTGAAAGACGTATGGGAGAAATTGAGAAGAACCTATGATGGCATAGGTAACAATCTACGGATCTTCCAGATAAAAGGGGAGATCGACGACACCGTACAAGGCGAGAAGACGGTGCAGGAGTACGCTACGGAGTTGGAACGTCTCTGGCTGGATTATGATCACCATTCCAAACGGGCAAGCTGCGGGGACCCAAAGTGCAAGGAGAGACAGGTGTGTCTGCAGGAGAGGACGATGAAATTCCTTAAGGGACTGACTGCAGCATTCACACAGAGGACAGCCTTACTCCTCGCCCAGCCAGCGATCCCTAGTCTCGAGGAGGCTATCTCAGCCATGATTCAGGAGGAGACGCGGATCAGATTACAGACAGAGACAGGCGCATCATCGACAGGTGCTTTACCCGAAGTGAAGTCAGCACTAGCAGCTACCGGTTCGGGGGATACAGGATCCAAGGGAGAGCTCTGGCAACAGAATCGGCAGTGCTACAACTGTGGGGAGATGGGCCACCATCGATATGCTTGTACCAAACCACCTAAGGAGGGAGACTCAGGTGGTGGACGTGGACGAGGATATGCTGGACGTGGACGTGGTCGAGGAGGCCGACGAGGCGGTCGAGGAGGCTATCGGGCAAACCTGCTGGTGGCAGATGGGAATGGAGGAGCTGGCGGCGCCTTTACTGAGGAGGATCAGGCGCTACTGGACCTGCTGGAGAGAAAGCAAAAAGCGTCAATCGAAGGAGACAGGAGGAGCGTAGCAGAGGAGGCATCCACTCCATTCTTCAGAGGCAACGCCGCTATGTATGCCCATCCATCAGAAGGTACTGACGAGTCTCACGCTCTTGCATCTATGTCTTCCCTTAAAATGTCAGACTGGATTATCGACTCAGGAGCATCTCGGCATGTGACCGGAAATGCTAGTAAGTTTTCCTCGTACACTCACCTAGCATCGACAGACACCATTCAGACTGCGGATGGTACTTTCCAACCAGTGGTCGGTAAGGGTACTGTTAATTGTACGGGTTCAGTAAGGTTATCCAATGTTTTGCATGCTCCATCCTTCCCAGTCAGTCTCTTGTCTATTAGTTCTATAATTCTCCAACTAAAATGCATTGTTTCTTTTGATATTCCTAAGGTGATCTTCCAGGAGAAAGGGACGGGACGAAGACTTGGGACTGGCACTTGGCATGATGGACTGTGGTACCTAGATCAAGACGGACTGGACTCAGCATTGGTGTCTATGGCAGAGAAGGCTGGAATGGAGGAACTGCAGCAGAAGACTGAAGACACTTTGATACTTCATCATAGGAGGATGGGGCATTCTTCCTTTGATACTCTAAATAAGTTGTATCCAGATATGTATGCAAAATCAAATAAAAGAAAATTAGTATGTGATGCATGTGAGTTAGGAAAACTTACTAGGAGTTCATATGTTGGAAATGGTCATAAGAGTTCTTCAGTCTTTGAGGTAGTTCATTCTGATGTTTGGGGCCCATGTGCTACTAACACTATGAATGGGTATAAGTATTTTGTTTCGTTTATCGATTGTGCATCTCGTGTCACCTGGCTGTATTTGATGAAGAACAAAAGTGATGTATTTGCTTGTTTTCGGGACTTTCATAAATATGTCCAGACTCAGTATAATGCAGTGGTGAAGATACTGAGATCTGACAATGGGACGGAGTATACCAATAGGACACTTGCAGAGTACTTGTCAGCACATGGAATACAGCATCAGACCTCTTGTGCATATACACCAGCACAAAATGGAGTAGCAGAAAGGAAGAACCGACATCTTCTGGAGACCGCAAGAAGTATGATGATCGACATGAATGTCCCACAACACCTATGGGGATACGCGGTGTTGACAGCAGCTCAACTTATAAACAGGATGCCTTCAAAAGTCCTGGGATGGAAGTCTCCATGTGAAGTATTACAAGGTAATAATAGTGGAATACTTCCACTAAAGGTGTTTGGATGTGTGTGTTTTGTGAAGGACAACAGACCATTCGTTGGAAAACTTGACCCTAGAGCAGTCAAGTGCATCTTCGTGGGCTACTCAGCAACTCAGAAGGGGTATGTATGCTGGAGTCCAGTAGAGAAGAAGAAATTTGTTAGTATGGACGTCCACTTCCGGGAGCATGAGCCATATTACCGCCAGGATGGAACTTCGTATAACACGCCTCATACTACAAGTATAAGGCGAGAGGGGGAGATAGAGAACTTGGAGAACCTGGTGGTAACCGATTTAGAAGTTTGGCATAGAGACACGGTTGAGGAGGAACATGAAGGTGAAGCGGAACAGAGGGAGGAGACGAGAAGTGTTACACCTACGGCTCAGGGGGAGTTACTGACCTACAACAGGAGAAACAACAAGCAGACTACAGGACCAGTACCTACAGTGTCAGTGCCAAGTCCCTTGCCTGCGCCTGTCCCAACTCCTGAGACACCTATACCACCATCCTCCTCGTCTACACCACCATCCTCCTCATCTACACCACCACCCTCCTCAGGTGATATCGTTCCTCCCATACCACTACCTACACGAAGGACTACTCGCAGCAATGCGGGAAATCCTCCGGACAGATATGGTTGGGATCTTGCTAAGTTTGTTTCTTATGATCATATATCTTCTTCTCATGGAGCATTTATAGCATCTTTGGATAGTATTACTGTACCTAACAATTGGCAGGTTGCCAAGAACGATCCAAAGTGGAAAGCGGCAATGCACGAGGAGTTGGGAGCTCTTGAGAAGAACCACACTTGGGAGCTGGTGAGACTGCCAGAAGGGAAAAGAGCAGTTGGATGTAAATGGGTTTTTACTGTGAAACAGAACCCAGATGGACAGGTTGAGCGCTATAAAGCTCGACTGGTGGCAAAAGGATACAGTCAGACGTACGGCATCGACTATGACGAGACCTTTGCACCAGTGGCGAAGATGAGCACTGTCAGGACCTTGATCTCCCTGGCAGCCAATGGAGGGTGGAAGCTACACCAACTGGATGTGAAGAATGCATTTCTTCATGGAGATCTAGTAGAGGAGGTGTACATGGAGATACCACCAGGATTCGGCACAAAACAGACAGAAGGCAAGGTCTGCAGACTGAAGAAGTCTCTCTATGGACTGAAGCAGTCTCCTCGGGCATGGTTTGACAGGTTCAGGAGAGCAATGATAGGGATGGGATATCAGCAGATCAATGCTGATCACACCGTCTTCTTCAGACGGAGTGGAGGCCATATCACCATGCTTGCAGTATATGTAGATGATATGATTATCACAGGCAATGATGAGCAGGAGATCGCCCAACTCAAAGTAAAACTTGGCAAGGAGTTCGAGGTGAAAGATCTTGGCCCCCTTCGATACTTCCTTGGGATTGAGATTGCTCGAGATAATGAGGGAATCGTTCTTTCTCAAAGGAAGTACGCACTGGACCTGCTTACGGAAACAGGGATGATGGGATGTAAACCAGCTACGACACCGATAGACCAGAAGTTTAAACTGGATGCTGAAGCTGGAGAACCAGTTGACCGGGATAGATATCAGAGATTGGTGGGCAAGTTAATCTACTTAAGCCACACTCGACCTGATATCAGCTTTGCGGTAAGTGTAGTAAGCCGCTACATGCATGACCCCCGGAAGGGTCACATGGACGCAGTGTACCAGATTCTGAGGTACTTGAAGGGAGCCCCCGGGAAGGGACTGATCTTTAGAAGAAATAATCATGTAGGCATTGAGGGCTATTGTGATTCTGACTGGGCTAGCTGTGCTGACGACAGGAGATCCACATCGGGATACTGCATATTTGTAGGAGGCAACTTGGTCTCTTGGAGGAGTAAGAAGCAGTCAGTAGTGGCCAGATCAACAGCTGAAGCAGAGTATAGAGCGATGGCCTTGGGAGTCACAGAACTATTGTGGTTGAAGAATATGCTGACGGAGCTAAAGCTGGACCAGGGAGCAAAGATGAAGCTATGGTGTGACAACCAGTCAGCTATTAATATTGCCAACAATCCAGTACAGCATGACAGGACCAAACATATTGAGATTGACAGATTCTTCATCAAAGAGAAACTGGATAAAGGAGAACTAGAGCTGGGCTATGTTCCAACCAAAGATCAGGTAGCAGACGGACTGACAAAGGGGCTTAGTTCTATCAACATGATGAGAGGATGTGACAAGATGGGCTTAGTGAATATCTTTCGCCCATCTTGAGGGGGAGTGTTGTTGATATATATATATATAGTGTTATTGGGCTTTAGTCCCACATTGGCTAGAATGATAGGAGAGGAGGCTAGCCTCTCCTATATATATGTTGTTATTCCATTCACAATAAAATCACTTCAAGTCTCAACAAACAGTATATAACTTGCATAATAGAAAGCAATATTATCATTAAGGTCTCAACTGACAACATACAAAAATGACAAACCAAGAGTAGCGGAACACTAAATACAAGAACCACCAAAATTAGCCAGCAAAATTAGATCACACCTAATTCTACTTAAACCTCTCCATCCACACAAACTAAACATTTTAAACAATATACAATAAGAAGAAAAACTGCTCACGGTTAAATTATAGTACGATAGTAGTCCTTTCTTTGAATAGACAATCAAAATTCATGTAAAGTTCTTTTTTAGCGTAGTTCTTTTCTTTTAGAGTACTGTATTACAAAGTAATCACAACAGTTCCCTAAGAATAAAATAGTAAAAATCCAAAGTAACAATAATGATATCTTCACACTATGACAATCACTTGAAATAGTAAAAATTCAAAGTAACAATAAAGATACAATTACTTGCATACTGATGTCCTTGCAGAATTTATTTATTTATGTTCAAGAAAGCTTCAATGGACACGTCAGATGTACACAAAAAATGAACATCTTCACTAACTGAAGAAATCACCTATTGTATAACTCCAACGGAGATATTCATTCTCTTAAAAAATGATTATGTTCCTAATCTAGTCACATAATTTAATGAAGAGACCATGTATAAACAGAACAGAAATTTTCATATAGGGTAAAGAATTTTACCGAAATTATAAAAAAAGTAAGAAGTTTAGGAAAATTTCATTTTAGGTAATGAAACGACAAGTCCCATGGCGCGTTGGTGCAATGGTGGTGGGGGTGAGGGGTGTTGGAAATTATTCCAAAAAATCTGCAAACAAAATAAAATAAAGTAAATGTTACCGGCCTCCGGGAAAGTCGCGCACGAAGCACTGCCCTAAGAGTTGATTCGGGTCTATGTGCAGACTTGTTCCGAATGCTCCTAGTGGTAAAACTTCCGCTCTACCGGTATCTCCTCGTCGCACACAACTCGGAAAGAGCGACCCCGAACTTAGCTTTTCTGTCCAGAGCACAAACCGAAGAACAATGCTTTGAATTGAACAAGAGATAATGAGAGGGAGAGAGTGGAGTGTGTTTTTCACTTGAGAGATGTTCTCTTATATAGCATAAGAGTATGCTAAAAATAGGCAAAAGAGAATGTCAAAACCAAATAATAGGATCTTGGAGATTTGACTTGGTTTTTTCTATATACCAAGTCCAACATTCCCCCCCAAAAAACTAAGTTCAAAACATAAGTAACAAATGAAAAAAAAAAGATTGGAAGGAATTTCTGGACAAATATATATACTATGCATAGATGAGATGGACTACAGCCTTGAATCTCACTTAGTGACTATTGTCTTAATCTGAAGAAGTACTTGATGGACTATGCCTTGAATCAGACTTCTTGAACCAGATTCAGAAAATAGCACACATAGTACGCTAGAGGTTCTTGGGTCTATCGGTTGGCGCTTTTGATTGGCCATGCGTACTTATTCCATATTCATGAGAGTTGTCTAGGATCGCCCTGTCCCATAGTCGCGGCCTTCACGACCTCTCATATAGGTAAGTCCTCATGGGTTGGTGATAGGAATCAACCCTGCATATCAAGCTTGGACTTATTAAGAGTTAAAACTCATCCTAACCATATCACACCAGAACACTGTCACCATAGGGATGGGGTATCAATGTACACATGTACAGCCTCCTGGGCTTTTATTTTAAAGAGAATTTAATCTCAAGGTCAGTGTTCCATATTAGTCACCTAGTCCAGTTTGTTTTTACCCATTGAACTGGCTTCTTGGGATCTCCAGTCAAACTCGGTTGGGTTGCCACTGCTGGTGACTAAATTATGGGCTTAACCCCATCCTCCTCGATGATTCTAGGATCAATGTCCTAGACAGACCTTTCGTCAAGTGGTCTACAAGGTTCTTTTCTGACTTTATATAGTCAAGAATCACATATTTGTCCAATAGGCTCTTTATAGACTTGAAGCGCAGCTGCAGGTGCCTGTTCATCTTAGCATTCACAGAATCATGCTTTAGTAGTTCAATAACAGATTTATTATCACAATTGATAGAAATTGCAGGAACAAGAATATGATAAACAGGTATATGCATAATTAGATTTCTAACCCATTCGGCTTCTGTACAAGTAGTGTCAAGAGCTATCATTTCAGAGTCCATTGTACTCCTAGCTATGATAGTTTGTTTGCATGAACTCCAGGAGATTGCTGCTCCTCCTAGAGTAAAAACATATCCAGTAGTGGATTTCACATCATGTGAATCAGTTACCCAGTTTGCATCTGAATAACCTTCTATAATATCAGGACGTCTAGAATAATGAAGTTTATAATCTAGAGTACCTCTAAGATATCTAAATACTCTATCCAATGCAGTCCAATGTGACTGATTTGGGTTTTCGGTATATCTACTAAGTCTCCCAATAGCAAATGCAATATCGGGTCTGGTTCTATTTGATATGTAGATAAGGGACCCTATCATCTGTGAATATCTATGTTGTTCTATAGGTGATCCTTCATTCTTCTTGAGGCCAACATTACTGTCATAAGGAGTAAGGGCAAATTTTTTGTCAAAATACTCAAACTTTCTTAGCATTTTCTCAATTGAATGTGCTAAAGATAGAGTATAGCCCTCTTTGCATTTGGACACTTGCATTCCTAGGATCAAGTTGGCTTCGCCTAAGACTTTCATATCAAACTGGTTAGATAAATAATTTTTAGTGTTATTTATCAGTTCCAGTGAAGATCCTAGAATAAGGATATCATCAACATACAAGCATAAAATGACACAACTTCCACCAGAATTTTTAGAGTATATACATTTGTCATACTCATTTGGCAAGAAACCATATTCTATAATCACTTTATCAAATTTGTTGTGCCATTGCTTGGGAGCTTGCTTTAGGCCATAAAGTGATTTTACTAATCTGCAAACTTTCTTTTCTTGACCTTTAGCAATAAAACCTTCAGGTTGCTCCATGTAGATCTCTTCTTCTAGATCTCTATTCAAAAATGCTGTCTTTACATCCATTTGATGGATCAGCATGTTATGAATGGATGCTAAGACTAGAAGGATTCTAATAGAAGTAATTATAGCTACAGGAGAATAGGTATCAAAATAATCTAATCCCTTTTTCTGAGTGAAACCCTTGGCTACTAATCTAGCTTTGTATTTCTCTATAGTACCGTCAGCTCTGAGTTTCTTTTTGAAGATCCACTTGCAACCTATGAGTTTACTACCTAAAGGTAGATATGCAAGAAACCAAGTATTATTCTCCATAATAGAGTTATACTCATTGTTTATGGCTTCTTTCCAGAAAGGAGCATCAGAAGAAGATATTGCTTCTTCGTAAGTTGAGGGATCACCCTCTATCAAATAAGTGAAGAAGCCTTCCCCTAAATTTCTTTCAATCCTTCCTCTTTTACTTCTTCTAGGTTCTAAGTCTTGTTCAGGTTGTGAGCTTGATGAATGGCAATGGGAACTTGTAGAAGGAGCTAGGAAAGAACTTGAGGGGTTGGAAGAAATTATATCCTTAAAAGGGAATATATTCTCAAAGTAAACTGCATCTCTAGCTTCTATAATGGTATTGTTAGAGATTTCATTTACTTCAGAATTAGTCACTAGAAATCTATTGGCATTGCTATCTAAGACATATCCTATGAACACACCATCTACGGTCTTGGGTCCAATCTTTCTCTTTTTTGGTTCAGGGATTCCAACTTTTGCTAGACATCCCCAAACTTTGAGGTAATGGACTCTAGGAGTTCTACCTTTCCATAATTCATAGGGAGTCTTATCCTTAGATTTACTGGGAATCCTATTTAGGATGTAGCAGGCTGTCAATAAGGCTTCTCCCCACAGATTATCAGGAGCACCTGAGCTGAGAAGCATGGCATTCACCATGTCTAACAGAGTGCGATTCTTCCTTTCAGCAAGTCCGTTGGACTGTGGTGAATAAGGAGCAGTCACCTCATGAATTATTTCGTGTTCTTCACAGAAGTTAGTCATTTCGTTTGAGGTATACTCTCCGCCATGATCAGATCTAAGGATCTTAATCCTTTTCTCTAATTGGTTTTCAGCTTCTGATTTGTAAACCTTGAATCTATCTAGAACTTCATCTTTGGTTTTGAGAAGGTAGGTATAGCAATACTTTAAACAATCATCTATAAATGTGACAAAGTATTTCCTACCGCCTCGAGTCAAAACCCTATTTGAGTCACAAACATCACTATGAACTAGTTATAGAAGATCAAAATTCCTTTCTATGGATCTGAATGGTAGTCTAGAATGTTTGGCTTGAACACAAATCTCACACTTGTCTTTATTATCTACAGGAGACTTGGGAATAAGATTTAGGTTCATCATCCTTCTAAGGGAACCCAGGTTCACATGACCTAGTCTACCATGCCAAACATTGGAAGATTCTACATTGGAAACAATAGGAGAAGGATCCAACATTTGATTTACAGTACTGAGAATAAACAGACCATCCTTTACAAATCCTTTACCAACAAAGAACTCATTCTTAGAAAATACAACTTTATTTACTTCCATTACAATCTTGTAACCAGATGCTACAAGAAGGAAACCGCTAACTAAATTTCTCCTAACAGTCGGCACATGAAGAACATCATGAAGAGGCAGACTTTTTTCTGATGTCATCTTCAGATCCATTCTTCCTCTTCCTACAATTTGTGTCGTAGAGCCATCTCCTAGGGTTATGCCTCCTCCACATGATTCCTGATAGTTTGAAAAACAGGAGCGATCAAATGAAACATGAACATTAGCTCCAGAATCCAACCACCAGTCATCAGAATGGTTGGTAAGTCACAGACCTGAAGGAACCAGAAGACCCATTCATAATCATATTGGCTTCTGGTTTGGCTGGGCCTTTCCCCCTATAGGAAGTCTTGATTGGTTCCTTCTTCCTTTGGAAACAGTTGATAGCCGTGTGGTTTGTTCTACCACACACAAAATAAAATCTTTCTTGATCCTGAGTCTGACCAAAGTTTCTAGGTTTTTGGAGTTGCTGGTGTTGACGATTCTGGTGGTTCTGGTGATGGGGCTGAACAATATTCTTCTTCTTGAAGATATTAATCTTGGGTTTGTGAGAATTATTAGGCTTAGGTTTGCTTTGGGATGACTCTACTAGGTTTACCTTAGCCTTAGTCTCAGTCTTGGAGTTAGACCTTAGCCTAAGTTGTTCTTCAACTCTAATTTGCTTCAGTACTTGGGCAAAAGTAAGGTCACCTTGGGTACGATGGACGTCCTTTTTTACATCAGACCAAGAGGGAGGGAGCTTATCTACCAGGCAAGCTATCTTATGTTCAGCTGAAAAGGTTGTACCTTTAGCTTGAATGTGCCTCACAAATTTTTGGAATTCATGGATTTGTTCATTCATAGGTTTGTCATATACCATGAAATACTTATTAAATGCTGAAGAAGTGAATCTTTCAATTCCAGCATCATCACAACCATATTCATCTTCTAAAGCATTCCAAAGTTCTTTGGCGCTTTTATATTCAAAGAATATATCATAAAGTGAATCAGATAAAGCGCTTAGAATTCGATGGAAGCAGTGAAAGTCTATTTCCTTAGGGGTTTTAGGTTTGGAGGAACTGGAGGGTTTGGACATTCCTATGTCAGACTCAGTGTCGTCAGAATCATTTATGATGGGTGTGGAACCATCAATGGCTGAAATCAGTCCTAAAGTGGTGAGCCAGAAATTCATTTGACTCTGCCACCTCTTGAAGTGGGTGCCATCAAACTTGGCTGGCTTGGCAGTCGAAGTCTCGTCTTTGGTAGACATGATTTCTAAGGTCTGAAAATAAAATAAAATATTTACTCAATAAGATGGATTAAGCTAAAACTTAACAATTTAAATGATTTTAGTAATAGGCCTTTAAAATTTTGTTTTTCAAGTTTTGATAAGGTTGGGTTAGCTGTAGGGGCCGGATCCCAGCAAGCGGAGGTTCACTAGGAACTCTTAAGAACCGGTCGCTTAGACGATTTACGTCTTTTTGACAGAAGGGCCCTTTCGGCTTATTTCCAAACAAATCTCTACTCTAGAACTTTAAAATTAAAGAAATTTTACTAAATCAATTAATTGTTTACTTTAGCCTAAATTTAAATATTGAGTAAAGAAAAACTAGAATTGACAAAATTACTAACACAATAATATTTGTCTCAGGTGTCACTTTATGAAAATGACAAATTGTTACTAATGTGACAAATATTCAAAATTAACAAATAACTTGTTAATGGTGAGTTAAAATATTTGCTTGATGATAGTAAAGAGTAAGCAATGTATAGCAAATTTAGTGAGTGAATAGGAGACATGCTAACACTAATATAAGTTATAACAATGCATATAAGTCTTAATGCTTACAATAATTTAAGCACCGTAGATTATAACAATGTTGATAACAAATTTCGTAGCAGCAATTAGAGATTTTATTTTATAAATGAATCAATTCTTAGATTGTTGGAAATTATTCCAAAAAATCTGCAAACAAAATAAAATAAAGTAAATGTTACCGGCCTCCGGGAAAGTCGCGCACGAATCACTGCCCTAAGAGTTGATTCCGGTCTATGTGCATACTTGTTCCGAATGCTCCTAGTGGTAAAACTTCCGCTCTACCGGTATCTCCTCGTCGCACACTACTCGAAAAGAGCGACCCCGAACTTAGCTTTTCTGCCCAGAGCACAAATCGAAGAACAATGCTTTGAATTGAACAAGAGAGAATGAGAGGGAGAGAGTGGAGTGTGTTTTCATTTGAGAGATGTTCTCTTATATAGCATAAGAGTATGCTAAAAATAGGCAAAAGAGAATGTCAAAACCAAAGAATATGATCTTGGAGATTTGACTTGGTTTTTTCTATATACCAAGTCCAACATTAACGCGCCACCATCAATGGCACACAATATGGGGAGAGCCATGGTCCATGGCGCGCGGGGAACAACGCGCCACCAGTAATGACGCGCAGCAGCATCGATGCGCATGTGTTCAGCCGCGCGCGCCACGGGGAAGTGCTTATGTGAGAGAGAGTTGGAGCTTCCGTGAGGAGTTGGAGCTTCCAAGCTTCAGAGAAGTGCTTCTGTGAGAGAGAGGAGAAAGTAGTGTGTTTGCGTAGAGAGAGAGTGTGTTAAGCATTGCAATAAATAGGAAGATAAAAGAGACGTTGAAATGTAGCCGTTGGAGGAAAAGAAAAGAGACGTTGGAAAGTAGCCGTTGAACCTGCACGCGCCGCCAGTGGTGGCGCATCGTGTTGGGCGCCAACAATGATGGCGCGTTCCCTTTCCCGTGGGTCCACACGAAGCAACACCCAACGCGAAATTGTCGTTTTATTACCAAAATGAAATTTTCCTAAACTTCTTACTTTTTTATAATTTCGGTAAAATTCTTTACCCTATATGAAAATTTCTGTAAACAGAAAATAAGATCTCTTCACAAAATGAAGATCTCTGCAAAATAAAAAAAAGATACTACCTTTAGTATCTCCTAGCACATGTGGCTTTGTTTTCATTAAAAGAATAGCAATAGAGTACAGATGCAGTTCAATTTGAGATTTTCTTAGTATTTTAATGCCAAAACACTGACACAGCACCAATTTTCAGGGATTCCATTATTCCTAGATCCTCAGTGTGACAGAATTACCTACTGTACAACTTCAATGGAGATATTTATATTCTCTTCTAAAAATGATTATCTTCCTAATTAATCTATTCACATAATTTAATGAAAAGATCACCTAAACAAGAAAATTGAACACATGGGCGGCCTTGGCCCAGGGCCCTCCGACGAAAGGGGGCACCAACATAGGACTGTCTATAATAGAACTAGTATGTATCATGTGCTTTTTTTAATAAAAAGTATTGTGGTGTAGTGGTTATAATGCTAGACTTACATTTAAGAGGTCCTTGTTCAAATCTTGCCTACAAGATAATTTTATTTTATTTATATTTTTTTCTTCTTTTTTTACATTATGTATGAGGGTCTATTTTGACAGCTTTGTCTCAGGCCCCCAACAGCTCAGGGCCGGCCCTGATTGAACAGCTTCTCATCACCAAATGATGAGAATAGTAATAGCAACATCCATAACTTCAAACTTCAGATAAGAAGTAAAGGAATTACAATTTGACTATCTACATACACAGATCTAAGGAGAAAAAAAAAAGGTCTGCTGCGAGTCTCACCTTCCACTACATACAGTGTTCTTCACCGTAAAAAACAAATTAGAAGTTAAATCAAATTTCTCCGCTAGACGACAAGATCTGAACTCTGAAGAAATGCTTAGCATCAAAAACTACAACTTTTGTTTGTATAAATTCCACATAAAGTAGTAGATCTGAGTGAAGTAAGATCCTAGAGAGCACCGACACTCAAAAAAAAATCAGCGCCGTGTCGGACACGACGCATACGGTCCAAGGTACACTAGGACACTCCAAAGTCAATGCCGTGTCTGCTTTCGTGTCCGTGCAAAATCAAAATTTACTGGCTAGACGACGCGCGCGGAAATTACGGATATAAAAGAAGCAAAAAAACTAGTTACGAGGCGGAAACCCTGGAGAGAAAGCACGTGCTTCCCCCCAAAACACTTCCGAAACACCGGCGGTGCCCCGTCCGTGTCCGACACGACGACGGGATCCGGAATGGGAGCGCAGAGTCTCTCTCACCTTCGGAAATGGCGTTCTGGATCTCGACGCAGCGCTCGACGACGTTGTGGTCGTTGAGGCCCTCCTCCTCCTCGATGAGGTAGTCGCCGACCCCGTTCTTCTCTCCGCCGTCCCCCTCCGCCGCCGGAGAGAGCTCCGGCGAGAGCTTCACCTTCGAGACCACCACCCACTGGAACAGCGAGAACGCGATCCCGATCACCGACGCGACCGGGATCAGAACCTCCGTCAGCAGATCGGAGAGCATCAACGCTCCCATCGAGGAGAGAGAGAGACAGTGGGAAATGGAGAGGAGAATGCGACGGTGATCTCACCGGAGTTAGGGCTTTAGAGAGGGAGAGAGAGTATGTGAGCGTGCGATCGGTGGGGTTTATATAGCGCTGCGAGTGCGAGGGGGTGAAATTTGTTATTTTTGACCGGTGAAAGACTGTAATTTACTAAAATTTGTCGGCGGTCCTCTCCAGATCTACGGGGGTGTTTTTGGTATAGTGGATTTTTATGTTTCTGGTGTTCCGCTGGAGTAGGTTAATTTTGGGGTTAAATTTTGGAAGAGGCTCTTTTTGCATCCAAGTCCTTTACATTTTTTCCCTTAATTACTTAGACATATATCAAATATTAAGATGTGCAAGTGTCCCCATGCTTTCTCAGTGCATGTTTTTTTCATAACTATACAAGTAAGCACTTTCATGGACTACTTTGGAAAGGAGAAAAATTGAAAGAAAAAAAAAAGGATGGTGTTTGCAAAGTGTGGAGAGATAATGGGAAAATAATTTTGAAAGAAAAAAAATGGGTTTCACTAAAAAAAAATTCCAAAAAATGAAAGAAAAATGGCAAGAGCCGAGGGAATTTTGAATTCCAACTAACTCTCAAAAAGTTAATTTAATAAAATATATTTTTTATATGTAAAATATGTTTTAAAGTTTTTTGAAAAAGTCAAAGGCTAATCAATAATTATATTTCTATTTCACACGTAAAAAAAAAAAAAAAAAAACTACTTTGTAACCTTTTCTTCTTCTGTGTTTTGTCATCCAAGTAAAAATTAACTTTACTTTTATTTTCTCTCTCTTTATTTTTCTTTCCCTTTCAAAAAAGTTCAGAAACACGCCATAAAGTGTTGAGCACATTATAGTGCTAGAACTTTAAAGTACAAATGTTGTTTATTTCTATAATTGTATACAATCTGATATCTCTAATTTAGTACCCAATAATTAATCACTTATGACATTTAGTAAATTTCATGAAAACGATCGTGTTATATAGTTATAATTTAATATTTCTGATATCTAATAATTACTAAAAAAAAGTAAAATATTAATTAGCATAATCACGTTTCTTAGAGAATCATATTTGAAAGATCAAGAAGAAAAATACATGAATATAAAACAAATAACTTATTTTTGTTAGAAATACTCCAAGTATCTTATTTTTATTGGAGATGTATAATAAGATCAAAGATAACTTACAAAATAATAAATATATAAGACTAAATGAGCATGATGAAAACTTTGTAACTATAGAAGTATGTATTGGCATTAGCAAATATACAAGAAATACTTTTTTTTAAAGTAGATGTTCTTCCAGTTAATAACCATGACCAATTAATAAGTTAATGTGCAAGTGACAATATTAATTTAGAGACGTCAGTTTGTAGTGCACTCTAAAATATTGTTGTTTATTTATTTATTTTATCACTTTAAAGGCATTATATAAACTCCGGAGAGCACAACGCTCCCATCGAGTAGAGAGAGAGAGAGAGAGAGGGAGTAGAAAATGGAGAGGAGGATGTGGCGGTGATCTCACCAGAGTTAGGGCGTGTTTTCGGTATGGGATTTATATAACGTTGCGAGTGGAAAAATTGTCAATTTGAGACCGGTGAAAGACTGTAATTACTAAAATTTGTTGGTGGTTCTCTTTAGCTCTACAAGGTGTTTTTGCTATAGTGAATTTCTTTGTTTCTGGTGTCCCGCGGAAGTAGATTAATTTGAGGGTGAAATTTCGGGAGAGGCTCTTTTTGCACTACTTTAATGGACTCTTTTGGAAAGGGAAAAAATGTAAAAAATTGTATTGGTATTTGGAAAGTGTAAGAAAAAAAAGGGGAAGATGAATTTGAAGGAAAAATTATATGAGTTCTACTAAAAATTCTTCCAAAAATGGAAGAAAAATGAAGAGAGGCAAGGGAATTTTGAAAAAATTTTATCCAACTATCACTCAAAAAATTAAATATAAAATAAAATAAAATACTCTTTATATTTGTAAATTATTATTTAAATTTTTTGAAAAAGTCAAAGGCTAAACAATAATTATTTATTATTCCATGGACAATTTTTTTTTTGACTTTTTTTCTTCTGATTTGTGTCATCCAAGTAAAATTTAACTTTACCTTCATTTTATCCTCCTTCATTTTTCTCTACCACAAATTTGTCTTTCTCTTCCCAAAAAGTTCACAAACACGCCATAAAGTGTTGGGCACTATATAGTGCTAAAACTTTAAAGTAAAAATGTTGTTTATTTTGTAATTGTATACAATCTGATCTCTCTTAAAGCACAAACACCCTAATAATTAATCAATTATGAAATTTAGTAAAATTTCATGAAAACGATCGTGTTCTATAGTTATAATATAATTTTTTGATATCTAATAATTACTGAAAGAACTAAAAAAATTAATTAGCATAATCATGTTTCTTAGAGAACCATCTATATTGAATAGCTTATTTATCTCAAAGTACCTTATGAGCTACAACATGGGTGCATTTAAAAGGTCAAGCAGAGAAATACATGAATATATAACACATAATTTATCTTATTAGAAATACTCGGAGTATCTTTATTGGAGATGTATACTAAGATCAAAGATAACTTATAAATAATGAATATATAAGACTAAATGAACATAGTGAAGACTTTCTAACTATCTAGAAGTATGTATTGGCATTAGCAAATGTACAAGGAATAAATTTTTGAAGTAGATGTTCTACAAGTTAATAACCATGACCAATTAATAAATTACTATGTAAGTGATAATATTAATTTAGAGACGTCAGACTTTATTACACTTTAAAGTATTATTGTTTATTTTTGTAATCAAAGTGCATTATATAAACTCCGGAGAGCATCAACGCTCCCATCGAGGAGAGAGAGAGAGAGAGAGAGAGAGAGAGTGGGAAATTGAGAGGAGGATGTGGCGGTCATCTAACCGGAGTTAGGGCTTTGGAGGGGGAGTGAGTGTGTGAGTGTGTGAGCGTGTGTTCGGTGTGAGTTTATATAGCGTTGTGACGATGAAATTTGTCAATTTGAGAACGGTGAAATAATATAATTTATTAAAATTTGTCGACGGTTCTCTTTAGATCTACGAGAGTATTTTTCGAATAGTAAATTTCTTTGTTTCTGGTGACCCGCGTGAGTAGGTTAATTTGGGGGTGAAATTTTGGAAGAGGCTCCTTTTGCAGCCGTGTCTCTTACATTTTTTTCTTCTTCATTACTTAGTCATATTTTAAATATTAAGATGTATAATAAAGTTGGTTCTGAAATGTCCCATACTTTCTGGGGGATGTTTTTTCATAAATAAACATGGCAACACTTTAATGGACTCTTTTGGAAGGTGGGGGGAATGGAAAAAAACTAAAAGTAATGGTGCTTGAAAAATATGGAGAAAAAAAAAATGGGGAGATGAATTTGAAGGAAAAGTTATATAAATTATACTAAAAAAATTTCCAAAATGGAAGAAAAATGAAAGAGGCAATGGAATTTTGAAAAAAAATTATCCAACTATCACTCCAAAAATTAAATATAAAATAAAATAGTCTTTTTATTTGTAAATTATTATTTAAAGTTTTTGACAAAGTCAAAGGCTAAACAATAATTATATTTTTATTCCACGGACTCTTTTTTTGACTTTTTCTTCTTTTGTGTTATCCAGTAAAAATTAACTTTATCTTCATTTTACCTCTCTTCATTTTTCTTTTTGTGAAACCCAGTTTTGATATGTTATTTATTATTATTTAATATTATTACTATTATTAATTTATATTGTGGGTTCGAAAATTATTTTCAAAATAATAATTTGATTTTTGTTTGCCTGACCCGAGCCTGGACCAGTTCGAACCCAACTCCCCGAAACCCAATTGGAACCCATTTCTTTTTTATTTTGAAATCCTGATTCCTTTTTTTAAAAAAAATAAAAAAATTCTAAACCTATTGGCTTGGTCACCCACGACCAGGCCATTCACGCCCTATTCCACTGATTCCTTTTTTTTTCCTCTCCCTACTTTCACTCACCCCCACATATTATTTTCCCCACTCCCCTTATTAACACACACCAACACCAGCACCAACTTCACCTCCCCCACGTTCAATCCTCTCTCCCACATCAAAACACAACACCACCATCATCTCTCTCTCACTTTCAAAAGAAAACCCACTCTTTTCCTCACCCCTCTCCAAACTCCAGCCGCGTCCAGAGCCGCTCGCCCCCATCCGCGACTCCGCGGCCCCGCCTCCGTGCGACCCCGACCTCCGGCCTCCGCGCGCCCGGCGCCGACCCCCGCGGCCCCTTCAGCCCGCGCCCCGCGGCCACCCCGATCCGCCGTAGCCACGCGCCCCTCTCGGCCATCCGCGCCAACCCGCGGACACCGATCCGCCCGCCTCCGGCCGACTCCCGGCCGCTTGCGGCCAACTCCGCCCTAGGCCTCCCCACCGAACCCGCGCCCAGCCTCGGCCAACTCCGGCGCCCCTCTTCGGCGTTCGCCGCCGCCGGCACGCGGCCCCACCCCTTTTGCTTTCCCGACCGACCCCTCTCGGGTTTCCTCCGGCGATCCCGACCCGCCGGCCTCACCAACCCACGAGCCACCCGCTGCCCCTTGCTGCTCGGTCCCGAGACCAAGCCCGTGGTCTCCGACAGCGCGTCAAGCGCTATTCGCGTCCCTCGTGTGCCGTTTCCGTGCTTGGACGTCGTCCCGGCATTCCCGAGTTTTACCGCAGCTCCTGTGCTCTGTTCCAGCAAGCCCGACCTGCTGTCCGGGGATATTTTTCTTCTTTATTTTGTATCTGAGAGCTCTAGCCGAGCAACCCAAGATATAACTCCTCTGTTCCGTCCCATTTTCGTTTGTCTATGATGAGATTGGTCCCCGATTCCCTCCCGGGAATTCGGTTTTTTTAGCGACGTCGTAACTTCGGATTTTTCCGGAAATGTTCTGTGATATTCGGCGTTTATTTCGGACTTTTCCGAAATATATTTTCGGGATTTTAGGCGTTGTGATTTCCGAATTCATTTCGGAAATTTCCGAAACTATATTGCGGGTTTCCGATTGAGATTCGAGAATTATTTTATGAATTTAATTGTGGTGTAAAATGGTTTGGAATTGAATTCTGGGTGATCCATGGTTTGGGACTTTTTATAAATGGTGATTATGGCACACTTTTCCAGTTTTTGGGTTGACCGAAAATAGAGGAAGTGCTGCCGGATTTTTCTATAAAATCTAATTATATAAGTTTAGAATGGTTTTAAAATGGTTTTCGGAAAAGAATATTATTTTGGATTTTTTAGGCGACGACCGTATTGGTCAATGGGCCCTGGCTAAGTGCAAACAAAATCGGTTTCGTCCGGACGTTGAGGCATTAGCCTATATGACGATTGGACCAATATCTGAGACTCACTATTAATTTATTTTAATTATTAGTTTTAATTATAATTAAATTGTAGGATAATTTTAGAACTAACAGATGTTTCTTCTTATTTCAATTTATGTAAAATAATTTATAAGGGCATAAGCCCAGCTTTTTTTATTTTTCTGTGGCCTGTAATAACTGTAGCGTAGTTTTTTTTCATTTTCTGGTTTTGCTGGATTTTAGCGTAGACGCGTAAATCTAAAATAAATATTGTTTTGATATAGAAAAATTAATGAGGTTTTTCTCATTAAAATTTACAAGTTTGTAATATTTTAAACAAAGAGCATGTTTTCTCATTAAACAAGAAATTTAGTTTTATATGTATAATTACGAAAATATAAAGTTTTAACCAATCAAATTGGTAACTACGAGTTTTTTCCAAAATAAAAGTTAAATTGATCTTTTCCTCGTTATTAATTACAACGCACCCGATAATCGATTTGTTTGTGATTGTATAAATAAATATTAAAATTGATTAGGACACAACTTAGAGATTTCAACTAGCATAGTTAGCATGGTAACTCTGGAATCTGAGTCGAACTTCTCGAATGTAGGATTTCGTGGACGAGGCTAATTTCGATCCCGAAGTCTCAACCCTTCAAACCCAGTCCAATTTGAGGCAAGTACATTTTGTGTTAGTTTATAATTATTTAATAATCGCTTTACTGCAAGTTTAAACCACGATGCAACACGGAACTCTCTCTGAGAGCACTGACTGATTGACTGTTGGGTACTGGGGGAATAGTGTAATGATTATGACCACATCCCAAGTAATAACTTAGAACTGTATTAGCTTACCCCTCATACACATGGGGATAAGCCATATCGTATCAATAGGATACAACTGTACAACCCAAGCCGGTCATATTCATTGCCTATTCAAATTACACTGTTTAACTGCTAGAAAACTGTTTACTTCAAATTGTTTAAAAATGCATGATTCTATTATTATTTTAATTGTTGAATTAGCATGAATTGTACTTTGCTCCCTCCTGACTGGAGATACATTTTTAGGAGATTATGAGGATGCTGAGCTGTTAATCAACAGCTATTATGATCTGGTTCTGTACCCCGTGGTATTGCCGGAGTCCCCTTTGGAGGACGCAGGACCTGAGGCCGATGAGCCGAATGCTTAGCTAGATTTTCATGTTTTCAGTTTGGTTGTTGTTTTTGAAAAATTTTGTTATTTGAATTCAGTATTTAATTCAGTTCATTTACTTCCAGTTGTATTTATTTCAATGTTTAATAAAGTTTTAAATTCTCGAATATTGAGTTGTGACAAATATAGATGTTGTTGTGGTTACCTGCTAATAGAACAGCTTACTGCCGCCGTCTCAACAACGGTGCAGGCTGGACATGATCCGGTTCGACACAATTATTTGGGATCGGGTCGTGACACTTTTCCTTCAAATCTTTCTTTTACTTCCCAAAATAAATTCAAAAACACGCGATAAAGTGTTGAGCACATTATAGTGCTAGAACTTTAAAGTACACATGTTGTTTATTTTTATAATTGTATATAATCTGTATCGCTAATTTAGTACCCCAATAATTAATCACTTATGCAATTAGTAATTTTCATAAAAACGATCGAGTTCTATAATTATAATTTAATATTTATGATATCTAATAATTACTAAAAAAATAAAATATTAATTAGCATAACACGTTTCTTAGAGAACCATCTATATTGAATAGCTTATTTACCTCGAAGTACCTTATGAGCTACAACATCGGTAAAATTTGAAAGGTCAAGAAGAGAAATACATTAATACATGAATACAGATCACATAACTTATCTTTATTAGAAATACTCTGAGTATCTTATTTTATTGGAGATGTATACTAAGATCAAAGATAACTTAAAATAATAAATATATAAGACTAAATGAGCATGACGAAGGCTTTCTAACTATCTAGAAGTATGTATTGGCATTAGCAAATGTACAAGAAATAATTTTTTAAGTAGAAATAATGAAGTATGTATTTGCATTAGCAAATGTACAAGAAATAATTTTTTAAGTAGAAATAATAAATATATAAGACTAAATGAGCATGACGAAGGATTTCTAACTATCTAGAAGTATGTATTGGCATTAGCAAATGTACAAGAAATAATTTTTTAAGTAGATGTTCTACAAGTTAATAACCACAACCAATGAAGAAATTACTGTGACTAATGATATTAATTTAGAGACGTCAGGCTGTAGTTGTAGTGCCCCGCTCCGCGAAGGCACTTGTCACGCCCCAGAACCAGAATACTGGAGAGCGGAGACAGACATAGTGTCACGCCCCAGAACCAGAATACTGGAGAGCGGGGGCAGACATAGCCAGCTACGTATAATGAGATGGAATCCACGTCACTATACGGTCACGGCTGTCTAGATATATGAGGGTTTAACTACAAGCCATCAGTCTCCTATGGTCAAGAACAAGCCTATTGTCTCAATCTCAAGCAATGTAATAACAGTTACAAGATGTCAGAGCATCAAATATATAATAGCAAGGCGTCCCATACATTACATATTCGGATGATCATGAAGCTAGTCGTACAAAATGTCAGGACTAGCAAGAGTTTCAGTCATACATGATCAACCCTAGGACTTGTCAATCATGTTACAGCCCGTAGGCAGACAGTAAGTAAAGATGCAACCGAGCTAACACGTGCTCGTCGGCTAAACGCCTCAAAAGAATAATTTTACAAATAGAGTGAGAGGACAAAAGAAACCCACTCGTTGCCCTGGTTACGCCTGGTGGTC
This sequence comes from Iris pallida, assembly GCA_029216955.1. Lineage (NCBI taxonomy): Eukaryota > Viridiplantae > Streptophyta > Magnoliopsida > Asparagales > Iridaceae > Iris > Iris pallida. The sequence continues at coordinate 1,603,133 of JANAVB010017999.1, forward strand.
ACCATCGGGCTGGAAGACAGGTGGATCCTCTGTTGCTGCTCCGATATCTGGCCATACAAAACCAGCTGGGTCAGACCCCAGAAAGAGCAAGTGCCACAAATGAGGCTTCACTTAGGAACTAAAACCAGCATATCACAATAGAATAATAAAGATAAATAATAATTAAAGAACTGATAATAATAGAGATAACAACAGTAAACTGAGTACGAGAAAACCATTCAAGTAGCCAGGTCACAACCCTTAAACCAAACAAGGACCGGGGTTGCAGCCCTTCACCTGAATAGAAATCCGTCTCAAATACTATTGGTACAATGAGGACAATAAACGAAGAGAGGACACAGAACTGCTCCGGGAGCCAGGTTACAACCCTTAAACCAAACAAGGACCGGGGTTGTAACCCTTCGCCTGAACAGAACTGGACCCCTGATCTTTATTGTTAATGTCGGTATAAATAATTACGATATTGAAGTAAGGTAAAACATGACAAGCATGACATGGGGAGCAATAAGACAATAAACGAGGAGAGGACACAGAACTGTTCCGGGAGCCAGGTTACAACCCTTAAACCAAACAAGGACCGGGGTTGTAACCCTTCGCCTGAACAGAACTGGACCCCCGATCGTTATTGTTAAGGCAAGCATCAATAAGCAGGACGATATATGGTAAGATAACCGTGGAACTATTCAGATAGCCAAGTTACAACCCTTAAACCAAACAAGGACCGGGGTTGTAACCCTTCATCTGAACAGAACTTGGTATCCCATCATTTATCGATACAAGATATCATGTCCTGATACAATCTTGTACCGGATCAGGATAAGACTAAACTGGAATAAACTTCATCCAATCAATCACGGCCAATCAAGAATACGGCTTGATACTTTTAACTAACTAGGGTTATCACAGGCCTAGTTACTAGCAAGATGCAATGAGATTATCCCAACAGCCACAAGCCCTGCAGACCATCCAGTTATCCGGGTCGAATGTCCGTTATAAAGAATGCAACACGTAACTGTGTGCTGGAAATGTGCCCTACTCGTCGGTAGGCTACAAGTCCACTTAATGCGCCCAGATAACGGGATTGCCTGTAGCTGGGAATCTCTTCATGACTACTGAATCATTCTAGTTAATTAGCCTTAGTCAATTTCAGTAGGTACCCCTGACCGTGGTACTCAGGGATCCCCATCCTAGACATGATGCAAGACAGTACCAGTTTATTTGTACAAACGCAATCGCCCACGGTGTCCAGGTCAGTCATACTTGTCATGTCAGGCTAGCTGTCATAACAGCATGTCGAGATATATCATGCCAGTTTACTTGTCAAGAGTGCGCCACAGTGGACCACTATCGTGTTCTATTCTCACATTATCATAAATGGAAGAAACTTGCATAAAACAACTAGTGACATATTCTTGAAGTCAAGGAAAAGATGTACAACTATGACGTTGGGAGTTGGGAGAATTTCTGACCACAAATCATGCAAATAAGACATAGAATAGCCAAAACAGGCACTATGCGGCCTATTCTGCGACATGCGGCTCATGTGGCTCATGCGGCTCAACAGCGACATCATATGCGCCAACTGCGACATGCGCCAACAGCGACATCATATGTGCCAACTGCGACATGCGCCAACAGCGACATCATATGTGTCAACTGCGACATGCGCCAACAGCGACATCATATGTGCCAACTGCGACATGTGCCTCATGTGGCTTATGCGGCTCAACAGCGACATCATATGTGCCAACTGCGACATGCGCCTACAGCGACATCATATTCGTCAACTGCGACATGCGTCAACAGAGACATCATATGCGCTAACTGCGACATGCGCCAACAGCGACATCATGTTCGTCAACTGCGACATGCGTCAACAGAGGCATCATATGCGCCAACTGCGACATGCGCCAACAGCGACATCATATTCGTCAACTGCGACATGCGTCAACAGAGACATCATATGCGCCAACTGCGACATGCGCCAACAGCGATATCATATTCGTCAACTGCGACATGCGTCAACAGAGACATCATATGCGCCAACTGCGACATGCGCCAACAGCGACATCATATTCGTCAACTGCGACATGCGTCAACAGAGACATCATATGCGCCAACTGCGACATGATATTCGGCTACCGCGACATGCGCTTCATTGCAACATGCGCCTTCTGCGACATGCGCCTTCTGCGACATGCTGTTCATGCTGCAGATGAACATAGAAATGACCAGAAATTATTTTGGCCATAACTTTCTCATCCGAAGTCGAAATCTAGCGAAACAAAAGCCAAAACTGAATGAAATTGAATTATCTACAACATGAAACAATCAAAATATGAAAATAATAAAATTTGGTAGATCAAAACCCAAGAAATCCGAAAATAATATAAACTTAGATCTATAAGAAAATATCCATCAAAATGGAAAATGCCAAGTTATAAAGAGGCTTGGAATCAAGTAAGGAAGAGAATGGAACAATAAAACTTGAGATCCATCATGAAGCAAGTTTGCACTTGCCTAAGCTCTCTCTCTCTTTCTCCAGGTGGTTGAAGAAGTTATGATAGGGAAGAAGAAGAATAATGAAGAGAGAGAAAGGGGAATAGGTTAATAAAGGGTAGTGGTGGTGGTAGGTAGGGGTTTTCTTTTGGTTCATGATGAACCCAAAAGCAAACCAAACCAAGCTAAGCCGAACCAAGTTAAGCCACAACCAATGACATGCCAAAATAACCATGTAAAAAAATACGCAATACGAGTCAAGAATACGTACACGTATACCAAGATACGTAACACGAACCACAGACATTACAACTCTACCCACCTTCAAAGAATTCTGTCCTCGGAATTTAATCAAGAGGCTAGAATTGCAAGGACAAGCTATACTAATCGTAAGCTATAACAAGCAGTCTATCATGCAGTCATTTATTCAAGCAAGGAATTGAAAGCATAAGGCATAAGGAAGACATTATACCTTACGAGTCAAACAGGTCGGGATATCGCGATCGGATATCATCCTCACGCTCCCACGTCGACTCACCCAAAGAGTGATGACCCCAAGCAACTCGGACTAACTTGATAGTCTTGTTCTTGAGTATCTTCTCTCTTCGGTCCAATATAGACACGGGCCTCTCCTCATACGAAAGGTTGGTACCAACAACCAATTCCGAATGATCCAGGATGTGGTTCGGGTCCGGGATATACCGTCGCAGTTGGGATACATGAAATACGTCATGCACCTCACGTAGCGATGGTGGAAGAGCGAGACGATAGGATACATCTCCTACTCGCTCCAGAATGTCGAATAGGCCTATATACCTAGGACTAAGCTTTCCCCGTACGTCGAAACGAATGACACCACGGTTAGGCAAAATCCTCAGGAATACATGGTCGCCGACAGAAAACTCAAGAGGGCGCCGATGAGAATCGGCCCAATGACGCTGGCGATCTTGGGCAACTCGAAGATGATCTCTGACTTTCCTGACCACCTCAACGGTCTGAGCAATCATTTCTGGACCGAGCATCTGCCTTGCTCCGACATCGTCCCATGCTAGCGGGGATCGGCACTTTCTACCATACAGTGCCTCGAACGGTGCCATCTGGATACTAGCTTGAAAACTATTGTTGTACGAGAACTCCACCAGGTGCAGGTGATCTTCCCACGAACCACCGAAGTCGAGTGTACAAGATCTCAACATATCCTCAAGAGTCTGGATCGTACGTTCCGACTGGCCATCTGTCTGCGGGTGATAAGCTGAACTGAACTGGAGGTGAGTTCCCAAACTTTCTTGCAAGCTACGCCAAAAGTGCGACGTAAAAATTGAATCTCTATCCGAAGTGATACTGACTGGTACACCGTGCAACCTGACAATCTGCCGGAGATACATCTCCGCTAGCTGAGCCGTCGACTGACCAACTCTGAACGGAAGAAAGTGAGCCACCTTCGTGAGTCTATCTATAATAACCCAAATAGCGTCTCTGCCAGCCGGGGATCTAGGCAATCCAGTCACAAAGTCCATGGTTATATGCTCCCATTTCTACTCGGGAATCGGCAATGGTTGAAGTAGTCCAGCTGGTCTCTGATGTTCAGCCTTAACTTGTTGGCAGACTAAACAACGAGAGACAAACCGGGCTATCTCCCTCTTCATGCCATTCCACCAAAAGTGCTGACGAATATCACGGTACATCTTCGTACCGCCGGGATGAATGGAATACTGCGAACTGTGAGCCTCCGTCATGATCTCCTGTCTGATATCTCCACTGGGCACACAAAGACGCTTCCCATGTCGAAGTGTACCATCTTTATGGATACATAACTCTGGTCTTCGTCCTGTCTCACACTCTGCTCTAAGTCGCTGAAGCTTGGAATCTGCTGACTGTGCCATTCGGATCCTCTCGACTATAGTGGACTGAACTCGCATGCTGGCCATCAATGCCATACTGGAAGGAAGGACAACTTCTATACCCATCTTCTGAAGATCGGCTAACAGCTCTGGTTGTGCTGTTAGGAAATAAACTCCGGCTCTCCTGCTCAATGCATCTGCAACAACGTTGGCCTTTCCTGGGTGATACTGCAAGTTGACATCATAATCCACAAGCAGCTCTAGCCATCTCCTCTGACGCATGTTAAGATCCTTCTGGGTGAAAACATACTTCAGGCTCTTGTGGTCGGTGAAGATCTCCACCCTATCTCCGTATAGGTAGTGCCTCCACAACTTAAGTGCAAACACTACTGCTGCCAGCTCCAAGTCATGGGTTGGGTAATTTCTCTCATGATCACGAAGTTGCCGTGACGCATAAGCTATTACCTTCCCATGCTGCATCAGAACACATCCTAAACCTCTGCCCGAAGCATCACAATACACTGAGAATCCTCCAGTTCCATCTGGAAGCGTGAGAATAGGAGCCGTCATCAAGCCTCGCTTCAACCTCTCAAAAGAATCCTGGCATTCTGCTGTCCAAGCAAACTGCACATCCTTGCGGGTCAACTGGGTCAATGGCGCTGAAATCCGAGCAAAGTCTAAAACGAATCGCCGGTAGTAGCCGGCCAATCCAAGAAAACTGCGAACTTCTGCCACTGTGCTAGGTACCGGCCACGTTTCAATGGCCACGATCTTCTGGGGATCCACTTCTACTCCTCCTCTGGTGATGATATGACCCAAGTATGAAATGCGATCGAGCCAGAACTCGTATTTACTAAACTTGGCATACAACTGGTGCTCTCTGAGAATCTGAAGAACAACTCTGAGGTGCTGCTCATGCTTCGCTTCGCTCTTGCTGTAGACCAGGATGTCGTCTAGGAACACAATCACGAACTGATCCAAATAAGGCATGAAGATGCGATTCATGAGGTCCATGAACACAGCCGGCGCATTGGTTGCTCCAAATGGCATCACAAAGAACTCCCAATGTCCATACCTAGATCTAAAAGCTGTCTTCGGGATGTCCTGCTCTCTGACTCTGATCTAGTGGTATCCTGACCGCAAGTCGATCTTCGAAAATACTGCTGCCCCCTTGAGTTGATCAAATAAGTCATCTATCCTCGGGAGAGGATATCTGTTCTTGATTGTCACTGAGTTCAAGGTACGATAATCAACACACAATCTAGACGTACCATCCTTCTTTTTTACAAGAAGCATCGGGGCTCCCCAAGGCGATCCACTAGCATGAATGAATCCCTTGGTTCGGAGTTCTTCAATCATCTTGTACAATATCTCTAGCTCTGACGGCGCCATCCTGTAGACTCTCTCTGACACTGGGGCTGTTCCGGGAATCAAGTCGATGGTGAACTCGATCTCCCGCTCTGGCGGCATCCCTGGAAGCTCTTCGGGGAAAACATCCGGAAACTCTTCGACTATCCGAGGTAACTGTACTGCTGCCACTGCCATCCGCAACACTGAAGGAGAAGGTTCAACTTCGCCTCGGGAGAAGGAAAACTCCGGCTCGCCTGGAATGCTAAAAATAACCCTGCCAATGTGGCAGTCTATCCTAGCATACTGGTCCCTCAACCAATCCATCCCTAAGACCACATCATAATCGGCCATCGGAAACTCTATCAATCTAGCAGGAAATTCTCTACCGCTAACTACGATCCGACACGAGGAAAATACTCTATCTACCCCCACAAGTCCGTTACCAGTAAGTATATTGAGCCTTACTGATAATGACTCGGGCTCCAATCCTACCCGTGTCGCGAATCGTGCAGACATAAATGAATGCGAGGCACCAGAATCAAATAATACTGAAGCTGGAAAGGTGTTGACGAGAATAGTACCTGCCACCACCTCACCTGGTGCTATTCCTTCTTCTCCCATGGTCAAAGCCAGCACTTGACCATGTCCTCTGGGTGCGGGTCCCCTCTGCTGAAAATTTCTCTGCCTGCTCTGGATCAGGGCTTGGGCTTGGGCATACTGCTGCGGCCTCTGCTGCTGGAATGCCTGGGCCTGCGTCGGCAATGGCCTCGGGAACGGGTACTGCAGCTGCTGCTGCTGCTGGATTGGTGCTGGTCCTCTAACTGAAGGACTAGAGAAGGCGGATGAACTCCCTCTGTTCGGGCAATTCCCAACCCTGTAGTCCGGGGCACCACAAACTAAGCACAAACCCTGTGCTCTACGACACTCTGACACCACATGCCCTGGCTTCCCGCAGTGTGAACATCCCACTGCGGAAGACTGCTTCTGCTTCTGCTGCTGAGGGTGCGTCGGAGTGGAATGTTGAACCGTCGTCACTGAGGACGCCCGCCTCGGAGCTCCAATGGTCAAAGCCCTGGCTGCCGGGGCTGGTGCTGATGACTGATTCATCTGGCTGTGAGATCGCTTCCGACCTCCGGTCCTATCCACGATCCTCTGGGATGTATACTCATGCCTCCGGGCTGCTCTCAACACTGCATCAAAAGTCTGATGCTCAAACTGCTCCACCGCCAATAAAATCTCCAGATGAAGCCCCTGCTGGAACCGCTGGGCTCTATCGAACTCGGTTGCTACCAAGGTGGGAGCAAACCGACTAAGCCTGGAGAACTCGGCCGCATATCCATCGATCGTCCTGCCCATCTGCTTCAGATTGGTGAACCTCGTCTGTAGATCATACCGAGCTACAGCATCAAAATACTTGGTCTGGAATCTCTCCCTGAATACTGCCCAAGCAATAGGGGCCACTAATCCATCGGCCTGCGCTGCCCACCAGCTGCGGGCAAGATCTAGTAACTGCAGGCGCACTACGGCCACCTTCTCGTTCTCTGGAGTCTTGGCTGCTTCTAGAATCACCTCTGTGTCTTGAAGCCATGCATCTGCAGCGATCGCATCTTCACTGCCGTCGAAGAAGGGAGGGTTCAAGCGCTTGAAGCTGTTGGCCGCGCTATTACCCTGATGACCTCCTCTGGTCAAAGCGTCTGCTACCGCCTGGTGCAAGGCATCTCCTCGACGATCCTGAGAGGCTAATAATGACCTGATGAGACCCACCAAAGTGCCATCATCAGGCTCTGCAGGCTGGACGGGCTGAACTGGTGGTTCTCCTTCGGTAGGCATGACTCTGGAGGCTACTCCTGAATGCTGGACTTGATCTCCAGGTTGCTGCTGGTCCGCGGGAGGTGCTCCGCCTTGCTGATCGGCAGGTCCAGGAACAATGCCGCTGAAGAAGACGACATAGGGAACAATAAGGAAGGACCAGGACAGATCAACGATACAAGCGTAGGATCAGGTCAAGATTACAGGGATTCAGAAGGTACGAGCAGAGATCAAGGACGAGTACTGATTGAGACATATATTCGGTAAACCCTCACATATCTTAATTTACAAGACCTGCATGGGCCACCACTAAAACCATGTCACGCCCCAGAACCAGAATACTGGAGAGCGGGGGCAGACATAGCCAGCTACGTATAATGAGATGGAATCCACGTCACTATACGGTCACGGCTGTCTAGATATATGAGGGTTTAACTACAAGCCATCAGTCTCCTATGGTCAAGAACAAGCCTATTGTCTCAATCTCAAGCAATGTAATAACAGTTATAAGATGTTAGAGCATCAAATATATAATAGCAAGGCGTCCCATACATTACATATTCGGATGATCATGAAGCTAGTCGTACAAAATGTCAGGACTAGCAAGAGTTTCAGTCATACATGATCAACCCTAGGACTTGTCAATCATGTTACAGCCCGTAGGCAGACAGTAAGTAAAGATGCAACCGAGCTAACACGTGCTCGTCGGCTAAACGCCTCAAAAGAATAATTTTACAAATAGAGTGGGAGGACAAAAGAAACCCACTCGTTGCCCTGGTTACGCCTGGTGGTCACCATCGGGCTGGAAGACAGGTGGATCCTCTATTGCTGCTCCGATATCTGGCCATACAAAACCAGCTGGGTCAGACCCCAGAAAGAGCAAGTGCCACAAATGAGGCTTCACTTAGGAACTAAAACCAGCATATCACAATAGAATAATAAAGATAAATAATAATTAAAGAACTGATAATAATAGAGATAATAACAGTAAACTGAGTACGAGGAAACCATTCAAGTAGCCAGGTCACAACCCTTAAACCAAACAAGGACCGGGGTTGCAGCCCTTCACCTGAATAGAAACCCGTCTCAAATACTATTGGTACAATGAGGACAATAAACGAAGAGAGGACACAGAACTGCTCCGGGAGCCAGGTTACAACCCTTAAACCAAACAAGGACCGGGGTTGTAACCCTTCGCCTGAACAGAACTGGACCCCTGATCTTTATTGTTAATGTCGGTATAAATAATCACGATATTGAAGTAAGGTAAAACATGACAAGCATGACATGGGGAGCAATAAGACAATAAACGAGGAGAGGACACAGAACTGCTCCGGGAGCCAGGTTACAACCCTTAAACCAAACAAGGACCGGGGTTGTAACCCTTCGCCTGAACAGAACTGGACCCCCGATCGTTATTGTTAAGGCAAGCATCAATAAGCAGGACGATATATGGTAAGATAACCGTGGAACTATTCAGATAGCCAAGTTACAATCCTTAAACCAAACAAAAACCGGGGTTGTAACCCTTCATCTGAACAGAACTTGGTATCCCATCATTTATCGATACAAGATATCATGTCCTGATACAATCTTGTACCGGATCAGGATAAGACTAAACTGGAATAAACTTCATCCAATCAATCACGGCCAATCAAGAATACGGCTTGATACTTTTAACTAACTAGGGTTATCACAGGCCTAGTTACTAGCAAGATGCAATGAGATTATCCCAACAGCCACAAGCCCTGCAGACGATCCAGTTATCCGGGTCGAATGTCCGTTATAAAGAATGCAACACGTGACTGTGTGCTGGAAATATGCCCTACTCGTCGGTAGGCTACAAGTCCACTTAATGCGCCCAGATAACGGGATTGCCTGTAGCTGGGAATCTCTTCATGACTACTGAATCATTCTAGTTAATTAGCCTTAGTCAATTTCAGTAGGTACCCCTGACCGTGGTACTCAGGGATCCCCATCCTAGACATGATGCAAGACAGTACCAGTTTATTTGTACAAACGTAATCGCCCACGGTGTCCAGGTCAGTCATACTTGTCATGTCAGGCTAGCTGTCATAACAGCATGTCGAGACATATCATGCCAGTTTACTTGTCAAGAGTGCGCCACAGTGGACCACTATCGTGTTCTATTCTCACATTATCATAAATGGAAGAAACTTGCATAAAACAACTAGTGACATATTCTTGAAGCCAAGGGAAAGATGTACAACTATGACGTTGGGAGTTGGGAGAATTTCTGACCACAAATCATGCAAATAAGACATAGAATAGCCAAAACAGGCACTATGCGGCCTATTCTGCGACATGCGGCTCATGTGGCTCATGCGGCTCAACAGCGACATCATATGCGCCAACTGCGACATGCGCCAACAGCGACATCATATGTGCCAACTGCGACATGCGCCAACAGCGACATCATATGTGCCAACTGCGACATGCGCCAACAGCGACATCATATGTGCCAACTGCGACATGTGCCTCATGTGGCTCATGCGGCTCAACAGCGACATCATATGCGCCAACTGCAACATGCGCCAACTGCGACATCATATGTGCCAACTGCGACATGCGCCTACAGCGACATCATATTCGTCAACTGCGACATGCGTCAACAGAGACATCATATGCGCTAACTGCGACATGCGCCAACAGCGACATCATATTCGTCAACTGCGACATGCGTCAACAGAGACATCATATGCGCCAATTGCGACATGCGCCAACAGCGACATCATATTCGTCAACTGCGACATGCATCAACAGAGACATCATATGTGCCAACTGCGACATGCGCCAACAGCGACATCATATTCGTCAACTGCGATATGCGTCAACAGAGACATCATATGCGCCAACTGCGACATGCGCCAACAGCGACATCATATTCGTCAACTGCGACATGCGTCAACAGAGACATCATATGCGCCAACTGCGACATGATATTCGGCTACCGCGACATGCGCTTCATTGCAACATGCACCTTCTGCGACATGCGCCTTCTGCGACATGCTGTTCATGCTGCAGATGAACATAGAAATGATCAGAAATTGTTTTGGCCATAACTTTCTCATCCGAAGTCGAAATCTAGCGAAACAAAAGCCAAAACTGCATGAAATTGAATTATCTACAACATAGAACAATCAAAATATGAAAATAATGAAATTTGGTAGATCAAAACCCAAAAAATCCGAAAATAATATAAACTTAGATCTACAAGAAAATATCCATCAAAATGAAAAATGCCAAGTTCTAAAGAGGCTTGGAATCAAGTAAGGAAGAGAATGGAACAATAAAACTTGAGATCCATCATGAAGCAAGTTTGCACTTGCCTAAGCTCTCTCTCTCTTTCTCCAGGTGGTTGAAGAAGTTATGATAGGGAAGAAGAAGAATAATGAAGAGAGAGAAAGGGGAATGGGTTAATAAAGGGTAGTGGTGGTGGTAGGTAGGGGTTTTCTTTTGGTTCATGATGAACCCAAAAGCAAACCAAACCAAGCTAAGCCGAACCAAGTTAAGCCACAACCAATGACATGCCAAAATAACCATGTAGAAAAATACGCAATACGAGTCAAGAATACGTACACGTATACCAAGATACGTAATACGAACCACATGCATTACACATAGCCAGCTACGTATATTGAAATAGAATACATCTCAACTATACGGTCACGGCTGTCTAGATATGAGGGTTTACTACAAGCCAGCAGTCTCTTAAGGTCAAGCATATTGTCTCAATCTCAAGCAATTAACAGAGTTACAAGATATTAGAGCATCAAATATATATATATAAGGCGTCCCAAATATTACATATTGGATGATCATGAAACTAGTCGTACAAAATGATGGGACTAGCAAGAGTTCAGTCATACATGATCAACCCTAGGATTTGTTAATCATGTTTACAGCCCGTAGGCAGACAGTAAGTAAATGTGCATCGAGCTAACAGGTGCTCGTCGGCTAAACGCCTCAAAAGAATAAATTTACATATAAGTGGGTGAAACAAAAAGGAAAACCCACTCTTGGCCCGGGTTCCGTCTAGTTGTCACCATTGGGCTGGAAGCTTGGTAGATCCTCGGGAGCTGCTCCGAAATCTGGTCACACAAAACCAGCTGGGTCAAACCCCAGAAAGAGCAAGTGCCACAAAGGAGGCCACAAATAAGAACAAAAGCCAGCATATCAGAACATAAGAATAAAAGAAGTACAAGCAGTAAGGTACACAGGGCGATAAACGACTAGGGACGTGGAACCATTCCGGGAGCCAGGTTACAATCCTTAAACCAAACAAGGACCGGGATTGTACCCCTTCGCCTGAATAGCTCACTGTCTCTACCCATTTATCGTTAAGATAAGTAAAACAAACATGCTCAGGAGATAGCAGGTACTAGAGCTAGATAAGACTTAGACAAGGCTGGACACCATCCATTCACAATCGGCCAAGCAATTACTACGACTTACTACTTTAACTAACTAGGGTTATCACATGCCTAATTACTAACAAGATGCAAGTGAGAATTTCCAGTCCCAAGCCCTGCAGACTATCCAGTTATCCTTCTGCAGGTTGAGAGTTATAGGTGGGTACATTGCCCGGGAGACAAATGTACCCTTAGATGACTTAGAGGGTGTAACACATGACAGTGTGCTGGAAATGTGCTCTACTCGTCGGCAAGCTACAAGTTCATTTAAGCGCCCAGATAACGAGATTGCCTGTGACTGGGAATTCTCCATGTTCTAGTTTGATCTAATCATTAGCCTAATCCAATTTAGCGCGAGTCCCTGGCCGTGGTACCCAGGAAGTCACGTCCTAGACATGATGCAAGACAAGACAAGTGGATTGTACAAGCAAGCAAGCAGGAACACCCACGGTGTCAAGTTGATTATACGAGTCAAGTTACAAGTTACAAGTCAAGTCAGGAGTGCGCCGCCACGGGCCACTATCAAGTCAAGTTGGTCATGTCAGGAGTGCACCACTACGGGTCACTGTCATGTTATGCTAGTTCCTTGTCATACCATGCCAAGTACAATAGTCAATCCAAACGTAATAAGTAAAATCAAGTTCATGACAAAGGGCGTAAGGATATAAAATGGACGTAAAATATCTAATAAAATACCAATATATATAGGGCTATAGAAGAGCCAAGCTTAAAGAAATAACCAAAACTCCAAAAGCCAATAGATTGCGCAAGGGGTCAGGGGGTTGGTTTGCGCAGGAGTCAAGTGCGCCAGGAGGCCAACTGCGCAGGGTGAGCTGCGCAGGGTACCGACTGCGCAGGAGTGAGCTGCGCAGGAGTGGATGGCGCAGCAGATGGATTGCGCACAGGAGGATTGCACAGGGGTGGATTGCGCATGGCTGGCTTGCACAGGGTGGATTGCGCATAAGGTAGACTGCGCAGGAGTTGGTGCGCCAAGGGAGATGCGCGGTCCATCCCAAGAGGCCGGGCGCAATCGGCTATGCACAATGAAGGCGCTGGCCGAGAAGAAAGGTGCGCAGTTCACCAAAGGGTGAGCTGTGCAATCGGCCTTGCGCTAAAGAGCGCAGGCCGAGAGGGCTGCTTCTCCAACCCGAGAAGAACTCCAAGAACTTCAAAACTTCAATTCTTCATAACTTGATCAAATCAAAACCAAATCTAGATTTTCAAAGTTCTAACTTGAGTAAAATCGAATTCTCTTCCACATGGAAGCATCAAAATATGCAAAAATTTAAGTTTAATAGATCAAAACCAATGAATTTCGAAAATAATCAAAACTTAGATCTAGAACAATGGAGACTCCAAATCACAAAATTTCAAGTTCTAATGTTGATCTACATGTCCTAATCTATCAAATGGACAAATAAAATTGGGTGCTTATTTGTTGGCAAGGTGCACTTGCCTATGGTGTGGTGTTGTGTGGAAGAAGGAAGAAAAAGAAGAAAATTAATGGAGAGTAAAGAGGAGAGAGAAAGTTTGGTGGAGATATAATGAGGATGGTTGTGGTGTATTGAGGGAGGAGTGTAGGTTAAAGTGTACCAATTCATATTAAACCAAACCTAATCAAACCAAACCAATTCCATAAAATAAAACCAAGCCATGGTCCAAACCCATTTACGGGAAACCAAAATCCGCAAGTCGAGAAAATAAAATACGTGCCAAAAATTAAATTACGAGTACAAATACGAAATACAGGAAATGAGGGTGACAACTCTATCCACCTTCAAAGAATTCCGTCCTCGGAATTTAATCAAGGAGCTAGAGATTGCCACGACAAGCTATACTAAGCACAGGCAAGCTACGCTAAGCAGTTCAATCATACAATCATACAATGCAAGCAAGGAAAGGGAAAGCGTAAGGCATAAGAAAGACATTATACCTCACGAGTCAAACAGGTAGGGATATCACGATCGGATGTCGTCCTCACGCTACCACGTTGACTCATCTAGAGAGGGATGACCCCAAGCAACACAAAATAAGTTAATAGTCTTGTTCTTGAGCGTCTTTTCTCTCCGGTCCAATATAGACACGGGCCTCTCCTCATACGAAAGGTTGGTACCAATAACCAATTCCGAATGATCTAGGATATGGCTCGGGTCCGGGATGTACCGTCGTAATTGGGACACATGGAATACATCATGTACCTCACTTAGCGACGGCGGAAGAGCGAGACGATAGGATACATCGCCTACTCGCTCCAGAATATCGAACGGCCCTATATACCTAGGACTAAGCTTTCCCCGTACGCCAAAACGAATGACGCCACGGGTAGGCGAGATCCTAAGGAATACATGGTCGCCGACGGCAAATTCTAAGGGACGCCGATGAGCATCGGCCCAATGGCGCTGGCGATCCTGAGCAACTCGGAGGTGATCTCTGACTCTCCTGACCACTTCAACCGTCTGAGAAATCAGTTCTGGACCGAGCATCTGCCTCTCTCCGACATCGTCCCATGCTAACGGGGATCTGCACTTCCTGCCATACAGAGCCTCGAAGGGTGCCATCTGGATACTGGCCTGGAAACTATTGTTGTACGAGAATTCCACCAGGTGCAGGTGATCCTCCCACGAACCACCGAAGTCAAGGATACATGACCGTAACATATCTTCGAGAGTTTGTATAGTACGCTCTGACTGCCCGTCTTTCTGCGGATGGTACGCTGAGCTGAACTTGAGATGAGTCCCCAAACTTTGATGAAGACTCGCCAGAAGTGCGATGTGAATCTCGTATCCCTGTCTGATACTATGCTGACTGACACTCCGTGAAGTCGGACGATCTGCCTGAGATACATCTCTGCTAGCTGCGCCGTCGACTGTCCAACTCTAAATGGAAGAAAGTGTGCCACCTTGGTAAGCCTGTCCACAATGACCCAAATAGCATCTCTGCATGCCGGAGATCTGGGTAACCCAGTCACGAAATCCATGGTTATGTGTTCCCATTTCCATTCTGGGATCGGCAAAGGTTGAAGAAGTCCAGCTGGCCTCTGATGTTCAGCCTTGACTTATTGGCAAACCAAACATCGAGAGACATACCGGGCTATCTCCCTCTTCATACCATTCCACCAAAAGTGTTGACGAATATCTCTGTACATCTTCGTGCTGCCTGGGTGGATGGAGTACTGCGAACTGTGAGCCTCTGCCATGACTTCCTGTCTGATATCTCCACTGGGTACACAAAGACGAGTGCCGTGTCGAAGTGTACCATCCTCATGAATACATAACTCTGGCCTTCTCCCTGCCTCGCACTCTGCTCTGAGCCGCTGAATCTTGGAATCTGTTAACTGTGCTGTCCGGATCCTCTCAACTATGGTGGACTGAATCTGTAGGCTGGCCATCAAGGCCACATTGGAAGGAAGAACCACTTCAATTCCCATCTTCTGAAGATCCGACAATAACTCTGGTTGCGCCATCAGAAAATAAACTCCGACTCTCCGGCTCAACGCATCTGCTACAACGTTGGCCTTCCCTGGATGATACTGTAAATCCACATCATAGTCCACAAGTAGCTCGAGCCATCTTCTCTGCCGCATATTAAGATCCTTCTGGGTGAAGACATACTTCAGGCTCTTATGGTCAGTAAAGATCTCCACTCTATCTCCGTACAAGTAGTGCCTCCACAACTTAAGTGCAAACACTACTGCTGCTAGCTCCAAGTCGTGGGTCGGGTAATTCTTCTCATGATCACGGAGTTGACGTGACGCATAAGCAATTACCTTCCCATGCTGTATCAAAACACATCCCAATCCTCTGCCTGAAGCGTCGCAATAAACTGTGAATCCTCCGGTCCCATCTGGAAGGGTAAGAATGGGAGCCGTTATCAAACCTCGCTTCAACTTCTCAAATGATTCCTGACACTCTGCTGTCCAAACGAACGGTACATCCTTGCGGGTCAACTGGGTCATCGGCGCTGAAATCCTTGCAAAATCAGAGACGAACCGTCGGTAGTAGCCGGCCAATCCAAGAAAGCTGCGAACTTCTGCCACTGAGCTGGGTACTGGCCATGCCTCGATAGCCACAATCTTCTGGGGATCCACTTCCACCCCTCCTCTGGTAATGATGTGACCCAAGTAAGAAATGCGATCGAGCCAGAACTCGCATTTATTGAACTTGGCGTACAACTGGTGCTCTCTGAGAATCTGGAGGACAATTCTGAGATGCTGCTCGTGCTCTGCTTCACTCTTGCTGTAGACCAGGATGTCATCGAGGAACACTATCACAAACTGATCCAAGTAAGGCATAAAAATACGGTTCATGAGGTCCATGAACACTGCCGGCGCATTGGTCGCTCCAAAGGGCATAACTAGAAACTCCCAATGCCCGTACCTAGATCTGAACGCCGTCTTCGGGATGTCCTGCTCTCTGACTCTGATCTGGTGGTATCCTGACCGTAAGTCTATCTTCGAGAAAACTGAAGCCCCTTTGAGTTGATCAAACAAGTCATCTATCCTCGGGAGAGGGTATCTGTTCTTGATTGTCACTGAGATCAAGGTACGATAATCAACACATAGCCTAGACGTACCATCCTTCTTTTTCACAAGAAGCATCGGGGCTCCCCAAGGCGATCCACTTGTACGAATGAATCCCTTGGTCCTGAGTTCTTCAATCATCTTGTACAAAATCTCCAACTCTGAAGGCGCCATTCTGTAGACTCGCTCTGATACTGGTGCTGTCCCGGGAATCAAGTCGATGGTGAACTCGATCTCCCGCTCTGGTGGCATCCCTGGAAGTTCCTCTGGGAAGACATCTGGAAACTCTTCAACTATCCGGGGCAACAGCACTGCTGCTACTTGCCATCCGCAATACTGGAGGAGATGGCTCTACGGCGCCTCTGGAAAATGAAAACTCTGGCTCTCCAGGAATACTAAAGACAACTCTGCCAATATGGCAGTCTATCCTAGCATAATGGTTCCTCAACCAGTCCATGCCTAGGACTACATCATAGTCTGCCATAGGGAACTCTATGAGCCTAGCGGGGAACTCTCTACCGCTAACTACGATCCGACACGAGAAAAACACTCGATCTACTCCCACAAGACCATTACCAGTAAGTATATTGAGCCTCACTGATAATGACTCGGGCTCCAATCCTATCCGTGTCGCGAATCGTGCAGACATGAATGAATGCGATGCACCAGAATCAAATAATACAGATGCTGGAAAAGTGTTGACGAGAATAGTACCTGCCACTATCTCACCTGGTGCAACTTCTTCTTCCATGGTCATCATCATAGCCTGACCTCTAGCTGCGGGTCCCCTCTGCTGGAAACCCCTCTGTCGGTTCTGTGCTGGAGCCTGGGTGAACTGCTGCTGGTTCTGCTGATGAAAGGCCTGGGCCTGAGGCAACAACGGCCTCGGGTACTGCTGCTGCTGCTGAACTGGAGCTGGGGCTGGTCCTCTCACCGAAGAACTAGAAAGGTTGGATGATGATGGACCTCCCCTATTCGGGCAGGTCCCTATCTGGTGGTCTGCTCCTCCATAAGCCAGGCACAATCCCTGTGCCCTACGACACTCTGCCACTACATGGCCCGGCTTCCCGCAATGAGAACATCCCACCGCGGAAGACTGCTTCTGTTTCTGCTGCTACGGGTACGTCGGGGTCGAATGCTGAACCGACTTCACTGAGGCCGCCCGCCTCGGAGTTCCAATGGTTATACCCCTAGCTGCCGGGACTGGAGCTGAAGATTGGTGCATCTGACTGTGGGACCGCTTTCTGCCTCCGGTCCTGTCCACAATTCTCCGGAGGTATACTCATGCCTCCTTGCTGCCTTCAACACTGCATCGAACGTCTGGTGCTCGAACTGCTCCATAGCCAATAATATCTCTAAGTGCAGCCCTTGCTGGAATCGCTGAGCCCTATCGAACTCGGTTGCCACAAAGGTGGGGGCGAACCTACTCAGCCTGGAAAACTCGGTCGCATAGCCATCGACCGTCCTGCCTCCTTGCTTCAAGTTGGTGAACCGCGTCTGCAGGTCATACCGTGCCACCGCATCGAAGTACTTTGTCTGGAACCTCTCTCTGAACGTCGCCCAAGTGACTGGTGCCGCTAACCCCATGGCCTGAGCCGCCCACCAATCGCGAGCCAAGTCTAACAACTGTAGGCGTACCACCGCCACCTTCTCATTCTCAGGTGTCCTAGCTGCTTCTAGAACCACCTCGGTATCCTGAAGCCAAGCGTCTGCGGCAATCGCATCTTCACTGTCGTCAAAGAAGGGAGGGTTCAAGCGCTTGAAACTGTCGACCGCCTGATTCCCTTGGGGACCTCCTCGGTTTAGTGCATCATGAACTTCCTGGTGCAAGGCGTCGCCTCGACGATCTTGGGATGCAAGTAGTTCTCTGATAAGCCCTACCAAAGGTCCCTCATCCTGTCTAGCTGGTTGAGCGGGCGGAGCTGCCTGAACAGGAGGTTCCGAGCCTCCGGGAAGCATAACTCGGGAGGCTACTCCAGAGTGCTGAGCTTGATCTTCCTGGCGCTGGGGTGCTTGTCGAGCTTCCTCTGGCTGGTTGGCAGGTCCGGGAGTAATGCCGCTGAAGAAGACGACATAGGAAACAGTAAGGAAGGACCAGGACAGATCAATGATACAAGCGTGTGACCAGGTCAAGAATCTCAGGGATTTAAAGATACGAACAGAGATCAAGGACGAAATATTGATTGAGACATCTATTCGGTAAACCCTCACATTTCTTGAATGCCAAGACCTGTATGAGCCACCACTTAAACCATGTCACGCCCCAGAACCAGAATACTGGAGAGCGGGGGCAGACATAGCCAGCTACGTATATTGAAATAGAATACATCTCAACTATACGGTCACGACTGTCTAGATATGAGGGTTTACTACAAGCCAGCAGTCTCTTAAGGTCAAGCCTATTGTCTCAATCTCAAGCAATTAACAGAGTTACAAGATATTAGAGCATCAAATATATATATAAGGTGTCCCAAATATTACATATTGGATGATCATGAAGCTAGTCGTACAAAATGATGGGACTAGCAAGAGTTCAGTCATACATGATCAACCCTAGGATTTGTTAATCATGTTTACAGCCCGTAGGCAGACAGTAAGTAAATGTGCATCGAGGTAACAGGTGCTCGTCGGCTAAACGCCTCAAAAGAATAAATTTACATATAAGTGGGTGAAACAAAAAGGAAAACCCACTCTTGGCCCGGGTTCCGTCTAGTTGTCACCATTGGGCTGGAAGCTTGGTAGATCCTCGGGAGCTGCTCCGAAATCTGGCCACACAAAACCAGCTGGGTCAAACCCCAGAAAGAGCAAGTGCCACAAAGAAGGCCACAAATAAGAACAAAAGCCAGCATATCAGAACATAAGAATAAAAGAAGTACAAGCAGTAAGGTACACAGGGCGATAAACGACTAGGGACGTGGAACCATTCCGGGAGCCAGGTTACAATCCTTAAACCAAACAAGGACCGGGATTGTACCCCTTCGCCTGAATAGCTCACTGTCTCTACCCATTTATCGTTAAGATAAGTAAAACAAACATGCTCAGGAGATAGCAGGTACTGGAGCTAGACAAGACTTAGACAAGGCTGGACACCATCCATTCACAATCGGCCAAGCAATTACTACGGCTTACTACTTTAACTAACTAGGGTTATCACATGCCTAATTACTAACAAGATACAAGTGAGAATTTCCAGTCCCAAGCCCTGCAGACTATCCAGTTATCCTTTCGCGGGTTGAGAGTTATAGGTGGGTACATTGCCCGGGAGACAAATGTACCCTTAGGTGACTTAGAGGATGCAACACATGACAGTGTGCTGGAAATGTGCTCTACTCATCGGCAAGCTACAAGTCCATTTAAGCGCCCAGATAACGAGATTGCCTGTGACTGGGAATTCTCCATGTTCTAGTTTGATCCAATCATTAGCCTAATCCAATTTAGCGCGAGTCCCTGGCCGTGGTACCCAGGAAGTCACGTCCTAGACATGATGCAAGACAAGACAAGTAGATTGTACAAGCAAGCAAGCAGGAATACCCACGGTGTCAAGTTGATTATACGAGTCAAGTTACAAGTCAAGTCAGGAGTGCGCCGCCACGGGCCACTATCAAGTCAAGTTGGTCATGTCAGGAGTGCACCACTACGGGTCACTGTCATGTTATGCTAGTTCCTTGTCATACCATGCCAAGTATAATAGTCAATCCAAACGTAATAAGTAAAATCAAGTTCATGACAAAGGGCGTAAGGATATAAAATGGACGTAAAATATCTAATAAAATACCAATATATATAGGGCTATAGAAGAGCCAAGCTTAAAGAAATAACCAAAACTCCAAAAGCCAATGGATTGCGCAAGGGGTCAGGGGGTTGGTTTGCGCAGGAGTCAAGTACGCCAGGAGGCCAACTGCGCAGGATGAGCTGCGCAGGGTACCAACTGCGCAGGAGTGAGCTGCACAGGGTACCAACTGCGCAGGAGTGGATGGCGCAGCAGATGGATTGCGCACAGGAGGATTATGCAGGGGTGGATTGCGCATGGCTGGCTTGCGCAGGGTGGATTACGCATAAGGTAGACTGCGCAGGAGTTGGTGCGCCAAGGGAGATGCGCGGTCCAGCCCAAGAGGCCGGGCGCAATCGGCTATGCGCAATGAAGGCGCTGGCCGAGAAGGAAGGTGCGCAGTTCACCAAAGGGTGAGCTGCGCAATCGGCCTTGCGCTAAAGTGCGCAGGCCGAGAGGGCTGCTTCTCCAATCCGAGAAGAACTCCAAGAACTTCAAAACTTCAATTCTTCATAACTTGATCAAATCAAAACCAAATCTAGATTTTCAAAGTTCTAACTTGAGTAAAATCGAATTCTCTTCCACATGGAAGCATCAAAATATGCAAAAATTTAAGTTTAATAGATCAAAACCAAGAAATTCCAAAAATAATCAAAACTTAGATCTAGAACAATGGAGACTCCAAATCATAAAATTTCAAGTTCTAATGTTGATCTACATGTCCTAATCTATCAAATGGACAAATAAAATTGGGTACTTATTTGTTGGCAAGGTGCACTTGCCTATGGTGTGGTGTTGTGTGGAAGAAGGTAGAAGAAGAAAAAAATTAATAGAGAGTAAAGAGGAGAGAGAAAGTTTGGTGGAGATATAATGAGGATGGTTGTGGTGTATTGAGGGAGGAGTGTAGGTTAAAGTGTACCAATTCATATTAAACCAAACCTAATCAAACCAAACCAATTCCATAAAATAAAACCAAGCCATGGTCCAAACCCATTTACGGAAAACCAAAATCCGCAAGTCGAGAAAATAAAATACGTGCCAAAAATCAAATTACGAGTACAAATACGAAATACAGGAAATGAGGGTGACAGCACTAAATAGACAGAAAGATCGGATTGTTGGCTATGCAACAGAAGATGATTGATCTGGGTGAGTGGACGAAGTCTCATTTGCTGATTCGCTTACGCCTAATAAGAATCTGAGTTTTTGATTGAATGGTTTTGTTAATAACAAGATGGTAAATCATCGAGTATGCTTTAAGAGAATTCACATGTTGCCTTGCTAAGAAATGAATGTTGTCTTGATCAAGAAAACCTTGTCATGCTAATAACAAGACGGTAACCAGTATGTATGCTTATAAGAGATTTCACATGTTGCTATGTTAAGAACAAGAAAAGAAATAATCTGCATGCTAATAAGAAGATTTGTTGCCTGCTAATAAGAACTGATATGATGCTTGTCATGCTTGATAGGATAAGAGAAGACAAATGAATCGAATTGAATGCTTGATCATTGCTTGTTGCTAAGTATACTTGAGAATTGTAGACATGTATAGACGGACTTGTACATGTTGACATGAATAAAAGAAAGACACGAATTGAACGTGTCGCATATCTGCAAAGGCATGAAAAGAACATGTCGTCCATCTGATCACAAATCTGTCTTATCTGATAGAACTGCTAGAGCATGCATATGGTCTCGGACAATTTGTTAATAAGAAAATTTTGTCTCTCGGGTGGATTTGGGGGCGCCTGTGTTGACACAAAGTCACAGTCAACCAAATATTGACTATATTGACTAAATAATATCTGTATTAATTCAATACGACACACGACGTCTGCATAACAGTTCAAGACAGACGACAGCTCAGTCTCCGGCTCTCAGTGTGTTTTCGAGTCTGTATTTTATATTTTCATTGAGTCTAGACTTGTGTACTCTGAGTCTTGCTGAGCTCTTGACACTTAGTCTACAGCCTACCCAAAATCCCAAGCTCCACTGAACCAAACACTGCCCAAAAATCCCCTTAGAACCACTCTGTGCTCTGGAGACAGAGTTCGGGCCGAACTCTGCCTCCACACAGAGTTCGGGCCGAACTCTGTCCCCTAGAAATCAGGAACCCTAATTTTAGGGTTAGCTGGTTGCTAGTTGTCCAACGGCCAAATTTTTGAATTTTCCTACCCGAATTCTGGCCGAATTCTGCCTATAAAAACACTATAAATAGGGCATGAATTCTCTCATTCCAATCCATCCAATCTTCTTTTCTCTTCTCTCTTATAAGCTCAAGTAAGCCATACCCTTCCCATCTACTAGCCACAAGCCTCCTAAGTGTCGAGTGCTCAGCATCTCTCAGTTAGGATTCTTGTGCAAGAGTCGAAGAAGTCGCTTGGACAATTCCAAGCAAATCGCCACTGCGATCATCTGTTAGAAGTTGACGTGCTCTTCTGAAGAAAAGGCACGGGTTGTAAACTACTATTTCACAAATAGTGGATTTAATCCTGAGCTAGAGTTCTCAGGCCTGGACTAGTCCTCCACGAGGGAAACCAGGTTAAAATCGCTGTGTTTGCGTATGCTCTTCTGCTCTTCATTTATTTTCCGCACTTTACTCTGATTATTTATTGTTGGTGAAAGAGTTATTTTTAATTGGCTATTTTTCTATATAAACTCTATTCACCCCCCTCTAGAGTTGCCATACTGTTCTTCAGCCTGGACCACTCGGCCTAGGAGAGATTAGGGCCTCCATGTGAAAATAGGAGTCGAATTTGAGTCCTTAGCGACGAGCTAAACCGGAGAGTCACAGCGGCTAATTATGGATTTTCCTATGGACCATCATATAGATAGGTGTTGGTTGGTGCAGAGCTGAACCGGAGAGTCACAGCTACCAATCGAGTCTGCATGTGTTAAGAATGTTTTGCTAAGAGCTAACGATGCAGAGACGAATAGGGAATAAGTATGTTGGTTATATTATGTTTATGATAATCCTTGTCTTGTGCAGGGATGGACCGTCGGCTATGGTAAGAATCACTGAAAAAGTGATACATATGTATTGCTTGAGTTTGCTATATGAATTGCTTGCAGAGATTAATCTGTTACAAAGAAGTGCTTGCTTGTAATCTGACCTTTAGAATGTCTTGAATCAAAGAAAAGAATGCTAATGTTGTTGTCCCTAATAAAATAATATGCTCATGAAACACGCTGCGTACTCCACATAAATGAATAGTCTTCGTGCTTGAAATGATTAGTCCCTTGTATGTTTGAGATGAAATGAAAGAAAATGTTAGCTTTTTAAAGATGTTTTCAAAGAATATAAACTGACTATGTATGCATGAAATAAATATAGGTAAAAGTAGCAAGATCACATCACAAGAAACGTTTTCTCACTAAATGAACAGTGATCGTTTCAGACAAATGTAGCTCTTTGTTCACAATCACCAGTATGCTGATATACTGACCCACCATCAGTCTGCATGCAAGTGCACTATACATCGAGAAGGATAGTCCGAAGCGATAGCCCGAACCTCATCCTCAGGAGCCAAAAATCAGAAGAGATGCCAAGAGATGACATCTGTTGCAAGAGTTGGTTTTGTATATAAAGGGATATAATGTATGGGAACGAGATCATTATAATCTGTAAAGTTCTGAGAGAATGTAACATTGCATCGGAGAGAAATGAGGGCTTGTAATCTGTTCAAATGAAATCAATAAAGAGAATTATTTCTTGTTACCATTGTGTTCAATGCATGTATTCTGAAATATGTCCGCTGCTGCTTCAATTATCTACAATATGTTCCGCTGCGTATTGTCATTCTTATCTATCTTGTCTTGCTTCAGGTCTTGGACTTGTGCAAGCGCAACTTAGGCTTGCACGGCATCACGCCTTAGCGAGGATGAACGGTCTCAAAGAGTCAGAAGCGAGGACGAAAGGACTCTGCGGGATCGGGACGTGACAGTAGTGCACTTTAAAGTATTGTTGTTTATTTTTATCACTCTAAAGTGCATTATAAATTTATGAATTGACTATTTTATCCTAAATATTATAACATCATTTTAAACATACATTCACTAGTACAAATAAAAATAAAAATTCACCCTCAAATACTTTTGTCAACATGATATAAAACTATTTCATCCTCAATTCACCTTCAAATAAAAATAAAATAAAAAATTTAATAATTTGGAAAGTTATTTTTCTGTGTAGAATATCACCTAACTAAATGATGATCCACAGGTGACTCTCTATAACTAAAAGTTGGAACATTTAAGTCCATCTAACTAATAGACATAATAACCCCTGGTCGGGAGGACATCTAGTCCTCGGAGTGTTCCATCTCTTACGTGACACGATTTTGGTGTCCCAGAAATCGTTCGAAAGATAAAATATCGTGCACAAGTTTTTTACGACCAATGCATGTTATACAACTTCTATCAAATAAAATAATATGATGCAACACTATATCTTATGCAACATATTTTTTATTTTTTATATTCTGACGGTCTTATTCTTATTTTCTTTGCACCAAATATTATCTCAAAATAATCTTTCATTTAACAATATTATTTCATATTCATCTCTCTATTTACAACATATTTTTTATGTCTACAATTTCTATTCTTTTTTCTATACAACATGATATATTAATTCTTTCTATTAACAGTCTATAACTCAAGTATGCATTAATTCTCTTTTACCTTATCTTTGTTATGGTATCATTGAACATATAAAGAAATAGAAAGGATTTTATTATTAACAAGTAGATATAAGAATAAGAATGATGAAAGTCACTCACTGATTAAAGAATTGTCGAGAGAAAGTGTAACTTCTTAAGCAAACATCAATTTCCCCTATGTGCCTTCATAAAAATTGTACAAATATTAGTTCAACACCCTTCCTCATTTCTTTATTTCTCTATGTGAATGAAGAAATCAATGAAGACAAACAACGAAAATTATTCAATAAAAAGCTAACAACAAAAATTCATCAGTCAAAAGTCGACAGCAAAAATGTCCAACAAAAACAAACAACAATGAACATAATAGGGAAGAGACTCTAATATAGAGTTATTTCTCCAAGCACAATTCGCTTCATTTGGCATAAGTTCCAATAGGAGTCAATCCATTGATTGAAAAATGTTTCAATTTGTTCGTCCCGATCAATCGATACTGGTAGAATTTTCCACAATGATTTACTTCTAACTGGCTATTAAAGCCACAACCTACACAGTAGCCCTAGCCAGGAGCATGTGTTGGAGTTTTGGCCTTTCCTTTAGAAACTTTAGTCCCAAATCGGATATGCCAAAGAGTTTGTATCTCTATATATTAGCTTTGCTATTATTGGAGATGCACATGTGGTGTGGAGGTGCACATGGGCTTGCCTTGTGGGGTTATTTTTCTAATGGAAAAAAGGCTAAAATCAACAATAAAAGCATTCATGCTTTTTGCTCTTGGAAAATTTATTTCCATAGGAGCTAAGCCCCGTAGCGACTCGGACTCGGGCTCATGAGGCGTAATGTGGCATTTTGTTGGCGTACTTTGCACCGCATGCCCAGGTGCGCATGCCCAGGTGCGCAAGCCCAGGTGCGCAAGCCCAGTTGCGCTGCCCAGGTGCGCGTCCAGGTTGCGCTCAGGTTGCGCTTGGGTGCGCTGGATTGCGCTGGGTTGCGCAGGGTTGCGCAGGGTTGTGCTGGGTTGCTCTGGTTGCGCAGTGCGTGCAGTGCGCGTAGTATGCACAGTGTGCACAGTTCAGTGCACGCTCTGTCGCGTAAAGTGCAAGGAGCGCTGGGTGTGCGCAGTTGGCAGCAGAACGTATGTTTACATGTTCTGGGCAGTTGCTACATGTTTGGGGTGGTTATTACCATGTCCCTAACTTTGTGGCAACCGACCAGTTGCTGCAGGGCCTATATAAGGCATCCTCTCTCTCAAGGTTGATTATAGAATAGAAAGAGAAGCCACCAGAAAGTTTACGAAGTGTTCTTTAGCAAAAGTAAACAGAGAATTCAGACGTGTTCTTTAACACTGTTCTGATCTGCAGCCTTCGAGAGAGAGAGGAAAGGCGTCGCACCAGCGTTGCTTTTGCACGGGAGTTCGTGTCCATCCGAGGAGTCAGAAGAGCAGGAGTGTTCCAAGTTCTCCGACGAACTTGCTGGTTCCTGGAAGCTGTTCGTGTAGGGCGAATAAAGCTTTGAACAACGGTGATCATTCACCCCAGCAGGCCATCTTCTATCTTTCGCCTGTCATCTTCTTCGCTGCTGTGATTACGAAATCTTTTTAGATTCTCGTAATATCATAACGATATCTTTTTAGATCTTCGTTATACTTGCGCAACCTTCCTAGAAGTGTTGCATTGGAACATTGTTTTTATAATTGTTTCATATTCTCTGTTTTCTATCGAAAAATTGTACCCCGGCACTAACAATCTCAAAGCTTTATTGCTACGATGGAAAACGTTAATGCTTCACTCCTCAATACTGACTTTTGTAAATTAGAAAAGTTTGATGGAGAGCATTATCAAGTCTGGAAGAGGAAGGTTTTTTTCACTCTTGAACTCAGAGACGTGGATCACGTGCTTCTTGAAGAGGAACTGTAACACCCAGTTTTCTAAAATTGGGGTATTTTTAAAATTTTATTATTTTTATTATTTATTAGTGGTATTTTAGTCATGATAGAATTTTTGGTGATTTTTAGTTAATTAAAACTATTTTCAAAGTCATGACTTATGACTTTGTGATTTTGTTAGTATAACTTAGTGTAAACCCTAGTTATTCCTTAAATTAGAAGTTGCCATGACCATGTGAGCTTAGCCATAGGCTTAGAACATCAAATTAGGACTTTTAGCCTAAAGGGATATTTTGGTAATTTTCTAGGATTTATTTAGAATTATTTGGATTTATGTGTTTTTATTATTATTTAATTATTGATTAGTGTCATGTTAGTCCCTAACCTAGTTTAGCACTAATCTAGAGGTTAGCTACTAACCTAGAGGCTTGAGGATAGATATTAGTCTTTGATTAAAGTAGGATAAATATCTAGATATTTCTACATGTGATATTTTGCATGAATTACTCAAAATATCCAAACCTAGGCAAGAAAGTCCTTGCCTTCACCATGAAGGAAAGGCCAAGAGACCCCCCCTTGCCATGGCCGGCCAAGACACCCCCCCCCCCCATAGCAGCCACCATCCTATATTAATCCATTGTATTCATTCATGACCATTTTTACATGAATTAAATCCTAGAAAAATCCCATTCCTTCAAACCTACACAACTTGATCATTTTTGATCCAAATCACCTCTAGTTTCTTGCATTGGACTCCCCTATACTAGAGGATACTAGTTAGGGCCTGCTATCAAGGATTTGTGGAGCTTTGGGCATCACCAAGAGAAGAGGACACCCTCCTTACTTGGTATTTTCTTGAGTTTTCACTCAAATAGGTAAATACCCATAAACCTAGTTAATACCCTGATTTTTCTTCATAAATGCATGCATCTAGGTACCATGGAACTGTAGGCTAAGTTTGGTGAGATTTAGGGTTGGTTTGGTGTCCGTATCGGACACGTATCTGTGTTCTAATTACAGTGTTTGGTGAAATGCCACAAAGGATTGGTTTTTGTGTTTTTCCAAAACAAAATATATTTTTGGGTAGCCTTAGACATGTAGGACACAACCCTAGTTGACTGAGCACACTTCGAGTTGTGTCCGTGTCCAAAACGGGACACGAATACACTGTTAAAACCACACTGTGACACTGAAAAACCCGACTGTTTGACACTTCCTGTCGTGTCCACACGAGTCGTGGACACGATACAGAAACCTAGACACGAACCTAACCACCCCACCTGTCCACTGACACGAGCACAAGGCTCTACGTGCCACGTGTGGAGCACACGACCCTTCGACACGCGCGCACGAGACTGAGCAGCCTCCCCTGCTACTCGACACCTAGTGCGGACACTGTAGGACACGAGGACACGGGAAAATTGACACAGAGGAGGGGGCAACCTCTGTCATGCCCCCCCTCGAGTTTGAGACACTCTCGTGTCCTATCGAATATATTGGGTATTGTATATGTATATATGTATGTATTGTAGGTGTGTGTGAGTGGTTCTCAGTTTTCTGAGAACACACCCTTCCCCCCTTCTTCCTGTGTTAATCCTCCTCTCCCTCACTGTTCAGTTAAGTCACTCTCTCTCTCTCTCACTTTCTTCCCTCTCTATGTATTTGTAATATATATATAAGTTTTGTGAATATATATAGGTATATATATATATGATATATATATATATTTTTACTAGATCATATAGTGTCATTATATATATATGTGGGTAATTTGTAATATATATATAGAGTGTTCATATATTGATATATAGGATTAGATAGATTGTGTATATCTATATATATAGATATGAATATATATGTGACTTCCTAGGTATAGTTTTATATGGAACCCTATGACAACTAGCCTATGGCCTAGGTTGCTAGCCTATGGCTTTGGGGCTAACTCAATTGACCTAATGGCCCAAAACACTAACTAGTTGACCCTTGTTGACTAAGGGTTGACCAAAGTCAACCTTAGGTCAAATTTGACCTAGTTAACCTAGAATTGACTAGGATTGACCTAAAAATGACTAGTTTAACTAGTCTGACCATGTTTGACCTAATTACCTTACTGACTAGTCCTTATTTGACCAAAACCTTAGTTGGTCTAAGTTTGACCTAGATTTGACTAACCTTGACTTGTTTGACCTTGTTTGACTCTAATTGACTTAGTTTGATTTCCTGTGACCTAGTATGACTTCCTGTGACCTAGTTTGACTGTTGAGTTGACCAAGAGTTGACTTTTGACCAGATTGACCTAGAATCATGTAGTATACATTGTATACTTTATTTTTACCATTGTGGATACATTGTGACTTGTATTGCTCTGATTAGGAGCCATACACCTCTCCTCAGGCAGTATATCCTCTTCAGACATTCAGTTATCAGGCGAGTACATTCTCTGACCGTTTCATACTTGCCAGGATTTATATTCTTGCTCTAGATTACTTTACTTGATGCTGACACGATTGTTATCACGGATTGGTACTATATGGATCTTTTCATGAGATGTTATCCCCCTTGGGAGCATCAGATACTTTTGTCACGTGTGTTTCACTTACATCATGTATCTCATGCTTCTATTTTCATGTATCTTCATGTATCAGCTAGTGACTCATGTACTCTCATGATCACCGAACCTTCATGAATCTTCATGAATCACTCACGCATCACCCATTTATGGGCTTATTACGAATCTTAACGTAACATGAATGGATCCTTGTGTATTGATTGGGGAAATGGGGGAGTAGAAGTGGATATGTGAATAATTCCAAAGTAGTATAATCATGTGCAAACTCTGTAGTGTAATCATGTATAAATTCTAGCCATTCACATGCCTATCTTGTGCTCTACATCACTAGCCACTTACAGTTCTCTATATACAGTAGATATTTCCTTTACAGCTATCTCTTTTGCTACATGTATCTTCCTTCAGCAGTTCCTGTATTTTACTCTATTGCATGCTTTATATTTCCTATCATACTATACACTGCGTGAGATGTATTGTGCTCGTTCCTGTCCTGACTGGACCTGTTGAAAATATTACAGAGGATGAAGATGAGGCCCTGGTGACTACCTATTATGGAGCAGGACTAGATGACACTTATGTTGTGGACCCTCAGCAGGATCTACCTGCAGCTGAGGATGCTACCCCAGTAGTCTAGGCTAGTTTAGCTAGACAGTTATTTCTGTATTACTATTTTGTCTCACATTCTGAGTTGTATTTTGAGATGTTGAGATGTATAGACTCTTAGACTTATTGTATATTGGGTTGACATTCTGATGTTATGTTATCCTAGACACTTGGACTTATTTTATCTATTGTACTGTTCTCTTTGAGTTACCATCTGTCTATCTATCTATCTTTCATTCTTCTACCTAGATGTGATTGATATTGTTTTCAGTTTGTCACCTCCATTCGGAGAGTATAAACTGTACAGGTACTTTTATATTGTTAGATGATTGACCTAGGACAGCGTTCTACCGCCGACACTGCGGCATAGGCTGGACGTACCCACTTCTCGTGCCTTTACTCTAGGGTGTGGGTCGTGACACATTTTTAGTGGTGGCCCATGCAGGTCGAGTTTATGTAGTGATATTCGAACTAGAGTATCACTACAGCCTGTGATAGGATTGGAGGAATAGGCTTAGTGAGAGAGGATACTCAATCATTGTTAGGATACCTTGAGAGATTCCTGGGATGACCCTTGAGAATCTCATTTGAAATTACGATTTAAACTCCTTTTCCCTTGATTGAATTTGATTTTTGGAGGATTCACTGTAGAACTTTGAATCCTGGTGTTAGTTGATGATTTTGAAATTTTTGTAGTTGTTGATTTTAATTTCTTTGTGTTAGATTAATATCTTTTATTTTAGGGTACTCAATCACATTTATGAGAAAACTCTCATCTATTTCTTGCTATCTAATCCTCTTGCTAATTGCTTTCCATTGAAATGAACTGTCCCCTCTATTTTTGCATCTTGCTCAACCCTTTCTACCAAACTATGTGACTGTATCCCAAACCTGACTTATTCGACATTTTCTCAAGTAAAGACTTTATTGAGAACTTCTAACCTTGACCTTTGATTTGATCGAACCCTAACTATATTCATCTAGTAGCCTATCTATCC
Source organism: Iris pallida (assembly GCA_029216955.1). NCBI lineage: Eukaryota > Viridiplantae > Streptophyta > Magnoliopsida > Asparagales > Iridaceae > Iris > Iris pallida. The sequence goes on from JANAVB010017999.1 coordinate 1,634,072, forward strand.
CTAGGGCTGTGTTCCTAAATTATTTACTAGATTCCTAATTAATTTTATTCCATGGGTTAATTTGATCTTCCTTAATTTTGCATCAATTGTCACGTCTTGAACTCCCCCCTTCTATTTTTTTTAGATCATTGGACATCCTTTACCGTGACTTAGATATTCAGAGTATAATACTAGCTGTTACCTCCCAACAAACTTCGCATGTAAGACCAAGACTAACCTACCTTCATATAGGTATTCTATGTCCTACTGAAAACCGTCTCTTTGTACCCTATTTTCTTGATATGATTTTCTGGTCAAATGGCTAAACTAAAATCTCTACCATGATACTAAATTAATTCTTATTTCAATTAGAGATCCACCTTGGCTCAATTCTTTCGACCTGGCATGTGATGGTGTTCTGCTTGAACCCTTAAAATGCTTAACCTTGTACCTTATCTTGAATGCTTGACCCGATTGGTTAAGGATCTTGGACTATGTATTTTCTTTCATCATTTCTACCCTTACTTATATCTTATGCTGTAAATTTATCCTTAGTTTTACAAGCTTATCCTTTTCGAGCTTGATCATGATATATTTTATTGGGTGCGCACCCACTAACATATTATCTAATCAGAACCGACGCATGATGGTCTGATCAACCTATTGCGTTTTGGTTCGCTTTTTCATATATTAATCTACGTGGATGGAAACATAGTTAAACTTGCCTTAGAATCTTATCCGCAACAGCCTTGACAATTCTCCTTGGAATTATTTTATCGCCCATGAACCTCGTATTCGTATCCAGTTGAATTAAATTTAATCATGACCTGGATCTTCATCATTGGATGCTCGTGCTCATACTTGATTTCATTGATCTCCCATCTTGCCCAAATCTCGATTATCCAGAAATTGATCAACTTAGATCGTATCAAGACTAAAATCTATTTGTGATTGCTTGTGCCTAAATTTTTAATTTTCTTTTACCACTTTATGGAATAGTAACTTTTAATGATTTCTCACTTGCTTGTTAATGACCAATTTTCATATAGGATGGTAGACGGCCCTATAGCCTTGATGATTGTTGTTCCCTTACCTTCCCAATTAGGACACCTTAGATTGCTTGTACGTTTTGATACCATAGGACAGTCTTGATCTAGAATGACTAGTGCACCTAGATGAGACCACAGACTGTCCCATTTAACCTGTCCTCCTGGTACCACTATTTCATCACGATTTTTGGTTCAATTTAGGCCATAGATCTTTCCCACTCTAAGTTGTGATCATCGTAGGCACATTATCGCGACTTTTAAGTTAGGAGCACAAGACTAGTTGTTTTCTCAAAACTGACTTCGCATACATGACCTAGACATGACACTCTATACCCATGACCTTAGTGTCCCACTCAGGCATACCATCGTGTGCTTCATTTGCTTAGTACGATTTTCCTGACCCGAGACTCCATCCTGATTTACCCCATGGAGTTACTTTTGATTTCGATTTGGATTAAGGACACCTTATGACCTAAAACTGCCAGCTAATTTTTGGACATGACCCAGTATAGGTCTACTACCCATATTTTGCTTGTTGACCTTGTATGTTGCTAGGTAGTAGCTTCGTCCCTGATTGTTGGAGGTTTGACCTAGGAGGAGTACGACCATCTAAATTTCGAGGACGAAATTATTTTAAGGTGGGTAGACTTGTAACACCCAGTTTTCTGAAATTGGGATATTTTTGAAAATTTATTATTTTTATTATTTATTAGTGGTATTTTAGTCATGATAGAATTTTTGGTGATTTTTAGTTAATTAAAACTATTTTCAAAGTCATGACTTATGACTTTGTGATTTTGTTAGTATAACTTAGTGTAAACCCTAGTTATTCCTTAAACTAGAAGTTGCCATGACCATGTGAGCTTAGCCATAGGCTTAGAACATCAAATTAGGACTTTTAGCCTAAAGGGGTATTTTGGTAATTTTCTAGGATTTATTTAGAATTATTTGGATTTATGTGTTTTTATTATTATTTAATTATTGATTAGTGTCATGTTAGTCCCTAACCTAGTTTAGCACTAATCTAGAGGTTAGCTACTAACCTAGAGGCTTGAGGATAGATATTAGTCTTTGATTAAAGTATGATAAATATCTAGATATTTCTACATGTGATATTTTGCATGAATTACTCAAAATATCCAAACCTAGGCAAGAAAGTCCTTGCCTTCACCATGAAGGAAAGGCCAAGACACCCCCCCTTGCCATGGCCGGCCAAGACACCCCCCCTAGCAGCCACCATCCTATATTAACCCATTGTATTCATTCATGACCATTTTTACATGAATTAAATCCTAGAAAAATCCCATTCCTTCAAACCTACACAACTTGATCATTTTTTATCCAAATCACCTCTAGTTTCTTGCATTGGACTCCCCTACACTAGAGGATACTAGTTAGGGCCTGCTATCAAGGATTTGTAGAGCTTTGGGCATCACCAAGAGAAGAGGACACCTCCCCCTACTTGGTGTTTTCTTGAGTTTTCACTCAAATAGGTAAATACCCATAAAACTAGTTAATACCCTGATTTTTCTTCATAAATGCATGCATCTAGGTACCATGGAACTGTAGGCTAAGTTTGGTGAGATTTAGGGTTGGTTTGGTGTCCGTATCGGACACGTATCTGTGTTCTAATTGCAGTGTTTGGTGAAATGCCACAAAGGATTGGTTTTTGTGTTTTTCCAAAACAAATTATATTTTTGGGTAGCCCTAGACATGTGGGACACAACCCTAGTTGACTGAGCACACTTCGAGTTGTGTCCGTGTCCAAAACAGGACACGAACACACTGTTAAAACCACACTGTGACACTGAAAAACCCGACTGTTTGACACTTTCTGTCGTGTCCACACGAGTCGTGGACACGATACAGAAACCTAGACATGAACCTAACCACCCCACCTGTCCACTGACACGAGCACGAGGCTCTACGTGCCACGTGTGGAGCACACGACCCTTCGACACGCGCGCACGAGACTGAGCAGCCTCCCCTGCTACTCGACACCTAGTGCGGACACTGTAGGACACGAGGACACGGGAAAATTGACACAGAGGAGGGGGCAACCTCTGTCATGCCCCCCCTCGAGTTTGAGACACTCTCGTGTCCTATCGAGGACACAAGGACACGTGCACTGGTCGTGCACTGCACTGCATGCGCACATTTTTCCTCACTGATACGGCCTTCGTGTCGCACGGACACGAGTCGTGGACACCTCGTGGTGACACGATTGTGTAGCCCAATACGTGGGCTACAAGTGGACATGACCACGAGGCCCCACGTGGCCCGTGTCGTGTCCACGAGGCATGTGCATCTCTGCACGACGCTGTGCACGCGTGGGTGTATCTGATTTTACCCGATTGGGTTTTGTGAGTCGTGGACACATGAAATTGTGTCGTGGTGTCGTGTCAGGCCCCCTAGACACTAGAGGACACTTGGGGCATCAATTACCAACCATAGGGTTCGAGCCATAGCTCGGTTACATGTGTGTTTTTGGGTTTACCCTATTTCCCTGTGCACAGTCCCCATTTCCAGATTTTAGGATAAATTCCAGTTTTCAAAAATGAATTTCGATTTGATTTTTGTTATGTTTTATACTTGTATTTGTATGTTTTTAATATATAAATATGTAGTATATATGTATGTGAGTGTGTGGGAGGAATTTGGGTGTATACACATGTGTGTACATGTGTATATACATGTAGGTGTGTGTGTGTGTATTGTATTGTGTTGTGTGGGGCTGTTTCCTGTTCTCAGGAAATCTGAGAACAGCCCCCCTCCTATTTCCTGTCCAGCTCTCTCTCTCTTTCACTCTCTCTCACATCTCTCTCTATTTTCCCTATATATATATATATATATATATATATATATATATATATATATATATATATATATATATATATATATATATGTTATATTATGTATAGATATATATTGGTATATATAGTTGATATATATTGGGTATTGTATATGTATATATGTATGTATTGTAGGTGTGTGTGAGTGGTTCTCAGTTTTCTGAGAACACACCCTTCCCCCCTTCTTCCTGTGTTAATCCTCCTCTCCCTCACTGTTCAGTTAAGTCACTCTCTCTCTCTCTCACTTTCTTCCCTCTCTATGTATTTGTAATATATATATAAGTTTTGTGAATATATATAGGTATATATATATATGATATATATATATTTTTACTAGATCATATAGTGTCCTTATATATATATATATATATATATATATATATATATATATATATATATATGTGGGTGATTTGTAATATATATATAGAGTGTTCATATATTGATATATAGGATTAGATAGATTGTGTATATCTATATATATAGATATGAATATATATGTGACTTCCTAGGTATAGTTTATATGGAACCCTATGACAACTAGCCTATGGCCTAGGTTGCTAGCCTATGGATTTGGGGCTAACTCAATTGACCTAATGGCCCAAAACACTAACTAGTTGACCCTTGTTGACTAAGGGTTGACCAAAGTCAACCATAGGTCAAATTTGACCTAGTTAACCTAGAATTGACTAGGATTGACCTAAAAATGATTAGTTTAACTAGTCTGACCATGTTTGACCTAATTACCTTACTGACTAGTCCTTGTTTGACCAAAACCTTAGTTGGTCTAAGTTTGACCTAGATTTGACTAACCTTGACTTGTTTGACCTTGTTTGACTCTAATTGACTTAGTTTGATTTTCTGTGACCTAGTATGACTTCCTGTGACCTAGTTTGACTGTTGAGTTGACCAAGAGTTGACTTTTGACCAGATTGACCTAGAATCATGTAGTATGCATTGTATACTTTATTTTTACCATTGTGGATACATTGTGACTTGTATTGCTCTGATTAGGAGCCATACACCTCTCCTCAGGCAGTATATCCTCTTCAGACATTCAGTTATCAGGCGAGTACATTCTCTGACCGTTTCATACTTGCCAGGATTTATATTCTTGCTCTAGATTACTTTACTTGATGCTGACACGATTGTTATCACGGATTGGTACTATATGGATCTTTTCATGAGATGTTATCCCCCTCGGGAGTATCAGATACTTTTGTCACGTGTGTTTTACTTACATCATGTATCTCATGCTTCTATTTTCATGTATCTTCATGTATCAGCTAGTGACTCATGTACTCTCATGATCACCGAGCCTTCATGAATCTTCATGAATCACTCACACATCACCCATTTATGGGCTTATCACGAATCTTAACGTAACATGAATGGATCCTTGTGTATTGATTGGGGAAATGGGGGAGTAGAAGTGGACATGTGAATAATTCTAAAGTAGTGTAATCATGTGCAAACTCTGTAGTATAATCATGTATAAATTCTAGCCATTCACATGCCTATCTTGTGCTCTACATCACTAGCCACTTACAGTTCTCTATATACAGTAGATATTTCCTTTACAGCTATCTATTTTGCTACATGTATCTTCCTTCAACAGTTTCTGTATTTTACTCTATTGCATGCTTTATATTTCCTATCATACTATGCACTGCGTGAGATGTATTGTGCTCGTTCCTGTCCTGACTGGACCTGTTGAAAATATTACAGAGGATGAGGATGAGGCCCGGGTAACTACCTATTATGGAGCAGGACTAGATGACACTTATGTTGTGGACCCTCAGCAGGATCTACCTGCAGCTGAGGATGCTACCCCAGTAGTCTAGGCTAGTTTAGCTAGACAGTTATTTCTGTATTACTATTTTGTCTCACATTCTGAGTTGTATTTTGAGATGTTGAGATGTATAGACTCTTAGACTTATTGTATATTGGGTTGACATTCTGATGTTATGTTATCCTAGACACTTGGACTTATTTCATCTATTGTAATGTTCTCTTTGAGTTACCATCTGTCTATCTATCTATCTTTCATTCTTCTACCTAGATGTGATTGAGATTGTTTTCAGTTTGTCACCTCCATTCGGAGAGTATAAACTGTACAGGTACTTTTATATTGTTAGATGATTGACCTAGGACAGCGTTCTACCGCCGACACTGCGGCGTAGGCTGGACGTACCCACTTCTCGTGCCCTTACTCTAGGGTGCGGGTCGTGACATGAACCTACCGTTCCAGATACTGGGTCTGCTGCCGCAATCTCTGCGGCTACTAAACTTCAGGCCAAGTGGAGAATGGAGATTAGCATTTGCAGGTAACTTACCCTGAATGCTATGGAGGATTCCCTAGCAGAATCATATTCTAAGAAGAATATCGCTAGAGATATATGGGAGTCTCTAGAAAATCTCTACGAAGAAGACAAGAATCGCAGTAAAATATTTGTGGTTGAAAAATATCACAAGTGGTTCTTTGAGGACGAAAAGTCTATGCTGCTGCAGGTGAATGAGTTCCTGAAACTGCGACAGAAGCTGGAAGACGAGGCGATGCCCCTCCCCGACAAGTTTGTTGTTGGAGGGATTGTCTCAAAGCTCCCCGCTGGGTGGAGCAAGTTCTATGCAAACATGCATAGGAAGAAGCTTGAGATCAGCCTTGAAGATCTCTTGCAGGAAATATATGTTGAGGACCATATGCGGGCTCAACTGAAGGTGGACACACTGTCCAAGCAATTGGCTAACGCCAATCTGGTTCAGACCAAGGAACCAAGGAGAAAGCAGGCAACTTTCCACAGCAAGAAGAAAGACTCTGACAATTTAAAAGTCAATGGAACTTCTATCAAGAAAAAGAAGCCAAAGTCTCAAATGCCTTGCTTCAAGTGTGGCAAGAAGGGCCACTTTAAGAATGAGTGCAAAGCAAAGACCAAGCAATCAGAGCAAGAAGAACCTAGTAAAGTATCTATGATCATTGATGTTGTTGCTATGATTGCACAGGTTGATGCAGTAAGGACTGACTCTGACTGGTGGGTAGACACTGGAGCCTCCTGCCATGTCTGCTCCAGTAGGGAGTGGTTCACCACCTATACACCTACTTCTGAAGTGGTTATGATGGCAAACCAGGCACAAGCTGAAGTGCTCGGGATCGGGACGGTGGTGTTGAAGCTGACTTCGGAAAAGTCTCTGACGTTTTAAGGCGTGAAGCACGTACCTGCTATCGCCAAGAACCTGATCTCAGGAGGCCTACTCTGCAAAGCAGGCCTCAGGATGGACATCAATGCTGGCCAGATGGTGATGTTTATCAAAGGAACATATTTCGAAAAAGCTTTTTATACCGAAGGAATGTTCAAAATTCAGCTTGTAAATCAGTCCAATGTAATTAATGTCATTAATGAAGTCACTCATTTTGCTTATACTCTTGAGTTGTGGCATAATAGGCTAGGACATGTTCATTGTAAACGAATAAACAGAATGTCTAGTCTAGAACTTATCTCCAAGTGTGGGGGTAATGTAGAGAAATGTGAAGTTTGTGCTCAAACAAAGATCACAAGGAAACCCTTTCCTCGGGTTAATCGAAGTACAGATCTTCTGGAGTTGGTACACTCCGATATCTGTGACTTCAAACAGTTCTCTACAAAGGCCGGGATGAAGTATTTCATAACCTTCATCGATGACTTCTTAAAGTATGCGTTCGTCTACTTGCTGAAGGCTAAAGATGAAGCATTCGAGAAGTTCAAGGAGTTCAGAGCCGAAGCTGAGCGGCAGACTGGACAACAACTCAAAAGGATAAGAAGTGATCGAGGTGGGGAGTACAGGTCTCATGAATTCGTATCATTCTGCAAAGAACATGGAATTGTCAATGAGACTACGGCTCCGTACTCTCCTCAATCAAATGGAGTAGCAGAGAGGAAGAACAAAACGTTAACAGAAATGATTAACTCTATGTTGTTGACTGCTGGTCTTCCTAAGTGCTACTGGGGAGAAGCTGTATTGACGGCCACTTTTATTCTAAATAGAGTGCCTCATGCAACTTCAGACGTTACTCCTCATGAACTCTGGTTCAAGGTCAGACCTAACTTGAATGTCATTCGAGTGTGGGGGTGTCTGGCATAGGTCAAGCTTCCAGATCTGAAGATTCAGAAGCTTGGGACAAGGACTACTAAGACGATCTTCTTGGGGTATGCCGATAAGAGTAATGCTCGGAGATTTCTTGATATTGAGTCAAATCATATCATTGAATCTCGTGACGCAGAATATTTTGAAGACAAATTTGTAAGGCATAAGAATATTGTTCTTGCGGATGTTCCGGAGAATAATGAGGGTGCGCAGGTCTTCAATGAAGATGTGGTCCAAGAAGATGTTGTTGTTCAAACAACGGTTGAACCAGATCTCGCTGAGCCGTCAACGAAGTGAGTGAGGTGGCCGAAGGACTTCGGAAGTGACTTTGTCACCTATCATGTGGAAGCAGATCCGCTTACCTATGATGAGGCGATGAAGACCAGAGACGCGATTTTCTGGAAGGAGGCGATTGACAATGAAATTGATTCCATCACCTCAAATAACACTTGGGTGTTGGTTGATCTTTCTGAAGGAGCGAAACCCATCGGATGCAAATGGATCTTCAAGAAGAAGATGAAAGCAGACGAAACTATTGACAAGTTCAAGGCTAGGTTGGTAGCCAAGGGGTTTTCTCAGAAGCAGGGGATTGACTATTTTGACACGTATGCTCCAGTAGCCCGGATGACCACCATCAGAATGTTGATTGCTCTCGCAGCAATACATAAGATGGTGATACATCAGATGGATGTGAATACGGCTTTCCTAAATGGCGAGCTGACCGAAGAGATTTACATGCAACAGCCAGAGGGATTTGTCATCAGGGGTCTTGAAGACAAAGTCTGCAAGTTGGTGAAATCCTTGTACGGTCTTAAACAAGCTCCCAAGATGTGGCATGAGAAATTTGACAAAATTATAAGGTCAAATGGCTACATGGTCAGCGATACGGACAAGTGTGTTTACACGAAGTTCGTTGATGGAAGAGGTGTGATCGTTTGTCTGTACGTGGACGACATGCTTATCCTGGGTACGGATATTAGCTGTGTCATGGAGACAAAGAAATTCATCTCAAGCAAGTTCAGTATGAAGGACTTGGGGGAAGCTGATGTGATCTTAGGGATTAAGATCATCCGGACAGACACTGGACTAGTGTTGTCACAGTCTCATTATATTGAGAAAATGATCACTCATTATGGGTATCGGGGTCTTCCAGGGATCGATACACCGTACAGGTATGATCTGAAGCTGAAGCCTAATTCAGGAGAAAGCGTCAGGCAGCTGGAGTATGCAAGCGTAATCGAAAGTTTGATGTATGCTACTAATGCCACAAGGCCTGACATAGCTTTCGCCGTGGGAATACTGAGTCGTTTCACGAGAAATCCAGGTGCTAAACACTGGAAAGCTGTGAAACGGGTTATGAGATATCTCAAGAAGACTCAGACATATGTACTGTACTACAGCGGAGATCCGTCGGTAGTGGAAGGCTTCAGTGATGTCATCTGGTGCTCAGAGGTGGAGAGCGAGAGGTCCACAAGTGGATTCATTTTCACAATGGGTGGAGCTGCTATATCTTGGAAGTCGAAGAAGCAGACTATGCTCTCGCGGTCATCCATGGAATCTGAGTTCTTTGCACTTGATACTGCAGCCGAGGAAGCAGAATGGCTTCGGGAGCTCATGTATGATCTTCTAATGGTTGGGGCGACAATACCGGCGATACCGATATACTGCGACAACCAGGCGACTGAGGCGGTGGCATCAAATGACCTATTCAACGGAAAGAAGAGGACTGTGCGGTTGAAGCACATGGCAGTACACGATCTTATCAAGAGAGGTGTTATTACAGTAATTGATGTTCGGAGTCAGGAGAACCTGGCGGATCCGTTCACCAAGGGCCTCAAGCGCCAGCTGGTCGATGACACAGCTTGTAAAATGGGCTTGAAGGCATTCTGATATTGTATTATTGTATTCCTACCATAAAGTTTTATGTTATTAGTTCAAAGATTTATCTACTAGGCATCTAGCTTTTGGTTCAAGGGAGGACCACTAATCGGAAAAATATCAGGAACGGTGGGTACATGTTCTATTGGGCATGGAGAGGTTACGGACCTATAACCACTGTTGTCTACTATTGTTTTCTGCGGAAAACGGTTCCTGTGGGAAGGTTGGCTTAATTGCCTTAATGAGTTCTCAGGCATAGTGAATGCCTAGTATGTTTTACAGGAGGCACGGTAGAGCAGCACTACAAGGAGTGAAACTCCATGCTACAGTGGGGTGACTCCACAATGAGGTTCCTATATGTAGGGTGCTGCCCAGTAATAGGATAAAGCCTCGGCTTTGCAGGCCAAGTCACAGCGGCGTAGCACCGCAAATAGGCAGTTAGCCTAATGCTGTATGTTAAATATAAAGAGGGGTGTAGTCAGCACTACAAAGAGGAGGAGTTCCTCATGTTATAGTAGCACGACACCACGATGAGGTATCCGGTTAGGGATAAAGCCTCGGCCTTGCAAGCCATGTCGTTGCGGCGTAACACCGCAAGGGAGCCTAAGGCTTCATGCTGGGTAGTTTGGCACTACAAAGAGACGGTTGCCTCATGCTACAGTAGTATGACACTACGATGAGGTTCCCGGTACGGGGTAAGGCCTCGGCTTTAAGCCATGTCATGGCGGCGTAGCACAGCAAGGGAAGCGCAAAGCGCTTCATGCCATGTCTCTTTATAATGAACTCACCTATAGTATATGGACAAAGAGATATCAGGCCGTCTCTTGAGGGTAAGCTTGTAGACACCCAAAATTATACACTGAAACCAGGCTGGCACAGGGCCTTTAATGTGTAGCCAGAAGCACATGTAACTACATTATGTGAGTGGAAAGAATTTCAGCTATGATGCAGAATTCAAGGCTTAGTCCATTCTTGTATTATAGTCTGATTTTTGACCCATGCGGGAAGACTCAAGTCGTCAGCGACATCTCTCCTAATGCATGATGGACAGTTACTGTAGGGAACACTTATACCCGTATATAGAGATATGTGGGGGATTGTTGGAGTTTTGGCCTTTCCTTTAGAAACTTTAGTCCCACATCGGATAGGCCAAAGAGTTTGTATCTCTATATATTAGCTTTGCTATTATTGGAGATGCACATTTGGTGTGGAGGTGCACATGGGCTTGCCTTGTGGGGTTATTTTTCTAATGGAAAAAAGGCTAAAATTAACAACAAAAGCATTCATGCTTTTTGCTCTTGGAAAATTTATTTCCATAGAAGCTAAGCCCCGTAGGGGCTTAGCGACTCGGACTCGGACTCGGACTCGGGCTCATGGGCTCATGAGGTGTAATGTGGCATTTTGTTGGCGCACTTTGCACTTAGCACGTCAGCATCGTCGCTAGGCGCATAGTGCGCTTTAGTTGCGCTCGTTGCACGAGCCACGTTGCGCAAGCCCAGTTGCGTTGCCCAGGTGCGCGTCCAGGTTGCGCTCAGGTTGCGCTTGGGTGCGCTGGGTTGCGCAGGGTTGCGCAGGGTTGTGCTGGGTTGCGCGGGTTGCGCAGTGTGCGTAGTGTGCGCAGTGTGCGCAGTGTGCGCAGTGTGCGCAGTATCCGCAGTACGTGCAGTGCGCGCAGTGTGTGCAGTACGTGCAGTGCGCGCAGTGTGCACAGTTCAGTGCGCGCTCTGTCGCGTAAAGTGCAAGGAGCGCTGGGTGTGCGCAGTTGGCAGCAGAACGTGCGTTTGCATGTTCTGGGCGGTTGCTACATGTTCGGGGTGGTTATTATCACGTTCCTAACTTTGTGGCAACCGACCAGTTGTTGCAGGACCTATATAAGGCATCCTCTCTCTCAAGGATGATTATAGAATAGAAAGAGAAGCCACCATAAAATTTACGAAGTGTTCTTTAGCACAAGTAAACAGAGAATTCTGACGTGTTCTTTAACACAGTTCTGATCTGCAGCCTTAGAGAGAGAGAGGAAAGGCGCCGCACCAGCGTTGCTTTTGCACGGGAGTTCATGTCCATCCGAGGAGTCAGAAGAGCAGGAGTGTTCCAAGTTCTCCGACGAGCTTGCTGGTTCCTGGAAGCTGTTCGTGTAGGGCGAATAAAGCTTTGAGCAACGGTGATCATTCACCCAAGCAGACCATCTTCCATCTTTCGTCTGTCATCTTCTTCGCTGCTGTGATTACGAAATCTTTTTAGATTCTCGTAATATCATAACGATATATTTTTAGATCTTCGTTATACTTGCGCAACCTTCCTAGAAGTGTTGCGTTGGAACATTGTTTTTACAATTGTTTCATATTCTCTGTTCTCCATCGAAAAATTGTGCCCCGGCACTAACAGCATGTACACCACAACACCCTATAGGGACAAAAATGAAAGAGAAGGGCTATGATGTCATCTGGAAAAAAAAAATTGGAGGAATAAAGAGGCTTGTTATAAGTAATAAGAAGTATTTTGATATAAAAAAAATACTATTTTTTTTTGGGACGAAAAAAAGTAACTCTGACTGTAGGAGGATATCAACTTAAATCATCTCAATAACTGAGGATATTTAGTGGTATAATATTAAAGTATAGTGTAGTTTTGAGGATATATTTAAGTTAAAAATAAGACCAGAAATTAACATGAAACTTAGATAATAGAGTAAAAAAGACTATTTTGCCCTCCTTGATCTTCATTCTTTCCTTTCTTCATCTCATTTGTAAATGACTTCGGCCATGTTTGACAACCGGAAATATTTGAAAGTTAGAAAGTATTGAGTTACTAGAAACTAAATAAAGTATATTTTAAGCTAAAATATTGTTGTTTGTTTCTATAAACTAGAATAGAGAATCCGAAGTAATATTATGACATATAATATTAAATAGTATAAATTGTGGATCATATTTATTAGTTCGGAATATTTTTGTTAATGAATAATACTAATAAGTAGTATCTCAGAGTTTCCACCATTTTGGATGAAAAATAGATAAGTCTATCATTTTCACTTATGCTTAGGTTAAAAAAAAAGGTTCCGAAACTTAATTTTCTACAAACAAATACATAATAACTTAAAATTAGGAATACTTTCTACTGACTTTTTTAGTTTCCGTATTACTTTTGGGTAGTCAAACATATCATATTGTTGTTTTGATAAAGATTCCATTGGATTTGACCAATTAATAATGTTAAGCTTACAACCAACTTCTTACAACCTTCTTATAACATACTTTTTTTCTCTCCTAATAGGGAGGTGGGCTGGAGTTCACCCAAAAAGAATATTTTACATATTTTTTTCATATAATTTTTTTAATTTTTTTTTATATATGTTAGTCTACTTCTAGCTCACCCAAACATATGGTAGCCCATCCTAGTTGTAATTTCTGGATCTGTCGTCCCTGCCTGCTAACATAGTCCCACGCGGTCCCATCTCTCCCCTCTCTTCCCCAATGGAGGCCGGTCACGTGACCATTATAAGCCCTTTGATTGTAGGTGGGTTGTAAGTATAGCATTGCTCTTTGACCAATTTTCGGTTCACATACAAAGTTAATAAGAATAGGTCAAATAGAAATGTAATCTATTTTATAGAAATTGCAAAAAAAAAAAAAAAATTGTAGCCCTCGATCAACCCAAACTTGTAAATCGATAAAATAGGATTTCTAGCGAGTGTAGTCAGCGTGCAATTTAAGAAGATTGGCAAGCCTAAAACTAATCATTCTTTGTGAATTAAGTTAATTAGAAGGACTAATTATCAAATACTAGTGACTTGGAAAGCATTGTGTGTATATATTAATAAGATAGATGTAAGGGTCCTATATGGAAATAACCAATTTTTGGAGGTGTGATATTAAATGGATAAGATAATATTTACTAAATTCGAGTGGTCCTTGTGGTTACAGAAGAGAAGCATAAGACTATGACTTGGTTGCGGAAGATCAGTTGATCGCGATTTAATGTCCCCATTTTTCTTTGTAATCTTTCAATTTTCTTTTTAAGAATACCTTTAATTTTTTGTAAGGATACTTAGGAGTGTGTCTTTCTGTTGTATTTAGTTGGGAGTGAACAATCAAAAGTGATTACTAATTATGTTAATGAGAGAGGGTATAATTTACACATTTTATTCTCAATTAATTTAAGAATATTTTGATTTTAAGATTATAAAAGGATAATTATAAAATATAAAAGTTTCACGGTAAAACCTAATTTTTTTTATATTATATATAAAATACGAACAAAATTGGTAAAATATATGAATATTTTGCCATCAATCTTCTCTATTTAGTTGTATAAAAAGAATTATTTTGCCAACCCGTCTTCTCTTTTCGTTTCTTTCTAATATGTTACCACAAACATTTCATTAATAAAATATCTTTATCTGTGAATTTAACTTGAGACACAAGTATATGGGTTATGGTTACTCTTTAACATTTTGCTAGAATACAATTGTTAAACTTTAATTTGTGTACAAATTCGAGAAAATAAATTTTTTTTGTACATAGCTATATTTATCAAAGGTTTGAGATCACTTATCTAAAATTAGTATGAGATATTTATGAATGGAAATATCACAATTTTTTTTTATAATAATCATAAAATTGAGAAAAAAATCAAAACAAGTTCATCATTACAATTCAATCTCGAGCACATAATTTTATCAATTCCAAAATACTTTAATATGTCGCTTATAAATCTATCTTTTTGATCATGCAGTTTATTATGCAACAAAGCGTCTAGAAAATCTTATATGTTTTTACGAACTTATAAATTATAAACCAAAGATCAAAGGCCGACCGGCTTCCAAATGCTCCATATTTACCTAATATGTATTTCTTTATTTAGCCTAGATGTTTGCATCAAGTTATGTCATAATTGTCATGGAGCTTTGAGGATACATTTTGTACTTTGTATTCACTAGCGAGCATCTTTTGCCAAGTTAATTTTTTTCAAAAATGCTATTTGGCTCCCAAAAAATTTGGGTGATACCATCTCCCATTATGTAACAGATGACATGGTTGCTGACATGACAGCTGACATGACAAAATTTAACAATAAAATTAATATTAAATTAAAATTAATAGTAAATTAATAAATTAACATTAAATTAACATGATAATTAATATTCAAATTAACCTTAACATTAACATTAACATTAATATTAAAATTAAAATTAAAATTAAAATTAATATTAACATTAAAATTAACATTAATATTAATATTAAAAAAAATTGGATAATTAATTTTTTGGGTTAAAATTTGCCATATCAGCTGTTATGTCATCTGCCATGTCAGATGTCACATAATGGGAGATGGCATCACCCAAATATTTTGAGAGCCAAATAGCATAATTGTAATTTTTTATACAAGTTTTTTTGTTGTTGTTGTTGTTATGGAGCATTTGGGTTCGGCTTAAGAATCACTACTCTCTATTTGTCTCTAGTAAATTAAGGATATCTACTCGAGTCATCCTCCCCCAAAAAAAAAAAATTGTAGATTAAGAAAATGGAGTATTCATGTTGGATTACCTAATTTGTATCAACCTGGTTGTTGACCATTTTAGGGACTCCATTTGGGTTGCTTAGAGAGTATTTTTCTTCCTCTTATTAATTTCTTATAAGTGTCATTATCAATTAAAAGTACTCTTTAGGAGAAATATTCATCATGCATGGTTCATATTATTGATTGGTATCCGAGTCGAACACTTCTTAATCGAAGGGTTTTCAGACGGTTTCGGTGGTTTTTAAATATGTTGGTTTATGTAATTTCAACTGTTTTTATATTTGCTTCAATACTTCAAAGAGCATCTTTAATAAATGGAACTGAAAAATATATCTTGGGATACAAATTTATAGTAAAAATAAATAAATCTACATTGGGTTGGGAGTGGTACGAGAATAATAGAAAATGGTGGAGGGGACAAACCATCATGACCCATACTACAACTCGGGGCTACAACTATACTATACTATACTATAAATAAAAAAGAAATTTACGTTTAGACTACAACTCTTGTGGCTGAAACAAGAGTAATGAGCCTTATTATTCTACAAAATAAACTTGATCTAAAATCTAGAAATTGGGATGAGCCTGTATGACAGGACATTTTGAACTTATTTGATAATTTTTTATGTGGATAATTTGAACTCATGGCATATTTTAATAACGTTATTCGGTTTGCTCCAGCTAACCAGAACCAGACACGTGTCATTTCGGTTTCGGTTTAGGTTTAGGTTCAGCCCTTCGGGCTATCAAATAATATTTCTCAAAGAAACAGTTGTGTCTTACTAACTGTAGTTTAAATCGCAATCGAACCCGCAGTACACGTGCCTGGGTTTGATTTGGGTCTGATTGGCCAGAATTCTTGTTGTCTATGTTAGCCGAGGGGCTGACGTTATTGATCCAGCTAATCAGAACCGAACACGTGTCATTTCGGTTTCAGTTTAGGTTTAGGTTCAGGTTCAGCCCCTCGGGCTATCAAATAATATTTCCAAAGAAACTAGAGTCCGACTACATAAACTCAAATAAGGACTTAAAATATGGTTATGACACGTGGCATTATTTTTATATTTAGGTTCTTGATTTTTTTTTTTCCTATGAAGTTCTTGAAAAAAATCAAGAAATGAGATACATGTAATCCAACAGCTATTAATGGTCTCAGTCTTTAAAATTAAGAATTCATGAGTTCCTATAGGATTTTTGAAGAAATTATGATAAGCACCTAATACTAGCATCGAATGTAATTAATTTGCTACTTACCGTGCATATGGATCTAAAGACTCTACAAAAATTACTAGGAAATAACACACTTTCGACAATTCTGGATATGCACAGGACTGTCAAAATTTTGACAGTCTTATTTTTTTCAGGATTGTCAAAAAATTTAACGTTCCTGATATATACAGAACTTTCAGAATTTTAAGGAATGCTAAAAATTGTATTGTCCTTAGTGTCCTTACCTAACATTTGTCTATATAAATTTTCATGTGCAACTCATTCTAGAAGACAATAGGTGAATTCGGGGAAGATGCAAGGCTACTGTCATTTGCTGGTGTGAGTTAGACTAGAGAGTTCTTTCATGTGTATACATATAATTCGGTACCAAGTAGGTATCACTATGACGTTGATGGATATCCTAATGAGAAACCCACAAGTAGGCGCGAGTGTACTTTAAGTAATCAACATCCTAACACAATATCGAACTTTAATGGCTCTTCTGGTTACCGAAGAAGAGAGGTATAACATCCTGACTGGATGGCAGAAAATCAGTAGATTGAGCCACATGGACGTATTATTTTTTTTATTTATTTGGTAGAAGTTGGAGGACAGTGGGACCAACAGACATACAATACAATGTGTACAAAGTTTCGTACGTATCGTCGAACATCTAAAAAAAATAAAAATACTATTTGGCTTCCAAAAAATTTGGGTGATATCATCTCCCATTATGTGGCATATGACATGGTTGCTGACATAGCAGCTGACATGACAAAATTTAACAATAAAATTATAGTAAATTAATAAATTAACATGATAATTAACATTAAGATTAACCTTAACATTAAAATTAACATTAACATTAACATTAATATTAATATTAAAATTAATATTAATATTAACATTAATATTAACATTAATAGTAATATTAGCATTAACATTAACATTAACATTAATATTAACATTAACATTAAAAAAAATTGGATAATTAATTTTTTTGTTAAAATTTGTCATATCAGCTGTTATGTCATCTGCTATGTCAGATGTCACATAATAAGATATGACATCATCCAAATATTTTGGAAACCAAATAGCATAATTGAAAAAAAAAATCCTAATATAATTAACATTATGTGTTATGCGGACATCTCAAAGAAAACATCATAACATAATCAACATTATGTGTTATGTGTGTGTTATGCAGTGATCGCAGAGTTGATTATTCGGATCCTTTAATTTGGATATTCTCGATACTCATAAAGAAAAGAAAATGTTAAGTGATATGCAAAAAAGGAAAATGATTTGGACAAAGAAATCGATACCTAGATCAAACCGACCATGGTCTATCGACGAAATCGGATCAAATATCCGTCTGGGTGGTCACTTTTCGGAACAACTCTCGAAACTTTATTTGCCAGTCTGAGATTGACACGTGGTAATATGTCGTGGCTCCCATTTAGGTCTCGTTTGGTTCGCAGAATGGAAGGGAAAGAAAATCAATTTCTTGTCATTTCTTTTCCGATGTTTGGCAATGCCAAGAAATTTAGAAAGGAAAGTGAATACTTCAATGTGGGAAAGTGATTCTTTGCTTGGATGGATGAAATTACTTTTTTTTCCTTCTAATTTTTTTTCCATTGGGAATCACTTTTCTTTCCTCCTCAATTCCTTTGTTATCCAGATATAGGACTTTTCTTTCCGATCCGGAGATTCTGTGAACCAAACGTGGCCTTAACATCATTAAAAAAGAAACCTAAACTACCCTTCTCCCTTCCCTACCAGTCCCCCTCCATTCCCACACCAGCCCCCTCCCATTCCACCGCCGGCCAGCCCCTCCGCCGGCCAGCCTCGCCCCCCGACCCGTCCCCCTACCCCCCTCCGCCGGCGACCCGACCCCGACCCGCCCCCCCTCCCCCCCCCCCACCCCCCCCACCCCCCCCCACCCCCTCCTCCCTC
Organism: Iris pallida; assembly: GCA_029216955.1. Taxonomy (NCBI): domain Eukaryota; kingdom Viridiplantae; phylum Streptophyta; class Magnoliopsida; order Asparagales; family Iridaceae; genus Iris; species Iris pallida. The sequence continues at coordinate 1,652,634 of JANAVB010017999.1, forward strand.
CGCCGCCAGCCCCCCTCCTCCCTCCGCCGGCGCCTGCCCCTCGACCCCCCTCCCCCACTTCCCATCCTCCCTCCGCCGGCGACCATCCCCCCTCCCCCCCCCCCCACCACCGGAGAGAGAGGGGGAAGGGGAGGGACAAAATCTTTTTTTAGACGATTTTTAACGATTTTTAACGGCGGGAGGATAATTTAAACATTTTCGTAACAGACTGAATTTTTTAAATCAGGGAGTCTTTAATTGCGTTTTTGTAATATTTAAGGAGAGTATAAATGCGCTTTAATCGGACCTTGGCAACATAATAAATTTTTTATAGTTAATTTTCGTACAATTCAGTCTTTTTGTCATAAAACGTCTCGACTAGACATAGAATATGGAACTCAATGTCAAATCCCTTTCCGAGACTTAAAAAAACTCCAAAGTTGTATTGTTGGCACAGCCAGGCGAGCATGATGTTGGTGGGGAAGGTGGGGAGCAACAGATCTCCTGGGCATGTGGAGATGAGGAAGATCTATATGGGGAAGTATGTATTTAATTTGACCAAGTGTCACAATATTTTTTTTTTCTAGGTCACAAATTAAAAACCCTTAAAATAACAACACATTCTCTTTAATTTGCATCATAGGTTTCATATTTTACTAGGAAGTTAACAAGGTTGGTGATCCACTTAATTTTTCCTTGACCGATAAACCTGAGAAATTAATTTTTTTTTTATATTTTAAGAACAAAAATTCGCTACCTTTTGTTAATTAATGTCTTCTGTAATATTCAAGCTTGTGTTCTCACGGCAGATATGTCCGATAGATCGGACACGAGACTGACGTACATTCGATGTATACCGATAAATTGGGTTACATCCTTTGTGGTTTTGCTGTCTTTTTCTAGATGCCCAACGATAGGCATACGACTTTGTATACGCTACACCGTATGTCTTTTGGGTTCATTATCACTAATTTCTAACTTTTTTCTAATTAAAAAAAGAATAATGCTATTTGTCCCTCCAAATTGTACTTCCAAATCGTCCTTCCTTATGTGACAGCTCACATGGCATGTTGATGTGGCAGCTGACGTGACAATTTTAAAATTAAAATTCAAATTAACATTAACATTAAAATTAAAATTAATATTAACGTTAATATTAATACTAATATTAAAATTTAAATTAATTTATATTAAATTTAACATTAAATTAACATTAATTAATATTAATATTAACATTAAATTAACATGGACAAAATTGGATAATTAACTTTTTGAGTTAAAATTTGTCATGTCATCGACCATGTCAGATGACACATAATATTATTTAATATGTCACGTCAGCTGTCACATAAGAAGAAATATATTGGAGGGACAATTTAAAGATACGAATAGCATTACTCTTAAAAAAAAAAATACGTCTTCATGACTCGATTTATTGTCCAACTAGAATCTTTTGTCTCTCTCTCCGGTTTTACTCTGTCAACAAATCGCTAGAAAATATCAAGTTGAGAATTTGAAATGAACTTCAACCACTTGAATTTTTTTTTTTTTTTCCGGGGAGATTGAGATGTATCAATCAAACCCGTTATCCCTACCATAATAATTCTGACCAGAGATCTGGCATCCAACCAATGCATGTTTGGCTTGACAGTAGCCTCCAAACCTCCTACTTTCAAAGGCTCAATCATTAGGTAATGAGGATTGGCCAACTTCCTCATGTGGATGCTCTCTCTCTCTCTCTCCCTTAATAAAAAAAAATATCGGACAGAACGGTTTAACTCAAGGTGTGTAGTGGATCGTCCGGTCGGTCGGTCCAAAAATCGATTCAGTCAAAATCGGTATGGATTGGTCCGGACCCGGTCAACAGACCAGTCCGACCCGTATGCATTCGGGTTCGGACTGGGTCAAGAGTTGGAACCCGGTAGTCCGACCCGGCCCTGTCCGACCTCCCAACTGGGTCCGGACTAGGTTACTTTTTATTTTGGCCCGCGGCCCAGCCCGGCCCGATATATATTTACAGGAGTAGGAGGAGTCATGAACCCAGGATCTCTTCAATCAAGTCTTAAAACTATTTGGCTAACCAACTGCTACAATTTGACTTGTGTTAGAAATAGAAACAAATATGGTATAGATTCCAAAATGGATCCAAATATATTTTTTTAAAGGGAAGATTTATGAAATGCCCAAAAACTAAAAAAGTTTTATGTAAAATCCACCGCTAAAGAAACTTTCATCGCGTGCCAAGAATTAGAGAAACTTATCCAAAGCGGGTTCCAAATGACCCTTTTGCCCTTCCTTTTAATTTATTGGAAACACCCACAAAACTGCTCTTAAAAAAAATGTTTCAATACTCCATCTTCTTCCATACGCTGCTCACTTTCGAATCTAGGTTTTCTCCTCAAAAATCTTTAAAAACTCGTCGAAAAATTTCGGAAAGACCGGGACGAACGGCAAAAGTGCTAAAACGGAGGTCCAAACATCATTTTTTTGCGATTCTAAAATTTCGAAAGACCGTCTAACGATAAAATTGTTACTTTCAGTCTCCTCGACGATACGCTCATTTTACGACAAACGGGACCCTCGTTTCGACCTCCCAGTCAAAAGTTATGGCCCTCCAAAGTTTCAGCTGACCATAAAATGCAGGAGAATGGCCATTCTCCGTTTAGAACACGAAAAATGTTAATTTTCGCATGAGGGTGGTCATTCTCCGTATTAGTAACACGGAGAATAGTCATTCTCCGTATTAGTAACACGGAGAATGGCATTCTCCGTCTTAATTTACACGGAGAATGACCATTCTCCGTGTTAGTAACACGGAGAATGACATTCTCCGTCTTAATTTACACGGAGAATGGTCATTCCGGTGTTAAAACGCAGGAGAATGACCATTCTCCGTGTTAGAAACACGGAGAATGCCATTCTCCGTGTTAAATAAAACGGAGAATGTCATTCTCCGTGTTAAATAAAACGGAGAATGGCATTCTCCGTCCTAATTAAGACGGAGAATGGCCATTCTCCGTGCTAAATTAAACGAAGAATGACCATTCTCCGTCTTAATTTACACGGAGAATGCCATTCTCCGTGTAATTTATCACGAGAATGGTCATACCAGTGTTAAAACGCAGGAGAATGACCATTCTCCGTGTTAGAAACACGGAGAATGCCATTCTCCGTGTTAAATAAAACGGAGAATGTCATTCTCCGTGTTAAATAAGACGGAGAATGGTCATTCTCCGTCCTAATTAAGATGGAGAATGGTCATTCCAGTGTTAAAACGCAGGAGAATGGTCATTCTCCGTGTTAGAAACACGGATAACGGCATTCTCCGTTTTAAATAAAACGGAGAATGGCATTCTCCGTGTTAGTTTACACGGAGAATGGTCATTTACAGTGTTAAAACGTTAATTTAGTTTTTTCATGAATAAAGAGTTTCGTTCTTCTTTCAAAACGATGATAATTCTTATGGTAAAGAAGAAGAAATATCTTCTCTCCACAATTGACCTAATCGTCGAAAAACTTCAAATGTCTCCACGATGAAGATGATGATGATGATGATGACGAGCGATGATCTGAGTTCGACTGAAAAAAAACACACCGTACTACGAACGATTTTTGCGATCTCTGCTGAATATGAGAGCAACGGAATTCAGATTTTCCGTGAAGAAGAAGAAGACGAAAATCGCAATCCAGATCTGAGTTTTTTGAATTCAAATACATATAGATGACCAATTCGCGCGGAGGGGTAGTTTCGGTATTATAAAAATAGCATTTCCCAGCGGGTGGCATCTAAAAGGGAATCTTGGAATATTTAACGTGAAAATACTTAATTCTGGATATTTCATAAAACTTATGCAGCGGGTGGGCATTTCATAAAAGCCCACCCCGAAATTGGGTTTCTCAGCAATTTCCAGTTTTTTAAATGGCCAGCCCGTGGGCTAATCCGGGCCCGACCCGAAACTATATATGTCTGGGTCCGGACTGGATTTGAATTTTGTAAATTTGGATCAGTCCGGCTCCGGTCTTCAATATGGATTGAGCCCGGCCCAGCCCAAAGCCCATCAACAATGGGCCTGGGCCAGCCAGCCCGGCCCACCTCACACCATGAGGTTTAACCCGTTTATCCGTGGATCGGTAACTTTTTCGGATTAGACTGGTGTTGACCCAAGATTTTTTAAAAATAGATTGTAAATAAATATTTTTGTAAAAATTAATGTTAAGGAGAAAATAAATTTAGACCGTGTAGGTTAATCCACTGTAGGAACCACTAATTGAACCGTTGAACCGATTTGATCTGATGAAATATCTTGTCCGTGGCTAGTTTTGGTCCGGTTTTTAAAATCCGGTTCGAATTAACCCAGGGGTCCACCGTCCACAGAAACCTGGCATGGCCAGATGTGGAATTGATGAATATCACTGTGGATGCTGCATGCAAACCAATTCAAACCCAAATTAGAGTCTCATAGTTAAGAGTATTAAATCAACCTATGTTTTTTTTTTGTTCTCTCTCTCTCTCTCTCTCTCTCTCTCTCTCTACTTCAGTTGGCAGTTGGCAATGCAAATTAACATTTATCAAGCATTTGAACTTCGGGTTCAAGCCACAAAACCCATTTTTAATACTAGTTATTTTGTGCCTTCTTGATAATTCAATTTTTATAATTATTTTTATTTATATTATTTAATTATATCTTTATTACCTTTTTTTATTTATATTATATTATTTATATTTTTAATCATCATTTCAGTAGTTTACATATTTTTATGGACATATACACGTGTTAGATTCGTAACCATTTGATGTAGCTCATATTTTTTAGTCGTGACCATTATTTATCCTTTTATGTTTTGACGAAAAATGCTACTCCAATTTGTTATGTAGTCTAAAAAATTTTGTGTCTATAGCATTTCTTGATAAATCGTCATGTGCCTCTGGCACCCCCCTTAATAAATTTATTGGCTTATTTTCAACTTGATACCCTCAATTATTTAAGTTTTCAAGTTGATACCCTAAGTTTAATATTATACAAATTACTACCATCAACTATTGATTATTTTAAAGTTGATATCCTCCATTACTTAGGGTTTACTTTTTCCATCCCAACAAACAGAATATTTTTTTTGGCTTAATTGCAACTTGATACCCTCAACTATTTCTGTTTTTTAACTTGATACATTGTACTTTTTTTTGTAACAACATGATACCCTGAAATTTTTTTTGGACAAAAATGTCCCTAATCTAAACTTAAAACTACACCCCACTCCCAACCCTCACCCCCCAACCCCTCCCCACCACCCCGGCTCCAACCCCTCCCCACCTGTCGCCCCCCTCCGGCCACATGCCTGTCCCACGACCACCCTCCGGCCGCCCGCCCGCCCTCTCCTTACCCCCCCCCCCCCCTCAAGCCACCGTCCGCCCCCACCCTTTCCCCCGCCCCCTTCCGGCCACCCGTCTGCCCTTCCTCTGATACCGCCAACTAATAAGTAATTAAGCCTATGCAAGCCAAATTTAAAAAAATTCAGTCAAGAAAAATGTATAATATTCACTTAATTAATTAATGAGGTTCACGGTTCTCTCGTGTACAGAGTCAGACCTGACTTTGTTTTGATTCTCCAAGTGAAGAAGAAAAAGAAGAATAGTAGTAGTAGTTAAAATCGTCGGAAAAGTAAAGTAATAATAAGAAGAAAAGGAAAGATAAGAGAAATGTGTTGGTTTTGGCCTGGCGTTGGAAGTGTGAGCTAGCTAGCTGCAGCCTACAGTATTTATCCACTCAGTAGTAGCTAGCAAAGAGGTGGGGTGTTATTTTAATTTTGCACGATTTCAAACTGTTAGAAATTTTATTGTGCCATGTCGATTCATGAGATGAAGAACATAATAAAAATTGCGAAAGCGTACCTGAATTCATTGCTAGGCTTGATGGATCTTGAAGCGATCGTCTCTTTACTGGGTTCGATCTTCCTACTTGCTACGACCCTTAATGACAAAGGTGAATCCTGATTCTTTGTCCCTCTCTTTCTGTTGATGGGGATGAAGAAGAGAAAAAGAGAAAACTTCTCTTTGGTGGCCGTATAAGTTGGGGACCATAACCCTAATGAATACACATATATATAGATATGTGTGTTGTGATATTTCTAATTTGGCCCCTCATCAAATTAGAATTATCTCCGGTATCTACACATTAATTCCATGACAATTATACCCTTAAGCCAATTTTCAAATAGATCACTTTAATTTGGCTTAATTATTTAGATAGCCTAAACACAATTAATTTTGCATGTGTGGCCCCTTAATTATTGAATAATTCCAACAATCTTCCACTGGACCACATATGTAACCTTATAATTGTGTTAACCTTAGTGAGCTCATAAATTGCTATCTTAATCCTTAGGGTATATCCGGACAATCTCGTCCATTAACCATATTAACATAGAATCAAAGCGGTCTTCGTCATATATAGCGTAACTAAACCATCAATGGTCACATATACCAATATAGCTAAACGACATAGATGAATCATGGATGCGTAGCATGAAAATTATACCCAATGTGATCAATACATGTCTATTTCCAACTGGTCCTCCTCAACTTTAGTGAGATCAATACTTTAACATAATAAAAAAAGAATGAACTGAATTTCCATATATCTGATCAGATAAATATCCAAAATACTTTAATATACAAATGTGTCCAAAAACCAAATAGCACCCAAATACATAAAATACAAACTCCCACTATATTGTCATATTCTTAATTAACACCCATATGAGCAGTATGCTCATGAAAGACCCTGGTGATAATGCTTTTGTGAGCGGATCTGCCAACATGGAGTTTGTTCTAATGGGCTATATGGACACTATAACCATTTTGAATTCTTTTATTCACAACTAGAAACTTTATGTCAATATCCTTTGACTTAAACAAGTTTATGTTGTTATTGGAATACAGTACTGCTGATTTATTGTTACACTATAATTTCATGTGGTCTTTCAACACCGTACTGTAGGCGCAGCCTTGTGACAATTTCGCAACCATATTCCCTGAATAGATACCCCACAACATGTTTATAAACATTGCTTTCATGGTGGAAGAAATTATGAGTGCATGTTTGACACTCATCCAAAATATACCTCCATTAGTCAGCATAACCTGATGTGGATTTCCTGCTGTGTTGGCATCCAACAAAATCGGAGTCGGAATACTTTATGATCTCCAGAATTATTCGATCTCCTACAAAGAGCATATAATTTCTTGTTCTCTATTAATTACTTAAGTAGTTTGGCTGCTATCCAATGATTCATCCATATTTGCTTAAATATCTGCCTAATATCCTAATATGTACGTAATATCCTGACGCGTACATACTTGAGCATACATTAGACTCCCTACAACTGATCATGAAGGAAAAATCTATTATATTTTCTTAATTTTAACGCTAACCTTAAGGCACTTGTTTGAGATCGAATTTGTCTCCTTTAATGAGAAGTGTCACCTGGTTTGCATTGAACACTTCAATCAATATACAAAACCAGAAAATTATTTATACTCCCACTGAACTTGTGATACACACAATCTTCAACAATGTTCATCTCAAAACCAAACGAGATAGTCACTTGTTAAAACTCAAAGTATCTTTGACGAGAAAGCTGCTTGAGTCCATAAATAGATTCTGTCAGTTTGCGAACCATATTCTTTGGATCTTCTGACACAAAGTTTTCTGGTTGCACCATATAAATTATTTCGTCAATGTTACCATTGAGAAATACCATTTTGACATCCATTTGATGTAACTCAATATTAAAATGTACAACAAGTACTATGATTGGTTTAAAAGAGTCTTTCAAAGAAACCGAAGAGAAAGTTTCTTAAAAAATTCTTTCCTCTTCTCTTGAGGTTGTTGAGTTTGTTCCTCAGAAACAATTACCTTATCTTGAATGGGGGGTGCCTTTATGTTGTCTTGTTGAGGTAGCTCAACATCGACTTATAGAGGTAATTCGACATTGTCTTATTGAGGTTCCGAATTCACTTCTTGATCAATGACAGGTGCAGAATCTTGTGCATCGTCAAAAGTGATAGTAGGAATCGCAACCGATTCCTCCTTAAAGACAATGTTATTGACTTTATTTCTCTCCCAAACTCAACATTCTCAAAAATATTACACTTCTCGTCCAAAAAAAATTCTTTATTTTTGTGTTTAGTACCACGTGGTTCCATATGCAAGATTTTTTTATAGGACGCAATAGTTTCTAGTGATAATAGCATGTCACGAACATTTAAAAAAAATACCAACATTATTTTGAATTTAAGATCAAACTTTATTGTTCCCAAATGAACAATGATAAATAAGATTGTCAAACAAGAAACTGAAACTAAATTTCGTCTAAAAGACGGTACAATAAAAGCTTTAGATAAAATTGTCTATCAAATCCAATAATAACTAATATCCAAAATTTGTCCTATTGCATCCACTTCTACCGACTTGCCGTCTCCCACATAGATGTGTCTTTCACCATCAATTGGCTTTCGGTAGATCTGGCAACCACGCATAGAAACACTGATGTGAGTAGTTGTACCAAAATCTAATCACCATGTGTTTCTTAATACTGAAGCTAAATCATACCAAATTAAGAAATGTACCTTTCTTTACACGCCATGCGTGGTACTTTATACATTCCTTCTTTACGTGTCCTGGCTTGCCACAAAAGAAACAACCATTAGCCTCTGTATTCTTTCGCTTAATGCCCTTATACTTGTCTTTAGGGGTGGTAGCCAAATTAGCACTTCAGTTTTATCTTGCTTCAATTCTTCTTCTTGTACACAGTACAAAATGAGCTCATTTAGAGTCAATTTTTTCTTTTGACAGTTGTAACTGACCTTGAACTAATTGTACTGTGTAGGAAGTGAGAGCAATACCAAATAAACGAGCAAGTCATCCGACAAGTCGAGCTTAAGTGCCTTAAGTTTTGAAGCAATATGAGACATCTCCATGATGTACTCCCTTATGTTGCCTTTGCCTTTATACTTCATGGTAATCAAGCGCAACAAAAGTGTGCTTGTTTCCGTCTTATCATTCTTTGCAAATCGCTTTTCGATTTCAGCAAGGAATTGTTTAGCATTGGTAACCTCATCAGATACTGCACCCCTGAATGCCTATGGAATACCGCATTTTATGATCATTAGACTCATGCGGTTTGAGCGTTCCCACTTCTCGAAGTTCGCTCTGTCACCAGATGAACTGTCATCCTTAGGAGTAGTGGGACGCTCAATCCTAAGTGCAAGGTCTAGATCCATGCAGCCGAGAACAATATAAATGTTCTCTTTCCAGTCCTTGAAGTTTGTCCCGTTAAGCATTGGAACTGAGTTCAAATTAGCAGATATTGTAGCAACACTAGCTGAAAAGAGATCAAAAATAAATAAACAAATATGCTATAATTAATAACCAAAGAATAAAAGATAGTCAAACAAATTCAAATATTGGTGAACCCCATCTCAAGATACCTAGTGCATCATTAATATCAAGTCTTTGGACAGTGATATTAACTGCAAGTGGTACTCTTGGTGTAGTGATCAAACGTTGACAATAAGTCATGTCAAATAATAAGCCTATCTTTGGATCGGGTTATTATTCACATGTAAACCGTATAATTGTCACACATTTATCACCACAAGTATGTGTGCAATTCGGCCAAGTATTAACCTTCCTTTGGGCCGGTTAATACCCGCATGAATGTAAACACACAAACATCCAACATCCCTCGTAGACTATCTATGCAAGAGAGGTCACTTTGACGACATCTTGTTTCAATGGGTCTATTTAGAATATTAGACAACTATTGTTAGTCATAAAAGGTACCAAAAATTTGAATGTTGACTAAATTTTACAAAACTGAATCGTGTCCAAATCCTTCTGCTTATTTAAATTAAATAAACATAAATCCTTATGTGCATGCATATTTATAAGATTATTACTCAAATAAAGTAATAAAAAAAGCATGAATTTTAATTTGACAAAATTAAGCATTGTCAACACAGTAAAATTTATGTATAAGACATGATAATGATGCTCCAAACTGGACTCACAAAATTCATATCCTTTTTCACATAACTCCAGCACTACTTCCAAACTCTAAAATACCTCAACTAAAATACAACTCCAAAGTACAAAAATAAAGATAAAACCTTATTTCTGGAGTTAACATTAAACATTGGCAAATAGTCTCTTAATGCATATTTCCAAATATTTTTTTAAGAACTTAATTAAACAAATATTTATAAAAAAATGCACATAAATATTTGTCCTAAAAGGTCGACCCCAAATGAATTAAACAAAAGTTAAATGTTGTTTTCATATATTCTCCTAAGTGCTCCACCATAGCAAATAAACAATAACACATGAGTGCATATGCACATATAAAAAAAAAGTACCTAATGCTCTCTCTTCTTTCAAAAGTAGAAGAGATGATGATTGGCTACTGGTACAGTACGTCGTTTCCAGAGCCAAAAGTAGATTGATTTGGTACACTAGAGTAGCAAATAATATTGCAACATGCTAATATATCTCCACCAAATATGACTTGAGACCTACTCTGGGATCCATAAAGTGGAACAAAACCTGAATCCTTCGTTTCAATTGTTTTAATGCACTTGAGTAATGGTCAGAGGTCATTAAAAAATCCATAGAAGATCATATTTGTATAGACTTATTTGATTATAGCAATCATCATACTACAAAAGGCTAACCTTAGCATAGAAAACTGAATCTTAATTATTGCATGGATTTCATCTCATAGGAAAATATGTTGTTTCCGTTAAGATACGGAACACAAGCATAGATAACTGAAAATCAATAAAGTTAAATCTAACCCACCAAAAAAAAAATCGGATCCAACCTAAATCCTTGTAAACTAAATCAACAAATTATATGAGGGATCTAAATTGGTGGATCATAGAAACTTTGATTGAACAATAGGAACCCTAAATTAAATCATAATCGAAAGATATAGGGTTTCTGAACAACATAAAAAATTGAATTCTAAAACTTTGACCTCATAAATCAAACATGATGGCTCTGATACCACTTGCTAGAAATTTTATTATGCCATGTCGATTCATGAGATGAAGAACATAATAAAAATTGCGGAAGCGTACCTGAATTCATTGCTAGGCTTGATGGATCTTGAAGCGATCGTCTCTTTACTGGGTTCGATCTTTCAACTTGCTACGACCCTTAATGACAAAGGTGAATCCTGATTCTTTGTCCTCTCTTTCTGTTGATGGGGATGCAGAAGAGAAAAAGAGAAAACTTCTCTTTGGTGGCCGTATAAGTTGGGGACCATAACCCTAATGAATACACATATATATAGATATGTGTGTTGTGATATTTCTAATTTGGCCCCTCATCAAATTAGAATTATCTCCGGTATCTACACATTAATTCCATGACAATTATACCCTTAAGCCAATTTCCAAATAGATCACTTTAATTTGGCTTAATTATTTAGATAGCCTAAACACAATTAATTTTACATATGTGGCCCCTTAATTATTGAATAATTTCAACACAAACTGCAAGCCGCGTGGAGGGGGCGGGGGTGGCTGGAGGGGGCGAGGCGAGGTGGGCGGGGTGGAGGGGGGAGGGGAGGGGTGGTGAGCCGGTAGGGAAGAGGGGTTGGATTCGGTTGAAAAGTGAAAGGAGGGGTAATTTTGTCTTTCTTAAAATTTTGGGTATCAAATTGAAAATCTTAAATAGTTGATGGTATCAATTTGTCGAGTAAAAAAGTTTAGGGTATCAAGTTGAAAAACAGGAATAGTTGAGGGTATCAAGTTGCAATTAAGCCATTTTTTTAGAAACAAAATATCAATGATCCTCTTCTCCCACTACTAGAAGTCATGATATGGTCCTCCTCTCTTCTTCCTTCTCTCCACCTTCTCCAAATCCAAGCAAATTCTAACCACAATTTCTTTCATTCCATACTCTTCAACCTCACATCTATCTTTTTTCCCCCACATAAAATATATCATAACTCTAGTTATTATTCTTTCCCACATAAAAAGACAAAATAAGAGGAGTAGAGAGAGGGAAGCGGAGCTCGATGAAGAGGGGAGATGTAGTGGTCGGGCTCGAGCAGAGCGGAGGAAAAGTGAACGTAGTGATGATGACGAAGCTCGGGATAGTAGGGACGATGATTTTCTAGAAATGAGGGAAATGAGAAAAGATGGGGATGAAAGGGAGATGTGATGATGATGATAGGGATGATCGTGGTGGTGCTTGAGGTTGTGGGGAGGAAGACAGATGTGGCCGTGATGGGAGCTCGAACAGAGCGAAGGAGCGATGATTTTCATTTGAGGAGGAGGAAGGAGGGGTGTTGTTGCTCATTTTCCAAATGATTGGAGATGAGAGGAAAAAAAAGAAATTGCTCTATGGCTAGCTTAGTACTAGCTCACTACTAGCAAATGTTAATGTGGCGGAGAGAGGTAACCAAGTTTACAGGTTTAGCTGGTTAACATTAACATTAATATTAAAATTAATATTAACATTAATATTAGAATTAACATTGATATTAACTTTAACATTAACATTAAAATTAATATTAACATTAAATTAAAATTAGCATTAACATTAAAATTAATATAACTTCAAATTAACATGAATATTAATATTAATATTAATATTAATATTCACATTAATATTAATTTTAACATTAACATTAAATTTAATATTAACATTAAATTAAAATTAGCATTAACATTAACAATAAATTTTTTGGGTAATTAATTTTTTAGGTTAAACCATGACATGTCAGCTGCCATGTCACTTTCTATGTCAGATGTCACATAATGGAAGATGTCATCACCCAAAATTTTTGGGAGCCAATTAATATAAGAAAAATGTTTAAAGAATATTTTTCAAAAGCCGTTTACCAGCTAAACCTGTAAACTTGATTACCTCTCTCCACCATATCAGCATTTGCAAGTAGTGAGCTAGTACTAAGCTAGCCATACAGCAAGATTGAAAAAAAGTATAATAATAACAACATCATCATCATTATTATTATTATTATTATTATTATTATTATTATTATTATTATTATAGTTGAGGTTTGTCATTTCATTTTTTTTGTTAATTCTGCTAGTATCAAGTTGTCTTAGTTATAGTTGAGATATTTAGTTGTATAATATAAAAGTATATGGTATCAAATTAAAAAATTGGAATAGTTGGTGGTATTAAGTTGAAGTTAAGCCAAATTTATGTTTAAAATTGTTGTGATTTATATTATTTAATAATATTATCTGTTAAAGACCTACCATGACATATACACTTATAGGAAAAGACTACTCCATTTTAATTGCATCATTTCATGTTTTGTCGAAAATATCCATATTGTTTAATTTTGACCATTTTTATACTATTATCTTTCACCACTAAATACTAGTCTGGTTTGATATATCTCTTATTCTTTAATCACAACTATTTGGGATGTTTTAGCAAATACCTCCAATTAAAATATAGAAACTAGTATATACTTTTACTATCTAAAAAAAACTAGCAAATGTTCTCATTCCTTTGTAAATCATCCAAAATTTTGGCTAAATAGTAGAGGTATATCTTAAAATTTTATTTTTTTCTATACAAAGGAATGTGATAATTTGCTAATTTTTAAAAAGAATGGAGTCATATGCTAGTTTCTATATTTTGAATGGAGTCATATGATAGTTTCTATACAAAGGAATGTGATAATTTGCTAATTTAATAAACTTACATGTAAAATACCTTCTTCTTCTTTTTTTTCCTTTTCTTTTTAAAACAAGAAGAAGCTTACAAATATGTTTTGGATGATGTAGTACTACAAACCAGTGTCACCCTGTCATACATCTCTGTAGTATAAAGAGCTTGAAAACGGCTATGTATATCACTGCATAATTAAGAAAAAAAAAACTACTATTATCTAATAACTACATGATATTATTGCCTAAAAATAAAAAATCGCGTAGCGTATGCGAATGTGACTATTAATAATAAAAATACCAATTTTTACTCAAAAATAAGCATACCGGTGTTTGGTATCATTGGATAGACCCAATAGTCTGGCCCATTTGAACAATGTTATTTGGCTTCATACCCAATCTCATTTTTTTTTTCTCCTAATAGCAATTATGAGTTGAAAGGAAAAAGAAAGAAAGAAAAAAGTCCTTTTCTCATATTTTGGTGTTTTTGATATTCAATATCTGTCGTCTATGATATTCTAAGGGTCATATGCAAATACTAAAAACAAATATCTTTTTTCAATTATTTTAAACAAAAACAACTTTTTTTCTGATATTATAAGCGTCGTATTATTGCAATTTCTAAAATATAAGGAAGTCTAAATCTAAAAATAATTTTTTTTACATCAGTAATATACACAGAGGTTAAATTTTTTGGGACATTCCAGTTTTTGGGATCCTGTAATATCGCACAACTTGTACATGCTCAAATTAACAGTCCTATGTCAATCGTGACTGAAAACCTACTAAAGGCCATATTAGTTTAGAACTGTAGGGTTTTGGTTATAGATGTAAATTCCAAATCCTTAATGTTAAGGAAGTTGTAGCTAGGTTTGAATATAGTTTCTGTTTAACCCAAAATCACTGAATTGTAGACGGTCAATATAAAAAATATCAAGTTTAACACATGTATCTAATGTTAAGGAAGTTCTAGGACTTGGATTTTGATTCTCTACGACCTATGGATCCACTTCCTTAATCCTCCTTTTTTATTTTTGATCTCCCTTGCTTCAATATAGCTAGGACATCTGACGATGACGATAACCCTAAAAGTCTTTTAGGCCTGTTCTATTATGTCAAATGGGCATCAGTTGGAATTTAGTAGGCTTCTTATGTAACACATGTCGCGTGGACACCTAGTTGAAAAATAATGTAAATTAGAATTTAGAATTGGTTATAAATGTAATTTGAATATATTTTCATTAAAATCTATTATAAATTTATTTATATCGTATATATATATATATATATATATATATATATATATATATATATATATATATATATATATATATATATATATATATATATATATATATATTTTAAGATTAATGTCTCTTGACTATGTTGAAATGATTGGGACTTAGCTATGACATTTTGTAGACTTCATCTACTGGTATTGATGCGCATTCAATTGATCTTCACTGAAGGTTTTTGTCTCACCTCCAATTATAATACAATATTAATGGAATTCTTTTTTCTCTATGTACAAATTAATTTATTTTTTATTAATGAAAATTGACCTTGATCCCATGCTCTCTCCCCTGGGACAAAGGCATAAATTTGCATAAATTACAAATAGTAAACACATAAAAGTCTACAAGGGCGGAGCCATGATTTAATTTATGAGGGAACCGTGTTACTACATATAAAAATTCTTAAAGCTGTCATATTAATTGAACTTCAATAGCAAAAAAATTATATTTAAAAAATCAAATAAGAACGAGCAAAAAGAAAAAAGAAAAAAAAATCAAAATTTTCAAAATTTTAGAAAAGAAGAAGGAAAAAATTGTACTAAAAAATATTTAAATGTTCAGCAAAAAGACGAGTCTCAAACTCTTGTCTCTCCTTTAGGTGCTTAGAGAACAACCATTTGAGCTAATTTAATCTTTGTACATTAGTTAGGCGAAAATAATATATATTGTAAAATGTCAGAAATTTTCTATGTAGTATGTGACAATTTTTAAAAAAATTGGGGGCCGTCAAAGTCTACAATAGATCTTAGCCTAACTTCCATGTGTTAGTACGCAACAACAAAATAAGAACATTAGGTCATGTTTGCTTCGCAGAATCAGATTATTGGAAAAGAAAGTTGATTTCTTTCTTGTGTTTGAATGTTAAAGGAAATAAGCAATAAAGAAAATGATTCCAACAGAGAAAAAAAAAGGGAGGGAAATGGTTCCCACACTCACCCTATTGATTCACTCTCCCACTCTCAATTATTCACTTTTTTCCAATTTTTTTTGACATTTTCAAATACCGGATTTTTTTAGTGAAAAATATAGTTTAGAAAAAAAAGGGCAAAAAAAATTGATTTCCTTCACCATACTTTCCACAAACACCAAAGGAGGCCTAGGAGAATCAAAGAGAAGGGAGAACCCAATTAATAGCAAGCAAGAGAGAAATTTGTTAAGTTTAAGTCTATCTTCTAATTTTAATTATTTGCATCTCACTCCACATGTACACAAGAGTGACAACAACCTTTATCTTTCTTTAAAAGAAAGCCAAATCAAGTAAGTAATACAAAATGGCTACATCCAAGAATGGGAAAGAAAGATTGCTACATCTCATCAATACCAGTGATAGACTATTCATGTTCATTGAACCAATTACGAAATTAGAAGGAGATAACTCTACCGACACTTTTGGGTTGTTCATTCTTGGTTGGATGCCATAGTCTATCAACTTTACTATTTTTGTTGTTGTTGGTTATTTACATAGTTTTCTATGGACTTCTATACTCTATTCGTGTTTATGTGTCTTTTATTTGAGGATTAATTAGATCTTGAATATCAGAAACATTCGGAAATTAATAGTTAAATTATGAAGATATCCAATTTAGGATTTATGACAATTGATTCGTGTTGATCATTCAAATTTTTTAATAAATATTTTAGGATTAATTAGATTTAGGATCCTATAAATATTCTTGTCATTCTGATTCAACTTATCTATTAACAGTTTGAATGGTCAAGACGGATCAACCGTCCTCTTAGGACCTAGACCGTAAATTGAACATCTTCAGAAAGAAATATTAATTTTTGAATATTTCTAAAACTCAAAGTCTAATTAACCCCTTAGTTTAACTTGGCCCTTCTTTGTTTTATGTACTATTTTTCTATTTTTATTTTGATTCATCTTGATTTTTTATAAATGATCGGTCGATTACATGAGCTTGTCTACATTTCGAATCCATTACTTCGAAGATATATATATATATATATATATATATATATATATATATATAGAGAGAGAGAGAGAGAGAGAGAGAGAGAGAGACTTTGTTAGTCAGGAATTTGTTGTATCTAGGATATTTCGCTTTAATTCAGTACCCTAATAAAATTATATTTATTTCTTTTTCCGAGAAATTTTTATTGGACAAATTGCGTTAACTACTCCTATATTTTACACTTATTACATAAACTATTCATACTTTGAAAGTAATTACATGAACCACCTATATAGTTTATATTTTCTATAGAAACTTATACCACTGATCACCCCCTATATTTTATAAAATTTATAAAGAAGAGGGTTGATCACCTATGTTTTGTAAAATTGATAAAGAAGAGGGCTGATCAGTGTAATTATTTTCGGAATATGAGTACTCCGTGTAATAGTCATGAAACATAGGAGCGATCACTGTATTTATTTCAAAAAAAAATGATTTATTTCTCTCTCCTCCTCTCTCTCTCTCTCTCTCTATATATATAGCCCCAAGAGTTTCCTCCTCACATTCCAACTAACTTAACTACCACCTCTCATTTGGAACAAAACCACAATTTATATAGCACCCCTCCTTTCCCCCTCCTCTTCTTCTAAACAAGAACCAACGTCTTTCTCTCTCTCTCTTCCATATTCCGACCATGGAGGGTGTGTTCTCCCCGCGGCAGTCGATAAAGAGGGCGGTCCTCCACGCGCTCCTGACCCACCACCAGAGCCAGGAGCAACACAAGCAGAGCGACCACCCCCACGGCCACAAGAAGAACTGCTCGCTGGCCTCCGACGACGACGAGGCTGGGGCCTGGGGGGAGGAGGAGGAGGGGGCGACCGAGCTCGTCCAGCTCGGCGCCGAGGGGAGGCCCAAGAACGTCCTCATACTCATGAGCGACACCGGCGGGGGACACCGCGCCTCCGCCGAGGCCATACGCGACGCCTTCCGCCTCGAGTTCGGCGACAAGTACAAGGTGCGCGCGTCCGTCATAAGAATTTCTCTCTATGAATCTTCTTAATTCTTGGTTGCTGATAATTCATGTTCATAATAATATGATTTATAAAAAAAAAAAGTAAATTCATGTACTGAAAATATTTAGCTAGTATTTTTTGTTTTTTTTTAATACAACTTTTGAATTTTGTTTTTTTTAATTACAACCCGCACACACCTACACGTATTTACGGTTGGAGGACTCGAACCTTGCCGGCCCGCCTGATGTCTGTGCTACTTTCCATATAAGCTACAAGCACTGATTTATTTATTTTTATTAATCAAATAATAATTACAAGCGCTGGTGTCTGTCCGCTGCTTTCCACATGAGCTACAAGTGCATGGTATCTTTAACATTGTTTAAATTGCTAATTAATTGGTGATTGTTAATGGCGTTTTATGTTCTATTTTATGAACTTTTTTTTTTTTCCTTCTTCTCTCAATCACTTTGTATATATCCCTTAAATGAGCGCAAGAATATTTCGTCCACCAATTTTCTTTTGTTGCTTTGGAATCTAATTTGATTTCCAATCTCCTTCATATCGATTGCTTATTATTATTTTTTGGTTTTCTTGTTTATAGTTGCATTTAGTACTAAAATCCAAGAAAAAAAACCTGTTTGTTGGATGAGCCAAGAAACACAATAATATTTTAGGCTTAATTGTAACTTGATACTGCTCCCACTCTCCCACCCGTGGTGCCGTCGCCGTCGGCTGCGCACGCCGAGAGAGAGAGAGAATATTAAATAGTTGATGGCATCAAGTTGTCCAGTAAAAAAAGTTTAGGATATTAACTTGAAAAACTGGAATAGTTGAGGGTATCAAGTTACAATTAAGCCAATATTTTAATCCGTTTTTTTTCATGGAATCGAATCCATCCAGCCAGGATGCGCTAGCGAACACGTATTAGTAATCTCTTTGAACAATTTACACAGGTGTTTGTGAAGGATCTGGGAAAAGAATACGCCGGGTGGCCTCTGAACAACATGGAGAACTCGTACAAGTTCATGGTGAAGCACGTCCAGCTCTGGAGCATCGCCTTCCACAGCACCTCCCCTCGCTGGGTCCACTGCGTCTATCTAGCTGCGCTCGCAGCCTTCTACGCAAAGTACGTACTACTGATGTATTTCTTCAAGCGCACTTCTTCTTCCTGTCGCAATTTCTGACTCAATATTTGCGCATGCGGTGCGTGCACGTTTTCTTGATCAAAATTAGGCAGGTGGAGGCCGGCTTCATGAAGTACAAGCCGGACATCATCATCAGCGTGCACCCCCTCATGCAGCACATCCCCATCTGGGTCCTCAAGTGGCAGAGCCTCCAGAAGAGGGTCGTCTTCGCCACCGTCATCACCGACCTCAACACGTGCCACCCGACATGGTATGTTCGTTCGACGTCCAACTTGGGGCCTCTTTTTCAGTCAATTCAACAAAAAAAATTGAACGAAAAAAGAACAATCAGCAAGAGGCGTACGTAAAAGCATAATAAGTTTGTAAAAGCACGTAAAAGAACAAGAACTTATCTATCGCAGTTAAACCAATCAGCAAGGGTGATTGCTGTTTCGTTTAATTAAACGACATATGAAATACTTAAAATTTGCCTTAGATCTGTAAACTGGTTATATTTAGTAATAGGGTCTCGTATAATAGATAAAATTAGGGTTTGGTCTCGAAAATGACCGGCGTTAGGGCTTTGGTCTTCAAATCACTGTTCATTTATCACTAAGTGAACAGCGATTTGGAGACCCGTACCCTAACCCTAATATCCACTACTATATGAGACCCTGTTTAATGTTTTTTTAGAATTTTGATAATTTATTTTCGGATATCAAAAATTTGATACTCTGATCCGAAACCGTCAATACTGTCGATCCCGATACACATTGGAAGGGTCCGATAACGATTCCGATCGCCGACCTCAACACTTGCCACCTGACATGGTAAGTTCGTTCGACGTCCAACTTGAGAAAAACTAGGGTAGACCGATACTGACATCAGAGGTCTCTTTTTCAGTCAATTCGACAAAGAAAAATTGAACGAAAAAAGAACAATCAGCAAGAGCGTACGTAAGCATAGTAAGTTTGTAAAAGCACGTAAAAGAAGAAAAAACTTATCTCTATCGCAGTTAAACCAATCAGCAAGGGTGATTACTGCTTCATTTAATTAAACAACATATGAAATACTTAAAATTTTCTTTAGATCTATAAACTGGTTATATTTAGTAATAGGGTCTCGTATAATAGTTAAAATTAGGGTTTGGTCTTGAAAATGACCGGCGTTAGGGTTTTGGTCTCCAAATTACTGTTCATTTCAGGGACGAAACTATGCTAGGGTCAAAGGGGGCCCTGGCCCCTCCTGACTTTGATAAAAAAATCTTTAAAAAATAGTGAATAGTTATTGAGGTATGCACATTGATTTATACAAGGTATATTATATAATTAACGGTTAATGAGTTACAGAAGGTATTAGCTTCTATAAATAAACAGACTATAAACTCTTTTAATTTTGTACATTTAACTTGTATTTTTCCTACCAACAGACAATTGAATATAATTGAATAGTTACTAGTATCGGTATTTAAATGCCATGCCATCAGCTTATACTTTCATATGATATATACTATTGACTGGGGACGAAACATTTTTTTTAATATAAAAAATTATGTAGTTATGGAAAATTACTTAACATGATTCAATATCTTTCGTGCTTGGCCCATGTCCAACGCGAATCCTGGCTCCGTTCCTGGTTCATTTGTCCAAATGAACAGCGGTTTGGAGACCCATACCCTAACCCTAATATCCACTACTATATGAGATCCTGTTTAATGTTTTTTTTTTTAGAATTTTAATAATTTATTTTCGGATATCAAATATCCGACACTCTGATCCGAAACCGTCAGTACTGTCGATCCCGATACACATTGGAAGGGTCCGATACGGATTTCGATACCGATACTGTGAACCTCGGGTAGAACTGCTTAGATTGTGTTGATTTGATAGGATTGTCCAGGGTAAATTAGCCTTCCATCCTGATTTCAGGTTTCACAAAGGCGTGAACCGATGCTACTGCCCCTCGGAGGAGGTGTCGAAGAGGGCCCTGCTCGACGGCCTTGAGCCGTCTCAGATCCGAGTCTTCGGTCTGCCTATAAGGCCGTCCTTCTGCCGCGCAGTTCTGAACAAGGTATGTGCTTCTCTTTCTCAGTATCTTTCAAGTTGTCGCTCATCAAGAATGTACGTAACTGGTTGTGTCTGGGGGAAAAAAAAAAAAGGATGATTTGAGACGAGAACTGGAGATGGACCCTCGTCTGCCGGCGGTGCTGCTGATGGGAGGCGGCGAGGGGATGGGTCCGGTCAGGAAAACCGCGAGGGCGCTCGGAGAGGCCCTCTTCGACGGCGAGCTCGGGAAGCCGATTGGGCAGCTTGTTGTGATATGCGGCAGGAACAAGAAGCTGAGCTCAGGTCTGCAAGCAAATAACTGGAAGGTTCCTGTGAAGGTACTCTCTTGTTACTTTCTGAGTGACATCTAGACTGCTGCAAAATGTACAACTTTGCTCTCAACCGATTCAAAACTGCAGATACGAGGATTTGAGACCCAGATGGAGAAGTGGATGGGAGCTTGTGACTGCATCATAACAAAGGTATGCTACTTCAAGATGTCTACTATATAGCGTAGTTTGCAGTATCGGCAGATATTGATACGGTTTGACATGTTCCGATCTGATATCGACTGGGTCTATTTTTCAGTCAATTCGGCAAAGAAAATTGAACGAAAAAGACCAATCAGCAAAGTTATAAAAGTCATAGTAAGGTTGTAAAAGCATGTAAAAGAATTTTTTTTTTTATCTATCGCAGATAAATCAATCGTCAAATGTGAGTACTATTTAGTTTATTCCAAAATTTCTAAGAAACAACACAAGCAAACTTAAAATTCAAGATGTGTACTATAGCATAGTTTGTAGTATCGGCAGGTACCAATCCGATACGGCTAATGCCGATACGGTTTAGTATATCCCGATCCGACCCTACTAATTACCAACCGATACCAACATCGGGGAGTCTCTTTTTCAGTCAAGTCAACAAAGAAAATTGAACGAAAAAGACCAATCAGCAAAGCTATATATAAAAGCATAGTATGGTTGGAAAAAACATGTAAAAGAAGAAAACAGGTAAACCAATCCGCAATGGTAACTACTATTTCATTTTATTCCAAACTTACTAAGAAATAACACAAGATATACTTAAAATTATGTATAAATATACAAATATTTTTTTTTTTTATAAAATTTACTGTATTAATAATTATTTGTTTTCCGACACCCAAAAAAATCCGATACTCCGATCCGAAACCACCGATGCTGCAGATACCGCCGAACCCGATACTGTTCATGTGCCAGTGATTGTTTTTGATTGGGTATTGTTCGATTTTATCAGGCAGGGCCGGGTACGATCGCGGAGGCTCTGATCAGAGGACTTCCCATAATCCTCAACGACTTCATTCCTGGGCAGGAGGTTGGCAACATCCCCTACGTGGTCAGCAACGGGGCGGGGGTGTTCTCCAGGAGCCCCAAGGAGACCGCCGGCCTCATCGCAAGGTGGTTCGGCCCGGACAAGGAGGAGCTGAGGAGGATGTCCGAGAGCGCGCTCAAGCTGGCCCAGCCGGACGCGGTGTTCGACATCGTCAGGGACATCCACGAGCTCGTCCAAGAACGGGGACCGATGGCCCAGATTTCGTACTCGCTCGTTTCTTCCTTCTACAACCCAACAACTTCATCAACTTCGTCAACCTCAGCATCTTAGTTTGACAAGACTGACACTGCACAGATATATATATACTTTTTCTCTTTTTTTTATAAACCAAGGCCTGTGGACAACGCCACCCAGCCAGCCTTGGCCCGGAGGCCGTGGACAACGCCACCCAGCCGCCCCCGTGGGAGTGGGGGTTCGAACCCGCACCCTCACCTCCGAGTGCCAGCGGTCTTACCGGTGCGCCACCACGCCACTGGCACAGCTATATATATACACATATATATAACTGCAATTCTTTTAAGTTCACAGAATAAAAATCCTCTGCAGGTTTTTTGTTTAGTTAGTTCATGTTAGTGAACTTTGTTTTCCTTGTACTAATTTGTTTGGGGAGGTTCTGGTTAGATTGTCCCCACATTTAATTTGTTCAAATGTAAGCTGTAATTTCCTTACAATATTAAACATACTTAGCCATATTGTGCTCAATGTATGGAGTGAACACTATCAAGAAACGTACCTGTCTTGATTTTTCAATCTTGCTCTCTCCATTGATTTAGTCTACGAAAAAAGTCTACTCATGAATGTTCTCAAGGAAATACTTGTGATTATCATGTAATGATATGCAATTATGCTATTTGGCTCCGAAAAATTTGGGTGATACAATCTCCCATTATGTGGCATCTGACATGGCAGCTGACACAACAGTTGACATGGCAACTTTTAACCCAAAAGATTAATTATCCAATTTTTTAATGTTAATGTTAATATTAATATTAATGTTAATTATCATGTTAATTTAATATTGATTTTAATTTCAATGTTAAATTTTGTCATGTCAGCTGACATGTCAGCAACTCTGTCATATGCCACATAATAGAAGATGACATCATCCAAATATTTTGGGAGCCAAATAGCATTTTTGAATAATATGTGCAGTGCAAGTCATCATCCATTATTGATTACTTAAATGGGATAAGGACTGTTGCTTGCAAGTATCTTCCAAGCTAGTGCGTTCTTCTACTCAATTAGTACTTCATTGTTAAGTAACTTCATTACGACATCATATTATTTCTAACAAAGTATGATAAAATCATTACGACATCATATTATTGACAAGTAAGATAACACAATGGTTTAGCATTGAATTGTGATGTAAAAAAAAGGATGATATGACAAGGTATGGATTGTTCAAATTGTTGTGTCGCTTTCATCTTTACTGCTAGCGGATTTGAATATCAACAATAATGCTAAATTTACTACTAAATCTTTACAATCTTCTTACAACCTACTCTACTTTCTCGCAAAATTATTATTTTAATGAAACTAAATAATTTTTATAAACTATCGTCTTCAAAGAATGTTCATATTTAACAATAGACTCAGATTTGTTATAGTTTAGTTGGATCAGATTTGGGTTTGGTCATAATATTTTTTTTTTGTTTGATTTTGGGTTTGTTCAAGTTCATTGAACTTGGGTCGAGATTTGGTTGAACCGGATTTTGGTCTAGTCCGGATATGATCAAGTTTTGGTCATGTTGGGTAAATTCGATAATCTCAACAATATTGTTATTCCCTTATGGTGGGATTAAAGAATACCCACACCATATAAATTGTATTACCAATATAGTAAAAATATATGATGTCCAAAGGAATAACTTATTCCTATGTATTTTTGATCAACTTATGTCAAACGCAGTAATATGAATGGGATAATATATTCTCATCTGTATACTGTACCAAACGAACCCCAAGGGTCTTATACTGAAAGAGATGGATACATATTTGCTTCATCCAACTGCAAGAAAAATATTGACAGTTTTGCCGAACTCAAGTGGCTCCTATGGTTACCGAGGAGAGGAGAGGTATAACATCCTGTCTGGATGGCAAAACATCAGTGGATCGAGCCACGAAAGCATATTATTCATTCCATTTATTTGGTAAAAATTTATAGGATAGTGGGCCCAATAGACATGCAATGTGCACAAAGTCTCGTGCGTATCGCCAAACATTTCAGGAAAAAAAGAAGAAGTATGGCACCAATTATACGTTGTCAGGAATAGAAAAGTATGGCACCAAGTATCCAAATTTCAAGTAATAAAGTTGCTACATTGGGACAAAATTCAAATTTCAATTAAGAATACAAATCTGTATATGCTGAAAAGCTATTCCAACTAGAGCTCAATGCATGTTTTTCTTTTCACTCCGTATATGGAGTAAATGCAAATTCGTCATTTCTGACATTGGACTAAAACTAATTGAATATTTCACGTATTCCCCAGAATCAAACTTACATTTTACAATATTTGTTTCATATCAATTCTATAATTGGCTCTCAACGCATGAAATTCTGTGACTTAATTGTTCCTTGCAGCACCACCGCCGCCGCCAGTCAGCAAACCAGCAAGGCCGCCTTGACTCCTCATCTCTTCTTGGGCTCGCTTTATTTCTTCTGGATCTGATAGTCAGAAAGAGAATAAAAGTGTAAATAGTTAGATTGACATTTATGAAAGAGAAGAAATGGAACACATAACCACCCAACAAACTTCATATTCCAAATAAAACACCGGGACTTACTACATACAACACATTAAGCGAGGTTTCTGGTGAGGTATGCTGTAAGCACCCCTAATCTAATTTTTTGCGAAAGAAGACGTTGAACCTCAATTCCAACAATTCAGTTTATAATGTTAGGTCATGAAACCTTTGTTCAGGCTTGGGATTCACCAATCCATTTCATGTTGGGTAAATAACAAGTGATCAAGTGCAAGTGATGAGGTTCAGTCTTTACTTGAAATATGCATGTTTCACTGGTACTCATAGTAAGAGCACTTGGATATGGTTTTTACTTAACCTAGCCCAACTGAGATGCAGTTGATCACTTACTATTACCCAACTTGAAATGGATTGGTGAATCTCAACCTGAACAGAGGTTAGTTTCACGACTTAAAATGAATCGCTGGAATTGAGGTTCAACAGGGTTCAAGTAAGGGAACATTCAAGTCGCTTTGATTTCTTCTGCTGATTCGTTGCTTAGAAGTACGCCATGATCTTACTTCTAGAAAGTACATGAGAACTCATTTTTGTCCCGCAAGATTCCTGATCTTATTAAGCATAACTAACTCCAATGACACTTGGTAGTGGGACAGAAGGGAATCCAAAAAATGCTTACGTTTATAGTAAGGTTCAAAGTATTGGTATCGGACAGTTTGTATGCGTATCAGTATCGGCAGTATTAGATCAGAGTATCAGATTTTTTGGTATCGACAATATTAGATAATTATTAATAAAAAAAAATGTTATAAAAAAACGTTACATACAATAATATTACCCTTATAAAAAATGTTACATACAATAATAAAGTTGGATACAATAATAGATAGTATGTCATATATATATATATATATATATAAGTTAGATAAAGTAATAGATGGTATATATGTATATACGTATAATAAGTTAGTATATATGTACAATAAGTTAGTCAAAAAGCAAATATATATATATATATATATATATATATATGTGTGTGTGTGTGTGTGTGCGCTATGTTATCCAGACTCTCCACTTTAAGGAGAAGTACCCGTGTCGACCCTTTAGGACATGGGTATGGGTATGGAATCTGTATCCGATCCTCCATGGTGACAATCGGATCCTTCATGGTGACAATCGAAAGACTGGTAGTGAAGTAGATAGTTTATTTTAATGTGGTAGTGATGTAGATACTTTATTTTAATGTGGTAATTATATAGATAGTTTATTTTAATATGGTAGATTGATAGTTAAGTAGTAGGGAAGCTGAAGGGACGGTCCCTTAGGGACTTATTCAACTAGTTGAGTAAAGTTTACTAGTAATTTATAATTACAGGTTGTCTTTTTACGAAACCTTAGTCATATCCCCGTACCCGTACCCAAAATTTGGATCCTTTTTAGCCGAGTCCGTGTGTCCTTCAATTATGAGTTTGAAGGATCCGACTCTTGGATATGTACCTGTACCCGACACCCGTACCTGAGTCCAGGTAACATAGTATATGTGTGTGTGTGTGTCCCCCCATAAATATCATATACATGTTAAAAAAAATCAAGTCATTCAGGCTTCGTGGCTAGGAGACTAATAATAAGAGTTGTTGTTAACATGCACGCTCTATCTATGGTCACAAGCTCAAATCTTGAGTATGTCGTTTTTTTTTTAATTTTTTAAATGACAACCCTACAATATAAATAATGAAGAGAGGAAAGAAATTCATTCTCATTTTTTCTCTCTCCGCCTCCACCGCAGAGAAACCCTTCAACCACAGAAAACCCATCTCCGCCAAAACGGAGAGGAGTCACTGGTTCATTTCTCTCTCTCCTCTCCGCATCCACCCTCCCCGTAGACTCTCTCGAGCACAGGCGATGGTAGAGAGAAAATGGTCTGTTGGTCGGACCGATGGAAGCAACGGCCTTTGCGAGGAAGGCGAAGAAGAAAGGGGCTTCTTGGGACGATTACTTATGAAAAATGAGGTAACTTCTTGAGGATTTCTCAGAATAATTTATGTTTTGTGGTGATGTATGTAGAAAAAATTGTATTTGTTTATAGATTTTTTTTGTCTAACTATTTCAAATCTCTATTATTGATTTCTCGGTTGGATTTGACGTCTCCGGAAATCAATTTCTACTTTTTTTGGTCGGACATATCCTTTTTAAAGGATAAATCCAATTTTTTTACTTTTTACTAGAGACAATTCTTATTTGATCTTTTGAAATAAAATGATAAGATTCGATTTACATATCGGTTTGTAGCGGTTCGTATCGAATACGTATCAGCCGATACATACCGCTACAATAAATTTTATACCTGTATCGGCCGATACCGTACTTTTTTGTGAGTATCGAATCGACATCGCCCAAATCCAATCTGATCGATACCGATATATCGGCCAATCCTTTGAACCTTAGTCTAAACCCGTTATCACGCCCTTAGTATAAACCAAGGTTCAAAGGATCGGCCGATACCATATGAATATTGACCGGGTCGGATTTGGGCGTTGTCGATCCGATACTAAAAAAAGATCAATATCGGTACTATATCGATTAGTTTGTATCGGCCGATACGTATCCGATACGGACCGATACAAACCAATATGTAAATTGAATCTTATCATCTAATTTCAAAAGATCAAATCAGAACTGCCCCAAATAAAAAATTGGATCTTATCCTTTAAAAAGGAGGTGTCCGACAAAAAAAAACATAAATTGATTCCCAGAGACGTTAAATTCAATCGAGAAATCAATAATAGAGATTTGAAATAGTTAGACAAAATTATTTTATAAATAGATACAAATTCTTCTACATAAATCACCACAAAACAGAAAGTATTCCCCAGAAGCCCCTTCCTTCTTCGCCTTCCTCGCAAAGGCCTACGCTTCCACTGGCCCAGCCAACGACCCTTTTCTCTCTGCCGCCGCCGACCACCGCCTGTGCTCGAGAGAGCCTGTAGGAAGGATGGAGGCGGAGAGGGGAGAGAGAGAAATGAACCAGAGACTCTCTCTCTCCCCTTTCCGTTTTGGTGGAGACGGGTTTTCTGCGGTGGAAGGGTTTCTCTGTGGTGGAGGCAGAGAGCAAAAAAAATGAGAATGGATTTCTCTCTCCTCTCTTTGTTATTTATATTGTAGGGTTTGCGGGGTTTGTCATTTTGAAAAAAAAAATGACAGACTCAAGATTTTAGCCCATGACCACAAATAGAGCCTGCATGTTAACAGTACCTCTTATTATTGATTGTGTTTTTAGCATGTATATGATATTTGTGGACACACACACACATATATATGCTTTGACTAACTTATTGTACGTATATACATATATAGTATATACTATCTATTACTTGGTCTAACTTCATATATATATATATATATATATATATATATATATATATATATATATAGTTTTATCTAACATATACTATTTATTATTGTATATATGTACTATCTATTATTGTATCTAACTTTATATTGTATGTAACATTTTTTATAAGTGTAATACTATTGTATGTAACGTTTTTTATATTGCATGTAACAATTTTTATAAGTGTAATATTATTGTATGTAACGCTTTTTAGTATTATATGTAACGTTTTTCTATAATATTTGTTATTAATAGTTATTTAATATTGCCGATATTGCTGATACCGATACTCATACAAAACTGTCCGACACCGATACTGATACTTTAACCTTGGTTCCTATAGACTATTTTATAGTTCGATATCTTTAAATTATTATATATTTACATGAGATAAAATCAGAACTATGGCTCTCACATACTTCTTCAGATCCACATCATCGAAATTGAAGGCTTCACAGTTACTATAATTTACAAATCTGTGGCTTAGAATATAATTTACAAATCTATGGATTAGAAGTTAAAATTGTGGTTTCTATAGACTATTGTATAATTTGATATCTTGAAAGGACGCTGCTACGTGGACTGCGCTTTTGGCCCGCAGTTTTGGCTCGCAGTCCACGTGGCAGCCTCCCATTGGCAGGTCTACCGGCGGTGGTCCCCACGCGAATAGGGGGGACAAATGGGGTTCGGCCACGTAGGCCCACGGTCACGCCCGCGGACAGAAACCGTGGGCCATTTATCATTTCCGATCATGAAATTATTTTATATTTGCATGACATAGAATCAGCACAATGGCTCCCATCATTCTTCTTCAGATCTTCTTATCACTGAGATGACAAGTTTGAGCACATTTTGAGAGGGCAACAGTTATGAAGATTCAACTACGCTAAGTTAATCAAGCATGTTTAGCTATATTGGTAAGAATTGAAATAGCCAATATTAAATTTCAGATTGGTACCCATATTCTCCACCATTTTTGGCATGACGAACATCACAATCAGCATGAAGCCCATCATCAGCCCCATTGGACTTTTCACGAGAGACATTATAGAAAATGGCTCCCTTACCTATATAAAAAACAAAACAAATACTTATGAGCAACATTGTTGGCAAGATAAGAAATATCAGGGCTTGCAATTGAAGCCAAACTTGCCTCATAATACTTTTCTTCCATTAAAGGCTCTAAAACCAGTTCATGTAGAGGCCTTCTGTTCTCGGTCAATGCTGCCTGGACTTTACCAGGATTTCTAGCACTGATATCGACACGAACCTGACCATATGAAAGAGAATGATTTAGCAGATAAAAAACTGAAACATCCACACGATCATGGTGAGAGAGAGAGAGAGAGAGAGACCGGTGAAAAGAAATAACCCATGGCAGCAACTTCAATCAGATGAGTCCCAGCTGGCACATTGTAGCTTAGGCACAATAAGTCAAAGAACAACAAAGGACTAGTACAGGAACATTCTTGCTAATGAAGTATTAAACAATTAAATATTTGAATTCATTTTTATAGGCAAGATCAGTTAGCATACGGTGATCATGAAGTCATCTAAATGGTACAATTAACTTTTCTAAACCAGAGACAGTTCTTTGTTCAAACCTCAGAAGCCAATAGCCAGAGTGACTGGGACTTTAAAGTTATCATAATTTTATGTTGGTCAAAGTAAAAAAAAGTTGAGAAAATATAAGTGCAGTTCAGGAAGTCTTATACACTTTATAACAGTCCAGGTCAAAGCAGCTCTTTAAAAAGCACCATATAACTAATGATTCCATTTGAAGATGAATCATATAATAGGTTATGTGAGAATACTTGCACTGATATTGAGAGTGATTCTGGGAGCAAAAAACTTTTCCAATATTTTATATTATGTCATATCCTTTTCACAGAAATACATGCTTCACGTGATACAGTACTCTGTGGAAGTAATATAGCAAAGAAAATAAACAAAGAAAGTGGCCAGGCGATAAACACAGAATTTTATAGAATACTCCATTCTAAGGAGGCATGATTTCATTTGATAAATACAGTTTACTGTTGGCCGCTTCAATGAATCAGATTAGAATTGTCAAATAGACTAATGACTACTGTAACTAGGTTCTCACTTCAATTAATAAAACAGTTAGACTGCAATTAATAAAACATGTAGACTGCTTATGCAGTATCATTTTTTTGAAAGCAAAGTTAACATTAATACTAAATATTAAAGTTATTCCTAGTATTTTAATCACAACTAATATAAAGTAGTAAAATCAAATGCAAGTCTCAGTACTGAATAGTAAACACCGAGTAATAGGGCAGAATAAGGAACTTCTTAGCAACCTAAAGGCAAACTTTGCCACCATGCAATGGAAAAACACCTTATTAGCCAAACAGTTTAAGTTCAATGCTTATGCAATCATTGAGAACCAAGATAAATATATTAAGATATGTGACAAGGAACTGCTTTCGTTGAGGGTCAACAAAAAAAGTATAACACTTGAAGCATGTTACCAGATTAGTATAATGTAAAACTATATATCAACAATTGTTTCTATCAAAGTGCATTATTTTCGAAACTAAATTCATATAAATTCTCCTTTTTATCATTCACGTGACTTCTTGCTCATTGTCTTTACTCTTTAGTATCTAGTTGTCTGCTGCTCTTTGAAGTGACCTATTTTCCTCATTTTATTGATACAAATAAGTCTATATTGTTTATACATGCTAGTAGCCAATATGACCAGGCAGTTTACTATGTGGCATATAGTTTAACAAGAAATTCCAATAAGGATTAATTCAACAACTACATTATCAACTTCAGTAAAAACAAATGACACAGATAGAAATTTGACGAAAATAAATGAAACTGTTGGTATATTAGACTGTATTAAGGGGTTTTATGTAAGATGGAGGGTTGTAAGGCTATATATAGCCAAGAGATTATCAATAAACAAATTTATTACTCCTAATATTCTACCTGGTATCAGCCTAGCCGCCACTCCTACTCCCAAACCCTAGCCGCCGCCACCGCTCCCAAACCCTAGCAGCCACCGCCGCCGCCGCGCAGCTCGCCCGCAACCGCGAAGCCGCGACTCCCGCGGAGCCTACTGGAGCTTTCTGCCGCGGTTCCCGGCGTCTCCTGCGGGTCGTTCCGGGCATTGACATCGAAGGCCTAGATCCGATAGGGAAGAGACATGATCGGGTCTAGGAGAGGACGAACGTGAATCATGGGACGGGTGTGAGGTGATCGAAGAAGAGGATCGATGGAGGAGATCATCAAGAAGTTGGACTCTGCGGAGGTCGCAACGTTGATGAAGCTGATGAAACTGTCGGCTGGTGAGAGCGCGAGACGAACACTGACGAAGTTGAAGCTTCCCTCCATCGATATGAAGCTTGATGGACCGACTACCTACATAAGTTGGTCACGGCGGGTGAGGAGAACCCTCGCAGGGAAGAAACTGGAGGGTTTCTTGTCAGGAGAGAAGACAGAGCCGGATGAGAGCTCGGCAGGACACGACGAGTGGAAGTTCATTCATATGATGATATACATTTGGCTCCTCAATTCTTTAGTCCAGTCGATCACCGCCACAGTGGATAGCCTTGAGATGGTGAAAGACGTGTGAAAGAAATTGAGAAAAACCTACGATGGTGTGAAAAATAACTTGAGGGTTTTCCAGATAAAGGGAGAGATCGACGATACCGTACAAGAGAAAAAGACGGTCTAGGAGTATGCCACAAAGTTGGAGCGTCGGTGGTTGGATTACGATCACTCCTCAGATCGGACGAGCTGCGAGGACCCGAAGTGTAAGAAGAGACAGGTATGTATGCAAAATTTCTTAAGGGATTGGCTGCATTGTTTGCTCAGAGGACAGCACTACTTCTAGCCCAACCGAAGATCCTTACACTTGAGAAGGCTATTTCGGCCATGATCCACGAGAAGACTCGCATCAAGCTGCAGGCAGGGACAGACGGTCCTACTGAAGTGAAGTCAGCACTGACAGTTGCCAATTCAGGTGGCACAGGACCTAAGCAAGAGCCCCGACAGTACTACAACTGCAGGGAGGTGGGTCATCTGAGATTCATGTACCAAACCACCCAAGAAAGAGATTCATGTAGTGGACATGGACAGTTTCAAGGACGTAGCCGTGGTCGTGGGGGTCGATGTGGTGGTCGAGGAGGTAATCAGACGAACCTACTGGTAGCAGAAAGCGAGGAGGGAGCTGATGGTGCCTATACTGAGGAGGATCAGGCACTGCTGGACATGCTGAAGGTATTCAGGAGGAAGCAGAGAGCGTCACACGATGGAGACAGGAGGAGTAGGACCGAGGAGGCATCCACCTCATTCTTCGTCAGAGGCAACGCTGCCATTCCATCCATCGGAAGGTAATGATGACTCACTCGCCTTTGCATCTATATCTTCCCTTAGATCGTCGGACTGGATTGTCGATTCGGGTGTGTCTCGACACGTGACATGGAATACTAGTGAGTTCTCTTCCTATACTCACATAGCATCGACGGACAACATTCATACAGCCGATGGTACTTTCCAGCCAGTGGTCGTAAGGATACTGTCGATTGTACAGGTTCAGTAAAATTATCTAATGGTTTGCATGCTCGTTCTTTTTCAGTCAGTCTTTTGTTCATTAGTTCTATAATCCTCCAACTAAAATGCATTATCTCTTTTGATATTCCTAAGGTCATCTTCCAGGAGAAGGTGACGGGACGAAGACTTGGGACTGGCACTTGGCATGATGGACTGTGGTACCTGGATCGGGAAGGGCTGGATTCAGCATTGGTGTCTGTGAGAGAGAGGGTAGGAATGAGAGGACCGAAGATGAGTGCCGAGGATACACTGATACTCCAACACATACGGTTGGAGCACTCCTCTTTTGGTATTTTAAGTAGATTGTATCCATCTATTTATGAGAAAGCAAATAAGGAGAAACTAGTATATGATGCATGTGATTTAGACAAACTTACTAAGAGCTCATATGTTAGTACGGGCCATAGGAGCTTTTCTGTTTTTTATATTATACATTCTAATGTTTGGGGGCCGTGTGCCACAACTACTATGAATGGTTACAAGTATTTCGTTTCTTTTATTGATTCTTCCTCTCGTGTCACCTGGCTGTATTTGATGAAGAATAAGAGTGATATTTTTGCCTGTTTTCGGGACTTTCATAAACATGTCCAGACTTAGTACAGAGCAGTAGTGAAGATACTGAGGTCTGATAATGGGGCAGGTATACCAACAAAGCACTTGAGGAATACCTATCAGCCTACGGGATACAGCATCAGACCACCTGTGCATACACATCAACACAGAATGGAGTGGCAGAAAGGAAGAACAGACACCTTCGGGAGGTGGCAAAGAGCATGATGATCGCCATAAATGTCCCGCAGAGTCTGTGGGGGCATGCAGTATTGACAGCAGCTCAACTGATCAACAGGTTGCCCTCGAAGGTACTGGAATGGAAGTCTCCATGTGAAATATTACAAGGAAATAATAGTGGAACACTCCCGCTGAAGGTGTTTGGCTGTAAATATTTTGTGAAAGACAGCAGACCGTCTGTTGGAAAACTTGACCCGAGAGCAGTCAAGTGTGTATTCGTGGGCTATTCGGCGACTCAGAAGGAGTAAGTGTGCTGGAGCCCAGTAGAGAAGAAGAGGTTTGTGAGCATTGATGTTTACTTCAGGGAGCATGAGCCATACTACCGTCATGAGGGAACCTCATCCATGGACAATTCACCTGATATTGAGAGTATGAGGTGAGAGAGAGATTGGTGAGAGTGTGATGACCGATTTAGGAGTATGGCATGGAGGAACGGTTGATGAGAAATAGGAGAGTGAAGAGGAATAAGAGGAGGAGATGAGAGGTTTAGGCCCACGACTCAGGGGGAGTTACTTACCTGCAGCGGAAAAGGAAAACAAACTGCAGGACCAGTACCTATAGTGCCAGTGCCAAATCCCTTGCATGCGTCCGTCTCGACTCCCGAGACACCTACACCACCACCTGATTCTCCTTCAGGTGATATCATTCTTCCTACTCCTCCCACACGATTATCAGTACGGAGGACCACTCGCAGCAATACAGAAAATCCTCCTGATAGATATGGTTGGGACCTTACTCAGTTCGTTTCATATGATAACATCTTTTCTTCTCATGGAGCATTCATTGCGTCTTTGGATAGTATTCCTGTATATAACAATAGACAGGTTGCCAAAAACGATCCAAAATAAAAAGCGACGATGTAAGAGTTAGGGGCTCTTGAGAAGAACCACACTTGGAAACTGGTAAAACTGCCAGAGGGGAAGAGGACAGTCGAATGCAAATGGGTCTTTACTGTGAAGCAGAACCCAGATGAACAGGTTGAGCGCTACAAGGCTCGACTCGTGACAAAAGGATACAGTCAGACGTACAACATTGACTACGACAAGACCTTTGCACCAGTGACGAAGATGAGCACCGTCAGAACCCTAATTTCTTTGGCAGCGAATGGTGGATGGAAGCTGCACCAACTGGATGTGAAGAATGCGTTTCTTCATGAGGTTCTAGTTGGGGAGGTGCACACGAAGATACCACCAGAATTCTGCACCGGTAAGACAGTAGGCAAAGTCTGCAGGTTGAAGAAGTCCCTCTATGGAATGAAACAGTCTACTCGAGCGTGGTTTGACAAATTCAGGAGGGCAATGATAGGGATGAGATATCGGCAGATCAATGCCGATCGGACTGTGTTCTTCCGTTGGAATGTAGGCCACATCACCATGCTTGCGGTGTATGTGGTCCATATAATTATCACAGGAGATGATGAGCAGGAGATTACCCGACTCAAGGGGAAGCTTGACAAGGAGTTCGAGGTGAAGGACCTTGGCCTTCTTCGGTACTTCCTTGGGATTGAGATTGCTCGAGGAGCAGAGGAGATTGTTCTTTCTCAGAGGAAGTATGCGTTGGACCTTCTCACAAAGACAGGAATATTGGGATGCAAACCTGCAGCGACGCCGATCAATCAGAGGTTCAAGCTGAGTGCTAAGGCTGGAGAACCAGTTGACCAGGACAGATACCAGAGACTGGTAGACAAGTTGATCTATTTGAGCCACATACATCCTGATATCTGCTTTGCAGTGAGTGTAGTGAGCCGCTACATGCATGACCCTAGGAAGGGTCATATGGATGCATTGTACCAGATTCTGAGATACTTGAAGGGTGCCCTCAGAAAGGGGCTGATATTCAGAAAAAATGATCATGTGAGTATCGAGGGCTACTGTGACTCTGACTGGGCTAGCTGTGCTGATGACAGGAGGTCTACCTCTGGCCATTGCATATTTGTATGAGGCAACTTGATCTCTTGGAGGAGTAAGAAGCAGTCATTAGTGGCCAGATCGACAGCTGAAGCGGAGTACAAAGCAATGGTCTTGGGAGTTGCAGAGCTGCTATGGCTGAAGAGTATGCTGGTGGAGCTGAAGCTGGATCAAGGAGCCAAGATGAAACTGTGGTGTGACAACCAGTAAGCCATCAGTATCGTCAACAATCCAGTACAACATGACAGGACTAAACACATCGAGATCGATAGGTTCTTCATCAAGGAGAAGTTAGACAATGAATTACTGGAGCTAGACCACGTTCCAACCAAGGATCAGGTAGCAGACAGTCTGACTAAGGGACTTAGCTCTGGAGATATGATTAGAGGATGTGCTTAGTGAATATATTTCGCCCATCTTGAGGAGGAGGGTTGGTATATTAGAATGTATTAAGGGATTTTATGTAAGATGAGGGTTGTAAGGCTATATATAGCCAAGAGATTATCAATAAACAAATTTATTACTCCTAATATTCTACAAAAACTTATATGGTGCAAATGCAAAAGTATATATAAAACATTAAATATGTAGGATACAATGAAAAATATCCATCTGGTCTAACATAAGAAACCGTTTGACCACCATTGAGTATCACTTTGGTATTAGAAATCTTTGCAGGTATTCCAAAGCCCTTTGATCCACCACCTGTCAAAGAACAGTACATATTTAACTTTAGGCACGCATGATAGTTGCAAAAATCAATTAATACCCAAAAATCAACACCAATATTTTTTTTGACATACATTTATGCACGGCTGCACATATAGGATGTTCTCAAAGTACCATTCCCATTGCATGATGCAAGACCAATAATATCTATAAATGGCCTTTTCCATAACACGTACAGGAAATAGCAGTGCTATGGAACAATATCCACTAAGAAAGGACTTATGATTTAGGTGACACTAGGTTTTCCCAAAAGTATATAGGGGGAAGCAGAAGTAGGAAAACTAATCCAAAGCAGTCTAAAGTGCCTATGGCTGAGTTTGAGAAAATAAACAAGTCCCAGAATGTCAAGATGTTTTTTGGAACATTTAATGTGCAATATAGTGCCAATTACCCGCTAACCTGGCTGTAGTTAAAAATTGGTCTTATATTTTTAAAATGCCAATAAACAATAAAGACCTGAAGGCTCCAACCACCTCTCGAACAACCATACCACATTAAACTTTTGGGAACATTACAAGTTGCATGGCCAAGTTAGCCTTCATAAAGATCATAGTGAAAAAGTTTGATGCAAAATTTTGCTGCAACCATCTTGGATACCGAGTTGAATTTAAGCAAACTAAGCGAATACATAAAGGCAGACAGATCTGTACAGTGTTTATATCATATTGGTTTATATCAAACTTTCTCATGCATAAACTTGCACTGCACACACACAACTGAAGAATTTTAATTAGGGAAGAATGCGCGATATTAACCCAAAGTAATCCTACAAGGAATTTTAGGTCTTTTACGAAATTTAATACAATTTTGAGTTTGTAGTATAGTGTTTTTCAAGTGAGAGTGAAATATATAGGAACGAAGTAGCTTTTCTTATTAGAATCACAAGATGTTAGGAAGTTTTTATGGGATTCCCTACTATTGCATATGAACAACAAATACAGAATTTGATTGTACAATTCCTCTTACTTTCATTAACTAGTTTATAGTCTTATAGTTAGAAGAAGCCACAAATTTCCATCAAACTCCACACAAACTTACCAAAATATTCTCCGAATATAATGACCAAATCGTTAAACTCTCATAGTCTAGCTATATAAGCACATTCATAAGGAGAATTAAAATACCCACTTCTAAGAAAACAATTTTTAACAGTTTGTCCCCAAATATTTAACAAATTAATTCTAAACTTTCAATTAAAGTACCCACTTATGAAAGAACAGATTTTTCAGTCTCCTACTCCCATCAACTAGTTTAACATGACAATTCCCATCAAAATCTACACAAACTTCCGAAAAATTTCTTGATATAACGATCAAATCACTCAACTCTCAGAATCCAGCCATATAATCACATCCATGAGCTATATCAAAATGCCCAGTTCTCAAAATCCAATCTTGCACAATTCCCCCCGAACTATTTACAAAAAGATCCCAACTTGTACAAACCCAGATCTCAATTTCAACAAAAATCTAGAAAAAATACACAAAGATCAGGACTTTTTTTCACCTTCCAGCTTCACACGGCCAGTAATGGTGTACCCATCGGCGGACCTGGACGTAAATTAGAAATTGCAAGTCAGAAACCCTAATTTTGCAAAATGAGGAAAAAGAGGAGAATATGGAAAAGAGAGAGGATCGGATCTTACGCGTAGCTGCTAGCGACGGCGGAAGGGAGGAGGACGCTTGAGCATGAGAGGAGAAGGAGGAGAGCGGTGATCTCACCGGTCGTCGCCATGGTTTCTTTGGAGAGGGAAGAAAAAGAAGGACTTGGTTCTCTCCCTCTTTTATGGGCTTTTTATGGAATTTATTAATCTACTCATCACTTTGGATGTTTTTTTTTTTTTTTGGGGATTCATATAGTTGTGAAAGAACCGATTAATATAATTATTAAATTCTATGACAAGAATATGAATTTGAGTTATTACTAAAATAAGTCTAACGCGCTCACGTGGAAAGCAGCACGGACACACAGAATCGGCATGATTCGAACATCCCAACCGTAAGGACGTGCAGGTGTGTGTGGGTTGTAATTAAAATAAAATCTATTTCTAATTCCAAATTTTCGATAAGTTAACGTTATATAGGTCCGGACTTCCCATGAGGCCTATGAGACGTCTGCCTTAGGTCCAAAATTTTAGAATGCACCAAAAATTATTATATAATGTATATAAGTTCAATTCTGAACAAAAGCCTACACTCATTCTAATCATTTTAGTCCACTAATTTTATTTTGCTATAGGATATCTAAACGTCACATATAAGAATACAAAAAGACAAGTCAATTAGTTATACTAAAGTAAAATATGGTACAGTCGTTGTCAAAATTCCTTCCCCGTCAATCTATCAGTCAACGCTCTCAATCTCCTCTTCCCTTTCGTGGCTCTGTGTGTGTGTGTGCGCGCGCGTGCGTTCGTGTGCGTGTGTATTTCTTGGAGGTAATTGAACAACAACACAACTATTGGACACTCGAACATTGTATATTATTTTTTGGTGTGGAACATCTTCAATTTTATTATTATTTAGTATGACATATATTGTTTTGGATATTATATTATATTTATTGTTTTATTTCTTGAATTTTGTGTTGATAATAATCAATACTATTGTATCATTGTTGATGAAAAAAATATTATATGAACATTAGGCTTTAAGTACACTATTTTTATAATTCGTCTCCAGGTCCCAAAATCTAAAGTCTATGTTTGCATACTTCACTATTTGGTAAAATTTAATATATATTCGAGAATTCTATGTTTGCTAGAATGAAATAAGTAATCTAGATTTTGGAAGATATGACTCGCACGTAAGTGATATCAGCATGTACAAGATGTGTGATCGCACATGATCCCAAAATCCAGAAGGGCCAATTTTTTTTTAACCTATGTATATATTACTAATATAAAATCTTCATTTTTATATTTAGGTTTTCTTATATTTTTAGATACTACACGACCTTAGAATGTCAGAAAAAATATCTTTTCTTAGAGTTGTTAAAAAGAAAAATTCCCTTTTTTGTATTTATACTAGTGGATAACCCGTGCCATAATGGCACGGATACGAACCCGGCCTTCTCGACGTAGGCGTGCAAGCACCGGGCCAGCACCAGGGAGTTCCGGACGGAGACGCGGCCTCCGAATCCGGCCTTCTCGACGTAGGAGTGCAGACACCGGACCAGCGCCAGGGACCTGAGCCCGGCGGAGGCGGACACGGCAAAGACCACGGTGGCGGCGTTCGGGACGGCGTGGGGCCTCATTGTCACGCCCCAGAACCAGAATACTGGAGAGCGGGGGAATGACTCAGCCAGCTACGTATTACGGGTAGATGAATACCGTATAATACGATCAATGCTGTCTAACCAGACGAGGGGGTGCATACTACATAAAGGTCTTACTATGGTCATTTCACATCTATTGTCTCAATCATTCAAACAAGAAAACAGTAATAGAGAACATGTAAGATAAAGCAGTAAGGCGTCCCAAACGCTCAGTCAAAATGTTCTTGAGATCTGGCTTTACAAAACCTAGCCAGATGATATAGCAAGTATACACAATTGTTATCAGCTGCAGTCTGACTTAATTACAATCATGCAAAAGTAAGTACAAGACGATCCGACCAACAGGCCGGTGCCAAACGGCTAAGTATAAAGTAGATGACAAAATGAGCGGTGAAGTAAGGAAACCCACTCGAGTCCTCCTGCGATCATCCCTCTAGTATTAACCATCTTGGAGGTAGAAGTAAGCTGGATCCTCGGGGACCGGCTCTAAATCTGGCCATGCAAAACCAGAGAGGTTAGACCTCTAATAGCAAGTACCACAAGGGAGGACGATATGAAGGACTAAACCAGTAAGTAAGAGAATATAATAATAGATCTCTGCCTCCCACTAGGATTTACATAACGTCACGACACTTCGAACCAACCTCCCAACCAAACAAGGACAGAAGTTGGCCCGTCATGTTCTGACATTCTGATCATCCCAGTTAGGTAACAGAGTAGTACAGTACACAAATAAATCATCTTGAACGGCCAATCAAATCCTACGGCTTGCTATTGTGAGTTCCAAGTTTATCCTGAGATTATGCAAAAATAGGGATTCCTCAGTTCTTACTATGTGCAAGCAAGGCTAGTCTATCCAATCAATCATGTGCGCCAATCATGTAGTTAGACGAGTCCCAGCGGGACGCCCGCCGTTATAGCATGTACAATAATATAAGCAGATACCGTTCCCTGCCCGTGTGACAGTTTTACCGTATCTGTGGGAACCAGCCGGCCCGTCGGGCACTTAATAGTCCCAAGGGGGCTGCCATGTAAGAACTCGGGAATCCATTCTCTCCATGCCATCGTTATTTTATTTGACTTAATGGTCTCTACGTTGAGTGAAGTTCCATGCCGTGGATCATGGTCGTTCAAATGAGTACTTTCGTACGGGGTACGATATGCGCAACTCTACAACGATACCCGTGCGGCTAGGTTGTAGGTTTTACATAGCGTGATGCAACAATCAATTTAACCACGGAATAATCATGCCTTGACCATAAAGTACACATGCTGTCTTTGTAAGATAAATAGAAAATTAAATAATAAATAATTACTTTGAAGCTTGCATGTGCCTGTATGCCAATATTCGGGATCGGCTAATCGAGTATAATAGTCCATTACATGAACGTGTCTCATTCATTCATTTCAATAAGACGACTAGCCAGTCTCTTAGTTCCAACTAGGAACGCATGATCAATTATTAGTCAATGTCACAATCATTATCAATGGTGACAAGGCATGAAAGTCAATTAGTATTACATGGGGTCGAGCCTATAGCTCTTCAGAATTAAGTTCTAGTCATACTGGGTATCCATGGATTAATCAAGGCACATGACACATTCTACATAACAATCCATATTTACAATATTAACATGTCATGATTTATCAAGTTCATGCAAAAAGGCGTAAGAATATAATAGAAGAATTATCATGCCACCATAAAATGAATAAGTTATAGGACAATTAAAACACCCAGGTCAAGAAAGTCACGCTGACAAGTCTAAGCTAAGGCCAAAAGTCACACAAGAAGTCTGTGCTTAAGACCAACAAGTCACGCTAAGTCTAGCTGGGGTGAGCGTGGAAGATGGACGTGAACAGCGAGCGTGAGAAGAAATACACGCACGCACAGCGTGACTAAAAATACACGCACTCATGCACAGTGTGAGCGTAACAAGAAATTCACGCACGCAAAGATGTGTGCGTGACAAAAATCTACGCACTCATGGATGTGTGCGTGACAAAAATACACGCACGCTCATGAGAACGTGAGCGTGACAAAAATACACGCACGCTCATGAGAACGTGAGCGTGACTGAAAATACACGCACGCTCATGAGAACGTGAGCGTGACTAAAAATACACGCTAACATGTAAGAACATGAGCGTGTCTGAAAATACACGCTAACATGTAAGAACATGAGCGTGTCTGAAAATACACGCTAACATGTAAGAACATGAGCGTGTCTCAAAATCCACGCAGACACGTAGAGACGTGTGCGTGACTGGGCTGATGTTTTACGCGGACACGTAAGAACGTGTGCGTGCAACATCTCCCGAACTCCAAGTCCTATGGAGCCTTCGTTCCAGTGCCAGAAATACACGCTAAGTTGGTGGACCAAGAACCTATGAATAACCAAAATACAACAACTTAGATCTAGGAAAAACCAGCCATAGAAATCCAAAATGCTAAGAACTAAACTCTCTCAGAATCATGAGAGGAAGAGTAATGATCCACAAAAATGGATGAAGGAGAAGCAAGTTTGCACTTGCCTACTGCTACTGCTACTGCTGGTGGGTGGAGAGTAATGAGAGGAGGAAGAAGAAGTAATGGTGAGAATGAAGTAATGAGGAGAGAGAAAGAGATGGAAGCTTTAAATAGGAAGATGGTGGTAGGTGGGAGCTAATGGGCCGGGTTGCACAGATCCACCCAAGCCGAAACCCACTAAGACTAAAGCAGAAAATAAATTGCAGAAAATAGATTAACATGGAATTTAAAGAGCAGATAATTAATTAACATAAAAATTTAAAGGAATTTAAATACAGAATAATACATGATAAATACTAAATAAATACACATGAGCTGTACATGTATAAAAATATGCATTCCGGGAACGGGGAGTGACATCTCTACCCCCCTTAGAAAAATTCCGTCCTCGGAATTTCAAATCCAAGCCGGATAGAAATATCAGAGCTAAACTAATACAAGCAATTCTAGTGAGCAAGCAATCATTTTACCATATCAAAAGCAAGTACTATATAAGTAAATCCATCAATCTACGATATCAGGTAGTTCTATCCATAAGGCGATAAGCATGAGAAATCAAGACAATCAAGGTATACAGAAAGAGATATACCTTGTGAGTCAAACATGTGTGGATACCATGATCGGATATCATCCTCACGTTCCCATGTTGACTCTCCCAAGGAGTGATGACCCCAAGCAACACGGACAAGGCTAATTGTTCGATTCTTGAGTATCTTCTCTCTTCGGTCCAAAATGGACACAGGCTGTTCCTCGTAAGACAGGTTGGTACCAACAACCAGCTCCGAATGATCGATGACATGACTTGGATCCGATACATACCTACGTAATTGAGATACATGAAACACGTCATGCACCTCTCGTAATGAAGGTGGGAGGGATAAACGATAAGCAACATCGCCTATCCGATTAAGGATAACAAAT
The DNA here is from genome assembly GCA_029216955.1 of Iris pallida. Classification (NCBI taxonomy): domain Eukaryota; kingdom Viridiplantae; phylum Streptophyta; class Magnoliopsida; order Asparagales; family Iridaceae; genus Iris; species Iris pallida. Next base: position 1,695,924 of record JANAVB010017999.1, read on the forward strand.
GGGCCCACGTACCGCGGACTCAATTTCTCGCGAACGCCAAATCTAATGACCCCACGAGTAGGTGAGATCCGCAAGAATACGTGGTCCCCAACAGAGAACTCTAACGGCCTACGATGCTGGTCCGTCCAATGACGATGCCTGTCCTGCGTAACTCGAAGTCGCTCTCTAATTCCCTTAACCACTTCAACCGTCTGAACAATCATTTCTGGGCCTAACATTTTCCTCTCTCCGATATCATCCCATGCAAGCGGTGATCTGCACTTCTTACCATATAGTGCTTCGAATGGTGCCATCTGGATACTGGCTTGATAACTATTGTTGTATGAAAACTCAACTAAGTGCAGGTGGCTCTCCCAAGATCCTCCAAAATCTAGAGTGCAAGCTCGCAACATGTCTTCTAAGGTCTGAATCGTTCTTTCTGATTGCCCATCTGTTTGTGGATGGTAAGCTGTGCTAAAGCTTAACTTGGTACCAAGACTATGATGTAAGCTCTTCCAAAAATGTGATGTAAAGCGGGTATCCCGATCCGACACAATACTGACAGGGACTCCATGTTGCCTGACTATCTGTTGCATATATAACTCTGCCAACTTTTCTGTAGATTATCCTACTCTGAAAGGAAGAAAGTGTGCTACCTTTGTAAGCCGATCTACTATTACCCAAATAGCATCCTTACCACTTGGTGATCTCGGTAAACCGGTCACAAAGTCCATTGTAATATGCTCCCATTTCTATTCTGGAATAGGAAGCGGTTGTAATAACCCTGCTGGCCTCTGCTGTTCTGCCTTCACTTGCTGACATACCAAGCAACGGGAAACGAATCTAGCTACCTCCCTCTTCATTCCGTTCCACCAGAAATGCTGCTTGATATCTTGGTACATCTTGGTCCCTCCAGGGTGAATAGAATACTGAGAACTGTGAGTTTCTGCCATGACCTCCTGTCTGATATCTCCACTAGGCACACATAAACGCGATCCGAACCTAAGTGTACCATCTTCGTGAATCCTCATCTCCTTCCTGAGCCCTGACTCATATTCTGCCCTAAGCTTCTGAATCCTTGGGTCCTGTGCCTGAGCTGCCTTGATCCTATCTACCAAGTCAGATTGAACTTGTAGACTAGTTAGAACTCCTACATCACTAGGAAGTATAACTTCGATGCCCATCTCCTGAAGGTCTTCTAAGATATGCTTCTGCGTGGTCAACATAAATGCGCCGCCTCTCCTGCTGAGAGCGTCTGCTACCATATTAGCCTTGACTGGATGATACTGAAGCTCCACGTCATAATCCTTGATCAATTCCAACCACCTTCTCTGCCTCATGTTCAGCTCCTTCTGAGTAAAGATGTACTTCAGACTTTTATGATCTGTGTACATCTCCACTCGATCACCATATAAGTAATGCCTCCATAACTTCAGAGCAAACACTACTGCTGCTAACTCCAAATCATGAGTTGGGTAATTCTTCTCGTGGTCCCGAAGCTGCCTAGATGCATATGCTATCACCTTCCCATGTTGCATAAGGACACATCCAAGTCCCTTACCTGACGCATCACAATATACTGTAAAACCTCCGGGTCCAATTGGCAACGTAAGAATAGGTGCTGATATCAACTTCTGCTTCAAAGTCTCGAATGATGCCTGACATTCTGCCGACCAAACAAATGGCACATCCTTCCGGGTCAAGCGGGTCATGGGCGCTGAAAGCCTTGCAAAATCTGACACAAACCTTCTGTAATATCCTGCCAATCCCAAGAAACTCTGCACATCTGCTACGGTCTTGGGTACTGGCCAACTCTCTACTGCTTCTACCTTCTTGGGATCTACTGCTACTCCAGCTCCTGATATGATATGACCCAAAAATGAAATGTGATCCGTCCAGAACTCACACTTACTGAGCTTGGCATACAACTGGTTCTCTCTCAGAACCTGCAACACTTTCCTGAGGTTGTCTTCATGCTCCTCTTCACTAGCTGAGTATACGAGAATGTCGTCAAGGAACACAACGACAAACTGGTCTAAATATGGCATAAAGATGCGGTTCATCAAATCCATGAATATTGCTGGAGCATTGGTCAAACCAAACGGCATTACTAAGAACTCGTAATGCCCATACTTCGACCTAAATGCTGTCTTGGGAATATCCTCCTTCCGAACCCTCACCTGATGGTACCCTGAACGAAGATCTATCTTGGAGAAAACTCTAGCCTTGCTCAACTGATCAAATAAGTCGTCGATCCTGGGTAATGGGTACTTGTTCTTCACTGTTGCCGCGTTAAGCTTCCTGTAGTTAATGCACAACCTGGATGACCCATCCTTCTTTCCCACAAGTACTACTGGTGCTGCCCATGGTGACACACTAGCTTGGATAAACTTCTTCTCCTTCAGTTCCTCAATATGCTGATATACCTTGGCCTGCTCTGAATCCGCCATTCTGTAAACTCGATCTGATATCGGTTTAGTTCCTGGTGCCAATTCTATACTGAACTCAATATCTCTAACCGGTGGCAGACCTGGAAGCTCTTCAGGAAATACGTCTAGAAATTCTTCAACTACCTTCGGGATCCGAACTTCCTCCATTGCCGTTACTACTCCCTGCTCTTGTTGAGTTGCCTCTGATCTGACTAAGGTGAATCGCTCCATGCCTGGAATATCAAAAGATACACTCCCTCTACGACAATCTATTGTCGCATGACTGTCTTTCAGCCAGTCCATGCCTAAAATAACGTCGAAATTTCTAACAGAAAATTCTATCAACCGGGCAGGTAAAGAATGCCCGCAAACTACAACGCTACACGCTAGAATAACTCTACTAACTCCTACGAGCCCATTACCAGTGAGTATATTCAACCTCCCTGGCAATGCCTCGAACTCCATTCCTAGTCGTGTCGCAAATTGTGCAGATATAAATGAATGGGATGCTCCCGAATCAAACAATGCTACTGCGGAATATGAGGCGACGAGAATGTTACCTGCCACAACATCTTCCGATGCCAATGCCTCTTCCAAGGACAAAGTGAATGCTTGCCCTCGACCTCCTTGCTGATTTCCATGCTGCGGCCTAGCCTGGTGCTGCTGCTGGCCTCTTCCTTGATGATGCTGGGGTGGTCTATGCTGGTGTTGCTGCATCGGCGGTCCCTGCTGCCGAAACATCTGAGCCTGCGGTACTAACGGACGCTGTGCCAACGGCATTACTGCCACTGCTGGTCCTCGATACTGGCCTGCCCCTGGTGCTGGCAGAGCAGGAAACTGCTGTCCTGGTCCTCCTGACCTCGAATTCATGGGACATGTGGTAACCCGATGGTCTGGATTTCCATATATCAGACATAGTCCATTCAATGTCCGACACACATCTCTAGTGTGTCCCATCTTTCCGCAATAAGTACAGCCTGCCGGGGGTTGCTGGTTCTTCCTCTGTTGCTGTTGCTGCTGCTGCCTGGGTGGTGCTGGTCCTCGTATCGCCACATCGTGGATACGAATGCCAGGGGATGGTGCTGTTGTTCGGGGCGCTGCTCCCCCTCCTCCTTCAATCTGACTGTGGGATCTCTTCTGACCCCCAGTCCTGGTCGCAAGCCTCTGAATGGTGAGCTCATGCCTTCGAGTTGCCGTTAATATTTCGTCAAAAGTTTGGTAATTGTGCCCCTCTATTAATTGCAAGAGCTCAAGATGAAACCCTTGCTGAAACCTCATGGCCCTATGGCGCTCTGTTGCTACCATCTCTGGGGCGAATCTACTCAATCTGCAGAATTCCGCTGCATAAGCATCTACAGTCTTGCCGGCCTGCCTGAGGTTGATAAACTTCTGTTGTAGCTCAAACTGCGCCACAACTCCATAGTACTTGGTCTTGAATCTTGCTGTGAAATCGTCCCAAGCCACAGGACGTCTGATGCCCACTTCCTCTGATTCCCACCAATCACGTACGAGATCCTGAAGTAACAACTTCACTAGATCCACACGTTCCTCTGCCGGCACCTTAGCTGCTGTCAGAATAGCCTCCATATCCTTAAGCCATGCATCTGCTGAAATGGCATCCTCCATGCCCTCAAAACGGCGGGGGTTGTACTTGCAAAACCTGGCTGATGCTCCTGAATCAGCCCTCACTCCTCTTTCCAAAGCCGTCTGCAATCCTTGGTTAAGCAACACATTCTGCTCTTGTAGCTGAATGTGCATGCGCTGCTGGGCCAACATCTGATGTTGCTGAGTAGCCATCATTCCTCTCATGATCTCCAGAAGGGCTGGTGTGTCCACTTGGGTAGGTGGAACTGTCGGTGGTGGTGGAACATCCGGATACTGCGATCCAGCCGTTGGTTCCACTATCACTTCTTCCTGGGTAGCCTCTTGAGTTAGTACTGGCCCTTGTTGCTGACCAACAGGGTCAGGTGGTCCGTGTTGCTCCTGCGGTTGTCCAGCTCTGACAGGTGCGGACGAGGTGCCCCTAAAAAAGGGACAAGAGAACAATCAAACGATCGGACATGAAGGATCAATGAAGTCAAAGGATATCGGAATGTCAAGCAAGAGTTGAGAATAACGAATCAGGAGATCAAGGGGAAACATGTGTGATTGAGACATCCTATAAATCAAAACACCCCACAAGTCTGAAATCAGACCTGCATGGGCCACCACTAAAACCTTGTCACGCCCCAGAACCAGAATACTGGAGAGCGGGGGAATGACTCAGCCAGCTACGTATTACGGGTAGATGAATACCGTATAATACGATCAATGCTGTCTAACCAGACGAGGGGGTGCATACTACATAAAGGTCTTACTATGGTCATTTCACATCTATTGTCTCAATCATTCAAACAAGGAAACAGTAATAGAGAACATGTAAGATAAAGCAGTAAGGCATCCCAAACGCTCAGTCAAAATGTTCTTGAGATCTGGCTTTACAAAACCTAGCCAGATGATATAGCAAGTATACACAATTGTTATCAGCTGCAGTCTGACTTAATTACAATCATGCAAAAGTAAGTACAAGACGATCCGACCAACATGTCGGTGCCAAACGGCTAAGTATAAAGTAGATGACAAAATGAGCGGTGAAGTAAGGAAATCCACTCGAGTCCTCCTGCGATCATCCCTCTAGTATTGACCATCTTGGAGGTAGAAGTAAGCTGGATCCTCGGGGACCGGCTCTAAATCTGGCCATGCAAAACCAGAGAGGTTAGACCTCTAATAGCAAGTACCACAAGGGAGGATGATATGAAGGACTAAACCAGTAAGTAAGAGAATATAATAATAGATCTCTGCCTCCCACTAGGATTTACATAACGTCACGACACTTCGAACCAACCTCCCAACCAAACAAGGACAGAAGTTGGCCCGTCATGTCCTGACATTCTGATCATCCCAGTTAGGTAACAGAGTAGTACAGTACACAAACAAATTATCTTGAACGGCCAATCAAATCCTACGGCTTGCTATTGTGAGTCCCAAGTTTATCCTGAGATTATGCAAAAATAGGGATTCCTCAGTTCTTACTATGTGCAAGCAAGGCTAGTCTATCTAATCAATCATGTGCGCCAATCATGTAGTTAGACGAGTCCCAGCGGGACGCCCGCCGTTATAGCATGTACAATAATATAAGCAGATACCGTTCCCTGCCCGTGTGACAGTTTTACCGTATCTGTGGGAACCAGCCGGCCCGTCGGGCACTTAATAGTCCCAAGGGGGCTGCCATGTAAGAACTCGGAAATCCATTCTCTCCATGCCATCGTTATTTTATTTGACTTAATGGTCTCTACGTTGAGTGAAGTTCCATGCCGTGGATCATGGTCGTTCAAATGAGTACTTTCGTACGAGGTACGATATGCGCAACTATACAACGATACCCGTGCGACTAGGTTGTAGGTTTTACATAGCGTGATGCAACAATCAATTTAACCACGGAATAATTATGCCTTGACCATAAAGTACACATGCTGTCTTTGTAAGATAAATAGAAAATTAAATAATAAATAATTACTTTGAAGCCTGTATGTGCCTGTATGCCAATATTCGGGACCGGCTAATCGAGTATAATAGTTCATTACATGAACGTGTCTCATTCATTCATTTCAATAAGACGACTAGCCAGTCTCTTAGTTTCAACTAGGAACGCATGATCAATTATTAGTCAATGTCACAATCATTATCAATGGTGACAAGGCATGAAAGTCAATTAGTATTACATGGGGTCGAGCCTATAACTCCTCAGAATTAAGTTCTAGTCATACTGGGTATCCATGGATTAATCAAGACACATGACACATTCTATACAACAATCCATATTTACAATATTAACATGTCATAATTTATCAAGTTCATGCAAAAAGGCGTAAGAATATAATAGAAGAATTATCATGCCACCATAAAATGAATAAGTTATAGGACAATTAAAACACCCAGGTCAAGAAAGTCACGCTGACAAGTCTAAGCTAAGGCCAAAAGTCACGCAAGAAGTCTGTGCTTAAGACCAACAAGTCACGCTAAGTCTAGCTGGGGTGAGCGTGGAAGATGGACGTGAACAGCGAGCGTGAGAAGAAATACACGCACGCACAGCGTGACTAAAAATACACGCACTCATGCACAGTGTGAGCGTAACAAGAAATTCACGCACGCAAAGATGTGTGCGTGACAAAAATCTACGCACTCATGGATGTGTGCGTGACAAAAATACACGCACGCTCATGAGAACGTGAGCGTGACAAAAATACACGCACGCTCATGAGAACGTGAGCGTGACTGAAAATACACGCACGCTCATGAGAACGTGAGCGTGACTAAAAATATACGCTAACATGTAAGAACATGAGCGTGTCTGAAAATACACGCTAACATGTAAGAACAAGAGCGTGTCTGAAAATACACGCTAACATGTAAGAACATGAGCGTGTCTGAAAATACACGCTAACATGTAAGAACATGAGCGTGTCTCAAAATCCACGCAGACACGTAGAGACGTGTGCGTGACTGGGCTGATGTTTTACGCGGACACGTAAGAACGTGTGCGTGCAACATCTCCCGAACTCCAAGTCCTATGGAGCCTTCGTTCCAGTGCCAGAAATACACGCTAAGTTGGTGGACCAAGAACCCATGAACAACCAAAATACAACAACTTAGATCTAGGAAAAACCAGCCATAGAAATCCAAAATGCTAAGAACTAAACTCTCTCAGAATCATGAGAGGAAGAGTAATGATCCACAAAAATGGATGAAGGAGAAGCAAGTTTGCACTTGCCTACTGCTACTGCTACTGCTGGTGGGTGGAGAGTAATGAGAGGAAGAAGAAGAAGTAATGGTGAGAATGAAGTAATGAGGAGAGAGAAAGAGATGGAAGCTTTAAATAGGAAGATTGTGGTAGGTGGGAGCTAATGGGCCGGGTTGCACAGATCCACCCAAGCCGAAACCCACTAAGACTAAAGCAGAAAATAAATTGCAGGAAATAGATTAACATGGAATTTAAAGAGCAGATAATTAATTAACATAAAAATTTAAAGGAATTTAAATACAGAATAATACATGATAAATACTAAATAAATACACATGAGCTGTACATGTATAAAAATATGCATTCCGGGAACGGGGAGTGACACTCATGGAGGCGAAGACGCGCAGGGCCGTCGCGGGACGTCCGAGGGCGGCGAGGCCCGAGACGGCGGCGGTCCAGATGATGACGTCCATGTGCGACATTCCGTCGAACACCCGCAGGAAGTGGTCGGCGGAGCCGCGTCGGGAGTAGGCGGTGAGCAGGACGGTTTGCAGGAAGGGGTCGGACCGGAATCTGAGGAGGAGGGCGTGTGCGTGGAGCGACCTGGTGGCGGCGGCGGCGGTGGTGTTGAGCAAGATAGAGAAGGTGTGAGAGTCGGGAGGGACGCAGCGACGAAACATTTGGGAGTAGATGGAGAGTGGGTCAGCGGAGATGGCGATGGCGGTGTTGAAGGAGAAGGGGTTGGGATTGGTCATGGCGAAGAAGAGGGAGGCGGCGAAGGGGTTGCGGAAGAGGCCGGCGACGATGGAGCGGAGGGAGGGGCGGTGCAAGAGGAGCTTGAGGCGGAGGTGCCGTTGGAACAACCGGTTGCTCCGCACCCAATATGGGACCTCCTCCTCCCTTATAGAGAGTGGGACAATTTAGTCATTTCATCATCGTTGAACCAAAGCACATGGGTCGGACCAAAAACCCACTGTGCTTTATATTATAGATAAGGGCCCTGAGCACAGAGCCTGAGAACAGAGAACTGACTGAGCTGCTGAGTACATCAAAACCAAACAATGTACTAAAGAATGCAAGCAAAGATTATAAGCTGAAGTTAGTCCGCCATAGTCTCTACTACCATTATCAGTTCGACATTGCAAGAACTCAAACATAGATGCACTGAAATGCTACAATGTCATCTGGAATTGTGATGAGACAAAGGCCAAAAACTAATGAACAAGAACAAGTAAAATAAGCGAAAAAACGTCTTGGATGGCTGATAAATGGAGGAGAATGCAATTATTGAACTTGGTAAGTTTTTGCAGGCATTTTAGGCAACAAATAAGAAAACTTGCCATCAGTCTCCAAATCTCTGACACCTATGATACTCAGACACGCATGTCTCTTCAGATATTTACATGTTATCTATCGGCATGTAACTTGGAATTTACACAGTGACTTTCAAAACCAGGATCAATAGGTCATTGAGCAGAGAACTTTACAAAAGAAACAGGTAAACTCAGAAAATATGAACACTTCTGCAAGCCTCTGGGTTGTTATAGACAGGAACCCATGTCGGAATATTTACCGCTCCAGCAAAGGAAGGGAGTAGTCAACTTGTTTTCCATCTACATACGGGGTCTAGGTACATGACCGTGCCGTCCACTTGAAGTTCTCCTGCAAAGAGAGGGAGTAACTGAACTCGTCTTCCATCTACTTATGGGTCTAGGAATATCGTTTGTGGTGTCCACTTGAGATACAAAGTCAGCCTTCCTGATTTAGCGCCTTCCAGAGGAAAAGAATCTCTCACTTCACCTTCCGTAATCACCCTGGTTAGGGTCATGATGCATCTCCCCATGTAATCCTGAATGAATAGGATCATAGATAAAGTATACAGTGATAATTTCGGTTCAAGAGTTCCACACTGTATAGTGAGGCCTTGGTTTACTGGTGAACATAATTAAAAAGTTGACCAAATGTGTATGATTGTCTTTTGTACTATCAACTCTTTGGTATTCTAGTAAAAAATACGATCCAAGTAAATTTGCAGATAAGAACTAAACATTGCGACTACTCTTTATCCAGATACATAATAGTTAGAGAATAATCTGGAGATAGACATGAAAGGCATCGAATTAAATTAGGTCTCTTATATTTTTGTAATCATGTTGTTTCTGTTGGAAGTATCTTACAGTGAATGCTAAGTATCTTCCGATATGAAACATTGCTAACTATAAACTCTTACACGAAAGGACAACTTATCTTACTGTAAGCTTTCCCTATTGTACAGTACAATGCATATACAGTGTATCAGTTGATGTGTTAATCAAAATGGGGAGAGTAGGTCAAGTCTGTTCCGAATCTCAACCACATTCAAGAAAACTCGTCTGATTATCTTTCCTATGACATATAGGAAATCAAGTTGCTTCGACTAGCAACGGAATATATCAAAGAGAATCCAACTCTCCGGCATAATGGATCTTCAGTTTAAAGAATATTAACATAAGCATTTCTACGTATGTACTTTCTATCAACTTGTATGACATGTAAGAGGATTTTTTTTATTTTATGATCTAATGGCACATGTTATACCAGATCCAAAGTTCATTTGATCTGAAAATCATAACTACACATGTTTCTAAAACTAGCATGTCTCTCCCAGTTTCATATTTGAGATATAAGGGGCCATGGTCTCGTGGTACAATTTGGCAAGTTGATTTTGTTGCTTTTCATTTTCTTCGACTGAATCTCTTAATGTATGTCTGCATCGTGTACTTATTTTTAGTTGGTCTCACGCTCAGTATAGGTCAAAAAGAATTGGACGTTAATTGTTATAAAGAACATAAAGTTCAAGGGGAAAAAAACAAACCTTCCCAAATGTATCATGATCATAGATTTCCAAAATAAGCATATCATGTAGCCCATCTTCCACCACAAAATCAAAAGTCTGGTTCCAGACCGGATTCAAGCTCTCATTCACAACCTGCAAAAGACGACAAGGTTATACTTTGGCAAGAGAAATTCAACAAGCTACATAAGTATCACAATTTATTTTACCCTTGTTTTCTTTCTTATATCCATTTTCTTCATAGTGAGAATAACAAATGGGTCTGCCTTTCCCATTACGTCCATTACAGGCAAGTCTTCTGCCGATATAACTGTCACAGAAAGCACTCCCCTCACTATGACATCCCTCTTCTTTTGAGTTGATAACCTCTCAAGCTCAGAAGCCTCGGGTGAAATGGCCTCAGTTCCGATTGCCTTCTCCAAAGTAGTGAGGGATAGCCTTCGATCGGAGAAAAGATTAGAAGCCTCATTTTCCATGCCAAAAGGGCAGTATAGCAGCTCCAGGTGCACCTGATGGGATATAGTACAAGGTGGGCCTTTCCAACTATCAGATTTCAAGAAATATGGAAAAAGTAAAAGAACGCAAAAAAGTGTCTATTCCAAAATTTGATAATGGGAAACCTAAATACATAAATCCATCGCATAGGATTAGTGTGACTTTAAGAAAGCTGATGAAGGTTTAAATGAAGGATGAACTATTAAATACCGACTGATGAGCCACTATGGGAGTAGAATAGAAGTGATTCCAACTATAGTCAAGCAATTTCAGTAATTCTTGATTCAAAAGGTATCATTGTTGGCACCTTTAGCATTCGGATAAACAAGGCCTTGATTAATGACAAGTATAAACCTATAAGTTGAAAAGAGGCAAAAGACCAACCGATGTATAAATGCCAACCATTTGCATCTATTCAGCATCTCTCACGCAACAGAATAATCACTTCAACAATATGCAAAACAGTACCATCCTGTCATTTTTTATATATTCAGAACTGGTACCTAAAGGGAGGAATTGTTTTTAAACTTCATGTTGATTTCTTAGTTTTGCTGAGCTAATAAACATTGACTAAGAATACTCTTTCTCATTGTCCATATTCATTCTTTTAGCAATAAAACAAAAAACAAAGATGTAACTCTTTCTAGAGATTAACCATGAGGGAAATATCCACATCCAATTAATTTTTTAAAAACACTTTTGTTGATTTGCACACAGTGGTGACAAAAAGTAGTCATAATATTCTTTATCAAACAAGTGTCCGTGTTTTCCTTCTAAAAAAGGTTGAATTTCTGGGGGGTGGGGGTGTGTGTGTGTGTGTATAATTCCAATTCTAAATAAGACAATGATACAGAGCAACTGATATTCTGAAGGAATAAAGAAAAAGGAGAAACATGACCTATTACTATGTATTTGTAAAGTATGCCTATCACATACAGTCGATGGAACGTAATTTCTGAAAAGAAGAAATGAAGGACATAATATCTGCTCATAGTTTTGAGCTGACCTGACCCCTGTCTTTCCTGTCCCTCTGAATTTCCAAATCTTTTACAAGCTTCAGCCAGACATCCTTCACTTTCCCTGGTTGAAGTTCGTTCAACTTCACTTGTGTCATACCAATAAATTCAGAATTCTGGACCCCTTCATCATCATAAATCTTTACAACCAAATGTTGAGTAGATGCATCTTCAACTACGAATTCAAAGTTCTCATTCCAGATAGGGTCCAAATCGTTGTTCTGTATGATAACTTAATTACGAAAGGATACAGAAGAGCTAGAAAAAGAAACAAGAACAACCTACACACTTACAATTGTTTTACTCCTCTTCATCCTTTCACGAATAGGACGAATATACAACCTGGCAAATGGGTCTGATTTCCCTATAATGTCTTTGTTTGTCAAACCTTTAGCTTGAACAAGCTTCACTTCCAATATTCCAACAGGTTTCAATTCTAGATCACTAAATAAGAATACAAATACACTTTATAATTTGATAAAGATGAAAGACTGTATATTTCACTAAACAGGTACTTGTGCAATATGATCATACCTATAATCACCAGGTAATATGGGGACAATTTTCCGTACAGGCCATGTTAAAGAATCTTCAATAGCATCTCGTATAGTATCCTAGATAATATGTGCACCATTCGGAAATGAGAAAAACTGCATTCATTCATGCTATAGAGACATTAAAGGTGGAATGAGATAGGTAGTGAAAATTTTGAACCTCGATAGCATCAGAAACTCCAGGAATAGATGACAATTCACCACCAACAACCTTTAGTGTAAAATCCAGCTTTTTCTACAGAGGTTAAGGATGATATCAGTGTTTATTTTCAAAACATATAACGAGGCCAAGTTAATATACTTTTTTTTATTGTACCTTTTCTCTTAATGAATAACAAATAGCTCCGAAGCAAGGAAATTCTGCCACCAAAGGTTTAAAGATTAGACGGAATACCCCGGTGAAAGCAACATTTTTAACCTGGATTGGAAAGCACAAGGTCAGAACCACTTCATAAAATTTTGTTACTTGATAGTAGTGCAAAATATAAAGTTGAGGGAGGCAAACTATAGTTGTCAAACTTCTTAGGTAATGGGTATGGTATTGAGTGACTTAACATCCCCCTTGAGTACCCTTTCAGGAGACAACAGGAAGTCCTTATTGTAAGGTTACTACCCAGGTAATGGGTCAAAAACTTGTATTCTATACCATGTCAAATAACCACTTTGCCCCAAAAGCTTCAAATGTTAGGTAGTGCGCCAAAATTATACAAAGTCAACTTAATAATAATAAAAGTGGAATTTGTAGCAAGATTGTAGCAGATCATAGCTGAATTTGATCCAAGTGACAAAAGAAGTTAGGGATCCGATTACTAAATTTATCATGCAATATCATTTTAGGAATGATGTTGGCCATCAGTTCTTTTACAAAATCTATTTAAGTACAATATTTGAAGCTTAGGTAAACTATAATTACAATATTTAAAGACTATCAAATAATCATATGATGGGTCTGCTTGGCATATGCTCTCTAAGGCAGTGCAAGTAGTTAACCACACATAATTTTCATTGAATTAAAATTGTTGATGGCTTAAAGTATTACGGCATTGATGCACTTTTCTTTCAAATGAGCCAACTCTCTCAGTTTTTGCCAATGTTCTTATGTTTTTCATCGTAAAGTTAACATAAGAAGATGCTATATTGATAAAAGCATAGGTGCTTTCTTGAGGCAAATTGATAACAGCAAAAATAGAGCTAAATTCGTCAGGTTATGTTGAAAAAACGATTACATCCTATCTTGATTGAAAGCATGATTCCCATGCGGCATTGGAAACCTCCCATGAAGAAAACAGAACCATAGTAAGTACACAAAACAAACACTAACTCAAGAGGGTTGTCTTTTATGCTTCGTAAAATCCCACAAGAGTATTCATCTAACCAGCAAATACTCAAAGGCCATTGGATACCTCCTTCGACTTAAGTTCTACACCTTCATACTCTAGCCAACATGTTTCTAAGCTTGTAGATCATAGAACGATATAGGTACCGAAGGTATGAGCGGAAGCAGTTTATAGGTACACCTTTGATGCGTGTCCGAACCAAGTTCTGAGACACAATCGTATGATAGGAGACTCCTTTAGTTTCACCCCACAACGGAACTTCCACATAGGATGGAGAAGAGGAGAGGAAAAATGATACAATTGCTTTGGAGGCAACCAATAGGATTGGATTAGCGTTCTCCACATGAGAGTAACCCCTACATATAGATGTCTAGGAGTCCCTTAATGGGTGACAACTATACGGGCACACTATCCATATTTAGACCCAACCCACACAAGACCGGCCCCAGTCTGGACTGGACCAGATCGATCCGATTCGGATCCAATGGCAACATACTCACACTCACACATGTTATTGTGAGAAAAAGAGAGAACAATTCTCTTAACGAAAAACTTTTATAACTTGTATAATAAAGAATTCATATTACAAATATGTGTAATTACACGAGAATTCTAAGTACAAGTATTGAGATCTGGAGAGTGTAGCGATGGAGACTCGATCGGCACGTAATCGCTTTGCTACGTTGACAATCTGACTCAAATGCAAGGACGGAAAGTTACAAAGTACTCTCGGTTCTCTCAAACGTTGTTGGACAGAGTGCTTTAGCAAAAAGGTGCTTAAAATGCTTAGGAGTCGTGCCTTGGCTGCACAAAAATTGAGGCTATTTATAGCCAAATCAGCAAAAACGATCGACTGTTGAATTTTAGCGCGAAAATAAGCAACTTTGCACTGTTTTGCTCATTTTCGCTCAACATAAACTGGAGTGAAAATTGTAGACTTTAGTGACCATTACTTTTTCGCTCTAAACCGACATAAACGTATAACATGAATCGCTGTCAACATGACATGTGTCATCACAAAGATCGGAATTAATTCCCATAATTACGTCGACATAATCATGGCTAATGTTTAAATTCCATAACGTATCCCATTAAAAGTCGTGTCACCTCGGGGTCCATAGCGTCAATCATAACTCCTTGTCTTTCTTAAGAGAATACGAAGCAGTGTTTTTGCGTAGGAGCGTCCCGAGCGAAAACTTTGGATTTGCACGAAGCATCATTTTCGTATAAGGGCATTATGAGCGAAAAAGTAATACATCTGAATGTTTTTGCGTAGGAGTACCCTAAGAGATAATTTGAAATTGTACTTTGTAGACTCCTCATGTAAAAACTGCAATTTTCACGTAGAGGCTTTCCGAGCGAAAATTAAGAATTTTCACGTAGGCCCTCCCACATTTAAACTAGAATTTCAGCGTGGGAGCGTCCCACTCTGGCCTCCAGATTTTCGCGTGGAGGCCTCCCATACGGAAATTGTTCTTTATGTAGGTTCTTGCATATTTTCGTGCGGGGAGCTTTTCTCCTTGTCTTCAGTGGAAAACTTTTCTAACAGGGGCTTCGCCTTGTTCCCACGAGGGGCACTGTCCCTCAACCCCCGTCTGCTGACCGGACAGCAAAACCCCCCGTAGGGAGGGCCGCTTCGTGCCACCTATCGGGTGATATCTCATAAGAGCTCCGAAGACTGCAAGACCGGAACTTCGTTATTTTTTAAGCGCCAACAGCACATAGTGGGTGCACACTTCCCATTCTCCTGCTCATGCCCAACCCTGCACTAGTGCAACTGGTGCGATGGAAAAATGCCCTCTATATTAGAGGTCCCTTAATATTTTCCGTATTCAAGTCTTGATATTTAAGCCTAGAGGGAGTTAAGTATAATATGATATGTAATATTTTTAAACATTAATTGACCATAGCTTAGTTGGTAGAGCAGGGGACTATACATGGTCAATTCTTTTATCTTTAAGTTGTTGTATCGAATACGGTAGGTCCCGATATTTTTAGGTTTTTAGTTTTTTGTTTAAAAAATGATTAAAGAAGCATTATTTTAGTGTCAAAGACGTGTTAGTAAATACTTTTGTTTATAATATGATTATTTTTTATGCTTGCACTTTAGTCTTTCTTTTTAAATTGTTTAGTGATAAACTTAATAAATAAATATAATAATAAATTTAAAGAAGCCACATTTTAAGTACTTGAATGAATGTTATTAGAGATTAACACTTTTCTATTTTTAATCAATGATTATTGATGTCATTACTTTTCATTCTTGTATTTTACTTGTGTTTAGAGTTATGTGTTCACCATCTTATAATTATTTTTTATGTATGATTTTGTACAATCTTTTTTATGTCATGTCTTTTACCTATTAACATTATTATTTTTATGGATTATTATCATTGAATGGATTAACTTTGTTATCCATTGAGAATAATTATTTTTATAAAGTTGATATTCAAACCTTACTCAATGATTTTGTGTCTAAAAATATAAGGAAGACAGTTTTTTGGTGATGGTTCTTTTGTTGTTGGTGTCGGTTACTTTTGATGGTTAATGTTTAATTCATTTCTTTTAATGTTACATACATTTTTCAATTATATACTAGTTTTGTTTGATATTTTATTTTTTCTCTTCTGACGTTTGCATTCTTTGTTCGTATCTATTATATATTTTGATTTTGCTGACTTCTCTATTTTTATTTCTTGTTTATCAAATCTGCACTCGTAGGATTGCTAAAAGGCATTGTAATTTCCGAGACATTAGAGAGAGGGCTGAAGATTTTGCAAATTGGAGTTGTATGTTTCTAATATTTAAACTTTATAGTTGTTAGATGCCTTGATCAATATAATTCATATCATACATTGAAGTTAATCGATATTCTCTTATTAAATTCTACTTATATACATGCGTTATTATTTGTTTAAGAAAATAAAATTCAACTTGTGTCATTAATTTTCCGTAAATGGGGTCTTATCATTAAGTTTTGAACATAGCCCTCTAAATCTCAGGACCGGCCCTGCTCTTGCCCCAAGTAGGAACACATATCCATGCGGTGTGCGACCGTGAGTACCTTACAAGCGGAACACCATAAACCAAATTCCCTAAGCAACCAGCCTAAGGATAAAACCCTATCATGAAACCAAAAACTGATGAGGAACTCATGCACGCCAGATCATTTTGTGTTGTCTTATCTAGAATCCCTCGATGGAGAGCATATCCAAATACCATAGTTATGTTATAACTTAGTTATATTTTCTCCCAATCCTCGGATGCACCTAAAGTTTGGCCAATAACTTATTATAGGACAAGCCTCATGATCTTCCTCCTATTCACTACAGTTGTTCCCGTTATCAACCCACTTTTTTAATGACACTCCTTTGACGTACGGTATTGATTTCATGTACAAGGAAGTGCGTCAAAGTACCTGCCGTTGACTTTGTTCAGGTCCATGCCAACAAAGTTAAGCAAGTCAACAACATAACCTAAAGCACAATATCATTGTCCTCCCTAGTTTCATCTGTACATCTCACTTCTCAAGTTACAAATGGTATAGGTTCATAGGTAATTAAAGAAATATTAGAACAAGAAATTCTGTTATAAAGTGAAAGGCCAGTTGGTAGATGCAATCTAATAGATGATCGATAAAGCAGAGAAGCAGCAACTACAGAACTGCTCTAGCAAGGAAGCATCAGAACCAATACTAGCATATTTGAAATGTTCTAGAAGAAAATGATGTTACAGGCAAATGAAGAAGGGCAGAATTTAAAGGTTGATTCTGCAGGTCATCTTTAAGTTCGTGAGGCAAAAATTGAACTTTTTACTCAGTAATTTTTTTAGTAATAGCCTGCATTTCATGTACACCACATTACTGACAATTCTCACCTGTATAGGAAGTGCCACACCAAGTACTGTTTTAATGTCTAGTACAATGTTTGGATTCCCATCCCACTGCAACTCCAGCTCCATGGTTATACCAGAACTATCATCTTCAATAATTGATACCCCTGAAGAACATGGGTATATGATAAAAGCACTCTTGCAATTCTGGAATGTAATCTGAGAAAGCCAGCAGTGAAAAGAGAAGAATATGCAACGATGATATGAAAAATCAATAAACAAATCCAACAAATACTTATATAATGATCACTGTTTTGATGTGTTGAGCTGACAAGAATGTTTCATATACTTGCTGATCTTACTCAATTTCATATCACTGTACTTATCTTGATTATTGTTCCAAATTATCTGGTAGCAATATCCGTATGGAGCAAACCATTAAGGAAGAATTTTCAGATAGTGATCTATGTAAAAATTTCCCATTTAGGAAGTTGGAGATGGTGTCAATTAAAGATAAGATGAGAGAGAATTGTGTGATATAGTTGGGCAAGTGCAAGGGGGAAGGCTAAATTTTTAGTTAAAGGAGCTACTAGAGTCTAGAATAGTACAACTAGCAATAGAAAATAATGAACTTGGATTGAGGCTACAAAAAGTCTATGAATTTGCTAAGGATGGAGAGGAGATAGACCTTTCCCGAGCAGAATGGAAGAAAAAGATTAATGTTGTCGATCCCAAATTTTGGGATAACGGCTTGGAAAAGGATGCATGGATTGAGCTACTAACCTTGTCGATTGACATGCTATATCAGTAACCCTACCATGAAACGCATTCAGATCCTAATAGAGAACACAACAAAGTGTAACTGTTGTTGTTGCTCTTGCACCAATGCTGTTGTTGCTGCACCATTATCAGCAAATGGTAAGTGTATGGATATGCCAAAGGCTAGAAGTTTGCATGTTGTGAATCACAAGCAAAATGGGAGGAATATAGAATTTGCTTGAAGTATGAATCTTCCTTTAGAAACTATATATTATATGAAACTACTTATCCCCGTGCCTCCAGCACTACTTGATAATTCGGTTTTTGAAATTGCTCATCATTTATACCATTTAATAATATTAATATCTTTAATATTTTTATATTAATTTTAAGGTTTTTTATTGACTACATATATGTGTTATATTCGTGGCCATTTGATATACCTTCTACCACCCTTCTTTATCATTTTATGTTTTGGCAGGAACACTACTTCGCTTTATTATATAGATACAAGAAAGTATGAATCTTCCCTTAGAAACAATAAATTAGATTGAAGGTTTTACAAATCTTTAAAATAACACAACTATTTATCAGTTCAATCTATCAAGATGAGTATAAATTATCATATAGCATGCAGTCCTAATTCTCATATGTATCATGTTTTAATACTAAGATGTTCATGGCACAGGCTCAAGGATCCTGAATTGTAATGGAGGAGACCTACAAACAAGATTCTTAAAGTAGGCCCACATATAGTGCAACACGCATTAGAGAAAGCATGTTAAATTCTATTGCTATTCTTGTTCAAATATTATGAAAACCCACCTGTAAATTGTGGAGCAACGGTACCAAGAGTTAGCTTTGAGAACTTGAGGGAATCTAAGATGGCTGACCTATACTGTTCAAGAATTGGCTCAACAGAGCTTTTGATCAGCTCAGAGGTTGCCTGTAACAGATGAAATTGCAACAGAAATTAAATAATCTTGCACAAAAGGATGCTCCCTCTCAGTGGTACTTATGATCCAACTAAATGCAAATCTCATGGTGAGTCAGAAGTAACTAGATAATGGTGCAAGACTTTCACAGGTTCAAAGTACAAGAATGCGTAAAAATAACAACCGATAACCTCGTTAACGTAAGGCCAGATTTTGTTCAGGTGCATGTTAAGCCAGTTCAACTGCAAGTATAAAACAATATCAGTATATGCAGACCTAAACTAGTATAAAGAATGAAAAGCAAGCAAAACCTAAAATAGTTCACCTTCTGGCGCTGCGAGAAAACAACCCATGAAGGATAAAACTCAGCTGGTAGAAGTTTCCTTGAATCTTCAACTGTCATCTTCGCTAAAGCTGACACTGCCGCAGCCTACAATAAAATTGTATGTTGTTACATTGAAGGTCCATTTCTGAAATTTATAGAGAGATGGTTAATAATTAATTGAAATGAACAAGTCTAATCCAAGCACATAGAAAAATGCATTAAAATGGTATAACCATGAAACATAATAGGTCTCAACCACTACCTCATTCTAAGCTATATTGCAGTATTATGCTGAGAACAACCTTAAGCAGGCCTATATTAAAAACGTATATTGCTCTAATAACACGTTACATTAACTGCTTCCCATAAGTTTAAGCTATTGTGTTTCCAACCAATAAACTTAAGCTTCATCCTCCTTGGGGGTTGTGCGTTCGAGCCACAGGAGAAGCAACTAATACCAATTGGGAATTAATTGGCACCAACGATGCGGGTGCGGTGAGGGCCATGCGGACCAGATGCGGGTGCGGACTTCCGGGCCGAGTGCAGGGGCCTTTGGGTCGGATATGGAACCTACGAGCCGTGTATGGGCCTATGGACCGAGTGTGTGCCCTTCGGGGCTGAGTTATATGTCCTTCGGGTAATAGTTGTGTTAGGGTCATCTCGCCACGAATGACCCTAGCGGATTGAGTCTGTAAGAGGCTTTAGTTGAATAAAAATACCTTCTTCAGAAAAAAAAGGTATAATGGAGGGTTTGAATGATGGCAGCAGAGAAACCCTAGCAAAGTCATGACACCCTGGCTACGCATGACGGGGTAGTCCGGGGGACGACGGAATAAGAGCACAAGGGAGAGCCCAACCCAACTCAGGTCTAGCCAGAGGGATGGGGTTAGATCACGGCCATGCCAATGACTGGACTCTAGTCTACAATCGGAAAGGGAAGAGGAGGGAGTGCGTGGGAACTCGAGACAAAGGCATTGGTCCCACGCGCATAACTGCCCAGTGCAGCAACGAGAGGAGAACCCAGCTAGGGCAACGGGTTGAGCGAGTGGTCTAGGTCAACACAACCCTCGACCAACATGCGTCGCGTTGGAGTCAGCTTCTCGAGTTGGGAGAAATGCTGGTAGACCTACCCTGCACTAGGTGTTTATGGGGGCAACTGTTCATGAACAACAACACCAACTAATCGAGAGCAGCCAAGCCTCAAGTAAAGGATCCCCTCCTTTATAAATGGTGAGGAGAAAGTATTTGCCAGGACCAAATACACTAGTTGGGCGTCCTTGTGCAGACCAACGATAGCAGACATATATCCGGCTGAGCTGTGAAGAACCGATGGTGCTCGAGGGGGTCCTAACGATGGACATCTCCTCTTCTGATGTTGCGGCTTCTATTGGTGCACGAACAAACGGTTGCCCTTTATGTGGTCAGGCCTCGTCCGACTTACCCTCTCCTCACCACTTTTGTTCAACAATTGTGGCACATGTTTGGGAACTTGGAGATATTCTCTTACGAAAATAGATTCTTCTTCATCCATTTTTCGCTAGAAGAAGACCTCGAGAACGAGATATCGGGTGGCATGTGGCCGTTCGAAGGAAGACTTGTTATCAAACGGTGGTTCTTGTTTGGGTGCAGTTCTCGAAAATCTCATTTCTATTGTGGAATTAGTCAATTAGTCAGCTCTTCGCAAGTTGGTGAGCGTCATCAGCATCCCCCTTAAGATCAACATTCCTACAGCTCAAAAAGTCTTGGCATTCGCTCGCGTACTAGTTGAAGTTTCGGCTGCGCACTCTTTCGTAAGAGATGGCAATCCAGACTGTGCACTCAGGCCTTCTCCCATGGTTGAGCACAGGGCCAGTCCTGAGCTCATGGGAGCCCAGGTCGAACTTTCAAAATAAGGCCCCTATACATAGTAAAAAAATATTAAAAAAAACTTTAAAAAAATAGCTACAACCAAGGATTGAACTTAGGACCTTTAGTAAGGAGTCTACAGTACTAACCACTACACCACAATAACTTTGTATCTAAAAGGGTCCATGGTATATATTAGTTCAATTTTGAGATACAAAAGTATTATAATATTTATCTTTAAACTATTTTTTTGGCCCCTCATGATTCGGGGGCTCTGGCGGTCATCCTGGGCCAGGGCCGATCCTGGTTGAGCAAATAGTCTGGGAAGTAGTACCGGTGATGACCCATCAATACAAAATATTCACAAATTATAGTTGATGAGAACCGAAAGAAGAGTAATCATCAACCATTACTAATGACAAACAAATATAGAACATGAGAACATACATGATCTCAAAAACATAGTCTGCAATATCGGTCGATACAGCTAATACCGATCCGGTTTGGCATGTCTCGATCCGATATCTATCGAGACCGATACTAACCGATACCGGCATTAGGGATCTCTTTCTCAGTCAATTTGGTAAAAAAAATGAAGGAAAAAAAACTAATCAACAAGGATGTAAAAGCATAGTAAGGTTGTAAAAGCATGTAAATAAAGAAAATGTATCTATCGCAGGTAAACCAATTAGCAAGGTGACTATTATTTAATTCAATTTCAAAACTACTATGAAACAACACGAAAAATACTTAAAATTATGCCTAAATGTCTAAAATATTTTCTCTAAATTTATTTATAATTATTTGCTTTTCGATACCAAAAAAAAAACCGATACTCCGATTTGAAACCGTCTATATTGTCGATACCGCCGATACCGATACTCATAGGAAGGGTCTGAAACCAATTCCGATACTGATAAACTTGCTCGAAAACTTTTTAAAAAAATACTTAGCAAAGATAATACTTTATTTCAGTCTAATCTATACCAAGAAATGATTTGTATACTTCAAACTGCCCACAAAATGATTGATTCAAATGAGTCATCCATGAGATAAACATAAAATGATTCCGAAAAATATTTCCACAAATGGTCATCCAAATAATCTCAATAGCTCAAATTCTGCGTCTCACTTAACAAATTCACCTTTCCACAATCTATTCTATTACCTAAAGATGATTATTCTATAGTTCAAACTGCCCGCAAATGATTGAATGCAAATTGGCCGTTAGCAAAACAATCAGGAAGCTATCCAAGAACATATATCTACATATGGGTCAATCCAACAATCTCAACAAGTCAAAACTTTTCTCTCTCACATAACTAAGACACGACCTTTTCACATTCTAATCTATACCAAGAAATGATTTTTATACTACAACCTGCACTAAAATGATTTTTAAGTCCCCGAACTGCCGACAAATGATTGACTACAAACGGGTCATCCATGAAACAATTAAAAAAACTCATCAATAACATATTTCCAGTCCTATGTTGCACGGAGACACACGGATACAACATAGACACTGCAAAGACAAGGGAGCTATTTTGGTGTGTCCTAGTTTCGGAGTGTTCGGGTTGTGTCTGATACATACCCGGCACAACACGGCCCACATTTTTTGAGTGTCGTGCTTCCTAGCCACAGTCTAATTTATATGGAGAAATGATCTTTTAATACTCTAAACTGCCCACAAATGATTGACTACAAATGGATCATCTATGAAACAATAAAAAAAAAGCTCCTCAAAAACATATCAAATCTATTCTATATACCAAGAAGGGTTATGTTAACATGTGACATAAGAGCACATGATAACACATCGATAAATGTGTATTTTGCATGTGCACTTTTACTAGCACATTAAATAAATCAATCTTTCACTTAAAATGTGCATTTATCAATGTGTTGGTGGGAGTATCCATGTAAAATGTATATTTATCGATATATAATCATGTGTCCTTAGGGCACTTGTTAACATAATCCTCCCAAGAAATGAATTTTAATACTTCCAACTGCCCACAAATGATTGACTACAAATGGGTCATCCATGAACCAAGCGAAAAAATTACTAAGTACCTATTTCCACAATCTATACACCAAAACATGATTTTTAATACTCCAAACTGCGCACAAACAATTGAAACAACCAAAAAAACAACTCAGAAACTCATTTCCACAAATGGGCCACCCTATAATCTACCAAGGAACACATGGGCAACAAAAAGAAGAGATTTTTATTCACCAGATCATATCGCTGCTTGCTTCTGGAGTTCTCGGAACGGACGAAGGCCATCATGAGCCCCAAGCCGAAGGCCAGGCCGAGGAACACGCCCATGAAGAACCCCATCTATAGGCATCAACAAGAAGCTTTCTTTGTGATCGGTTGGTGTATATATAGAGGAAGAAGAAGCCTGTAGTTTTGCGAAAGCTTGATTTTTTTTAACTTTTTGGGGATTTGATGGAGTTTAGAGGAAGAAAGGAAGGAAGAGAAGAGAAGAGCCAAGGAAAGGCCCGGGTATTTTGCCGAGGTGGTGTTAGTTTTAGTTGATTTCCTTTCCTTTTGTGGGTGGTGGCAGTGCATTAGCATTAGCATTACAAAGCATTAGCATAAGCATAAGCATAAGCATAAGCATAAGCATGTCTCGTCTTCTTTGTGAATGTCACCTTTTATAGTAATAAGTAATATTAATAGTGATATCTATTAAAATTAGGATACTATTTATTCGGTGGTTATTGAACTCGAGTGATTCTTTTGGTTATCGAGGAGAAGTATAAGACGTTGGATGGCAGAAGATCAGTGGATCGAACCACGGGGGTGTATTATTCCTTCTATTTATTTGGTGGGAGTTGGAGGACAGTGAGCCCAACAAGCATGCATGCAACGTACACAAAGTCTCGTGCGTATCGCAAAAAATCTCAAAAAAAAAGGAAACTATTTATTTATTGTTCATTAGGTTAAGAGGATGTTCTTATACTACTTAATGACATTTGACTATTCTTGTGCTAACTATGATTTGGATGGAAGCTCCGATAAAAGGGCGGCAATATCCAGCAGAGGATTGAGGATTACAATTCACGGGAGACACAATCATAAAGGAGTTCGAGAGCAACATCTCCAAAAAAAAATCTTGTGGGAATATAATAATATTATATTATATTAAACTAGTGTCATGGCACACGTGATGCGTGTGCAACACGTTTTACAAATGTTAAAACCATTTTATGTAACAAAAATAATATACAACCAAACTTATTAAAAATATTTTTCGATTTATTTTTTTATGTTATAAATATTGATACCATCTTATTTAATATCAAATATGCTGATGTTAATGACACAATACATTTTTTTTTTAATTTATCACATCTTTAGTAAGAAAAACTTTTGCTCTTAGCTTTCAGATGTTTGTCATTTATAGTCATCATGAATTTGTCGTGAGCCCCCTGAATTTTGGGCTCTTTTAAAAAAAATTTAAATGAATTATTTTCCATAAATAATTTTATTATAATTAGTTTGATCATTAAATGTACATTTTCGTGACTTTGATTTTTGGAGCGCCAGGGATGTCAATTTCTGTAACTTCCTTCATGAGTTTTGTAGTAGACAAGATTATCTTCATTTTGATATGGCATGTCTCACTCAAACTTGCTCCCTTGCATTCTATTTACATCGCACAACTTTCTTGTCAATTTAGGCCAGTTGACCACCTACCGTAAAACTTGACCTAACTTCTAATTTAATTTCAGGGCTCGACATCGATCCAACATAATCGACCCAATATATGGTTTTGACCTATTTTGAGTCAACTACGCTCATGCCACTGGTGTGTCATCCAATTGAGCTCCCGCATGCTATTGTTTCATCAATGATCATAATTGATCTAAATTATAGTCATGACCGCGCCAAGCCCAATCTAACCCAAGCCAAATGCATGTGACCCCCCTACTTTTATTGCTATTACCACTAATATTCCTATTTTTAATATATTATTATATTAAGTTAGATAGAGTAAATCATTGTATACTTATATATTTATATTCATATAGATATGAATAATTTTATATATATATATATATATATATATATATATATATATATATATATATATATATATATAGGGTCGTTCTACAATACATTCCCTGGAAAAGGATGTATCGATACATCCGAAATCTGGACCATTGGATGTTGATCCAATGGTTCGGATTGAATAATAGAGTAAAAACATCATTTAATGCTGATTTAGACTTTTGACCTGTTGGTAACTTGCTTTAGCAGGTCATTCTTCACTTTAATTTTTTTTAATGAACACCCTAAATTAACTCATATTTACTCTCTCTTTCGTCCATCCAATTTAATCTAAACCGTAAATTTTTTTTGGTTACAGGCCATGGTGTTGGTGGTGGTGGTGGAAAGAGAAACAGAGATGAAGAAGGAAATAAGAATCGGTCTGGATCGCGTCGAACGTCGTCGAGCCCTCCTAGAACAATGAGGAGTACCAGCTGCGCTGAGAAGAATCGGTCCGGTTCGCGTTGGACGTCGTCGAGACCTCCTCGAATAAGGAGAAGTACCAGCGGCGCCGCTCTAATTTTACTGTCCATGCCATTGTCAGAAATTTTATTTTTCATCTAACAATGTAATATTTTGTTAATAAAGCTATATGTCATGGTGGTGCTGGTGAACTGAGGAAACATGCTTCTGAGGTCGGGCGGATCATCTGCTCACATATATAAAAAAAAATCTGTATTGATCGGACGAAATATTTTTTACTTTTCTAATGATAATATTTTCGAAAAGAATATTTTTTTTGGACGAAGAATGTCCATTCTCTTTGCTTTTAACACGGAGAATGGCCATTAATATAATTAACCTACTATCCAAGAGAATTTTTCTTACATTACATTATGCATTACACTGGCATCGAATTTATACTGATGGCATCGATGTACTGATGGCAATAATAAAGGATTTACAGACAGGATTACAATTTTGCTTCAGCAATAACAAGGGATGAACATGCAGGATTACAATTTTGCTTCAGCAATAACAAGGGATGAATAGGCAGGATTACATTATGCATTACACTGGCATCGAATTTATACTGATGGCATCGATGTAATAATTTTTTTACAGAAAGCAAAACACATTACAATATGGTACATTTAGGACTGAAAATGTTCAAGTATCTCATATTTTTTACCAAATATTTACAGTATTTTTAATATCATTTACCAAAGTATATTCATTTAATATTAAATCATGTTCAAGAAAATTTGAATATCATTTTATCAGGCTTCCACTGTATGGTTGCACAAAATTTCTTGCGAGTGTTTGAATATAATTAACCTACTATCCAAGAGAATTTTTTTTACATTTACACTGGCATCGAATTCATACTGATGGCATCGATGTACTGATGGCAATAACAAAGGATGAACCGACAGGATTACAATTTTGCTTCAGCAATAACAAGGGATGAACAGGCATGATTACATTATGCATTAAACTGGCATCGAATTCATACTGATGGCATCGATGTAATAACTTTTTACAGAAAGAAAAACACATTAAAATTAAATAAAGTTTTAGTGATCCCAGGAAGGCATCTGTAATAAGGCCATTTGTAAACCTTAGGAATGCACCTAGGACTCATAAAATCTGTAAAGGGCATATGCAAATCAAAGGAATACACCAAAATATCAATATCATCTGTGAAGGCCAACTGCAAATCAAATAAACGCTTCAACCAAAAAATCATAATCAAATTAAGTATACTTCATTCCAAGTCCAATAAACTGCATAATCCACGTTACAGTAATATGCCCAATCCACGTTAGTAATTCAACATAGAACCTGTATAATTCACAATACAATAATCCAAATAAATATCAGACCTACTATAAATTCAAGACCATATTATATTTTCCAAACAAATTACGAACTATGCACTTAGTACAAGCCAAAAGTTTAGTCTTACAATATTTCAAAAACAAAATTTAGTTACACCGCCAAGACCAACAAATATTCAGAACCATATTACAATTCAAATATTACTTCCAAATTGAAATAAAAGCTTCAAAACTCAAAAGATGAATCTTCATAGCCATCTCCATCTTCTTTTTCATCTTTTTTTTTTCTTCTTCTTCTTCCTCAAAATATCATTCACCTACACCTTGAGGGACGGAATAAAAAAATTATAGTCAGTATGGACTCACTGTATACGTAGAAATGACATCCAGTAACATAAATAGAAGTATCAAAGTGATGGCTAGCATTAAAGTGTCAATGTGCACAATGTGTATTTTTACATAAGAGTTTGGGCTAGCCCCATTTACCTTCTTCACGAGGGAAGGGAAATCTTGTTATTGGTCAGCAAATTCAACCTCTATCTAGTTAATTTTATCCAGAATCAATTTCTGGTTGTCGGATATAGTCTTCATCTCTTTGAAGACATTCTCAAAGTTTGCAGCAACAAAATTGTATAGATCATCAACCCTGTCCTTAGTGTTTTTGATTCCATAAGTTGATGGTTTTCCAGATGTTGATGGTTTGCTTGCAGCTGCTTCCTGTTTTCCAAACATTCGAGTGAAGGTTAGTTTTCTCATGGGACCTTTGTTTTTAATATAAACATCCCCTGCTAAGCTTGGGACAGAATGTTTACTAGCCATCGAGCATACAAATCCTCCGAAAGGGAGAGCTGTCCTTGTAGTTGGTTTTCCCACGAGATGCATCATTTTACTGCACATGTAGGAACCTATATCCATCCTTTTTTTCTTCCCCATAAAATAAAGAAATTTTACTCTCTCGGGATGGATGGAAAACTCATGTCCAGTAGGGTTGAGTGTTTGAGATACGTAGGCATACAATAATTTATACAAAGTTTTTAACTGATCTTTGTATACATTTTGAGAGGTCATGGCACCCACTGATACACCTGTAATCTCATGAATTGCATCTCTCATGGAAACATTATCAATATCTTTCATATCAAACTCAGGAACTGGATCAAATTTATAAAATTCGTTGATGACAGCAGCATTTACCCTAATCAGTTTCTCTCTCAGAAATACCAGTTGTTGATCCTCTTCTTTTTTTTTAATTTCAGCCGGAAGATTTGAGTAAAATTCTTTTACTATTGTTTGGGAGATTTTCTCAAGACAGGATTTGTTCAGTTTCTCCAATTAATATAATTTTAATATATCCAGGAAAGCTTCGTCTTCGACATCATCCATCTTAATTGATCTTTCAGGCATAACAGCCTTTTTCTTGAAATATTTATTGTAAATCTTCTTAGATTTAGAGTCTTTAAAATTTTTTACCTCCTCTCCATCCTGGGACTTATTTGATGATTGCTCTTCCTCTTCATTTTCCTCTTCTGATGAGGATTCAAAATCCTCAGAGTACGCTGATGACTCTGTATCCGTTGCCACCTTAGCCTTCGCTTGAGTATGCCTTCGATCTTCATAAGTTGAGTCTTCCGACGACTCTGTATCGAAGATAGATTTTTCGGTCTTTATCGAGCAATGAGTTTTTTTAGCCTTTTTTGCAGGTGGCTTGGCTGCTGCCTCCGCTTTCATCGTCGCTACTGCAGCCGCTGCTTCCGCCTCTGCCCTTTCGGCCTCTGTCCTAGCGACCATAATCTTGGTTTTTGTCGTCCTTGCAAGTTCTGCCCTTCGGGCCTGTATCACATCCCTTTGTGGATTCTTTTCCTTTGGAGACGGTCGTTGTTTCTTCGGTGGCATTTTGATTAGAAGAGAGTTTGGGAGAGGGTTTGGGAGAACGAAGAAGGTTTGAGAGAAGAAGAGAAAAAATTTGACCGTCTTTATATGACCTTGGGAAGTGGAAAAAATTAGAATAGTTTTGAGTCTTAAATTAAATTTATTACTATTATTACTAGTATAATGTAATGCCCCGCTCCGTACGAGGCATTTGGTTGGCTTATTGGATGGGATCAGAATATTGGACCGTGACTTATGTTGGAAATCAGGAGAATTGAGACAGATGCAGTCTCTCTTAGCTGGCTAGACGAAATGGATATTGGAACGTGGCTCGCAGGTGAAACTACGATTAGTGAAATTTTGGGTGAGTGGAACTGTCCTTCCTCCTTCTTACTCCTTCATGCTTAATAAATAAAGTATTGAAATGCTATGAATTGTCCCTAAATGTCCCATGTTATAGTTGCTGAATAATAGAGATGCCTATGTTGAGAATTATTGAAATGTACAACACATTGAACTGCTAATGTGATTCGCTGTCGGAGAATGAATTGATAACATTGCCCCTTATGCTTAATACTGCTGGAACAAGTAGACACTTGAATAATGAGATGCCTTATGAATGATAGAATAAGAAATGAACTGGCTATGCTATCGAACCAATGAACTGAATAAAATACTAGAATCATGTACTATCTGTATGACTGTTGCAAGAATATGAAATGTTGCCTGTCCCTTATAAGACATGAATGAATGAATAAATGTCCCTATGAAATGAATGAATGTTAAGTTTCTTTTAAGAAAGGAATGATATGAGATACATTGCAATGAAGCAATGAATGAGAAATGATAAAGCTGGGATCGTTGAGATCACCAAATGAAATGATGGTAATAATGAAATGAATAAGTCATTGAATATGACTAATGATGCACTGTTGCCTTTACTTTCCTTAATATATTTTACCATGCGATTTTGTTCACAATCGAGTCGGACACGCATTCGCATGGTCATGGACAACTTGTATACAAGGTTTGAGTAATAATTTCCTCGAACGGTTCCTAGGGCCCTGGGGACCGATTCGGCCTAGGAGGAAATAATGATGAGTGCTATGGGAGCACGGATAAGGCGGGGTGGCATAGAGGCTCGCCACCTACTATGCTGACCGCATTATCTTAAAATGAAATAAAATGAGAAGAGTCCATATGGTTTAACAACACCAGTGACCATGTAGTCAGGATGCATGCTAATGAATGTTTTGTGCAGGCAGAGTAAGTATATCAGATAACCTGTATTTGATGCAGGTACGAGAAGTCGGCTATCGGTAAGAAATCACATAATTGTGATATTGTATAAGTTGGTTTAACTTGCCTGCTTAACATGTTCAATTCATTATGCTAGAAAGATGCCTTGCTATAAATAGTGCTCAAACATAACATCCATGCTAAGTGATGCTTGAAGTGAGAACTGTTAGAACATGTTTAAGATGTTAATGTTAACGATGCCTCAATGATGCCTTTTCATGATAACACCTAGTATGCCTCAATGATGCCTTTGCATGATAACACCAAGAATGATAAATGATATGTCCACATGAATGCTACTAAGAATATGTTTACATGCTTCACTCTGATTATTGCCCATGAACTGTAAACTGATGCTAGGCCCCAAGTAGAAAGATCATTCTAATAAATGCTTGCTTAAATGATCACTTAAAATGTTGGTTTATGCGAGTGGGTTGGATTTTGCTCGCCAGTACATAGATGATGTGCTGACCCACGTTTTGTGGGCAGGTGCTCGTGCTTGGAATGTTCTACACACGAAGATTGGCTTAATTGGTCCCGCGGCATCGAAGATTTGTTGGGCATACAGAAGCTCTCCTTGCACAAGATGATGTCTTCTGTTTATAAAGGGCATAATGTATGGAACATTGTAATCAGTTGTACCAGTGAGATTGTAAGCCAAGTCGGTATATCGAGTTGTAATCCATTGTATCTAAATATCAAATGTAAGCTGTATAGCATTGTTCAGTTGGTTTCCAATGTAAAGTGAGATGTGCTGTAATCATTGTACTACAATACAAGTCTTGTACTCTTCTTCAATTATCAATAAAGAGAATAAAGTTCTACATATCTCTGTGTGGCTTCAAGTTACTCTTTTTCTCCGCTGCTATAAAGAAGTGATGTACTTCTATTCAATAAGAGAGATTGTCCTTATTAAATTCAATTTATCTGCTTCTGCCGCTGCGATGTATTCCTATTTGAAGAATAATCGATTATGTACCATCTTTGTCTTGTACAAGTGCAATACCAGACTTGTACGGCATCACGCCCAAACGAGGACGATCGATTCCAAGAGATAAAATATGTGAATAAATGACTCTATGAATCGGGGCGTGACAAATTGGTATCAGAGCACGGCTTTACGTTCTTGGTCTCTTCTTTGATTCGTTTCAAATCAAAGTTGCATCGACGATTAACCAAAGTTGCTTCCGCGATCACTCAACGTTGCTTCCGCGATTAAATCAAAGATTGCTTCCGCGATTATGTTGTTGTTGTTCTGTAATCATCCTATGTTGTTCGTGTCTGAAAGATCATTGACCCTCTTGGCTGCTCACTGGATGTTCCATACAATAAGTCTATATACATTGTGATGCCCCTAAATGAATGATTATTGTTGGTTTGGACACAAATAACCCAACAATGACTCGATGCCATAGTATGCTATATTGTGAATGCTTTTTGGAATGTGGGAATAAAGGAATGGCTATGTATGCTGCAACGAGTTGAGAATTGCATGTGATTTTGGAAAAGAATTGGGAATGAAATAATTGATGAATGAGCTCAACAGAATTAGTGAATTGACTCATGTGTGCTGGCTACTGCTTTTGAGACCCTAAGAATGTTGGCTTATAATATTGAGACCCCGAGATGTTGGCTAAGTGTTGTGACCATTATAGATCACGAATGTCCGGAATGGATTGAGTTGGTATTGTTTAAGGATGGCTTCGTTTCTGAGTGGTATATTGCCTCTACCACCTCAGAACGAGATGTATGTTGACCTTTCCATAGAATAGCAATGAGACTATCTGTGGGTACTGGGTAGTGCTGAGACTTAGTTGGGAGTCATATATTGTTGCTAGATTGCTCGAGTGTCCCTTGACGGTGATGTTATATTGAGTAGCGAGATTGGAAGAAATTGTAACCAGTGGCTTGGTTAGAAATTGTTTAGTCGAGTGATGACTCGGACTAGTAAGACAGTTAGAATGCTATGGGTAAATAGACTTGGATAGAGAATGTTGTGGCTTAGAATATCTGAATGTTGACTTCGATTGGTTGGATACAAATCAAATGTGGCTAATACAAAGTTGGTTGCTAAGCTGAAAGTTTAAAATATTGTCGGTGAATCAAAGGGATATTAGAAATCTGTGCCTTGATCCTAAGGTGTAATAGATGGCAATCCATCTTGATCACCAAAGAATAGTCATTGCATAGATGCATGATGCTGAAGAATTGAATTGTACTAGAAAAATAACAAGTAGTGACTCAGAATACTGTTGTTGCCTAGAGGATGGTTAAGTGATACATAAATTGTCGGATTGAATGGGATGAACTACTTGACCATTACTGCATGAGATTGAGAATGCCGTAAGATAGTTTGATGATTGAGAAACAAATGGAAACGAGAAATTACAAACATGTTGGATAATGTCGGTATAGGTGATTGTTGGTTGGGATATAGATTGTTGGCTTATGACTTAGTGGTTTGACTCTGTCATACAGACCGAATAGTATGAGTCCATAGTTATGTTAGACTATCGGAATCGATGACCCTTGAATAGTTAGCATTGGCTTATGGGTTCGTGTGGGTACAAGGGAATTTGAATAGAAATGTGGATCATTGGGAATTTACTTGATGGATTATTAGAACGATGAGAATCGTATGTCGGGTTGGAATTTGACCGTAATGTTGATAGATCGATCTTAGTCGATCGTTGGGTAAGTCTAGAGTGAGCCTCTGTGGGAATTATTCCTTGAGGAAGACACTAGATAGATAGACTTGACCCTAGAAACTGTGGGCTGCATGACCAATTGTTGGCATAACCAACAATGGCGATTAGTTATTCAGACTGAGTTAAAACCCATAGGTTTGGGTAGAGTTCCTTAGAACTGTTGGTTGCTTGTTGGCCTTAAGAATAAGAAACTAGCATAACCCTAGTAGCCGTCCACTCTAGGGAAGTCACCTGAACGATTAAGTTTAGCTATCAGTGTAGCTAACCTTAGAGACTGGCTGAATAATAGGTGACTATTGGAGACCCATAGGATGACCTTGTGGCATTGAATGAGAGACAATGATAATGAGTATTGACCTAAGGGAATGTATGCTTCAACTTGAGCCTTAAGAGATGTTTGACCATTGAGGATTATATGTCGGCCATAAGTGGGAATTGCAATCGTAAGGTAAGGCTTGAGTGTACCTATAGTCGGGTAGCTAAGTTAACCTTGACTGTTGTATAGAATTATACCCTGATTCGGGTAATCGATAGTGGGTGACTTTGGATTGTGTCTTATAGAAAAGATGAGTTGCCTTGGTGAAAAATATTGTTGGATTTGGGAAGGAATATGATTGCATGTTGTGAACTCTTGATATGATTGGCTCTAAGTTAGACCCTTGATCGAATGTTAGAAATGTTATGCTTGGGTATAGAGTTTAACCAAGTTGTCCCTGATATTAAGTATTGTAGCCTGGAAGATAGTGATTGTGGCAAAGTGAATAAAGCAATAAGTCAAATGAAAGGATGCTAAGTCGGATTTAGAAAAGAGAGTTATATTGTGGCTGATCGAATCGCACTAACATGGAAGTTGGCTGAAGTACATATGTTTTGGGGACGCCTAAAATATGTGTATGGATCCAGCCGAAGTGATTGGTTGCGACTGAGATAACATTATGGGAAGAATTTATCGCACTAGCACGGACTTTGGCTGAAATGCATATGTTTTGGGGACGCCTAAAATATGTGTATGGATCCAAACGAAGTGATATGTTGCGACTGAGATAAAAATGTAAGAGAAATGTTGGCGAATCAATGAGAAGTTACAAGTAATTGAAAAAGAGATAGACAGATCGAATCGTTGATGGATTTAAATGGTACAGTTGGATAGATATTTTGAAATGACCGAGTGGGCTGAAATGAATATTGATTTGAAGCTGAATGAGTAAACTCATGGTGATTAAGTGAATCTTGTAGAAGACTTGTTTCCTTAAGTTTCGAGGACGAAACTTTTTCTGAGTGGTATATTATGTAATGCCCCGCTCCGTACGAGGTATTTGGTTGGCTTATTGGATGGGATCAGAATATTGGACCGTGACTTATGTTGGAAATCAGGAGAATTGAGACAGATGCAGTCTCTCTTAGCTGGCTAGACGGAATGGATATTGGAACGTGGCTCGCAGGTGGAGCTACGATTAGTGGAATTTTGGGTGAGTGGAACTGTCCTTCCTCCTCCTTACTCCTTCATGCTTAATAAATAAAGTATTGAAATGCTATGAATTGTCCCTAAATGTCCCATGTTATAGTTGCTGAATAATAGAGATGCCTATGTTGAGAATTATTGAAATGTACAACACATTGAACTGCTAATGTGATTCGCTACCGGAGAATGAATTGATAACATTGCCCCTTATGCTTAACACTGCTGGAACAAGTAGACACTTGAATAATGAGATGCCTTATGAATGATAGAATAAGAAATGAACTGGCTATGCTATCGAACCAATGAACTGAATGAAACACTAGAATCATGTACTATCTGTATGACTGTTGCAAGAATATGAAATGTTGCCTGTCCCTTATAAGACATGAATGAATGAATAAATGTCCCTATGAAATGAATGAATGTTAAGTTTCTTTTAAGAAAGGAATGATATGAGATACATTGCAATGAAGCAATGAATGAGAAATGATAAAGCTGGGATCGTTGAGATCACCAAATGAAATGATGGTAATAATGAAATGAATAAGTCATTGAATATGACTAATGATGCACTGTTGCCTTTACTTTCCTTAATATATTTTACCATGCGATTTTGTTCACAATCGAGTCGGACACGCATTCGCATGGTCATGGAC
Source organism: Iris pallida (assembly GCA_029216955.1). Lineage (NCBI taxonomy): Eukaryota > Viridiplantae > Streptophyta > Magnoliopsida > Asparagales > Iridaceae > Iris > Iris pallida. Next base: position 1,730,883 of record JANAVB010017999.1, read on the forward strand.
AACTTGTATACAAGGTTTGAGTAATAATTTCCTCGAACGGTTCCTAGGGCCCTGGGGACCGATTCGGCCTAGGAGGAAATAATGATGAGTGCTATGGGAGCACGGATAAGGCTGGGTGGCATAGAGGCTCGCCACCTACTATGCTGACCGCATTATCTTAAAATGAAATGAAATGAGAAGAGTCCATATAGTTTAACAACACCAGTGACCATGTAGTCAGGATGCATGCTAATGAATGTTTTGTGCAGGCAGAGTAAGTATATCAGATAACCTATATTTGATGCAGGTACGAGGAGTCGGCTATCGGTAAGAAATCACATAATTGTGATATTGTATAAGTTGGTTTAACTTGCCTGCTTAACATGTTCAATTTATTATGCTAGAAAGATGCCTTGCTATAAATAGTGCTCAAACATAACATCCATGCTAAGTGATGCTTGAAGTGAGAACTGTTAGAACATGTTTAAGATGTTAATGTTAACGATGCCTCAATGATGCCTTTTCATGATAACACCTAGTATGCCTCAATGATGCCTTTGCATGATAACACCAAGAATGATAAATGATATGTCCACATGAATGCTACTAAGAATATGTTTACATGCTTCACTCTGATTATTGCCCATGAACTGTAAACTGATGCTAGGCCCCAAGTAGAAAGATCATTCTAATAAATGCTTGCTTAAATGATCACTTAAAATGTTGGTTTATGCGAGTGGGTTGGATTCTGCTCGCCAGTACATAGATGATGTGCTGACCCACGTTTTGTGGGCAGGTGCTCGTGCTTGGAATGTTCTACACACAAAGATTGGCTTAATTGGTCCCGCGGCATCGAAGATTTGTTGGGCATACAGAAGCTCTCCTTGCACAAGATGATGTCTTCTGTTTATAAAGGGCATAATGTATGGAACATTGTAATCAGTTGTACCAGTAAGATTGTAAGCCAAGTCGGTATATCGAGTTGTAATCCATTGTATCTAAATATCAAATGTAAGCTGTATAGCATTGTTCAGTTGGTTTCCAATGTAAAGTGAGATGTGCTGTAATCATTGTACTACAATACAAGTCTTGTACTCTTCTTCAATTATCAATAAAGAGAATAAAGTTCTACATATCTCTGTGTGGCTTCAAGTTACTCTTTTTCTCCGCTGCTATAAAGAAGTGATGTACTTCTATTCAATAAGAGAGATTGTCCTCATTAAATTCAATTTATCTGCTTCTGCCGCTGCGATGTATTCCTATTTGAAGAATAATCGATTATGTACCATCTTTGCCTTGTACAAGTGCAATACCAGACTTGTACGGCATCACGCCCAAGCGAGGACGATCGATTCCAAGAGATAAAATATGTGAATAAATGACTCTATGAATCGGGGCGTGACATATAAGAAGGTCGAATTTATTACTATTAAATTTTAAAGACTACTTTCTAAAATTATATTTATTACTATTATTACTAGTATATATCCATGTGAAATGACTACATAAACCTTTGGAATTTTGAGACCCTAATTTTAAAAACTACTTTCGAAAATTAAATTTATTACTATTATTACTAGTATATATCCTCGTGTTCCGTAAAAATTATTGAAAAATTTGGCACAAAAAATGGATGTATCGATACATCCCAAATCTGGACCATTGTAATTTAACAAGGAGAATGTCATTCTCCGTTTCAAATTAAACGGAGAATAACATTCTCAATCGTTTTAATACTGGGAACGACATTCTCCGTGTAATTCAACACGGAGAATATCATTCTCCGTTTCAAATGAAACAGAGAATATCATTCTTCGTTTAAATTAAAACGGAGAATGAACATTAATGTGTTTTTAACACTGGAAATGTTATTCTCCGTTTAAATTAAAACAGAGAATGAACATTCTAATTTGTTTTTGACAACATATTTAAGAATGTGAAGTTTCTAATCTCAACATTTTTATTTTTTGAATATTTGATTAAATTTTTGAACGTATTTTTTTTGCATTGAGCCGTTATATACTCGTATTTTTGCCATCCCGAATATTTCACGTTTGACGACTTGGTAAGAAGACTATGTACTTGAAAAGAGTAAAATTGAAACCCTCAAAGTTGTCCTCTAGTTTACTTTATAATCATATTTAAGATGGATTTGACGGCAAGATTGACGCTGGCAGTATAATCAATTCTATGACGTAACAAGTCATTGATGGGGATATCGTCGCTGATATATGGATTTGACGTAACAAGATTTATTAATTGAAAAATAGATAAAATAGTTAGTCGCTTGTAGCCGAAACCAAATTGAGTTTACAAAATATTATGTTGCATTAAATCCCAGCTTCGTCGCCGGAACATTCTCCGGCGAAGGATACAAGAGGAGAAAAAAAACTGTAAAAAACTAAAAAAAGAAAAAGAAAAATAAAGGGTCTACCCCTCACTAGCCTCGTGGAGGATCTCCGCAAAGTCCTGCAGGGTGCGCACACCCGCCCTATGGCACAGACGGCGCAACCCTTCCCTCTTCTCCAGAGAAGCCCGTTCCTCCGGAGTGATCGACAACAGTTCAAAGTTGGGCGCCGGATGAAGAGGTCGAGCGATGACCTCAATTGACAACCCGCAGGAGGTCAGGAAGTCTGCAGCCTCTGCCAGCCAGTCATGGGCCGGAGGCGGCGCAGAGGGTGCTCCATGCGGAGAGGCTCGGCGAAGACTGAAAGAAGACTCTGAACATGGTTCCCAACCAGATGATCTCTTTGGAGCCATGTTAAATGTGCAACCTACTCAAATGAATGGGGACCCCTATGTATATATATACACGTTCCTAACCGACTCTTCTTATTCCTTATTGGAAGTTGGGGATATTCAATTTCTTATTCCTTATTAGAAGTTGGGGATATTCAATGACCTCCAGTAACACTTCTTACTCCAAGCTTAGTTGGTTGTGCTGTTTGGCTTTTACATGGAAGGCCTAGGTTCGAGTCTGGTGTGCGGGTTCTGTATAATTTTTCTATTGTTAACATTTCTTGGGTGCTATTATATGCTTTTAACTTAGTATGGAATAATTTGGGACGATTAATGGCCATTCTCTGTTCCTCTAACACGGAGAATAGTAAATGTAGGACGGAGAATGGTACATTTAGGACGGAGAATGGTACGTTTAGGACGGAGAATGGTACATTTAGGACGAAGAATGGTACATTTGAGACTGTTCTGTAGGGTTGTAAATTTTAAATAGTTTGGCTATTTAGTTTTGTTTTGAATCTATATAAATTGATTTTGAAGGCTGGTGAAGATGAATAGTTTAGCTGTTTGGCTGTATAAATAGATTTTAAAGGGTTGTGAAAAAAAAACCAATGTTTTCGTATCGATCACCATTAATTATGGTGAATGGCACTGATTCCACAAATATGAGTGGAATTTGCACCGCCAGAATTCATCTTGAAGAAGGTAAAATCTGTGTTGGAAAATATCGAAATCTCTTAGATATGATTACACTGAGATGTTGTGTTAATGTTAAGATACTGATATTATATCATCCACTATATAATGAGGTTTCAAAACGGCTCAGAAGTGAGCCATCTTAGGCGTCATTATATCACAGTCCATTTTATTTTAAAAAAAATTAATCATGTAAAAAGTTATTGACAAAAGTAAAATTTTGTCAAAATGGAGAATCAAACTAAAAAAAAATACCTTGCACCTTAACCAAATGAGTTAGAAGCGTATTTAACTATAATTGGATAAAATTCATATTATACGTTTTTATATCTATCTATTCTTCTATTCTACTATATAATAAGAAAAGTTGGTGGTGAAACTTTTAAATTCCTAAAATACCCTTGAGTATTTATAAATATGATGTTATTATGTTAACTTGCATGTCATTTATGTTTAAGAGTCAAAAGAATAAAGTTTGCATGCAAGTTTCATTTTTCCATATAACATTATGTTCCAATGGTAATAAATTTTATTTTTCATTACCATTTTCTAAAGGTTATTAGTCTCAATAGAAAATAAAAATTAAAAAAAAATTGTACTTCGAATCTCTTGACATATAAATAGTCACCTAAAAAAACGAAAAGATGACAACTGACTTTATAATATTCTAATTAAAATACGTACAAAATACGTATATGTAGACTAGTAAAAAATATAAAAAAATGTATGCATGCATGCTAATGTTTTCACCATTCACCCCAGGAATGATTGATGATATCTAAATTACTATACATCTCGTATCCAGGTTCCCCTAGGATTACATCATCAAAGGGTCGTTTAAACGTCTGTATTAAATCACAAATTTTTTTGAGGTCGTCGTCGAAGTGCACATTGAAACACCCACGTATGTCGAGCACGCGAAGACCTTTACAGTTGCATATGATAGATCGCAGCGTGTCTCCATTGAACATGCCGAATCCCATCTGTAGGTGCTCGAGACGCGATATCGAATCAGCCATGGCCTTTCCCTCCGTCTCGTTCTGCGTATTCAGCACGAATCTGTTCCTGAGCATGAAATATGGAGGGGGCATGTTCCTCCTCAGCTTGACCAGACGGTGGTAATACTTTTCGACGAAAAATATTCCAGTCGACGTGATATAGAGGCAGTAGCTAATGTCGAGTTCTTCCAGCACCGGAAGAAACTCCAAGTGTCTCACGAAAGTTTCATCACTCGCGTCGCACTTCGGAATGCGCAGCACCCTTAGAAATTTTCTACTATATTATAAAAATGGAAAAACATCAATAGAAATTAACAAAAGTATACGTAAAATTTTGTAATAGAAAAAATAAAGTATTAGAATAAGACCAAATAAAATTTTGCACATTTATTTTGCACAGGCCCTAAACATGCAAAACGGAAGGCTGCTTCGTCGAGCTTATACACAAAGAAGGACCGTAGATATCCTCCACTGCGAGCCACGAGCTTCTTTACGGTCAAACTAATCTCAGCGGTTTGCTGGGTCCTCCGGCACCACTGTACGAAGTCGACGTTAGACCAATAGTCTAAGGGACCGTTGAGCGCCTTCCACCACGGACGGCAAACTGGGGCCACATTGCACATTATCTCGTCCGCCGGCATCCCCGACAATACCAGTATCATCGAGAGAATCTCGGTAGGGATGACGGCCCATCCGCTACAGTTAATCTTGCTCTTGCTCATCTCCATTGCGACTGTTCTTCTTCTTCTTCTCTCCTTTGTTTCTCTCTAGTCGGATGGGTTCATTTCTTTGGAAAAGGCTATTTAACCCCTCGTTTCGGGGGTGTAACCCGCTCATGGAGGGGTGTGACCGAACAAGGCACGAATCTATTAGAAAATAACGGTAATGCCACTGTATTAATATTAGCAATTAGTCGTTTGGGCTCCCAACATATTTGGGTGATGCCATCTCCCATTATGTGGCATCTGACATGGCAGATGACATAACAGCTGACATGGCAAATTTTAACCCCAAAAGTTAATTACCCAAATTTTTTTTAATGTTAATGTTAATGTCAATATTAATATTAATATTAATGTTAATGTTAATGCTAATGCTAATGTTAATGTTAATATTAATATTAATGTTAATGTTAATGTTAATATTAATATTAATTAATGTTAATTTAATATTCAATTATTTATTTACTATTAATGTTAATTTTAATATTAATTTTATTGTTAAATTTTGCCATGTCAGCTGTCATGTTAGCAACCATGTCATATGCCACATAATGGAAGATGGTATCACCCAAATTTTTTGGGAGCCAAATAGAATTTTCATAATATTAGTTTCAATTATATTATAAATTTTAAATTAACAGAAAAGCCAATGTAGATTTAATATTAATGCTACTGTTAAATTTTCCCGATCATACCTCGATACTTACGAATGTCGACTGAGATACCGTCTTCATCATTATCAAGTTTTGTCGTTGTTGCCATAGGAGTCCCCATTGACTTGGATGAGTCAACTATTGGGAACCCTTTGTCACGCCCCGATCCGGGAAATCGCTCGCCCTCGCTAGATTTCATCCGAATCATCGTCCTCGCTGGGGCGTGATGCCGCACAAGCCCATAGTTGCGTTCGTGCAAGACAAGATAACAGATTCACAATAGTATTTATAGCTCAAATTGATAACATAAGCAGCGAAAGGAAAACGTAGTATACAACAAGAATTCCTTTTATTGATAATGAACTGAAGGTTACAATGGCTCTGAATAGCCCAACTTAACATGCCAATTGGCTACAACGCTCATGATCTCTCTAGCTCACAAAGGATTATATTGTTCCATATATTATGCCTCTTTATAGCCAACAAGTAGTCTTCGGCTGAACATCTCCATATTGCAAGTCGAAACGCCAATACGGTAGCTCCTCTTGAGGGCTAAGGACTCCACGCCTCGTCACGTCCAAGCCGAGCCCCGCCTCGAGCCGAACATATTCTGAACTTGTCCACTACCGTGTCCCTGCGGCAGATACAGTTAGACATAATCTTAACATAAACATAGTGATCGTGCTCATCTCTGTCCCATTTTGCCTAGCATGCAAGGTTAGAACTTTACATAAGAAATCATATCATTTCACTCAACCAACCAACCGTAAACTAAAACATATGCATAAGGGTGGCAGGCCCTGCGCCTGCACCCAGCGCTAATCTCAGCCCACCGGCCCTATCTATATGAAGGTTACGGTATTTCACACCGTAATGCATCTTTGGCATCCTTATGTGTAAGCCTATGATCGCGTCGATACGGGTTGCTAGCCCAATATCCGAAGGATCCCAAACTTACTGATATCATAGCTTATCACAATACTGGACGGTCGTAACCCGTCCTAATAATGTGCACCATAAATACCATACATAATTCCCTCCTTTGAACTACTCGGTTGATTTTGCCTACCGCGCCCATGCCACACTCCGTTGCATGACGACGATTTGGTTTTGCGAACACTTTACTGAATAAGGTAAAATGTCGACCTCTTATCGTCCAGCGTAAAAGCTTAGCTTGCACACCAGATCAACTAAAATCAACACTTGCTCAAACGGAACTTATCCTTTGCATCGATTCGATTAATAGATTCCAATCGACTCAAAGTTTACATTTGCCCAATATAACTCTTGCATCTTTGTCCCCAAACAGACTGGGAATGCCATCATCTGCCAGCCTCCCTACCGAAACCAAGTTGTAGCGCAAACTCGGTACATGGCGCAGTATTTCTATCGCCCAAGTCATACTTTATATGACGAGCTTTGAGATTGTTGTAGTGCCCCGTCCCTACACCGACCCCCGTTTTCGTCCATGGGGTGTGCTAGAAAGGAACAATGTCGCTACCGATTCGGTTGGAACCGATAGGTCGAAATCGGCCGGATCGATGGAATGGGAACGGTTGAATTAAGATCTATTCCACGTTATAGAATGGCTTCTTTATAACCAAGTCCCATATTCAGCGGGTTGCAGGTGATCGCGTAGGCGACATCAACGCAGCCAACCAGTCGCTCGCTTGAAGCAAGTCTAAGACGAGTGGCTGACCTCCTTCGCCTCGTCCCTCTACTTCAAAATCAATATGTGAAGTAAATGAATGCTTTTCATAATAGTGTAGAATCAAAGGAAACTCCGAACTTCTGCGATGGTGTTAGGTACCGACCATTGACTCTATGGCCACTATCTTCTGGGGGTCCACTTCTACTCCACCTCTGGTAATGATGTGACCTAAGTACGAGATATGATCCAGCCAAAACTCGTACTTACTGAACTTCGGGTACAACTGGCGTTCCCTGAGTATCTAAAAAACTACACGAAGATGCTGCTACTCTGTCTCACTCTTGCTATAAACTAAGATGTCGTCAATGAACACTATCACAAACTGATCCAAATAGGGCATAAAGATACGATTCATGAGGTCCATGAATACAGCTGGCATATTGGTCGCTCCAAATGGCATAACAAGGAACTCCCAATGTCCATACCTTGATCTGAATGCTATCTTCGGGATGCCTTGCTCTCTGACTCTGATCTGATGGTACCCTCACCGTAAGTCAATATTCGAGAATACAGCCGCTCCCTTGAGCTCATCAAATAAGTCATCAATGTACGATAATCAACACATAATCTTGACATACCATCCTTCTTTTTCACAAGAAGCATCGGTGCTCCCTAAGGCGATCCACTAGCACGAATGAATCCCTTGGTTCCGAGTTCTTTAATCATTTTATACAAGATTTCCAACTTTGAAGGTGCCATCCTGTAGACTCTCTCCGATACTGGTGTCGTCCCTGGAATCAAGTCGATGGTGAAAACTCTGCCTCACCGGAAAATGAAAACTCTGCCTCACCGGGAATACCAAAAATAATCCTGCCAATATGGCAGTCTATTCTCGTGTATTGCTCCTTCAACCAATCTATTCCTAGGCCAAGGGACCGATTCGGCCCGCCGCAAAAGGGTCGTCGTCTAACCCAACTATAGTCCGTGATGGCTTGACATTGCCAGTGGCCTTCACACCCTTTTACTGCTTAACAAATACACGTGACACGGGACGGTGCTTGCTATACTTCGATAGCCCAACAAAACTCTTTTCTAATGTGTTCGTGCAACGACTTGACAAGCAAGGGCTACGTCAAGCCTTGCATCAAGGGAACGTGCTGTGCACGTGTTCGACTTGAACAATCAAGTTCTTTTGGTGCATAGACTTAAGCAAGAAGCAGTAAAATACGACTTAAACTACGGGACAAGCGAATATTAATATTAATTGTAGTTCCAATTATATTTTAAATAAAAAAGAATGCAATTTTAACTTTAACTAGTTTGAAGAAAATGTTAAATCAAAAACTATTTTAAATTTTAGTATTAATATTAGTTTCAATAATATTATAAATTTTAAATTAACATGAATGCCACGGTATTAGAAACTAGCTGATGTCACGTTGCTCGGGCTCGGTTAGTGTTCGTCTAAACTCGTACGTGCGAACTAGTTATTAGTAATGAAAACCAAAAATTGAATTTTAAGTTTAAAATCTAGTCGAGCTCGATCCTTTCTCTTTATCCCATCTCCCACACACACACACACACACTCTCTCTCTCTCTCTCTCTCTCTCTCTCTCTCTCTCTCTCTCTCGGGTTCTCTCTCATAGGTTGTGTTCACTAATACTATATCATTAGAAATATTTATACAACAGATCCCGTAGCATTAAATGCTGCTGCATGCGTTATCCTACATAATTTAATAATAAACACTGATACCATATCATTAGAAGAGTAAAAGTTGTCTTGGAAGTTGTAAAAATTATTTTGTATTATCTTCTCAATACTTTTTTGCATTGGAGATGACTTTTTAAACTTATTGTCATTTGTGAATATAATCTTGCCGCCTATACAAGATATTGTCTTGTGCCTCTTGCCACATAGGATACACAACACATAACAAGACAATAGGGTTGCGTAGCATTAAATACTGCTGCATGTGTTATCCTACAAAAGAGGGCCAGGTGGAGAATGTTGCTGCATGCTTCCTCATGCGTTATTAGCTATACAATTTAATAATACATGTACCCAGAAGACGAGAAAGTTGTGTTGTTGGAAGTTGTTTCCTTAAAATTATGCTTGCTTCTAGAATCACTCAAGATTTTCATGATCCATCAAAAGAGGGCCACGTGGCGGAGGTACAAGGAAGACGAAAAGGTTGTGTTGTTGCCTTGCTGGAAGTTGTTTCTTTCTGAATAATGCTTTTTGTACCTCCAAATTGTACTTTCAAACTGTCCCTCCTTACGTGGCAGCTGACGTGATATGTTGATCTGGCAGCTGACGTGGCAAATTTTTTTAAAATAAAAATAAAAATAAAAATAAAAATTAACATTAAAATTAATGTTAACATTAACATTAACATTAAAATTAATATTATCGTTAACATTAACAATAATATTAATATTAATATTAATATTAATATTAACATTAACATTAATATTAACATTAATATTAATATTAACATAAATTAATATTAACATTAAATTAACATTGATATTAATGTTAACTTATTATGGAGAAAATTGGGTAGTTAACTTTTTGGATTAAAATTTGCCATGTCATCAGTCATGTCAGATGACACACAATATTATTTAACATGCCACATCAGATCGGAGGGCTATATATTAGAGGGATAATTTGGAGGTACGAATAGCATTACTCTTTCTTCTTGTATTGTTTCTTGTCCTTCGTTTCTTCTGTTGGTTTCTAACACACACTATTTTCTTCAATGTCGACTTCACATGGAGAAACTGATCGTCGTATAGAAGATTTAGTCGATGAAGAAAGCTTCGTTTCAAGAGCAGTGTCAGATGATTTGGATGATGATCAAAGTTTGAAAGCTGTTAATTTAGGAGACAACAAAGAACAAGATGAAGAAAACAACGGAAGAATGCATCATAACGATGACGACAACATCAACGCAAACAACGAAATGTTATTTCGCATTACCATTTCTAATAGATTTAAGAAATGTATTATATTTTTACATTTATTTATCATATTTATTTTATTTTATTCTGTTCTTAGGGACGACGGTGAATCTCCATTGGATTTCGATGCAGCGACGATGAAAAAAATATTGCAGTCTGCCAACATTAACAAAGATCCAAAACAACTCTTAGAAGAAGATATTATTGGCTTATAGTTCAACTCTATTGAAGAAGCAGAGACATTCTATCGGATATATTCAAAAGCATATGGTTTCAGTATTAGAAAGAACGAAGTAAAGAAAAACAAATCTGGGATGGTGGTGGTCCATAGTTGGTGTTGTTCGAATGCGGGATTCAGACACAAGAAATACAATGAAGCTCCTAACAGGGTTCGTGAGCCAAGAAGTGAAAGCAGAAGTGGTTGTAAAGCAATTTTTCGTATTCGGTACACCAATTCTACAAAGATGTGGGGCGTCAAAAAATTTTATGTACTTCGCAACCATAGCCTGGCGAATGATTATGAAACAGTTTTTTTGAGATCCCATCGTAAGATATCACCCGCAGAGTTGGAAAAAGTTAATCTTATGAAGCAATCACGGATGGGGACTGGACAAATATAGAATTTAATTGTCCACAAGAAAGGTGGCTGGGATAAGGTTGGATGGACGAAAAAGGATTTATACAACGATCTAGCTCAAGATAGTAGAGCACTAGACGATGTTGATGCTACGACAATACTTAGATTTCTTCAATCTAAGGAAAGCATTGATCCAGATTTCTTCTACGCGTACAAGGTAGACGAAGATTCCAGATTGACCCATCTCTTTTGGGCTGACGGTGCATGTCGTTTCGATTACGAATTATTTGGAGATTCACTAGTGTTTGCCATTGATTGTCGTAGAACAGAACAGTTTTATAGAAGAACTGAACTTTAACTCACAATTATAAACTCGCTTGTATAAAAGAGAGCCTAGGAACAAAACCTAGGAAAAGCAATCTAAGTACAATTGTTTAGTTTTGATTCTGAGGGATGACGGTAGAGGCTCAGAAAAGTGCTATCAACTCTGCCTTACTCCTTGGACGATCGAACGCAACCTCGGCTCCGGCGAAGAAATGCTCTCTCTCTCCGTATGTCTCTGTGTGTATGCAAGGAAATAGCACCTTGCTATTTATAGGAATTCATGAGTAATGGGGTGTACAGCCACGTGGCTAATTTTGAGCTACATTGTCACGACCCGCACCCTATTTAGGGGCACGAGAACGTGGGTATGTCCAGCCTACGCCACAGTGTCGGCAGTAGAACGCTATCTAGGTCCTCTATAACATCTAACATCTAACATCTAACAACAAGATATATAAACCTGTCATCTCCGCACGGAGGTATAATATAACATCTCAACTCTATATCTCAATCACAAGTCTAGGGAAGATAGAGCACGATATGAAATCAGATAAAAAGAAGAAACTGAATGTAAATAGAGTTATCACACCACACAAAATAGATGTTTAACACAAATAAATACAAGTCCTGAAATATAACTAAGTCACAACTAACAATCGGAACAATCCGATACAAACTGAAAACTAAAAATACTAGACTAGAGTAAGCACCCTCTACTGAGCTAGATGCTACGCGGGCTCCTGAGTGTCACCCTCATATGCCCCATAGAAGTTAGGACAGTCACCATCATCATCTGTAATATTTTCAACAGGTCCAGTCAGGACAGAAACGAGTACAAAATCTCAAACAACATTTCTAGTTAGACGATATTAAAAATGTAGCAGTAAATAGAGAGAATATACGAGGTAAAGTAGAGCGTACATGTATCTTGGCAGAGTATATCAAAACTGTAATGAGATAAGGCAAGAAAACAATGTATAACATGTACGAAATCTGGAACTGCTATCTATGTGAGTTTAGCACTAGTTTCAACATGTGATCGGCTTAGAACTTGATACAATGTTTGGCCTGGCTAATCATACGTGAGTGTATGATTAACACTATACAATGAGGATAATATAGTGATACAATGATGATACAATGTAATACTATGGGGTATTGATCACATATCTACGCAAACACCCCCATCCCTAACTAATATAGTGGATCCAGTCATGACACGTTATGATACGTATTCTCTGAGGAGGTCACGAGCCTACGCAGGAATCGTATCTATACAATGAACAATAAACAATAAAAACTTGCCCAGTGTATACCATATATAAGAGGAATAACATCTTATGACGGGATCCAGACAATACCAATCCGTGTGCACCATGTGTCATGAGAACAAGGATATCTACACTAAATACTAGAAACAAAGACGATATCATAAAACAAAAATATTATCAGAGAATGTACTCGCCTGTGATGTGATGGATAAGTCGACTGAGTCCAAGAACAGTGCCTCGAGGACCTATAAATGGAATACTGTATCAATATAATGGTTTGGAAGTGAAACTAAGTCATACTGAGTCAAAATAGGTCAAGACACGCCAAACTAAGTCAGTTTAGGTCAAACAAGGTCAAACTAGATTGTACAGGGTCAATCTAAGTCATATTAGGCCTAACAAAGTAATACTAGGTCAAGACAGGTCTAGTTAGGTCAACCTTGGTCATAGGAGAACATTGGAAGTCAACCGTATCAAACTAGGTCAAAAGTTGACTTACAGTTGACTTTTGGTCAACGGGTCAACTCTGGTCAACTCTAGGTCAACCCTAGGTCAATGGTGACTAACAGTTGACTTTTGGTCAACTGTTCAAGTCTAATAGAATTTGGGACTAAATTGGGTAAAGTGTTGACCCATAGTTGACTTTTGGTCTAAAAAGTCAACCGTGGTCAACCAAGGTCAAGACTAGGTCTAGGCGACTATTTCTAATCATTACCAACCCTTACAACCCATATCCGATTCATTCTCAAACTCCTATTCTTCTCCTTCTCCTTCTCCTTATTCCTATTCTTCTTCTTATTCTCCTTCTCATTCTCCTTATCATTCTCCTTCTCATTCTCCTTCTCATTCTCATTCTCCTCCTCACCTTCTCATTCTCCTTCTCATTCTCATTCTCCTTCTCATTCTCCTCCTCATTCTCCTCCTCATTCTTCTTTTTCCCTCATTCTCCTTCTCATTCTCCTCCTCATTCTCCTTCTCATTCTCCTCCTCATTCTCCTCATCATTCTCCTTCTTCCCTCATTCTCTTTCTCATTCTCCTTCTCATTCTCCTCCTCATTCTCCTTCTTCCCTCATTCTCCTTCTCATTCTCCTTCTTCCCTCATTCTCCTCCTCTTCTCCTTCTTCCCTCATTCTCCTCCTCATTCTCCTTCTCATTCTCCTCCTCATTCTCCTTCTCATTCTCCTTCTCATTCTACTACTGCTGCTCCTGCTAGTGCTATTGCTGCTACTGTTCTGCTGTTTCTTATTCCCCTTCTTCTTCTAATTCTTCTACTCTTACTTCTCCTTCTCTCTCTATATATATACCTAACTATATATATATATATCCATGTATCTAACTATCTATCTATATATTTATATATAGACACACAAACACACTCATATATATATAAATTCATACCAACACACATGTAAATACATATATAGACACACACACACACACACACACACACACATATCTTTATATATATATACATACACACACACATATAAATATATATATGAACACACACACTCTCAAATACATATCCAACACACTCACACACCACTAATGACACTCTCACACAAACACATACACACTCTAACTCACACACTACCACCACCACTCTCATGACACAACCACCATTCTCATGATACCAATACCACCACCACCACTCTCTATACACACTCAAATACATATAAATATATATACACATATATATATACACACACATATATATATATATATATATATATATATATATATATATATATATATATATATATATATATATATATATATATATATATATATATATATATATATATATATATATATACGTATATACTTCTCTCTAAAGGAAAACCTCCAATTAAATCCTTAAACTAGATTTCTAGGGAAACCTACAAATTCTATGGGCAAAATATAGAGGGTGGTCTCCTCCTCATTTATGGTGAAGGAAATAAATGCAAAAGAGAATTAATGAAGGTTTTAAAAGCATACCTAATTGATCTTCTTGAAGGAGAAGAAACTCCAAAAAAAAAATGAAATGGAGAGAGATAGAGGTTGCTTTGGAGTGAAGCAAAGGAGAGGGGGTGCTCCATACATGGCCGGCCACATCTTAGAGGGTTGGGGGCATTTGGCAATTTACCAAAATGCCCTCCAAGTCAAAGAAATGAGTGGTTTGAGTTGGGATCAAAATGGTAACTTGAAAACTCCTAATTTCAAGTTCTAAATCTAATTCTAATCCCTAATTCCACTAAAATCAAATGAGATTAGTCAAATATAAATATCTGGGTTTGGTCATGACAAGTTGGTCGATTCCAGTTGGGTCCCGATCAGAGTCTAAGCTACCCCGGGTCCTCGATACAAGTCGGAATGAGCTGAAATTCGAACCCGACTCAAATAATCCCAAAACAATATCATAAATAATAAAATAAATTTCAAAAATATTCAAAAGTATAAAATGATAAAAATACCCCTGTTTCTAAAAACTGGGGGTGACAAATCTATCCACCTTAAAAAATTTCGTCCTCGAAATTAAAGCAAAGCAATCACAGAAAAACACACGCAGAAAACAATCCCTCTCGAATACTTCCAAAGAGAAAAAAAATTCAGCAAAATAAAAATCTCTTAAGACACAACAACACTTGCAAATAAAAACTGTTACGTGTCCGACACGGACACGAAACCATCACAAATCTCACCTATCAAAAGCCAAATCAACAATCACCAATGTAAATATTAAAATAAATTAAAGAGGTCCAATGACCAAAATACCCTTGGACCAGAAATGATACTGAAAACATCCTAATCACATGGTTAGGCTCTAGGTCAAACAGTCTCTAAGGTTTCACTAGCAAAACATTAAAATCACAAATCATGGCTTAAAAATTTAAAATGATTAAAATCTCCAAAATCAAAGCATGAATTTAAGTGACAATAATTAAATGACTAAAACTATAAAATTTAAAATCACTCTCAATTAGAAACCTGGTGCTACAAGTCTATCCACCTTAAAACTTTCATCCTAAAAAATTAAAACAAAATAAACACAGAAAATCATGCAGTTCGACAATCATATGCGTCTGTCCAGAATCATGATACTCAGAATCTGTGTCATGCTAGTGAGCAAGGCTACGATAATCACAGAGTCCTTGACTAAGGTACATACCTCTAGAATTATGGTATTTAAAATTTTCGCATTGTCGCATGCTTGGCAGCAAAAACCTTAAATTCCCACATCCTAGAAATACATCCATAACCCGACTATATGTCCTCACTATGCCTGCTAGCATGACCCTAGAGGATTCTAATTCTCATAATCGAGGCGACCTAGTCCATACGACTTATCTCAGAAGAAAATTACGTCACAAGAACCAAATTTTATCAACCAATCAAGGTACAGATGGAATCGAATTTCAAACAGTTATAAGGAGACAAATGCGGAAATAAGATCGAAAGATTGGAACCTGCACTCTGCCCTGCTGCTGTTTGACTGCGAGTAATCGCCATCCTGAGGACGAATTGAACCCAAGAGATCAATATGGCACAAGATAAGATATTATCAAAGGAGGACAATTGAATTCAAATGCAAAAAGAGTTGTCATGGTAATCAAAAGATCAGAATTTCCCTAAAATGTGATTGAGTAACTCCTATCATATTCTAGATCCTATGTCCTATTCGCAGGCTCGTAATTAGTACTCTAAGTCGAGCACCATTACGAGATCGTACTAATTGCGACACTGACCTGCATGGGCCGCCAACAAAATATGTCACGACCCGCACCCTATTTAGGGGCACGAGAATGTGGGTACGTCCAGCCTACGCCGCAGTGTCGGCGGTAGAACGCTGTCTAGGTCCTCTATAACATCTAACATCTAACATCTAACAACAAGATATATAAACCTGTCATCTCCGCACGGAGGTATAATATAACATCTCAACTCTATATCTCAATCACAAGTCTAGGGAAGATAGAGCACGATATGAAATCAGATAAAAGGAAGAAACTGAATATAAATAGAGTTATCACACGACACAAAATAGATGTTTAACACAGATAAATACAAGTCCTGAAATATAACTAAGTCACAACTAACAATCAGAACAATCCGATACAAACTGAAAACTAAAAATACTAGACCAGAGTAAGCACCCTCTACTGAGCTAGATGCTACTCGGGCTCCTGAGTGTCACCCTCATGTGCCCCATAGAAGGTAGGGCAGTCACCATCATCATCTGTAATATTTTTAACAAGTCCAGTCAGGACAGGAACGAGTACAAAATCTCAAACAACAGTTCTAGTTAGACGATATTGAAAATATAGTAGTAAATAGAGAGAATATACGAGGTAAAGTAGAGCGTACATGTATCCTGGCAGAGTATATCAAAATTGTAATGAGATAAGGCAAGAAAATAATGTATAACATGTACAAAATCTGGAACTGCTATCTATGTGAGTTTAACACTAGTTTCAACATGTGATCGGCTTAGAACTTGATACAATATTTGGCCTGGCTAATCATACGTGAGTGTATGATTAACACTATACAATGAGGATAATATAGTGATACAATGATGATACAATGTAATACTATAGGGTATTGATCACATATCTACGCTAACACCCCCATTCCTGACTAATATAGTGGATCCAGTCATGACACGTCATTCTCTGAGGAGGTCGCGAGCATACGCAAGAATCGTATCTATACAATGAACAATAAACAATAAAAACTTGCCCAGTGTATACCATATATAAGAGGAATAACATGTTATGACGGGATCCAGCCAATACCAATCTGTGTGCAGCATGTGTCAAGAGAACAAGGATATCTACACTAAATACTAGAAACAAAGACGATATCATAAAACAGAAATATTATCAGAGAATGTACTCGCCTGCGATATGATGGATAAGTCGACTGAGTCCAAGAACAGTGCCTCGAGGACCTATAGATGGAATACTGTATCAATATAATGGTTTGAAAGTAAAACTAAGTTATACTGAGTCAAAATAGGTCAAGACACGCCAAACTAAGTCAGTCTAGGTCAAACAAGGTCAAACTAGATTGTACAGGGTCAATCTAAGTCATATTAGGCCAAACAAAGTCATACTAGGTTAAGACAGGTCTAGTTAGGTCAACCTTGGTCATAGGAGAACATTGGAAGTCAACCCGTATCAAACTAGGTCAAAAGTTGACTTACAGTTGACTTTTGGTCAACGGGTCAACTCTGGTCAACTCTAGGTCAACCCTAGGTCAATGGTGACTAACAGTTGACTTTTGGACAACTGTTCAAGTCTAATGGAATTTGGGACTAAATTGGGTAAAGTGTTGACCCATAGTTGACTTTTGGTCTAAAAAGTCAACCGTGGTCAACCAAGGTCAAGACTAGGTCTAGGTGACTATTTATAATCATTACCAACCCTTATAACCCATATCCGATTCATTCTCAAACTCCTATTCTTCTCCTTCTCCTTACTCCTATTCTTCTTCTTATTCTCCTTCTCATTCTCCTTATCATTCTCCTTCTCCTTCTCCTTCTCATTCTCCTTCTCATTCTCATTCTCCTCATCACCTTCTCATTCTCCTTCTTATTCTCCTTCTCATTCTTCTCCTCATTCTCCTTCTCATTCTCCTCCTCATTCTCCTCCTCATTCTCCTTCTCATTCTCCTCCCCATTCTCCTTCTCATTCTCCTTCTTCCCTCATTCTCCTTCTCATTCTCTTCCTCATTCTCCTTCTTCCCGCATTCTCCTTCTCCTTCTCCTTCTCCTTCTTCCCTCATTCTCCTTCTCATTCTTCTCCTCATTCTCCTCCTCATTCTCCTTCTCATTCTCCTTCTCATTCTACTACTGCTGCTCCTGCTAGTGCTATTAATGCTACTGTTCTGCTGTTTCTTATTCCCCTTCTTCTTCTAATTCTTCTACTCCTACTTCTCCTTCTCTCTCTCTCTCTATATATATACCTAACTATATATATATATATCCATGTATCTAACTATCTGTGAGCACCCTGAATTTTGGGTTGTTTTTTATTTTATTTATTTTATTTATTTTCTGATTGATTTTTTTTAATTTCAATAAATAAATTATTCTATTTATTATTTAAATGTACTTTCCCGTGCCTTTGATATTTGGAGTGTCAGAGATGTTCAACTCTGGAAATCTTCTTCACGAGTTTTGTAGTGGACAAGATTACCTTCATGATGGTATATAGTGTCCCATCCAAACTTGTTCCCTTATACTCTTTTTACTTCACACAACTTCGGGTCGATTTAGACCATTTGATCATTAATTATTTTTCCCACTCTTTTCCTTGATCATTTTTAGCACGTTAACGTGACTTTTGGATTGGAAGCACAAGACCAGTTATTTTCTTGAAACCAACTCATCATGCATGATCTACTCGAGATGCTCTTCACCCATGACCTTCGTGTCCCACTCAAACACGCCATTTTGTGCTCTATTTGCTTCACACAACTTTCTTGACACGTGACCCGATTTTATTTTACCCCACGGTGTCACATTCATTTTCCAACTTGATTTGTGGGTACCCTGTCGACCAAAACCTGTCAGCCCCAATTATAGACGTGGCCCACATTGAGCCTACTACCCGTATGTCACTTGTGTCCCATCTATTGGAATTCCCATGTGCTACTTATTTGCCCATGATCATCAACACCTATTTTTATTCGATTTTTGCACAATGTCTCATTTAGACCCAATCCGGCTCCACCAAGTCCAGCCAGCTTCGTGTTACTCTCCATCACTATCACCCTCAGCCTCATTTCCCTTGAAAAATATCAAGTACTCTTCTACCTATTTTTTTTATATTTAATAGAAAATTTCTATTGATATTAAATTCCATGGAATGACCAAATTCCCTACATATTAATCCTAGCCATTGGATCCTCCAAACAAATCCTAGCCCTCCATCCTATGGCAGCCAACACAAACCCCCTCCCCAGCCATGTGGCCGGTCCTAAAATCTAGGCATATCTCTCTCTCTCTCTTATTAATTTATTATCATCTCTTTCTCTCTCTCCCACTCTATTCTTTTTTCTCTCCACACAAAAACACACACAGCACCTCATTTATTTCCCATGTCGAGCCCAGCCTCTTCCCTGGCCGGACCTCCCCCGACCTCCGACGGCCGTCCACCACCCCCTCCAGGTCGTCGACCACCAGTCAACACCCTACCACCACCTTAGGTCACCACCATCATCACCATCATCTTCCTTCCAACCGACCACCACCATCAATAGTAAACCGAACCACCACCACAGCCGTCGTGCCCCGTCCACCGTGCCGTCATGCCTTCGCCGACCGGGCCTGGCTGTGCAGCCCCGCACACAGCCGCGCGCAGCAGTGGGCTACAGCAGCCACGGCAACAGACGGCCGGGAAATGGCCGTGGCGCGTGTGCAGCGCCACCGTGGCCGGCCGCCGCCGCCATGGCTGGCCTCCCCTACCGTGGGCGAACACCGGTGACCCCCCCTGGGTCCACCGCCTCACTCTCCGGTGCGACGCGGAGGCGATTCGTACATTTCGCACGAATTCTCGTCGTGACGCACGCGAAATCAAGTTCGTTTTGGCGCCCCGTCGCAGCAAATTCGTGCATAATTTTCGAGAAATTCGACCGTTGGATCGGCAATTTCTTCGCTCCATCACAATCTCTGTATATCCACCTTCACCCCTATCAATTTTCATCCGATAATTTTATCGTTTGATACATCAAAACCGGCCACCAAGTTGAGCGTTTAAATTGTATTAATTTTGGACAGTTTCACGGGGTCAACTTCATCAGCTTGTACCTCCTCCACCGCAGCTCCGTTTGGCATGCTACCAGTTCCTGTGCGAAGCTGGTATAACCCTCTTGCTACCCCTCCAGTTTAGTTTCATTGTGAGCTTGTTTGATTGGTTGAATTCGACGCCAAATTTGGTCGTCCGAATTCGTAATTTCCAACTTGTAAAATTCTATTTTTGAAGACGGGACTCCAGATTTCATTTCTGACACCACTATTAGACTCATGGCGTCGTTCTGGCATGTTTTTATATAAAATTTGTTAGATTTGGAGGACGTGGGCCCTGGCATATTTTTCGGTACAAAGTGGGTCCCACAGTCCGGGTCAACGGAATTTTTTGACGCCGGCTCATCGGAATCCAATTTCGGATATACCGTTGAGTTCGTATCGTTATTCTAGACTCGTTGACATATAATTTGCTAGGTTTTGATGGACATTGGATCTGGCACGCATTTCGGTGCAAGTCGGATACCAATATCCGGGTCAACGGGTCATTTTGAGATCGGCTCATCGAAATCCAATTTCGGATATACCGTTGAGTTCGTATCGCCATTCTGGACTCGTTGACATATAGTTTGCTGAGTTTTGAGAACTTTGGCTCCGGCACGCATTTTCGTGCAAACCGGAATTTCAAGTTCTGGTCAACGGACCAAATTGAGATCGGGTCAACGGAATCCAATTCTGGAGATACCGTTGGGTTCGTATCGTCATTCTGGTTTCGTGGACATATAATTTGTTATAGTTTATAAATCTATTTTCTTGCACATTTTTTGGTGCAAAACGGCTCCGATACGGACACCGTTTTGACCCAAAATTACCTTTTTGCCCTTGTGTTCAAATTGGACCGATGGGAAGGCTATCCTAGCTAATTTAACTATTCTGGACACGTTGGCGATGTTTATTTAATCGTCCGACAATGTTTGTTAATAGTTTATCTGAATTTAACCTTTTTATAATTTATTAATAATTAATTCTTATAATGTTCGTATTTCGGGATTAGTACAACGAAACTGAGCTCAGTCAATTCCAGTGATCTCATATCACTGAAATTGACAAGATGGACACGTGGATCACTATAATAAGATTATCAACTTTATCGTTGATCTTCTTATCTTAATTTGCGTGTCGTAAGTTTCGACGTACAAATAACGAAGTACACTTTATATCTTTAATAATTAGACTAGAATTGACCCTGTTTGACCAGAGTTGACCAGTTGACCCAAAGTCAACTGTAGGTCAACACTTGACCTAGTTTGACTAGATTATTGACCGGAGTTGACCTAGAGTTGTTTTGACTTAGAAGAACCTAGGATAAAATAGATTGCTTGTAGAGATTTATTTATTACAACTTGAACACCTTGTAACCTGTGTTGCTTTAAATAGGACTCTGTGGCTTCAGTTGGACCCCCTATACTTATCAGCTGTTCTGGTTATCAGGCAAGTACATTCTTTGATCATTTCATATCATGTTTAGGATTATATTTCCTGCTTTAGACTATCTTACTTCATGCTGACACGTTGGTAACACGGATTGGTACTATATGGATCCCTTCATAAGATGTTATCCCTCTCGGGAGCATCAGATACTTTTGTCATGTGTGTTTTACTTACATCACGTATCATATGCTTCTATCATCATAAATCTTTGGGAATCAGCTAGTGACTCATGTACCCTCATGATCACCGAGCCTTCACGAATCAATTCATGAATCACCCTTTATGGGCAACGTAGTATAATCATGAATCTTAACGTAACTTGAATGGATCCTTGTGTTTTGAATGGGGATGGAGGAGTATAAATGAACATGTGAATAAATCCAAGTAGTGTAATCATGAATCAATTTCCAGTAGTGTAATCATGAATCAGTCCTTAGCCATTCACATGTTTATGCAGTACTCTGAATCACTAGCACTGTCTCTCTTTATATATATCATAGATATTTACTTACAGTCTCTCTTTTACATTATGCTATTTCTTCAGATCCTGTATTTTATTCTCTAGCATGATTACATTTTCTTTCCTGCTATGACTTGTTGAGATATATTGTGCTCGTTCCTGTCCTGACTGGACCTGTTGATAAATTTTACAGATAGCTTGGAGGTTGCCTGCTAGCCTAGAGGAGACACAGTAGAGGTCGTATAGATAGCTAGGGTTTCTTACCTTATTTCAGTTGTCTTGAGTTGTATTTATTTTATGGATTACTGTATTTGGAGCTTTGAAATGCATTTCTGGGTTATGTATCTTAGACACTTAGACTTCTATCTGATGTATCTCTTTTGGATTTCATGTTTTATCTATCTTCCATTATGCTCTACCTTAGATGTGATTGAGTTTACTTTCTGCTATGTCACCCCCATTCGGGGAGTATAAACTGCTTAGCCTTATACTGTTAGATGCATGAGACCTAGGACAGTGTTCTACCGTCGATACTGCGGCGTAGGCTGGGCGTTGTTACGTTCTCGTGCCCTAACTCTAGGGTGCGGGTCGTGACACGTTTTTAGTGGTGGCCCATGCAGGTCGAGTTTGTGTAGTGGTATTCGAACTAGAGTACCACTACAGCCTGCAGTAGGATTAGGATATATTTTTGAAGATACTCAATCACAGTTAGGATCCCTTGAGAGATTCCTGGGACGACCTTTGAGAATCTTATTTAACTTCGATTTGAAAACTCTCTTTTCCTTGATTTGATTTATCTTTATTTTCTGTTGTTGAATTTGATTTTGATGGATTTTTGTTGAATTTGAGTTTGTATTTATTGATTTTGATGGAAGATTGTTGAATTTTGAATCTTGATGTTAGCTGTAGCATCCGAGTTTGTATTTATATGATTTGAAGGATTTTTGTTCTTTGAATCTTGATGTTCGTTGATAAATTTGATTTTTGGGTATTCATTGTTGATTTAATATAATTTTTGTCAAGATAAAATTATATGGGCTAGGTCATCTAAATTATGGAATCTAGTCTTCCATAGTCACATTAGCCAGCATGGTGAGGACATATAGTCTGATTTTGGATATATTTTTCGGGTGTGGGAACTTAAGGTTTTTGCAGCCAAGCTAGCGGCATCGCAAAAATGTTAAATACCATGATTCTAGAGGTATGTGCCTAAGTCGAGGACTCTGTGATTATCGTAGCCTTGCTTACTAGTATGACGAGGATTTAGAGTACCATGATTTTGGATAGACGCATATGATTATCAGATTGTTCCTTAAATATTTTTGAACATGTTTTCTTTACTTTTGTTCCAGTCCTTCAAAAATTATTATTATTATTATTATTATTTGTTTGCTTTGTTTTGCTTCTCATTATTTAACTTAGGAGTAGCTTTAGCTGTTTTATAAACCTTGTGTAACTTCTTACAAAATTTATTTCTTCTTAATACAATAAATCAATGATTTTGCTAGGCCTTATTTTGGATTTGGTATTATAATTCTGGTTTCAAAAAAATGGGTTCCTCTTTTAAACAGATAAGCAGAACAGATTCTATTATCATTCTTTTTCTGCCAATATTTTTATTACCATCATTCCTTGTCTTATATACCTGTCCTGATTATATCAATTCCGTCTCGTATCACATTCTGTTAGCTGTACTTGAACCCCTGAATCTTTATATCGTTTTTATCTGAGAAATGTTGAGGAAGTGACGTGAATCAAGGTCAAAAATGATGTAATTGGTTATCATATGATGATTTTGTAGGAATCAAAATGTTGGATGTCAAATATAAAAAATTTGAAATGGAGATGTGGTAAAGGTTTAAAATGAAATCGAGGGACAAATGTTATCAATTTAGAAACAATCACAGAAAGTTGGTTATGAATAATTCATGGATATATTTCAAAACTAATGAGGATATCAGAGGTCAACCTAGTTTTGAGAACTTAAAAAATCTTGGTTATTGATTCTTGGGAACTATTACAAGGCTATGTAGAAATTTAGAGATGGAAAGAAGAATTTAATTGTATTCGATAATTATGCGAAATTGAACTAGATATTGTAAGAGGGTGACTAGAGACAGAGAGAACACAAGGATTTTACGTTATAGAAATTATTTTAGATGATTGGAAGAAATTGTAGAATTCAAAAGGATAATATTTGAAGGTGAACGTTGAAGAAAATATGAAGGTTGATTTATAAATAAGAATAAATTTTGTGTGACATAGTGGTATTTGAGTTTAGTAAATACGAGACTCGATTTAAACAAGTTCAAGAATTTCATAAACTGGATTTAGAGGTTTCGGATCTAAATTAAAACGAGGTGAAGGAATTTGAAAATTTGATTAAATGAATAAGTGTTGAGCCCTAAATAAGAGGGGTATGTTTCGTGGAAAATATTTTAGAAGTTAGAAATTTTGTCTATGGTGATCATGGTAAGGGTTTAGATGACTGAGGTTATAAAATTTCGATGATAGTCATATGAAGGTTGATTTTCATATTGGGACTTATGAGAAAAAAAATATGGTTTGGCAATTGATAAAATGATAGTATTAGAGAGAGATGATTTACTGACTTCGTATGAGATCTTTCTTGTTTTCGTCTAAAAGGGTTTTTCAATATCATTGAATCCTAGTTTCCTTAATCACGACCAAATCGACTTCGATCACCTTTTCTTATCATATTTATATCTTGGGTTGTACTCAATTGAATTAAATTTGATTGTGACCTGAATCTCCATCCTTGTATGCTCGTTCTCAGACTTTGTTGAACATGTCCGCCATATTGCCCAAATCTTGATTTTCCTAATTTGGTCAACTTAGATCGTATCGAGACTAAATATTCTTAATATATATTTTGATTGGATTTCCATGCAATTGACTTTCATTCTTTAACTTGTGATTTTGATTTTTTCTGAACCCTTTATAGATAATTGGTAGTTACCTTTCTTTATTTTTATGATAAGTACTAGTTTTTACATAGGATGGTAGACTGCCTTATAGTTTTGATGATTTTTTATTTTTGTAACTTTTTCTAGTTTAGCACCCTAGATTGCTTGTGTGTTTTGATCCCCTATGACCGATTTGGTTTAGCATGACTAGTATACCTAGATGAGACTTTCACTACTACCGTATGCCATGACCCTGTATGTCGTCCTTTTTAATCATATGTTTTATTTAAGTTCTGGGACTTGATTGTGGGGGTTTGACCTAGAAGGAGTACGAACATTTTAATTTCGAGGACGAAATTTTTATAAGGTGGGTAGGATGTGAGCACCCTGAATTTCGGGTTGTTTTTTTATTTATTTTCTGATTGATTTTTTTTAATTTCGATAAATAAATTATTCTATTTATTATTTAAATGTACTTTCCCGTGCCTTTGATATTTGGAGTGTCAGGGATGTTCAACTCTGGAAATCTTCTTCACGAGTTTTGTAGTGGACAGGATTACCTTCATGATGGTATATAGTGTCCCATCCAAACTTGTTCCCTTGTACTCTTTTTACTTCGTACAACTTCGGGTCGATTTAGACCATTTGATCATTAATTATTTTTCCCACTCTTTTCCTTGATCATTTTTAGCACGTTACCGTGACTTTTGAATTGGGAGCACAAGACCAGTTATTTTTTTGAAAGCAACTCATCATGCATGATCTACTCGAGACGCTCTTCACCCATGACCTTCGTGTCCTACTCAGGCATGCTATTTTGTGCTCCATTTGCTTCACACAACTTTCCTGACACGTGATCCGATTTTATTTAACCCCACGGTGTCACATTCATTTTCCAACTTGATTTGTGGGTACCCTGTCGACCAAAACCTGTCAGCCCCAATTATGGACGTGGCCCACATTGAGCCTACTACCCGTATGTCACTTGTGTCCCATCTATTGGAATTCCCATATGCTACTTATTTGCCCATGATCATCAAGACCTATTTTTATTCGATTTTTGCACAATGTCTGATTTAGACCCAATCCGGCTCCACCAAGTCCAGCCAGCTTCGTGTTACTCTCCATCACTATCACCCTCTGTAAAATCCCTAAATTTCTACTATATTTTTTTATTATTAAAATTTGTACTGATTTAAAATTTTCATTATTGTACGTCGCGTAGTCGTATTGTACGTCGCGTACGAAATTTTATTCTTGCTCGACGAGTGCGAATATGTGCGAGCGTATATATTTTTAGAAAAATATTTTTTATTTTATTTTTATAGTTTCAAGATAATATATATAAATATTATTTTTTCCATTTTACCAAATTTTCGAGTTGGTTATCTTAAGCCCTTCTTTCTAATATTTATTAGTAATAAGTTATATTTCATTGTATACTAGAAAGCATAATTTTGTATAAATAATTATGCATACATATTGCATAATTTATTTATTAGCTTATTTTAAAATAAATAATAATATATTTTCGAAATTAATTATTATAGTATTTTGGAAAACATATTTTAAATTATTGGGACATTTAAATCTTGATTTAAAATTTTTGGATTATTTAAATAAGTTAAATATTTGAAATTTATTTATCTCGTGGATTTTATACTAGAAATTTAATTTGATTTAAATTAGATTGGATTTGGATTTAGATTTTGATTGCTTTTAAATTAAACTAGGAAATATCTAAATTTGGGTTTTAAATCTATTCCTAATCCTATCCGAAGTGGGAATTCCCACATCCTATAAATAGGCAGGTACTCCTCCACATTTTTCATCCACAAATTTCCACAACCCAAATCGTGCATCGTGTCGGTGTTCTCCTTTCCCATCTACTATATTCGATATGGTACAAATACATTGTTCTCCACCGGGTCCGACAGATCCGGACCTCTATCCCCATTGTGTCGGACACACCCGACACAATGTAACCCACACCCGACTCAACTTCCCTATGGACCGACGCACCACCTCGACCTCCGTCATCCCGGCCCTCGCCACCACAGCCATTCCCCGTCGACTCCGACGCTTTTCTTCGCCCGACCACCTCCGGCAAACCCGTCCCACCATCACTGTCTCCTCGACATCCCCTCCTCCTTGCTCGACACACACGACAGCCAACACCCCAAAACCACCCTGCCATCATCCAGCACCCATCCCGACCACCATCGGACTATCGAACCCTCCGTCTTCCCCGTGCCATCACCACCCTCACCAGCGACCGACACCACCACCCGGACCATGGCCAATGGCCGGACCGCCACCACCACCACCAAGAACAGAAGAAGGAAATTAAACCCTAACCTAAAACTTACCCCATCGACGCCGGCCTGGACCGCCCCTCGCCGTCGGAGACGTGCCGCGAACCCTAGATCCTCCGCCACCCTCCTCCCGTACAGATCTGCCGCCCTCCAGCCGGACCGCCTATGGAACCCCACGTTCCGCCGCCGCCGGAAACCCACGCCCTTGGCCGTCGGCGAACGGTCGAGTCCAGCCTCCACCAAACCCGTCCTCCCGCGCCTCCGCCAGTCTTCCCCTTTCCGCCGCCTCAGATCCGCCTTCCGGAGCGCGCGCTTCCTGGTGAGCTGCCTCTCCGGTGACCGGAGTTGCCGTTCCCAGTCCATCAAGCCATGGGCAAAACCCTCTCCGCTCGGCCGCGAAACCCCTCCGCCGCCTATTCCTCTCACAGCCGCGTCGACCGATCTCCGTCGCTCCACCTCCTCGATCCGCCCCGAGACCACCCCTCTCCTTCTTCCTCAGCCATCCCAGCCATCGCCGGCCTTCCAGTTCGCCGGCGTCGCCACCAGCCACCGAGAACCCACTTTCTCTGCCTCCTTTCCCGGTCGCGCCGCGACCGCCGTGCCCCACTTCCTCCGCCTCACGCCGCCACCGAACACCGTCCGCCGCTCTCTCTTTCCCTCTCGCGCTTTCTTCGTCCCCAACTCCTTCCTTCTCTCCCAATCTCTCTCTCGCATAGTGCAATAATGAGGAGCATCAACTCCTCATTGGTGTTTTGTGTAAAGTATTATTATTATTATTATTATTATTATTATTATTTTATCTACTGATATTATTATTATTATTATTATTATTATTATTATCCTTATCATTATTAGTATTATTATTAAAATCATTAGTATTAATGTATTTATAATATAAGTATTAATGTATGTATGTAGTATATTTTTATTAAATATTATTATCATTATTATTATTATTATTATTATTATTATTATTATTATTATTATTATTATTATTATTATTATTATTATTATTGTCGTTGTTTTCCAAATTGGGTTATTTCTTTACCAAGATTTTGTTATACAATATGTAATATTTGATAACTAATTTAAAATATTATTGCTATACCTTTGTTATTGTACTATTAGTACCAATTATTATTTTTATTTTTATTACTCTACTAGCCAAAATAGATAGTTCATAAAAACTATTTTATTATTGGTAACAACAATATTATAGACTAAGATATTGTTGTAAATGTTCTATTTATTTAAAGTAAATTATTTGACAAAATTATAGTTTTACAAATATGGATTTTAGCATTATAAATAATTTTCTATAATTTGCTATATATTTTCCATTCTTCTTTGATTTTCTCCTTTCCATGACCAATCCCGTTATTCCTATTCCTCCGCCAATTCCGAGACTACCTTATATCCTTCCTAACTAAATTGACCGTTCTGGACCCGATGCACCGGTTTGTACCACCAACAGAGGTCCCCTTGTGTAGTTGTTACACCAAAGTTGCAGATCGTGCCACCTTGATCATCGCAGCACACCAGGCGCCCTACCAGGCAAGACACCTTGCCATTTGCTGTTTAATTATTTTAGCTCATATTTCATGCATGTCTATTATTTTCTTTATGTAAAATAAACTGTGATACATAGCATAACTGTTAGAACTTACCGTTCATTTATATTTCCTGCTGTGTATTATTTTTCTTACAAATTAAACCTAGATTTAAGGAACCACCTTGTGTGTTGCATTCATTGGCCTTGACACGTTGTAAATACGAAGTTGTGTGTCGCATATAGAACACGGAAGTGCGTGATTGGCTGGCCACCAGTACGTACAAGCCGTACGATAGGAATAACCGCTAATAGAGGTTGCATGCTAGTTTGACTTAGCGGTTATAGAGGTTAATATTGTGGATACAACATAATAGGCATTGGACGGAGAGGACAATTCCTTAGCGTATGGGCTTCGATGCACTTCCCTTGTGACCCGGACTCTCCGTTGGAGATACGGGATTGATGACCCATGATTACTGACGGTCACTGACGATTCTGCGGAACGTCATGCTCTTCCTGATGGAGCCTCTGGTGCCCAAAGGGGGACTACGCCGATCCTATTCAGCCAGGGCCCATGCGTAGGAAGGATTGTTCTTAACAACATTTCACTTAGAATGGTAGGCTACCCTATCCGTTAGGTATGAGTACTTTTGGTTTAGGTACTTGTATCTGACCGTGACTTGGAACAATAACTTGTCGCGGATTAGTTCGTCACATCTTGTCCTTGTTTGGTTGTAGGTGTGACTTACTATTTCGATGAGAAGGTATTGAACCTTGTTGGGGTCCGAATACCATATTGGATTCATAGCATGGGAAGATACGTTACCGTGAATTAGTTTACCATCTCCTGTCCTTGTTTGGTTGGGGGGATGGTACGCTCGTTCAGTAGGTGCGTATTGGACTATGTTATAAATTCGATTGACTTATTTATTTGAGCAATATTTATTCAGTTTATATGGCATGCTATTATGTGTCTTGTTACGTCCCTCTGAGGACCTGGTTGTCTTGCCAGGTGTATGCTATTGTCTTTCGCAGGTGTTCTAGCTCTAGCCGTGATCTTCGCTATTTCTTCGAGGATGATTGCATTTGGATCGTCTTCGCTTCGCTTACCACTCATTTCATTTTCTATGTACTTTTTCTTATTTGTTGGTAGTGGATTTGTCTCCGCCTAACATATTATATCAAGACAAATTTATTCTCATTATATGATCTTTTATTCATTTATTCTGTGTGGATGAGATTAGTTACGGTTCTACTGCATTTTACAGCTTATGTATTTATACGAGGCTTCCATATATTGGAGTATACTTCGTATGAATACAGCTGACATGTCTACGTTCATAGTCCTACGTATTTTGGGACTGGGGCGTTACACCCTCAGCCTCATTTTCCTTGAAAAATATCAAGTACTCTTCTACCTATTTTTTTTATATTTAATAGAAATTTTCTATTGATATTAAATTTCATGGAATGACCAAATTTTCTACATATTAATCCTAGCCATTGGATCCTCCAAACAAATCCTAGCCCTCCATCCTTATGGCAGCCAACACAAACCCCCTCCCCAGCCATGTGGCCGGCCCTAAAATCTAGGCATATATCTCTCTCTCTCATTAATTTATTATCATCTCTTTCTCTCTCTCCCACTCTATTCTTTTTTCTCTCCACACGAAAACACACACAACACCTCATTTATTTCCCATGCCGAGCCCAGCCTCTTCCCTGGCCGGACCTCCCCCAACCTCCGACGGCCGTCCACCACCACCTCCAGGTCGTCGACCACCAGTCAACACCCCACCACCACCTTAGGTCACCACCATCATCACCATCATCTCCATCATCTTCCTCCCAACCGACCCCCACCATCAATAGTAAACCGAACCACCACCACAGCCACCGTGCCCCGTCCGCCGTGCCGCCGCGCCCTCGCCGGCCGGGCCTGGCTGCACAGCCCCGTGCGCATCCGTGCGCAACAGTGGGCTACAGCAGCCACGGCAACAGACGACCGGGAAATGGCCGTGGCGTACGTGCAGCGCCGCCGTGGCCGGCCACCGCCGCCATGGCTGGCCTTCCCGCTGTGGGTAAACATCGGCGACCCTCCTGGGTCCACCGCCTCACTCTCCGGTACGACGCATAGGCGATTCATGTATTTCGTACGAATTTCCGTCGTGACGCGCGCGGAATCAAGTTCGTTTTGGCGCCCCATCGCAGCAACTTCGTGCATGATTTTCAAGAAATTCGACCGTTGGATCGGCAATTTCTACACTCCGTCACAATCTCGGTATATCCACCTTCACCCCTGTCAATTTTCATCCGTTAATTTTATCGTTTGATACATCAAAACCGGCCATCAAGTTGACCGTTTAAATTATATTAATTTTGGACAGTTTCACGGGGTCAACTTCGTCAGCTTGTACCTCCTCCACCGTAGCTCCGTTTGGCATGCTACCAGTTCCTGTGCGAAGCTGGTATAACCCTGTTGCTACCCCTCTAGTTTCATTTCATTGTGAGCTTGTTTGATTGGTTGAATTCGACGCCAAAGTTGGCCGTCCGAATTCGTAATTTCCAACTTGTAAAATTCTATTTTTGAACACGGGACTCCAGATTTCATTTCTGACACCACCATTAGACTCGTGGCATCGTTCTGGCATGTTTTCATATAAAATTTGTTAGATTTGGAGGACGTGGGCCCTGGCACGTTTTTTTCGGTGCAAAGTAGGTCCCACAGTCTGGGTCAACGGGACTTTTTGACGCCGGCTTATCGGAATCCAATTCCGGATATACCGTTGAGTTCGTATCGTCATTCTGGACTCGTTGACATATAATTTGCTAGGTTTTGGTGGACATTGGATCTGGCACGTATTTCGGTGCAAGTCGAATACCAATATTCGGGTCAACGGGTCATTTTGAGATCGGCTCATCGGAATCCAATTCCGGATATACCGTTGAGTTCGTATTGCCATTCTGGGCTCGTTGACATGTAGTTTGCTGAGTTTTGAGAACTTTGTCTCCGGCACGCATTTTCGTGTAAACCGGAATTCCAAGTTCTAGTCAACGGACCGAATTGAGATCGGGTCAACGGAATCCAATTCTGGAGATACCGTTGGGTTCGTATCGTCATTCTGGTTTCGTGGACATTATAATTTATTATATTTCATAGACCTATTTTCTTGCACATTTTTTTGTGCAAAACGGCTCCGACACGGACACCGTTTTGACCCGAAATTACCTTTTGCCTTTGTGTCCAAATTAGACCGATGGGGAGGCTATCCTAGCTAATTTGACTATTCTAGACACGATGGCAATGTTTATTTCATCGTCCGATAATGTTTGTTGATAGTTTATCTGAGTTTAACCTTTTTATAATTTATTAATAATTAATTCTTATAATGTTCGTATTTCGGGATTAGTACAACGAAACTGAGCTCAGTCAATTCTATTGATCTCACATCGCTAAAATTGACAAGATGGACACGTGGATCACTATAATAAGATTATCAACTTTACCGTTGATCTTCTTATCTTAATTTACGTGTCGTAAGTTTCGACGTACAAATAACGAAGTACACTTTATATCTTTAATAATTAGACTAGAATTGATCCTTTTGACCAGAGTTGACCAGTTGACCCAAAGTCAACTGTAGGTCAACACTTGACCTAGTTTGACTAGATTATTGACCGGAGTTGACCTAGAGTTGTTTTAACTTAGAAGAACCTAGGATAAAATAGATTGCTTGTAGAGATTTATTTATTACAACTTGAACACCTTGTAACCTGTGTTGTTTTAAATAGGACTCTGTGGCTTCAGTTGGACCCCCTATACTTATCAGATGTTCAGGTTATCAGGCGAGTACATTCTCTGATCATTTTATATCATGTTTAGGATTATATTTCCTGCTTTAGACTATCTTACTTGATACTGACACGTTGGTAACACGGATTGGTACTATATGGATCCCTTCATGAGATGTTATCCCTCTCGGGAGTATTAGATACTTTTGTCATGTGTGTTTCACTTACATCACGTATCATATGCTTCTATCATCATGAATCTTCGGGAATCAGCTAGTGACTCATGTACCCTCATGATTACCGAGCCTTCATGAATCAATTCATGAATCACCCTTTATGGGCAACGTAGTATAATCATGAATCTTAACGTAACTTGAATGGATCCTTGTGTATTGATTGGGGATGGGAGAGTATAAATGAACATGTGAATAAATCCAAGTAGTGTAATCATGAATCAATTTTCAGTAGTGTAATCATGAATCAGTCCTTAGCCATTCACATGTTTATGCAGTACTCTGAATCACTAGCACTGTCTCTCTTTATATATATATTATAGATATTTACTTACAGTCTCTCTTTTACATTATGCTATTTCTTCAGATCCTGTATTTTATTATCTAGCATGATTACATTTCCTTTCCTGCTATGACTTGTTGAGATGTATTGTGCTTGCTCCTGTCCTGACTGGACCTGTTGATAAATTTTACAGATAGCTTGGAGGTTGCCTGCTAGCCTAGAGGAGACACAGTAGAGGTCGTATAGATAGATAGGGTTTCTTACCTTATTTCAGTTGTCTTGAGTTGTATTTATTTTATGGATTACTGTATTTGGAGCTTTGAGATGCATTTCTGGGTTTTGTATCTTAGACACTTAGACTTCTATCTGATGTATCTCTTTTGGATTTCATGTTTTATCTATCTTCCATTATGCTCTACCTTAGATGTGATTGAGTTTACTTTCTGCTATGTCACCCCCATTCGGGGAGTATAAACTGCTTAGCCTTATACTGTTAGATGCATGAGACCTAGGACAGCGTTCTACCGCCGACACTGCGGCGTAGGCAGGGCGTTGTTACGTTCTCATGCCCTAACTCTAGGGTGCGGGTCGTGACACTATCTATCTATATATTTATATACAGACACACAAACACACTCATATATATATAAATTCATACCCACACACATGTAAATACATATATAGACACACACACACACACATATATATATTTTTTTAAATACATATATAGACACACACACACACACACACACACACACACACACACACACATATATATATATATATATATATATATATATATATATATATATATACACACACACACACATATAAATATATATATGAACACACACACTCTCAAATACATATCCAACACACTAACACACCACTCATGACACTCTCACACAAACACACACACACTCTCACTCACACACTACCACCACCACTCTCATGACACCACCACCATTCTCATGACACCAATACCACCACCACCACTCTCTATACACACTCAAATACATATAAATATATATACACATATATATACATATATACTCCTCTCTAAAGAAAAACTCCCATTTAAATCTTTAAACTAGATTTCTAGGGAAACCTACAAATTCTATGGGCAAAATATAGAGGGTGGTCTCCTCCTCATTTATGGTGAAGGAAATAAATGCAAAAGAGAATTAATGAAGGTTTTAAAAGCATACCTAATTGATCTTCTTGAAGGAGAAGAAACTCCAAAAAAAAGAAAATAAAATGGAGAGAGAGAGAGAGAGAGAGGTTGCTTTGGAGTGAAGCAAAGGAGAGGGGGTGCTCCATACATGGCCGACCACATCTTAGAGGGTTGGGGGCATTTGGCAATTTACCAAAATGCCCTCCAAGTCAAAGAAATGAGTGGTTTGAGTTGGGGTCAAAATGGTAACTTGAAAACTCCTAATTTCAAGTTCTAAATCTAATTTTAATCCCTAATCCCACTAAAATCAAATAGAATTAGTCAAATATAAATATCTGGGTTTGGTCATGACAAGTTGGTCGGTTCCAGTTGGGTCCCGATCAGAGTCTAAGCTACCCCGGGTCCCCGATACAAGTCGGAATGAGCTGAAATTCGAACCCGACTCAAATAAACCCAAAACAATAGCATAAATAATAAAATAAATTTCAAAAATATTCAAAAGTACAAAATGACAAAAATACCCCTGTTCCTAAAAACTGGGGGTGACACACATCCATGTAATTGTGCCTTGAGAAGTGGGTCGCTGGGGATTAGTTAAGATTGATCATGATCTGCTTGTTGTACTAAATTTTAACTATCAAGACTTGGTCAATTTCTGCCACGTGTCTAAACTGCTACTCTGTGGCGAGCCGCATGAATGATACATCATGGCTGAGCCGCATGAAGGACTGTCCCATAGCCGAGCCGCATGAAGAGTGTCTCATGACCGGGCCGCATGAAAGTTGCCTCATGACCGAGTCGCATGAGAGTGGTCTCATGACTGAGCCGCATGAGGGTGGTCTCATGACCAAGCCGTATGAGAGTGGTCTCATGACTGAGCCGCATGAAAGTTGCCTCATGATCGAGCCGCATGAGAGTGGTCTCATGACCGAGCCGCATGAAAGTGGTCTCATGACTGAGCCGCAGGAGGATGGTCTCATGACCGAGCCGCATGAAGGTCGCATAGGCGATCCGCGTAAAGAGTTGTCTTTGGAATTTGTGAACTGTGCCAGATATCATGATGATTTTCTCGTCTTTTTAGGAACGTGTCATGTCTTATCTTTATGTCAGAGCCATCATCTCTGTCAGAGATGTCACCTTTATGTCAGAATAATTATGGCCAGCTGCTTAGGCTGATTTCGAACCGCATACGGTTCCCCCTTTACTTTTGGGCCGCATGAAGCTTTCTGGGTTTTGAGCCGCATGAAGCTTCTCTAGATTTTTTGAGCCGTATAAAATCCTCATGGGCCGCATGGAGCTTTCTGGGTTTTGAGCCGCATGAGACTCCATGTTGATTTTGAGCCGCATAGAGAATCTCATTCTTTCCTTGCTCTTGTGAAGGATCACATCTCGCAAGTCAAGGATATCTCGATCAACCTTTGCACTCACTTTGTGGGCCCGGGTATCCCAAGCACACGAGTGCGTAGGTATCCTGTTTGCTCCCTGATACGGGGCTAGTAAAAACACTTGCCCTCGATCTTTGTTGAGAGACTCTTGAGAACCACCTTGTCCGTTTGCCGCCGGGGGATGGACACGGACGGTTCTGTACAACTTTCCATCAGAGGCCCGCTTAACAGTTAGCGGGACGCTCTGATGGTCATAGGTTGGGACAGCTGACTGAGCTCGACGAGCCCGCACTGCCCTAGACTTCTTCGACTTAGCACCCGAAGGTGCGTAGTAGGAAGAGTCCAAGTTGGAGAACCACCCTGTCCGTTTGCCGCCGGGGGCTGGACACGGGCAATTTTGTACAACTTTCTATCAGAGGCCCACTTAACAGTTAGCGGGACGCTCGGATGGTCAGAGGTTGGGAAAGTTGACTGAGCTCGACGAGCCCGTACTGCCCTAGACTTCTTCGACTTAGCACCCGAAGGTGCGTAGTAGGAAGAGTCCAAGTTGGAAGGAGGAAAGAGAAGTTGGTGCCCTTTTCGAAGGAGGCAAGGGGGCTCTATTTATAGAATAGAGTGAGCCCTTTCTTCTTCTTCTTTTCGATGTGGGACTAAAAGTAATATTTTTCATGCTTCTACAAGACCCCCTTCAAAGTTTTCAAATTACAAATTTGGAATACTTTGAATAAGAAGCATGAAAAGTAGAGTTATTTTGGTGTGGCAATCCTATCAGAGGTAGCATGGACGTGATAGGTTTGGGTACTTCCACTGGAGATTTTGTGTGGACTTATCATCCTTGGCGTACCTTAGTTTTAGGTACGGATAATAAGTTGAGAGAGGAAACCATCATATTTACTCAGAGGTGGTGAGAACAAGGTAAATATAGGATTGATGGTAATGAGGATGTGGTGGGAGTGGACTCAGTTGAGGATACATAGAACAACTCAGAGGTAATATGGACGTGGAAGTTCTACGTAACGGGTAATTAATGCCACGGAACAACTGGGTTCCAGAAACATATAATTGTGAAAAAAGGGGTGCATGTACTAGAGTACCTAATACAGCATTTGTGGTCAACAATGGACATTTGTGGACCTATTATCCTTTTTGTGTATTGGCAGTGCGAGTACGGATAATAAGCGGAAAGAAAACCAACATATTTACTCAGAGGAAATGAGGACGTGGTAAATATGGGTCTAAAGTAGAGCCTTCCTACTCAGAGATAATGAGGACGTGGTAGGAGTGGGCTTAATGAGGATACACAGAACAACTCAGAGGTGCTATCAACGTGGAAGTTCTATGTATTGGGTGGTTTGTTTGTGATGGATGAGAAAACTCAGAGGTAATATGGACGTGGTTGTTTTTCCCGTTAGGGAATTTTGTGGACCTATTACCATTTTGGTGCACTGGTAGTGCAAGTAATAAATTCGAATGATATTTTGTGGATCTACTACTCATTGGTGTACCGGTGGTGCGAGTAATAGATTAGGATAATTTTTATAGACTTATTACCATTTTTGTGTACTGGCGATGCGAGTACTGATAATAAGTGGAGAAAAAACTAACATTTTTACTCATAGGTAATAAGGACGTGGTAAATATGGGTCAAAACAAAGCCTTCCTACTCAGAGGTAGTAAGGACATGGTAGGAGTAGGCCAAATGGGGATACACAGAACAACTCAGAGGTGTTATCAACGTGGAAGTTCTATATATTGGATAATTTGTTTGTGATGGACGGAAAAACAACTCAGAGGTAATATGGACATGGTTGTTTTTCCCGTTGGAGAATTTTGTGGACCTATTGGCCTTTTGTGCATATGAAAATGTGAGCAAATAGATTCGAATGATATTTTGTGGACCTACTACTCTTTGGTACATCGATGGTGCGAGTAATAGATTAGGATAACTTTTATGGACCTATTATCCTTCTGCACACTGGTGGTGCGGATAATAGATTGTGATAACTTTCATGGACCTATTACCCTTCTGTGTACTGGTGGTGCAGGTAATAGATTAGGATAACTTTTGTGGACCTATTCCTCTTCGGTACACCGATGGTGCGAGTAATAGATTAGGATAACTTTCATGGACCTATTACCCTTCTGCGCACTGGTGGTGCGGGTAATAGATTTGAAGAAGATTTCGGTAGGAAAAAGCATTTGGGGTAAAAGTTCAGAGGTATGATCATACATGACTTGCTGCCCAGGAGATGCGATATGAATCCACTCGGAGCGGTCAAAGATTAAATTCAGCGGTACCTGAGGATACATAACTCAACAATTTGGAAGATTTGGGGTCAGAGTGTAAGTTCAGCGGTACCAGAGGGTATATAACTCATAATCTGAGAGATAGTTGGAAGATATTGTTTAGTCATAATTTTTCTTGAGAAACTTGCCGTTGTTGTTGTTGTTGGTATTAGGACGTTTGCTCTTATCCTCTCTATCAGAGATATACAGTCCCAGTTGGCGAGCCTTCTTCAATTTTACTTCTGCGCTAGTGGCGCTGATGATGAAGGCCTTCCAGTCTTTAAATTGATCTTTGCCCATCTAGAGGCTGATTGTGGGGAGCAGCCTCTTTTGGCAGATCTCAATTAAAGAAGAGTCCGGGTTACCGGAGGGCAATTTCATCGCAGTTTGACGAAATCGCTCAATGTAGTTCCTCGTCAGCTCTTTTTCTCCTTGGACAACGTCCATAAGGGATGATATTTTCACATCTTATTCCACCTCGTAGAACCTTTCCAGGAACATATGTTTAAAGCCGACAAAGGAATGGATGCAGTTATCCGGCAAGTTGCGGTACCAATCGAATGCGACCCCCTCTAATGCCCCAATGAACAACCTCGTGAGTATGGAGTCGTTATGAGACAGATGGTCTATTGTGACCTCGAAGTAGGTCATGTACCGGCTCGCAGAGGTCTTTCTGTCATATAGATTGATGTTGAATGGTTTGTATCATGGAGGGAAGGGGACATCTCTCCATGCAACGGGATACAGCTGTCGTATCCTGAGGTCCTGAGAGGTTTTTCGGGCGTAAAACATTGCCTGGAGCTCCTGGACTTCTCTTCTTACCTTCCTGGCCTCTTCTGCAGCAGTGGGAGCCGATACTCCGGGTGGATTATTGCCCGGGGTTGGTGCGGTCGTATTTGAGTCCGCATTGGCGGCGAAACCCAAGCTTGTTTGACCAGGTGTCCTTGCTTGTAGAGCCGGTAGGGCTGCCTTGATCTCGTCCACTGACTTAACTAAGGTATAAAGTATGGCCTCGAGAGTTTCGAGGCGCTGCCGATCACTGGGACTGTCTTGATCATTCTTAGTCATGAATACTGTCTTCACGTAAGTAGAGGTGGAAGGCACTGTAGAAGATGTGCCCTCCGAATCATACCCTTGTACAGAGAAGTCGTCGGGGTATGTGGAAATATTCTCCTCTGGTTCGGACTCGGAGGAGGTGCCACCCCCTGCATAGGAGGTTGCCTCGTCTTGGGATTTGTAGACGTCTTCAGGGACGTCAGACTCTGTTGTATCTGCTGGGGGGATTGTTTCCCCAGGTTCATCTTCTTGGAACACCGAATTGTTGTGGATGTTCCGAGGAGTGCTACCCCCAGCTCCAACTACCCCCAGGGATGCAGATGACGAATCTACAGGTGATGAGGCTTTCTTCTTTAAGCGGGTACCTTGATAAACCCCCTCTGTGACGGCTGTGGACAACCCCCTAGATGAGAGTTTCTTGGCCGTACTGGTTGAGATCATCGGGCTGGAGGTATTTCTTTTCTTCCCTCATTTGCCGATAGGGACCTTCCGGGCAGAGTTACAGGAGGCGAAAGGAAGTGCCTCGTCTTCCGAGCTTTGTTCTAGGACCGGTCCTGGCTGCTACAGTCGTTGAAAGACGGACTGCAGGTCCTCTTATACTGCTGTCTTGTTGCAACAGCAGTTGATAATGACTTGAGTGCAGTGATGTCCATAGAAGGACTCTTTGCACACCAAGGTTTCTTCTCTTTCCTTGCACTTGTGAAGAATCACATCTCGCAAGTCAAGTACATCTTGGTCAACCTTTACACTCATTTTGTGGGCCCGGGAATCCCGAGCGCACGAGTGCGTTGGTATCATGTTTGCTCCCTGATGCGGGGCTAATAAAAGCACTTGCCCTCGATCATTATTGAGAGACTCTTGGGAATCACCCTGTCCGTTTGCCGTCGGGGGCTGGACACGGGCAGTTCTGTACAACTTTCCATCAGAAGCCCGCATAACAATTAGCGGGACTCTCTGATGGTCGGAGGTTGGGACAACTGACTGAGCTCGACGAGCCTGCGCTGTCCTAGACTTCTTTTCTCTAGCACCCGAGGGCACATAGTAGAAAGAGTCCAAACTGTGACGCATAAAATCTGGCATATTCTCATTGGAGCTTTTGATGTCAGGACCGCATGAGAGGCGGTCGAAGACTGAACCCAAGCCGCATAGGACAGATAGCCGACGGCTGGGATTGGATGCCGTATAGGTCATCTCCCTGCGGCTAGGGTTGGTAGCCGCATAGGCATTCTGCATGCGGCTGGGATTGGTGGCCGCATGAGACTTCTGCATGTGGCTACTGCATGCGGCTCGGATTGGTGGCCGCATGAGCCTTCTGCATGCGACTGGGATTGGTGGCCACATGAGCCTTCTGCATGCAGCTGACACCCTTATACGGCTTCTTCCTGGACCGTATAGAGTTTCCATTTGCTCCCTCAAGTCCAGCATCGTAGTATTTTTCTTTGCCGGATTTGGGGACAGCAGGGTCCTCCGCGGCCTGAAGTGGGGCCGCATGTAAGTCTTCTTTGCCGTATTGGGCAGCAGAGAACACTTCTTTTAGAGGTTGGGGAGGGGCAAAGGTTTTGGACCTCCACTCCCTGCGGGCCTTATTTGGGCCGGCTCGCTTCTGGATGGGGCTAGCGCTCCCCTCGGAGAGCATCTCTTCAAACGCTTGCTGGTCGAAGCGAACAACCAGCATCTGTTGCATGAAGCCAAGTTTGGCTGCGTTCGATTACATCACCAACTTCTCAGCAGTGGAGAAGTTATTCTCCAGCAGAGTCGCCATCGTGTTTGCCATTGATTGTCGTAGAACAGAACAGTTTTATAGGAGGACTAAACTTTAACTCACAATTACAAACTCGCTTGTACAAAAGAGAGCCTAGGAACAAAATCTAGGAAAAGCAATCTAAGTACAATTGTTTAGTTTTGATTCTGGGGGTGACGGTAGAGGTTTGGGAAAGTGCTATCAACTCTGCCTTACTCCTTGGACGATCGAACGCAACCTCGGCTCCGGCGAAGAAATGCTCTCTCTCTCTCTCTCCGTATGTCTCTGTGTGTATGCAAGGGAATAACACCTTGCTATTTATAGGAATTCATGAGTAATGGGGTGTACAGCCACGTGGCTAATTTTGAGCCACATCCTTGTAACTGTGTCTCGAAAAGTGGGCCGCTGGAGATTGGTTAAGATTGATTATGATCTGCTTGTTGTACTAAATCTGAACTGTCAAGACTTGGTCAATTTCTGCCACGTGTCTAAACTGCTACTTTGTGGCGAGCCGCATGAATGATACATCCTGGCTGAGCCGCATGAAGGACTATCCCATAGCCGAGCCGCATGAAGAGTGTCTCATGACCGGGCCGCATGAAAGTTGTCTCATGATCGAGCCGCATGAGAGTGGTCTCATGACTGAGCCGCATGAGGGTGGTCTCATGACCGAGCCGCATGAGAATGGTCTCATGACTGAGCCGCATGAAAGTTGCCTCATGACCGAGCCGCATGAGAGTGGTCTCATGACTGAGCCGCATGAGGGTGGTCTCATGACCGAGCCGCATGAGAGTGGTCTCATGACAGAGCTGCATGAAAGTGGTCTCATGACTGAGCCGCATGAGGGTGGTCTCATGACCGAGCCGCATGAAGGTCGCATAGGCGATCCGTATAAAGAGTTGTCTTTGGAATTTGTGAACTGTGCCAGATATCATGATGATTTTCTCGTCTTTTTAGGAGCGTGTCATGTCTTGTCTTTATGTCAGAGCCATCATCTCTGTCAGAGCTGTCGCCTTTATGTCAGAGTAATTATGGCCAGCTGTTTAGGCTGATTTCGAACCGCATAAGGTTCCCCCTTTGCTTTTGGGCCACATGAAGCTTTCTGGGTTTTGAGCCGCATGAAGCTTCTCTGGATTTTTTGAGCCGCATAAAATCCTTATGGGCCGTATGGAGCTTTCTGGGTTTTGAGCCGCATGAGACTTCATGTTGATTTTGAGCCGCATAGAGAATCCCCTTCTTTTCTTGCGCTTGTGAAGGATCACATCTCGCAAGTCAAGGACATCTCGATCAACCTTTGCACTCGCTTTGTGGGCCTGGGTATCCCGAGCACACGAGTGCGTAGGTATCCTGTTTGCTCCCTGATGCGGGGCTAGTAAAAGCACTTGCCCTCGATCTTTGTTGGGAGACTCTTGAGAACCACCCTGTCCGTTTGCCGTCGGAGGCTGGACACGGGCGGTTCTGTACAACTTTCCATCAGAGGCATGCTTAACAGTTAGCGGGACGCTCTGATGGGCATAGGTTGGGACAGCTGACTGAGCTCGACGAGCCCGCACTGCCCTAGACTTCTTCGACTTAGCACCCGAAGGTACGTAGTAGGAAGAGTCCAAGTTGGAGAACCACCCTGTCCGTTTGCCGTCGGGGGCTGGACACGGGCATTTTTGTACAACTTTCCATCAGAGGCCCGCTTACCAGTTAGCGGGACGCTCTGATGGTCAGAGGTTGGGACAGTTGATTGAGCTCGACGAGCCCGCACTGCCCTAGACTTCTTCGACTTAGCACCCGAAGGTGCGTAGTAGGAAGAGTCCAAGTTGGAAGGAGGGAAGAGAAGTTGGTGCCCTTTTCGAAGGAGTCAAGGGGGCTCTATTTATAGAATGGAGTGAGCCCTTTCTTCTTCTCCTTTCCGATGTGGGAGTAAAAGTAATATTTTCCATGCTTCTACAACTAGCATTTGATTCTACATATAAAACAAATAGAAGTCAAATGCCGTGGGTGGTTCTAGTGGGTACAAACAATCATGCAATGACTTGTGTGTTTGGGTTTGCAATGATCCATAATGAGACTGCAGAGACATATTCTTGGATTTTAGAAAAATTCCAAGAGTGTATGAATGGCAAATTACCAGTGACAGTTCTCACGGATGGTTGCAGATCCATGAATAAGGCAATTGAGGATTTAATGTCCAGCGTAGTTCATCGAACGTGCTTATGGCATATCCTAAACAATGCAGCCAAATATGTACACCGAGAGTGTTCTACAAATAAATTGAGTCTTCTGATTAAAAGGTACATCGCACACTTGCTACTTTACTTTGAAGTATGTTGTTATTACAATATTACAACTTTAGTTACTGTCCATATTTTTTAAACAGGTACTATTCAGTCGAAGAATTTGAAAACCGTTGGCAGCAGATGCTAACGGATTATAATGTAGAGAACAATGAGTGGACCACTGCTTTGTACAGAACGAGGCAGCGATGGACGGACACATTCCTACGTGGAAATTATTTTGGTGGTTCTACTGCAACAAATAGATGTGAATCTATGAACGCATTTCTGAAAAGATTTTTGAATGAGAAGCTGCCACTATGGAAGGCCCTTCAAAATTGTGACTACGGTTTGGCGGCCTTACGTTACGGCCAGATGAGTAAGCATGTCACTGATAAACTCTCAACACCAGTTGTGAATCAAACTAGCATGGCCGTGATAGAAGATAAATTTGCCGCAATTTACACTAAAACGGTATTTAGAGAGGTAAGAAAGGAAATCACACGTTCTGATGCATATACTATTATCCATCATCACATCATAAGAGAGGTAGAAGTTTGCACTATCCAAAAGTATATGTCGCCAAACAGTGTCAACCGGAAGGTTACATTTGATCGGGCCGACAATATCATAAAATATAAATGCTTGTGGATGGAGACCAAGGGGATTCCTTGTAGAAATATTTTTCAGCAATGAAGAGATTGCAAATTGGAGATATTCCAAAGAACTTGATAAAATCTCGTTGGCTCAAGGATTGCAAAGAGAGTTCTTTCTCCGGACCTGGCGCAGAAAGAAGATTCATCCACCCAGACATTATTGAGAGCAGAAGGTATGGTGGTATTAATGAACAAGTTAATCTATTTACATACTATTGTAAAAAATCAAGCAAAATTCAAGAGAGGGGAACGAAGTTGATGTCGTCTGTTCTGATGGAGTTGAAAGAAATGGTGACCGATATTGG
This sequence comes from Iris pallida, assembly GCA_029216955.1. NCBI lineage: Eukaryota > Viridiplantae > Streptophyta > Magnoliopsida > Asparagales > Iridaceae > Iris > Iris pallida. The sequence goes on from JANAVB010017999.1 coordinate 1,775,112, forward strand.
TGAAGAAGACCAAATGGTAGCTGATGTAGTTCATGGAGTGCATGAAGCTTTAAAAGAGCCAAATCCGGTAGCAACAAAAGGAAGGCCTTCTCAAGGAAAATCAAGCCAGCCTAAAGTAAGTCAGACTATCCCGAAGCCTAGAACTTGTAGAGTTTGTAAAAAATCGGGTCACGATTTTGGTAATTGTAAAGTACGAAAACGAAATAGCGACAAAGAGCAAATGGAATCAAATGAAATGTCATTGACTTAAGACAATGTCTTTCCTATGTGGCAAGATGTCATTCACACAAGACAATTAGATAAAAAATATGTTCTCCAATACAAAAGTTTGAGAAGACAATTAGATAAAAATGCATTTATTCAACTTCCAAGACAACTTTTTTACTTTTTTTTATATGTATAAAAGTCATTTTGAAGGGGCAGATGCTCACAATAGGGTTGGAGAATAGCATCCTCAATCATTTCAAATTAAACGGAGAATAGCATTCTCAATCGTTTTAATACGGGGAACGGCATTCTCCGTGCAATTCAAAACGGAGAATGGAATTCTCAGTTTCAAATGACACGGAGAATATCATTCTCCGTTTAAATTAAAACGGAGAATGAACATTCTAATGTTTTTTAACACTGGGAATGTTATTCTTCATTTCAAATTAAACGGAGAATGCCGTTCTCCGTTCCAAATTAAACGGCGAATAGAATCCTCAATCGTTTTAACACTGGAAATGCTATTCTTCGTGTAATTCAAAACGGAGAATGCTATTCTCCGTTTAATAAAACACGAAGAATTTTATTTTCTTTCGTTTTAACTCTTATAATGCCATACTCTGTTTAATTGGCACAAAAAACATTGTGGAAACATGTTTAATTAACAAAATTTGACAACATATTTAAGACTGTGAAGTTTCTAATCTCAATATTTCCATTTTTCGAAAATTAGATTAAATTTTTGAACGTATTTTTTTGCATTGAGCCATTATATACTCGTATTTTTGCCATCCCGAATTTTTAACGTTTGACGACTTGGTAACAAGACTATGTACTTGAAAAGAGTAAAATTGAAACCCTCTTCAAAGTTGGCAGAATTCGAAGGGACATATTCATTGGTATTAATAGCATATAAATGGCAGTAGTTGGGAGAGTTTGTTCTCGTCTTACTTAGCTTTACTTGAGAAGGGGCAGATGCATTTGTATTAATGCAAATTAATTGAATTGAATTCGAAGTGATTGCCACTTGGCGCATGAGTTCGAGTTGTTCCTTGCCTATAAATGGCAGTAGTGTAGGGAGAGTTTGTTCTCGTCTCACTTAGCTTTTCTTGTGGAGATGGAGTCTACCGATCCCCCGCCTTGGCAAGACGCTTTTCTCTTGGTTGTCGATCTCCTCGTTCGAAGAAGCTTTGGTGGTGAAGTCTTTCAGAAGACTGAGATGTGCCTAGTGGACTGTCCGTGTTCGTGCACTTCATCGACTGTGTGCCATGATGTTGGTTTTTGGAAGAGCCCTAGGGTTTGGGTTGATTGCCAACCCACACTCTGTCGAAGCGCCCGTACGTTGATTCACTCTGACTATGCACGGTGTTCCTTTGCCTCAAGGAGTTCCTTTGCCTCAAGGAGTTCCTTCGTCTCAAGCTCCTCCTTGGTACATTGACGATAAAGTGATTTGCCTTAAGGAGTCATCTAACGGTTCCTATGCTCTTGCCAAGCGGGAGATCGGTAGAGTCCGTCTCCAGCATGAAGTGAATTCCTTTCTAAGGTGCTCTGCCTGAAGGAATTCCTTTGCAAGGTCTTTTGCTCTCAAGGAATTCCTTTGCTTCTGTTCCTGTGCCTCAAGGAATTCATCTTGCTCTTGCTCTGACGATGCACGATGAAGTGATTTGTCTCAAGGAGTCGTCCAACGGTTCCAATGTTCTGACGATGCACGATGAAGTGATTTGCCTCAAGGAATTCCTTTGCCTCAAGGCGTTCCATTCCTCTGACGATGCACGATGAACTGAATTCACTTCATCGTGCATCGTCGGAGGAATGGAACTCCTTGAGGCAAAGGAATAATTCCTTGAGGCAAATTACTTCATTGAGTATCGTCAGAGCAAGAGCAAGATAAATTCCTTGAGGCACAGGAACAGAAGCAAATGAATTCCTGAGAGCAAAGGACCTTACAAAGAAATTCCTTGAGGTAGAGCACCTTGCAAAGGAATTCACTTCATCCTGGAGATGGACTCTACCGATCCTCCGCCTTGGCAAGACACTTTTCTGTTGGTTACTGGAAGAGCCGCAGGGTTTGGGTTGATTGCCAACCCACACTCTGTCGAAGCGCTCGTCTTTGATTCGCTCTGACTATGCACGGAGTTCCTTTGTTCAGTGAGTTCCATTGCTCTAACTATGCACGGAGTTCCTTTGTTCAGGGAGTTCCATTGCTCTGACTATGCACGGAGTTCCTTTGTTCAGGGAGTTCCATTGTTCTGACGATGCACGATGAAGTCATTTACCTCAAGGAATTCCTTTGCCACAAGGAGTTCCATTGCTCTGCGATGCCCGCACACAGCTCACATTCAACTTTTTCTTGGTAGTAGGATTTTATGTAGTAGTTCAGACTTTCATATGTAAATAAAAGTCAAACCTTTTCTGGTTTTGACAATGTAAATAAAATTCAAAAATGATTTTATTATAAAAGACAGAGCAGACCAGGCGTTATAAAAGACAGAAGTTTCTTGTCCAAAAATGATTTTTTTAGAAAGACAGAGCAGACTAAACGGAAAAGGTTTCTGTCAACTATCCTCCGTCGATATAAAACAGAGAATAGCCATTCTCCGTTTAATTTGAAACGGAGAATGATCATTCTCCGATTTAATTAAAACAGAGAATGGCCATTCTTATGGGTTTTAACACTGGTAATGACATTCTCCGTGTAATTTAACACGAAGAATGTCATTCTCAATCGTTTCATATAAAACGATGAATAGCATTCTCAATCGTTTTAATACTGGGAACGACATTCTCCGTGCAATTCAAAATGAAGAATAGCATTCTCCGTTTCAAATGAAACGGAGAATATCATTCTCCGTTTAAATTAAAACGAAGAATGAACATTCTAATGTGTTTTTAACACTGGCAATGTTATTCTCCACTTCAAATTAAACAGAGAATGTCGTTCTCAGTTCCAAATTAAACGGCAAATAGAATCCTCAATCGTTTTAACTCTGGAAATGCTATTCTCCGTGTAATTCAAAACGGAGAATGCTATTCTCCGTTTAATAAAACACGGAGAATAGCATTTTCTTTCGTTTTAACTCATGTAATGCCATACTCCATTTAATTTGCACAAAAACGTTATGGAAACATGTTTAATTAACAAAATTTGACAACATATTTAACGCTGTGTTTGGGAACCTAGGAGGGGAGGAAGAGAAAATTTTGAGGGAAAGGAAAATGGAGGAGAGTAAAATAAAGGTAAAATTAATTTTTCCTTCACTTGTTTGGATAAACAAAAAATTAGGGGAAGAAAATTTTTAAAATAATATTTTATTTATTATGGAGAAAGATATAATTACCATTTAGTCCTTGATTTTTTCAAATCATAATTAATAACTACTTTATTGAAGGGTAGTTGGGTAGTTTATTTCACAATCCTCTCACCTCTCTCCATTTTTCTCCCACTTTTGGGAGAATTTTTTTTGAGTGGGACCCACATGAATTTTCCTCCCACATTCCTCTCCCTCAATTTCCCTTCCTCTTTCCAAACACCACTACTTTTATTTTTCCTCCCATTTTTCCTTCAAAATTTTTCTTTCCCCTATTTTCCTCTCTTTCCAAATAATACCTAAGACTGTGAAGTTTCTAATCTCAATATTTCTATTTTTCAAAAATTAGATTAAATTTTTGAACATATTTTTTTTGCATTGAGCCATTATATACTCGTATTTTTGCCATCCCGAATTTTTCACGTTTGACGACTTGGTGACAAGAATATGTACTTGAAAAGAGTAAAATTGAAACCCTCTTCAAAGTTGGCAGAATTCGAAGGGGCAGATTCATTGGTATTAATGGCATATAAATGGCAGTAGTTGGGAGAGTTTGTTCTCGTCTTACTTAGCTTTGCTTGATAAGGGGCAGATGCATTGGTATTAATACAAATTAATTGAATTAAATTCGAAGTGACTGCCACTTGGCGCATGAATTCGAGTTGTTCCTTGCCTATAAATGGCAGTAGTGTAGGGAGAGTTTGTTCTCGTCTCACTTAGCTTTTCTTATGGAGATGGACTCTACCGATCCTCCGCCTTGGCAAGACGCTTTCCTCTTGGTTGTCGATCTCCTCGTTCGAAGAAGCTTTGGTGGTGAAGTCCTTCAGAAGACTAAGATGTGCCTAGTGGACTGTCCGTGTTCGTGCACTTCATCGACTGTGTGCCATGATGTTGGTTTCTGGAAGAGCCCCAGGGTTTGGGGTGATTGCCAACCCATACTCTGTCGAAGCGCACGTTGATTCGCTCGGACTATGCACGGTGTTCCTTTGCCTCAAGGAGTTCCTTCGTCTCAAGCTCCTCCTTGGCTCGTTGACGATAAAGTGATTTGTTCTGAGGATATACGGTGTTCCGTGTTCGTGCACTTCATCAGAAGTCTGAGATGTACCGAGTTTTCGTGTTCGTGCACTTCATCGACTGTGTGCCATGATGTTGGTTACTGGGTCCAGGATCGCCGTGGCCCAGTTTTTGTTATGCTCCGATGATGCACGATGAAGTGATTTGCCTCAAGGAGTCATCCAACGGTTCCTATGCTCTGACGATGCACGATGAAGTGATTTGCCTCAAGGAATTCCTTTGCCTCAAGGTATTCCATTGCTCCGACGATGCACGATGAAGTGAAGTAATAGAATACCTTGAGGCAAAGGAATTCCTTGAGGCAAATTACTTCATCGTGCATTGTCAGAGCATAGGAACCGTTGGATGACTCCTTGAGGCAAATCATTTCATCGTGCATCGTCTGAGCAAGAGCAAGATAAATTCCTTGAGGCACAAGAAGTAGAAGAATGTAGTGTTCATGTGAACACTAATATGGCGCATATCTTGAAAGAAGACAGAGACGTTGAAAATTCAGAAACTGATAATGATGGAAGCAGTACCAATTAATATTCAGATACTGACATGTTCCAGAGTGAAGATAATGATTGACTATAAGAGTTTCCACTTTATTTCATTGTACCTAAAGAAAGTCAAACTTTTCCTGGTTTTGACAATGTAAATGTAATTCAAAAATGATTTTATTATAAAAGATAGAGCAGACCAGACGTTATAAAAGACAGAAGTTCCTTGCCCAAAAATGATTTTATTAGAAAAGATCGAGCAGACCAAACGAAAAAGGTTTCTGTCAACCGTCCTCCATCGTTATAAAACATAGAATATCCATTCTCCGTTTAATTTGAAATGGAGAATAATCATTCTCCGAGTTAATTAAAATGGAGAATGGCCATTCTTATGGTTGGTAATGACATTCTCCGTATAATTTAACACGGAGAATGTCATTCTCCGTTTCAAATTAAACGGAGAATAACATTACTCAATCATTTTAATACTGGAAATGGTATTCTCCGTCTAATTCCACACGGAGAATAGCATTCGCCGTTTCAAATGACACGGAGAATAGAATTCTCCGTCTTATTCAACTTTTTCTTGGTTGTAGGATTTTATGTAGTAGTTCAGACTTTCATATGTAAGTAAAAGCCAAACTTTTCGTGGTTTTGACAATGTAAATGTAATTCAAAAATAATTTTATTATAAAAACAGAGCTTATAAAAGACAGAAGTTCCTTGCCCAATTACATAATTACATTATTGTTTTACAATGTCATTGCTTAGTTCGTGTTACATATTTGCTTGAAAGCAACTTCTTAGTCCATACCAACCTCATTGTAATCTCTTGGTGAGTGTCATCGTCATTTTCTTCCGATATTTCGAAAGGAGTAGTCATCAACCTCTGCATATAATATGCCGTGTATAAGAGGCAGTTGGGTGCATGTTGTTGTGGGCAATTTGGAGAATAATTCAACACTTTGCTATCTTACTCCATCTTCGTCGGGTATCTTTCCCTCATCATATCAAATTTTCTCCTAACGATAGGCTCTAAGGTCTTCTTCATTAATTCTGCATCCATCTTGCACTTTTCATACGTGGTTTTCCTCAAGGAGTTGTAGTGTGTCCAGTCGTAGGAGATAAAGTTGAATGTGAGCAGAGTATAGTGTCTGATGGGTAAATTAAAGAGTGAGATGAATAACAACTCTATGTCGTCCTCCAAACCCATGACGAAGTCTACTACATCTGTTTGGAAGTCTTCAAAGGCGCCGAATTTTGCGTCTGGTTCAGTGGCACGTTCAACGATGTTTTGTTTCCCAAAAACAAAACACAATATCATGAGTAATTTTTTTTGTTATTTTTTATCGGTGTATACATGAATATGGATTTTTCTGTTTGGATTCTTACCAATGTGTGGGGCATCAAGAATGCAGACCACTTATGTTTCAATGTTTGGGGGCGCCGGCTTTTCTTCTGGATCAATGGCACGTCCTTTGAACTAGACGGGACACACCTTCTATTAATGTCTTGAATTTCTCTCAGCTTTCTTATTATTAGGTTCAGTATGCCAGCCTCCATGTCTTCATAGTTGAGTATGTCTTGCAGGTCTATTGCCGACAACTGTACTGTAACTTTATCTTCACCCTCTTTCGACAAAAATAAGTATACAATATCACTGCACATAAATTTAGTTTAGATTAAATTAATAAAGATAGATTCTCATTACATAATTATGAAAAAAGTCTAGAAAAAACAAAAGAAAAAAAGGGTTCAGAATACATACTCTGGACACTTCTTTTTGGGAATTACGATGTCGATGTATTGCTTCTTCAGCTCTTCATCCACATCTTTCCAAAGTAAGAGTTCATCGCATTCCCTTAGTATGACACGGTTCTTCTTTAATTCAGCCATTTTGGCGTCTCCTCCGGATTTCGGAGCGGCATTAATCTTCCGCTTTTTATTAGCCTCTCCAACTGTATTCTTTTCCAAGGGAGTAACATCTTCAACGGCTAATAGCGTTGATGGTTTTCTGAACCTCTTTCCCCCCGATCCTCCTCTTCTTTTGGCTTCTTTTGGAGCAGCAAGTTCAGCAGCTGTTTGAATCTCCTGACGCTGCAATGCTACAACCATGGCTTCGAGATCAACGATTTTCCTATCCTTTTCAATGGTTTCAATATTAAACGATTCATCTTTATTTTGAAGCCCCCTTTTCTCCTCAACAAGCCTTTTATTTGTTTCTCTGAGTTGCTCGGTTGTTTGCACTAAAATAAAACAAACAACAATAAAATGTATGATATGAATCTAACACGGAGAATGACATTCTTCGTGTAACATAATACGGAGAATAGCATTCTCCGTTTGGAATTACACGGAGAATAACCTTCCCAGTATCGAAATGATAGAGAATAGTAATTATTCGTTTCAAATAACACGAAGAATGCCATTCTCCGTGTTATAATACACGGAGAATAGCTATTCTCCTGGAAGATTACAAATCAGAAATTTGAAATAGAAAAGATTTTACCTTGTGCATGTAGCTCTGCAATAAGAACAAAATTCTGCTTTCTCAAATCCTTCCGTTCATGCACAGAGCCCTCCATCACAACGTTGACTGCACGTTGTTGCGCTTCTTCTGCCTCGAGCACTTTCAGCTTTTCTTTGAGTATGGCATTCTCAAGGTTGGCTACACGTAACTGTGCTCCTTGTGCTTCCATCTCTTTTAACTTTTCTTAGAGTTCTTCATTCTGTACAAGAATATCAGAATAATGTCTTCTCAAATCCTCCAGTTCATGCACAAAGCCCTCTATCATAATGTTGACTACACGTTGTTGCGCTTCTTCTGCCTCGAGCTCTTTCAGCTTTTCTTTGAGTATGGCATTCTCAAGGTTGGCTGCACGTAACTGTGCTCCTTGTGCCTCCATCTTTTTTAACTTTTCTTTGAGTTCTTTATTCTGTGCAAGAATATCATAATGATGTCTTCTCAAATCCTCCAATTCCTTTGCTGAGTCGTCTATCACAGTGCCCATTTCATGATGCTGTGGTATTCGTTGTTCATCAAAATTATCTCCACCTGCTTCTTGGTGTTCTTCCTCTCCCTCTTTTTTAACTTCTTCTATAGGTGGCTCATCTTCTTTGTGCCCTTCTTCTTCCCCATGTCACCCCCGTTTCCCGTATTTCGTATTAATACTCGTAATTGGATTTTGGCATGCATTTTATTTTTCTCGACTTGTAGAATTTTGGATTTTTCTCGTATTTTGGGTTTCGGCTCGGCTCGGTTTTAGTTGGCTTGGTTTTATTTCGTGGAGAAGGATTGGTTTGGATTGGTTCAACATGCATTTGGAACACCTTAGCTAACCTCCACTCTCAACACAACATATTCTCCACCATTAAATCCCACCTAACTTTTCTCTCTCCTCTTATTTTCATTAATTTCTCCATCTTCTTCTTCCTCCTTCCTCCACCAACACCATAGGCAAGTGCACCTTGCCAACAAATAAGCACCATATTTTATTTGTCCATTAGCTAGATTAGGACATGGAGATCAACATTAGAACTTGACATTTTTGGATTTGGAGCTTCCATTTTCCTAGATCTAAGTTTTGACTATTTTTGGATTTACATGGTTTTGATCTATTTAAGTCAGATTTTTGTGGGTTTTGATGTTCCTATGTTGGAGAGAATCAAATTTCACCCAAGATAGAACTTTAAAATTCAAGATTTGGTTGTGATTTTGCCAAGTTGTGGTGTTTTAAAGATTTGTAGCCATGGGTGTCTTCCTCTCAAGCTTGAGGAAGAAGAAGACCCCACCCCAGCGTGTGCTCTTTAGCGTGCTGCTGACCCGCGCGCTTGGCTGCTTTGCGCTGCCCTTTTCCCGCACCGCGCTCTTTAGCGCTGGTCGCTGACCGCGCAACCCTGGCCGTTGCCCGATTGCGCGCGCGCCCTACGCGCCTGGCCGCGGCACTGTCAGCGCATGCGCTCTTTAGCGTGCTGCTGCCCTGCGCCGTTCGCCCCTGCGCACTTGGACCCCCGGTCCCCTGCGCCATTTGCCCTGTGCACTTGGCCGTGCCCCGTGCGCCCTTGCGCACTTGGCCCCCGTGCGCCCTTCCGTACTTGGCTCCCCGTGTCTCTTGGTACCGCTTGCCCGAGTCCCTTGCCTGGCACCCCCTGTGCTATGGCTTCCCCTCCTGACCCTTGATGTTTCTCCTGGTTTCTTGGTTTTCTCTTGATGATTTCATTTTCTGGGAGCTTAATGCCACAGCACGACTTGACTTGACCCGACACGCCTTGATACGATTTTTTGTGTTTAATTTATGGCTAGCATTCTCTGATTTTGGCAGTAACTTGTTGGGTGCTTGTAACGTATGGCTTTAACTTGTAACCTGCAACCTGTAATTAATCTCCTGTAACTTGATATCTTGATAGTGGTCCGCCGTGGCGCACTCCTGACTTGACTTAACTTGACTTGTCCTGACACCGTGGGTGTTCTTTCTTGTTGCTTGTACAAATCTACATGTCTCGTCTTGTATCATGTCTAGGATATGACTTCCTGGGTACCACGGCCAGGGATTCGCGCTAATATGGATTAGGCTAATGAGTAGATCAAACTAGAACATAGAGAATTTCTAGTCATAGGCAATCTCGTTATCTGGGTGCCTTAATTGGACTTGTAACTTGCCGACGAGTAGAGCACATTTCCAGCACACTGTCATATGTTACACCTCTAAGTCACCTAAGGGTATATCGTCTCCGAGGCGATGTACCCACCCATACTCTCAACCCGCGGAAGGATAACTGGATGGTCTGCAGGGCTTGGGACTGGGAAATTCTCATTGCATCTTGTTAGTAATTAGGCTTGTGATAACCGTAGTTAGTTAAAGTAGTAAGCCGTAGTATTGCTTGGCCGCTTGTGAATGGATGATGTCTAGCCCTGTCTAAGTCTTGTCCAGTCCCTGTACCCTGGTACTCCTGAACATGATTGTTTTACTTGCTGTCACAATAATTGGGTAGAGACAAGGAGCTATTCAGGCGAAGGATTACAACCCCGGTCCTTGTTTGGTTTACGGGTTGTAATCTGGCTCCCGGAATGGTTCCATGTCCCTAGTCTCTTATTGTCCTGCTGTACTTTTATTACCTGTACTTTTCTTTCATTTTTTATGTTCTGATATGCTGGTTTTGTTCTTATTTCGTGGCCTCCTTTGTGGCACTTGCTCTTTCTGGGGTTTGACCCAGCTGGTTTTGTGTGGCCAGATTTCGGAGCAGCTCCCGAGGATCTACCGAACCTCCAGCCCGATGGTGGCGACTAGAAGGAACCTGGACTACGAGTGGGTTTTCTATTTTGTTTTGCTCACTCTATTGTAAATTATTCTTTTGAGGCGTTTAGCCGACGAGCACCTGTTATCTCGGTGCATATTTACTTACTGTCTGCCTACGGGCTGTAAACATGATTAACAAATCCTAGGGTTGATCATGTATGACTTAACTCTTGCTAGTCCTTGCATTTTGTACGACTAGCTTCATGATCAGCTGATATGTAATATTTGGGACGCCTTTTATTGTATATTTGGTGATCAAACATCTTGTAATTGTATTACTTGCTTGAGATTGAGACAGTAGGCTTGACCTTAAGAGACTGTTGGCTTGTAACAAACCCTCATATCTAGACAGCCGTGACCGTATAGCGAGATGGACTTCATTTCAATATACGTAGCTGGCTATGTTCGACCCCGCTCTCTAGTATTCTGGTTTTGGGGCGTGACATAGTTTAAGTGGTGGCCCATGCAGGTCTTGTCAATCAAGAAATATGAGGATTTACCGATAGATGTCTCAATCAGTACTCGTCCTTGATCTCCGTTCATATCCTCTGAATCTCTGGAATCTTGACTTGATCACATGCTTGTATCGTTGATCTGTCCTGGTCCTTCCTTATTGTTTTCCCTGTGTCGTCTTCTTCAGCGGCACTGTACCTAACCCCGCCGATCAGCAAGGTGGAGCACTTCATGCGGACCAGCAGCCCGGAGATAAAGCCCAACACTCCGGAGTAGCCTCCAGAGTTGTGCCTACTGGAGGAGAGCCCCCAGTTCAGCCCGTTCAGCCTGCCGAGCCGGATGATGGCACCTTGGTAGGTCTCATCAGGACCTTGATAGCTTCCCAAGATCGCAAAGGAGACGCCTTACACCAGGTAGTGGCAGATGCCTTGACCAGAGGCGGTCATCCGGGGAACAGCGCGGCCAACAGCTTCAAGCGCCTGAACCCTCCCTTCTTCGATGGCAGCGAGGATGCGATTGCCGCGGACGCTTGGCTTCAGGGTACCGAGGTGATTCTGGAAGCAGCTAGAACACCTGAGAATGAGAAGGTGGCCGTGGTACGGGTACAGTTGCTGGACTTAGCTCACAGTTGGTGGGCAGCGCAGGCCATGGGATTAGTGGTACCCATTGCTTGGGCAGTGTTTAGAGAGAGATTCCAGACGAAGTATTTTGATGCTGTAGCTTGGTACGACCTACAAACGAGATTTACCAACTTGAAGCAAGGAGGCAGAACAGTTGACAGTTATGCATCTGAGTTTTTTAGACTCAGTAGGTTTGCCCCCACCTTGGTGGCAACCGAGTTTGATAGGGCCCAGCAGTTCCAGCAGGGACTACATTTGGAGATCTTGTTGGCAGTCGAGCAGTTCGAGCACCAGACGTTCGATGCAGTTTTGAGAGCAGCCAGGAGGCATGAGTATACCTCCCAGAGGATTATGGATAGGACCGGAGGTAGGAAGCGGTCCCACAGTTAGATGCACCAATCATCAGCTCCAGCCCCGGCAGCTAGGAGTTTGACTATTGGAACTCCGAGGCGGGCGGCCACAGTAACGTCGGTTCAGCATTCGACCCCGACGTACCCGCCGCAGCAGAAGCAGAAGCAGACTTCCGCGATGGGATGTTCTCATTGTGGGAAGCCAGGCCATGTAGTGGCAGATTGTCGTAGGGCGCAAGGATTGTGCCTGGCTTGTGGAGCGGCAGATCACAAGATAGGAGCCTCCCCGAATAGGGGTAGTTCTTCCTCTTCCAACCTAACAAGTCCATCCGTTAGGGGACCAGCACCTATGCAGCAGCAGCAGTACTCGAGGCCATTATTGCCTCAGGCCCATGCGTTTCATCAGCAGAACCAGCAGCAGTATACCCAAGCCCAAGTGCAGAGCAGGCAGAGAGGTTTCCAGCAGAGGGGACCCGCAGCTAGAGGACAAGGTCAGGCCATGATGATGACTATGGAAGAAGAAGTTGCACCAGGTGAGGTAGTGGCAAGTACTATTCTCGTCAACTCCTCTCCAGCGTTGGTATTATTTGATTCTGGTGCATCGCATTCATTCATGTCTGCACGATTCACGACACGGATAGGATTGGAGCCTGAGTCGTTAGCAGTGAGGCTTAATATACTTACTGGTAATGGTCTGGTGGGAGTAGATCGAGTATTTTCCTTGTGTTGGATCGTAGTTAGCGGTAGAGAATTCCCCGCTAGATTTATAGAATTCCCTATGGCAGACTATGATGTAGTCTTAGGCATGCATTGGTTGAGGAACCAGTATGCTAGGATAGACTGCCATATTGGCAGGGTTGTTTTCAGCATTCCAGGCGAGCCAGAGTTCTCATTTTCCAGAGACGCAGTAGAGCCATCTTCCCCAGTATTGCGGATGGCAGTAGCAGCAGAGCAGTTGCCCAGGGTAGTTGAAGAGTTTCCAGATATCTTCCCAGATGAACTTCCAGGAATGCCACCAGAGCGGAAGATCGAGTTCACTATAGACTTGATCCCCGGGACAGCACCAGTGTCAGAGCGAGTCTACAGGATGGCGCCTTCAGAGTTAGAGATTTTATACACGATGATTGAAGAACTCAGGACCAAGGAATTCATTCGTACAAGTGGATCACCTTGGGGAGCCCCGATGCTTCTCTTGAAAAAGAAGGATGGTACATCCAGGTTATGTGTAGATTATTGTACCTTGAACTCAGTGACAATCAAGAATAGATACCCTCTTCCGAGGATAGATGACTTGTTTGATCAACTCAAAGGGGCTTCAGTGTTCTCGAAGATAGACTTGCGGTCAGGATATCACCAGATCAGAGTCAGAGAGCAGGACATCCCGAAGACAGCTTTCCGATCTAGGTATGGACATTGGGAGTTCCTTGTTATGCCCTTTGGAGCGACCAATACGCCGGCGGTATTCATGGACCTCATGAATCACATTTTCATGCCTTATTTGGATTAGTTCGTGATCGTGTTTCTAGATAATATCCTGGTCTACAACAAGAGCGAAGCAGAGCATGAGCAGCATCTCAGAGTCGTCCTTCAGACGCTTAGAGAGCATCAGTTGTACGCCAAGTTCAGTAAGTGTGAGTTCTGGCTCGATCGTATTTCGTACTTGGGTCATATCATTACTCGAGGTGGAGTAGAAGTGGATCCCCAGAAGATTGTGGCTATCGAGTCATGGCCAGTGCCTAGCTCAGTGGCAGAGGTTCGCAGCTTTCTTGGATTGGCCGGCTACTACCGGCGATTCATTTCAGATTTTGCAAGGATTTTAGCACCGATGACCCAGTTGACCCACAAAGATGTGCAGTTCGCTTGGATAGCAGAGTGTCAGGAATCATTTAAGAAGTTGAAGCGAGGTTTGATAACGGCTCCCATTCTCATACTTCCTGATGGGACCGGAGGATTCACAGTTTATTGCGACGCTTCAGGCAGAGGATTGGGGTGTGTCTTGATGTAGCATGGAAAGGTAATATCTTATGCATCACGTCAACTTCGTGATCATGAGAAGAATTACCCGACCCACGACTTGGAGCTGGCAGCAGTAGTGTTTGCACTTTAGTTGTGGAGGCACTACTTGTACGGAGATAGAGTGGAGATATTTACTAATCACAAGAGCCTGAAGTATGTTTTCATCCAGAAGGACCTTAATATGCGACAGAGGAGATGGCTTGAGCTATTGGTGGACTATGATATAGATTTGTAGTATCATCCAGGGAAGGCCAACGTTGTAGCAGATGCGTTGAGCCGGAGAGCCGGAGTTTACCTCCTAACGGCGCAACCAGAATTATTGGCAGATCTTCAGAAGATGGGAATTGAAGTAGTTCTTCCTACCAGCGTGGCATTGATGGCCAGTCTACAGGTTCAGTCCAGCATAGTTGTGAGAATCCGGATGGCGTAATCTGCAGATTCTAAGACTCAGCGACTCAGAGTAGAGTGTGAGGTAGGAAGAAGACCAGAGTTGTGCATTCATGAAGATGGTACACTTCGACATGACACTCGTCTTTGTGTACCCAGTGGAGATATCAGACAAGAGGTCATGGCAGAAGCTCACAGTTCACAGTATTCTATTCATTCTGGTGGTACGAAGATGTACCGAGATATTCGTCAGCATTTCTGGTGGAATGGCATGAAGAGGGAGATAGCCCGATTTGTCTCTCGGTGTTTGGTTTGCCAGCAGGTTAAAGCTGAACATCAGAGGCCCGCTGGACTTCTTCAGCCCTTGCCGATTCCAGAATGGAAGTGGGAGCATGTGACCATGGATTTTGTGACTGGATTGCCTAGATCCCCAGCGGGTCGAGATGCCATTTGGGTTATAGTTGACCGGCTCACGAAGGTGGCTCATTTTCTCCCATTCAGAGTTGGGCAGTCTACAGCTCAGCTAGCAGAGATGTACCTCAGATAGATTGTCAGACTTCATGGGTGCCGGTCAGTATTACCTCGGACAGGGATTCAAGATTCATGTCACACTTTTGGCGTAGCCTGCAAGAGAGTTTGGAAACTCGTCTCCAGTTCAGTTCAGCATATCATCCGCAGACAGATGACCAGTCAGAGCGCACAATCCAGACCCTTAAAGATATGTTGAGATCTTGTACACTTGACTTCGGTGGTTCGTGGGAAGGTCACCTGCACCTGGTGGAGTTTTCGTACAATAATAGTTACCAGGCCAGTATTCAGATGGCTCCGTTCGAAGCTCTGTATGGCAGGAAGTACAGATCCCCGCTAGCATGGGATGATGTTGGAGAGAGGCAGCTGCTCGGTCCAGAAATGATTGCCCAGACAGTTGAAGTAGTCAGAAGAGTCAGGGATCATCTTCGAATTGCCCAAGACCGCCAGCGACATTGGGTCGATGCCCATCGACGTCCCTTAGAGTTTGCTATCGGTGACCATATATTCCTTAGGATCTCGCCTAACCGCGGCGTCATTCGTTTTGGCGTGCGGGGAAAGCTTAGTCCTAGGTATATAGGGCCGTTCGATATCCTGGAGCGAGTAAGAGATGTATCCTATCGTCTTGCTCTTCCGCCGTCGCTAAGTGAGGTGTATGATGTATTCCATGTGTCCCAATTACGACGGTATATCCCGGACTCGAGCCATATCCTAGATCATTCGGAACTGGTTGTTGGTACCAACCTTTCGTATGAGGAGAGGCCCGTGTCTATATTGGACCGGAGAGAGAAGATACTCAAGAACAAGACTATTAATTTAGTCCGTATTGCTTGGGGTCATCACTCTCTAGGTGAGTCAACGTGGGAGCGTGAGGACGATATCCGATCGCGATATCCCGACTTGTTTGACTCGTAAGGTATAATGTCTTCCTTATGCCTTATGCTTTCCATCCCTTGCTTGCATGTATGATTGTATTATTAAACTGTTTAGTGTAGTTGTTGGTGCTTAGCGTAACTTGCCGTGGCAATCTCTAGCTCTTTGATTAAATTCCGAGGACGAAATTCTTTTAAGGTGGGTAGAGTTGTCACCCCCGTTTCCCGTATTTCGTATTAATACTCGTAATTGGATTTTGGCATGCATTTTATTTTTCTCGACTTGTGGAATTTTGGGTTTTTCTCGTATTTTGGGTTTCGGCTCAGCTGGTTTTAGTTGGCTTGGTTTTATTTCGTGGAGAAGGATTGGTTTGGTTTGGTTCAACATGCATTTGGAACACCTTAGCTAACCTCCACCTTCAACACAACATATCCTCCACCATTAAATCCTACCTAACTTTTCTCTCTCCTCTTTATTTCCATTAACTTCTCCATCTTCTTCTTCCTCCTTCCTCCACCAATACCATAGGTAAGTGCACCTTGCCAACAAATAAGCACCATATTTTATTTGTCCATTAGCTAGATTAGGACATGGAGATCAACATTAGAACTTGACATTTTTGGATTTGGAGCTTCCATTTTCCTAGATCTAAGTTTTGACTATTTTCGGATTTACATGATTTTGATCTATTTAAGTTAGATTTTTGTGGGTTTTGATTTTCCTATGTTGGAGAGAATCAAATTTCACCCAAGATAGAACTTTAAAATTCTAGATTTGGTTGTGATTTGGCCAAGTAGTGGTGTTTTAAAGATTTGTAGCCATGGGTGTTCTTCCTCTCAAGCTTGAGGAAGAAGAAGACCCCACCCCAGCGTGCGCTCTTTAGCGTGCTGCTAACCCGCGCGCTTTGTTGCCTTGTGCCCCGTGCGCTTGGCTGCTTTGCGCTGCCCTTCTTCCGCACCGCGCTCTTTAGCGGTGGTCGCTGACCGCGCAGCCCTGGCCGTTGCCCGATTGCGCGCGCGCCCTGCGCGCCTGGTCGCGACACTGTCAGCGCACGCGCTCTTTAGCGTGTTGCTACCCTGCACCTCTGCGCTGTTCGGCCCTGTGCCGTTCGCCCCTGCGTACTTGGACCCCCGGTCCCCTACGCCATTTTCCCTGCGCACTTGGCCCCCGTGCGCCCTTCCGTACTTGGCTCCCCGTGTCTCTTAGCACCGCTTACCCGAGTCCCTTGCCTGGCACACCCTGTGCCATGGCTTTCCCTCATGACCCTTGATGTTTCTCCTGGTTTCTTGGTTTTCTCTTGATGATTTTATTTTCTGGGAGCTTAATGCCACAGCACGACTTGACTTGACCCGACACGCCTTGACACGATTTTCTGTGTTTAATTTATGGCTAGCATTCTCTAATTTTGGAAGTAACTTGTTGGGTGCTAGTAACGTATGGCTTTAACTTGTAACCTGCAACCTGTAATTAATCCCCTGTAACTTGATATCTTGATAGTGGCCCGCCGTGGCGCACTCCTGACTTGACTTAACTTGACTTGCCCTGACACCGTGGGTGTTCTTTCTTGTTGCTTGTGCAAATCTACTTGTCTCGTCTTGCATCATGTCTAGGATGTGACTTCCTGGGTACCACGGCCAGGGATTCGCGCTAATATGGATTAGGCTAATGAGTAGATCAAACTAGAACATGGAGAATTTCCAGTCATAGGCAATCTCATTATCTGGGCGCCTTAATTGGACTTGTAGCTTGCCGACGAGTAGAGCACATTTCCAGCACACTGTCATGTGTTGCACCTCTAAGTCACCTAAGGGTATATCGTCTCCGAGGCGATGTACCCACCCATACTCTCAACCCGCGAAAGGATAACTGGATGGTCTGCAGGGCTTGGGACTGGGAAATTCTCATTGGATCTTGTTAGTAATTAGGCTTGTGATAACCCTAGTTAGTTAAAGTAGTAAGCCGTAGTATTGCTTGGCCGCTTGTGAATGGATGATGTCTAGCCCTGTCTAAGTCTTGTCCAGTCCCTGTACCCTGGTACTCCTGAACATGATTGTTTTACTTGCTGTAACAATAATTGGGTAGAGACAAGGAGCTATTCAGGCGAATGGTTACAACCCCGGTCCTTGTTTGGTTTACGGGTTGTAATCTGGCTCCCGAAATGGTTCCATGTCCCTAGTCGCTTATTGTCTTGCTGTACTTTTATTACCTGTACTTTTCTTTCATTTTCTTATGTTCTGATATGCTGGTTTTGTTCTTATTTCGTGGCCTCCTTTGTGGCACTTGCTCTTTCTGGGGTTTGACCCAACTGGTTTTGTGTGGCCAGATTTTGGAGCAGCTCCCGAGGATCTACCGAACCTCCAGCCCGATGGTGGCGACTAGAAGGAACCCGGGCTACGAGTGAGTTTTCTATTTTGTTTCGCACACTCTATTGTAAATTATTTTTTGAGGCGTTTAGCCGACGAGCACCTGTTATCTCGGTGCATATTTACTTACTGCCTGCCTACGGACTGTAAACATGATTAACAAATCCTAGGGTTGATCATGTATGACTTAACTCTTGCTAGTCCTTGCATTTTGTACGACTAGCTTCATGATCAGCTGATATATAATATTTGGGACGCCTTTTATTGTTTATTTGGTGATCAAACATCTTGTAATTGTATTACTTGCTTGAGATTGAGACAGTAGGCATGACCTTAAGAGACTGTTGGCTTGTAGCAAACCCTCATATCTAGACAGCCGTGACCGTATAGCGAGATGGACTTCATTTCAATATACGTAGCTGGCTATGTTCGCCCCCGCTCTCCAGTATTCTGGTTCTGGGGCGTGACACCCCAACAGGTATAACCAGATCTTCCAATATCAACTTCGATCTCATTTTGCTGTGATATTCGGCCTTGAGGAAGTTTGAGATTTCGTACCCATTCTATGTGAAAAATCTTGGGTAATCAGGAATTGGGGCGAACTTCCTTTCCATAAATTTACTATATTCTGTAAACCAATAGAGGAAGTATATTGTGCAACCTTCCAATTTGTGGAAAGCCATTGAGTAATCCCCCTGTTCAGTTTTGCTTCTACTCCTCTTTATGCTATCCATTACATATGCCAGGATTAACCTTGGCCAGCATATACTGTTGATGACGTCCACACTGTCTACCAAGGCCAAGAATCTGTACGACAAATTTGAACCGCCAGACTTTGTGAAGAATACTGTTTGGTACAAGTGAAAGATTATTAGCTTGGCCAAATCATCTGGATTAACAGTGTTATCTCCGCCACGAAGCCGTCGTAACAATTCAAAGAACTTGTCTCTCACTTCCTTATTCGTGACTTCTGCGTGATTGGCCTTAGAATTAGCCAGCAATCTTGTGAAGTGATTTCTACACAGGCTCAATGATGCTGGTGGTGTGGGCTGCTGTTGTTTTTCCTTTATCAATCTTCTTTAAAAAATATCATTATCGCTTTCTTCATTCAGCGGTAGACCGAAGATGACTGCCATATCGTCGACGCTTGGCGCGATTTTAACAATGGTGCTCAATTCAAAGCACCCGACGCCATCTTCTTCTTCTGTATAACTTGCAATTAAATTCTCAAGCCCTTCCGTTACCTTGGCCAATTCGGAGACGTGGACTCTGTTTTGGTAAAAAATCTTGACAAAATTCTAGAAACCGGTATTCTTCAAGGAATCAATAACTGGCTCAGGTAAACGGCCAACATCTTGATTGACCTCCTCCATAAGATTTAGCATTGGCTTGAAGGTAGAACGGATAAGTCTTGAATCCTTATTCCTGAGAGATTTTTTTCTACAAAACAAAAAACAAAAAATTAGGTCGGAGAATGGCCATTCTTATGGGTTTTAACACTGGAAACGACATTCTCCGTGTAATTCAACATGGAGAATATCATTCTTCGTTTCAAATGAAACGGAGAATATCATTCTCCGTTTAAAATAAAAGGGAGAATGAACATTCTAATGTGTTTTAACACTGGGAATGTTATTCTCCCTTTTAAGTTAGACGGAGAATGCCATTCTCTGTTCCAAATTAAACGACGAATAGAATCCTCAATCGTTTTAACACTGGGAATGCTATTCTCTGTGTAATTGGAAACGGAAAATGCTATTCTTCGTTTGTAAAAGCATGAAGAATAGCATTCTCTTTTGTTTTAACTCTTGTAATGCAATACTACATTTAATTTAACACGGAGAATAGAATTTTCCGTTTCAAATTAAACGGAGAATAGCGTTTGCCGTTTAAATTAACACGGAGAATAGCATTCTCATGTGTTTTAACACTGAGAATGCCATTCTCCGTTAAAGTAAACGGAGAATGATATTATTGATTTAATTTAGACGGAGAATGGCATTCTAAGTGTAATTTGACAGGGAGAATGAACATTCAAATGCGTTTTATGACGGAGAATGTCATTCTCTATGTAATATATACAAAATTTGCGAACATAAACTCAAAGTTATACCTTCTGTTTGCACTTCTTCTTGCACTTATTTTTGTTTAGCAACTTTTCCCTTTTTCTTCTGTGCAACTTTCTTAGAATAGGGTTTCGGTTGTTCTCTGTCTTTCCTTTTTGGATTTTCTGTAACTGGTGTATCTTCTCTAATTGGTGATGCTACCGGTGATGATTCTGCCGCTGATGCCGACATAGTGTGAAGATTGCGAATGAGGAGGAAGGTTTAAAGTTTTTGGAGAAGAATGACCTAGGTTTGAGTACAGAGTAGAGTATGGAAGAAGAGGAAGAATCGAAACAGTTTTTTTTTGTAATACGAGGGTTCGGGGGTGTTTTGAATTAATTAGAAGGGCAAAAATGTCATTCGATGGAAGGGTAAAAAGAATCGAAACCGTTTGGACTCCTTTCTGCTTAATTATATTAATTTGAAGGACAAAAATGATTCTGCTTAATAAAAAAGAATCGAAGCAGTTTGGCAAAAATGTCATTACAACTCAACAAAACAAATGAACATAATACATTAGATATAAAAGAAGAAGAAAAAAATCATCGTCTTCCATATTCAATCATTTCAGATTGGACTCCTTTTAGTACTTCATTGTGCTCTGAAGTTGTAATCCATTCAGTAGCTTTGCGTCTTTCCATTTCCGCATCAAACTGCATATAACAAACATAACATCAAAAATATTGCTCTAAAAAATGTAAGTTTTTGACGACATATTTTTAGACTTACATTGAGAGAACGGTAGTCTAGACTACATCGGTCTTTCATGAATGCAATTACAAAAATTCCACAATCAACAAAATTGCCTTGGCGGAGAACATAAGAACGACGTTTTATTGCAAAAGTAGAAAAGCTGAACCTAGCATCTTTCAACTTCAAAATCTCTTCTTCGAGAAAAAGATCCAAATTTGAAAGTTACAATTACCAGAATACAATATGTATTAGTATACCGCGTATCTTGTACCCAATTCATAAAAATTGATGAATATGAGCTTACTATTTCTTTTATGATTGTTTTGTTTTGAATTGGATCATCTTTAGATGCAAGTGAGCCCCAAATTTCAACAGTCCTTATTTTAACCAGAACTCTTGCAAGAGTATAGTGTTCGTCCAAAAGAATAGGTATGTATATCTGAATCAGGATTAATTAGGTAAAACAAATTAGTAAATTTTCAGAAAATTAGGATTAATATTTAAACAGAAATACATTAATACCTCGTTACAAGTGCTTAAAGATCCCATGTAATCCTGAAAATATTTGTACTTCTTCCATATTTCATGAAGCTTTTTGTCGGATATAGATAACGTTTCTTTCTACATACACATCAATTAATACATTACGAAGGACAAACAAACGAGAAAATTGTTAATGCATATGATTGAAGAATAAAATGCTCACTCACCGATATCCTTATTGGTAAAAACCATACATTAGCTTTATTGGAGGTTCTTTTCCGTTCCTCCGTGGTGAGAAGAGCAGAGACAATGCCTACAATCTGAATAAAGCATTTAAAATGTCAGCGATGGAATCGATGTAAACATAGATGGCATCTAAGAAAGAAATATACTATCTATACATACCCCATTTTTAATTCTCGTTAAAGGACCTAAGGTCTTCATCTCAAACCGAGACACATAGATTTTGTTGCAAGATGATATTATTTCTCTAAGAAAAGAAATGAATAAATTAGGAGAAAAAACTGTTGGAATTAAATCAAAACTCATATTACTTACTCGTCAGGTCTATCATCGGTAAAAATATAGTCGTAATAACTCGAAGAACCACTAGTACAATTGCTAGGCTTCGAGGTTGAACCCCTTGTTAAACTTTTCGATGGTGTGACCGGATCTAAATTTCCATGCATTCTTTTCGAAGAACTGCTAAAGTCAGTTTCTTCTGTAGGACACAATACGAGAATTCGGTCCAATGCTTTACTACGATTCTGTAGCACCACGTCCTCCTCATCGAAAGATTCAACGAAAATCACCTTCACATTCCAGATGAAGATGCCTCCTTCAAAGCTGGAGATTCTTCAATCTTCTCCAAACGTCGAGAGAAATTCATTTGTTCAATTTGTATTGAACCAAGCTTAGAATTGATCGATGCAACATCAGCTGAAATCGTCGACAGTTGTTGTTCAATCCTGCGCAACATACACAGAATGAAGGTTTCATTTGGAGCTGGCAACCAATCTTCTACGTCTTCTACATTTTCCACCCCACGAGTAGACATCTTGAGAACAAGAAAACTATTGTATTTCATACAACTATTCTATGTATTTCTGAATGAATAATAGTACTATGAAAAAAGAAAACTATTGTATATATAGCAAGAGAGAAGTACAAAAAGTGAGGAAGATGGAAAGATAAATAAATTTTGTGACTAGCAAACAATCTACTAGCCGTTTGATTGAGGAGGGCTCGAGGAAGATTCTACTAGCCATTTGAAAAGTACAAAAGGTTATCATGATAAAATTCAATTAAGGAACTCGATAAGAGGTTTAATTCCGTTTGATTGAGAAACTCGACGAAGTCCGTCGCGAACCGGAATTTCTTCTTCTTTCCTTTTTTTTTATCTCTGTTTCTCCTTCCACCACCACCACCATGGCCTGTAGCTTTATAACAAAAATATTAAATTGTTAGATGAAACAAAAAATTAATTACGAAAAGATTACTAAATCAAAATCAAACAGAACACATATTCATAGAAAACATGAGATTAAAGATAAAAGTGTCACAGAAGCAACACCACAATTTTACAACAACTAAGCAGACTCTGCTAAGCAATAACTAAAATTAGGGATTGTGTCCTCCTTGGATTTAATTTACACAAAGAAGAGATTTGAGAGAACGAGCTTTTATCGGCTTCCTAAATATACCATTCTCCGTCCTAAATGTACCATTCTCCGTCCTAAATGTACCATTCGTCGTCGGTGTCATCATCTCGATCGCCAGTGATGGTGGTGTCGTCTACATCGCCTACAGACCTGGACACACTGTGTCCTTAGGGATTGTGTCCTCCTTGGATTTAATTTACACAAAGAAGAGATTTGAGAGAACGAGCTTTTATCGGCTTCCTAAATGTACCATTCTCTGTCCTAAATGTACCATTCGTCGTCAGTGTCACCATCTAGATCGCCAGCGATAGTGGTGTCGTCGTCTACATAGCCTACAGACCTGGACACACTGTGTCCTTCCTTTCCGACCGACACACAATTATTGTTTTATATACGTAGTTGCACAAAATATTAAATTACATGGACGAAAGAGAAAGTAAATATGAATTAATTTAGGGTGTTCATTGAAAAATTGCATTGAAGAATGACCTGCTATAGCAAGTTAACAAGAGGTCAAAAGTCAAAAAGAACATTAAATGATGTCTCCTACATTATTTCATCTGAATTTAATCTGAACCGTTGGATTAACATCCAACGGTCCAGATTTCGGATGTATCGATACATCCAAAAAGGGTGGATGTATTATAGAATTTTCCATATATATATATATATATATATATATATATATATATATATATATATATTGAAGCAATGGAAAAAAAATATATATTGAAGCAATGGGTGATTGTGGCGAACTCGCCTCCACTAGGGCTCGAACTTCGACCGCTTGGGCCGCATGCATCTCTCTTAACCACTAGGCTAAATGTCATTTGCATATATATATATATATATATATATATATATATATATATATATATATATATAGAGAGAGAGAGAGAGAGAGAGAGAATAGAGGTACATGTATAAATATTTTAGAGTATAGATAAAAATTCATATACCTACATACATGTAACTCTCCCTATGTAGTGTAATCATAGCATTTGGATTATCCTCCATTAATCTAATCCACCCATCTCCATTAATCTAATCCACCCATTCTTACATGACAACACACACAAATATTTCATGATATATTCCATTGTCCTTTTCTTTCCCCCTTGAAACCCAACCCTACAAATAAACCCCCTAAACAAAGCCCAACCCACCCATAAGTCACCCATCCTAATCGAATTCAAAACCCAATTCACTAGCAAATGAACCCACAAGCAAACCCAGACCACTTGGGATTACTATTGGTCAGTTTACAGGTTGCTTGAATAACAAATCATGCTCTATGTAAAGTTCAGTGCTTTCTCTTCTACGTTCAATCTGACGCACGAGCTTACACTGTGCGGCTCTGCCCGATTGTAGGCGCAGCGACCACGCCCAGCGTACGAGCCACGACCCACTCCTTCTCTCTTGCTGGCCGCAGCCTTCCTTCTCTCCTCCTCTATATAAACATGGTTCTCCTCTCCTCCTCCAAACGAACGAAAAGAACCCTAGCCACTCTCATCCTTCTTCATACCCTTCCTTCTCTTCTCCTTTCTTCCTATCGCTATGCAGCAGGACGTATCGCACCACCACCGCATGCAGCCTCGGCGCACCGTCCGTGCATTTCGTACGGAGGCAACCGCAGCCACGAAGCATTAGCACTAGCGGCATTAGCAACACCGTCATGCGGCCGCGGTGACCCCCCCACAACATACCGTACGTGCTCAGGGGACCTCCCTAGCTTGGCCAACGTCCTCTCCGACAAGCCACACAGGCGATTCGTGCATTTCGTAGGGAATCCCGTCGTGACGCATGTTTTTGAAAGGACATAATTTTGTCTTGGGACAACAACTTCATGCACATTTTTTGAGAAATTCGACCGTTGGATCGTCGAACTCTTTTCTTCGTCGCAATCTTGGTATATACCCCTTCGCTCCCCAAAAATTTCAACCGTTAATTCGATCGTTTTATAGACCAAAACTAGCCACCAAGTTGACCTTTTAAACTGTATTTATTTTAACAGTTTTGTGGAGCCAAATTCTTGGATTTGTTTCTTCGCCGTCGTAGCTCCGTTTGACGCACCACCAGTTCTTGTGCACAACAGGTATAACAAACTTCATGCAGTTTGGTTGGTTGAAATCGACGCCAAAGTTGGCCTCTCGAAACCGTAATTTCCAACTTGTAAAATTCTAATTTTGGATCGGGACTCTAGATTCCAATTCCGACGCCACTAGTAGACTCGTGGCATCATTCTGGCGTAAATTCATATACAATTTGCTGAGTTTGGAGCAACATGACCTCGATACGCATTTCTGTACAAAATCGGGTCCTTTGTCTGAGTCAATGGGTCATTTTGAGATCGGCTCATCGAAATCCAATTCTGAATATACCGTTGGATTCTGTGAAACCCGTGAAATTTTACACTGTATTTTTTTTTAAAATTGTTTTGCTAGATAAATTTGTGCTAGAATAATATTATATATTATTTATGAATTTATGAAAATTATTTTTAAAATAATTAAACATGGATTTTGTATGCCAGGCCCAGACCCGAACCCGATTTGAGGCATAAATCATTTTTAAATTAATTTTTTAGGATTTTAAAATATTAGTTGTAATTTTTCTAAAAAGAAATTATATTAATTTTTATTCATACTTTGATAGCCATATTTTTAAGCCTCAACCTATTAATTATGAAGCCTTAAAACCAAGCCCTTGTATCTATGGCCTAAAGCCCATTATCCTTAAACCCATACCCAAGCCCAATTTCTTCTTAAATCCATTAGCTTATTCATTTTATAGGAATGAATGAATGTTTCATTCACTAGCTCATTTATTAGCCCATTCATTCTGTAGGAATAAATGAATGTTTCTTTCATTAGCTCTAAATGGATTTATTCTTTGGTTTGAGCTTATTCATTCTGTAGGAATGAATGTTTCTTTCATTCTGTAGGAATAAATGAATGTTTCTTTCATTAGCTCTAAATGGATTTATTTTTTGGTTTGAGCTTATTCATTATGTAGGAATGAATGTTTCTTTCATTCTGTAGGAATAAATGAATGTTTCTTTCATTAGCTCTGAATGAATGTTTCTTTCATAAGCCATGTTGGCCGTTTATCTCCCATTCCATGGTAACTCCCCTTCTTTCCTTCCTATATAAGGCCCCTACTCCAACCATTTTCCACACCATCCCACCTTCTTCTTCTTTCCCAATCCCTCTAGCCATAGCTTCTTCAACAAATTCCGGCGATCCCCTTCCCTGGCCGAACCCCCTCCAGCCCGACGCCACCCCTTCAGCGCTCCTCGAGGTCGAGTGCCCTTTGGCCGACCCCGGCACCCCAGTCCAGCCGCCCGCCGCCGTTCCCAGCAACCCGATCCCTTTCTGGCCATGTGCAGCCCGTCCCGAGTGGCCAGTCCCGTGTGGGCGCGGCCGTTGTCCGATTCCGAGTTCGTTCCGCGGATTTGCGTGTCCCGAGTCCGAGGCAACCTTTCGGATTTCGTCGATTTGGGTAAAATTCTGGATAGTCATAATAGTTCGTCCCTCCCGTGTCTATTGAAATAAACACGTAAAAATAGTAAAATAACTATTTTAATAGAATCCCCCCTACTGTTGTTTGTTTTGACATAAACACGTAAAAATAGTAAAATAACAATTTTTATAGAAAACCAATATTGTTTTCTCACATTAAATAAATTAGAAAAAATTACAAGTTATTATTTAAATAAATTTCACATTTTTCTTATTTAAAGAAAAATGTAGTTTTATTATATAAATTATAAAAATACCAAGTTTTGCAAATAAACCGATAAATACAAAGTTTTCCGAAATTAAATATAAAATGATCTTTCCCTCATAATTGAATGTAACGCATTAGATAATCGATTTGTGTTTGTGTTAGTATAAATAAAGAATTAAAATTGACTAGGACAAATTAGAGATTGAAACTAGCACATCTAGTATGGCAACTTTAGAAATCTAAGACCGACTTCTCGATTGTAGGATTTCGAGGACAAGTCTGAAATTCATCTCGGAGTCATTACCCTCATTCCAGTCAAACCAAGGCAGGTACAGTTTGTGGTAGTTTACAATTATTTAGTAATAGTTTTATTGCAAATTTAAACCACGAGGCAACACGGAACTCTCTCTGAGAGCATTGACTATTTAACTGTTGGGTACTGGGGGAGTAGTGTAATGAGTATGACCACATCCAAAATAGTATAATGACTGTGTTAGCTTACCCCTCATACACACGGGAATAAGCCATATCGTATCAATATGATACAACTGTACAACCCAATCCGGTCATATTCATTGCCTATTCACATCACACTGTTTTAACTGCTGGAAATTATTTATTTCAACTTGTTTAAAAATGCATAACTCCATTATTATTTCAATTGTTAAAATATCATGAATTGTACTTTGCTCCCTCCTGACTGGAGACTATATTTTTAGGTCCTATTGATGATGCAGAGCTACTGATTAGTAGCTATTATGATCCTGAGTCGTATCCAGTTGTGCTACCAGATGATGCTGGACTTGGAGATAACGAGTCTACTTTTTAGCTGTTGTCATTTACTATTTTCAGTTGTTGTTATTGAAAAAGACTATTTATTTTGTCAGTTGTAACTTTGTTGGACAAGTTTTAATTATCGGAACATTAAAGTTGTGACAAATAGTCTGTGTTGTTGATTACCTGCATGAGTGATACAGCTTACTGCCGCCGTCTCAACAACGGTGCAGGCTGGGCATGATCCGATTCGACCCAAGAAATTGGGACCGGGTCGTGACATATTTTTAGTGGTAGCCCATGCAGGTCTGATCAACAACTTAGGAAAATATCTAGAAACATTTAGAACACTAGAACATTAATTTGTCACAACATAGGACCGTTATATATTATAAATATTTTTGCTTGTTATAGATTGGTAGGCTACCTTGCTTATGTTTATATCCTAAACCTTCCAGAGAATGGCCACTGACAAGACCAACCCTGCTGACGATGGGGTATCTTCACCCTATCATACCCCACCTCCCCAATCAAGTCCGGATCCTACACCTCGGCAGCTGACCGACCGTCCCCATAACACACCAGCGGATCCTACATCTTCCCAGACGGAGATGCAGCCCCCTGCAGTATTGCCCACTCCAGCTGCCCCACCGGTACCTGTGGACCCCACCGACCTCATAGGTCTTCTACGAGGAGTGCTAGAAGCCCAGAGAGCTCAAACGGAAGCTCATCAATAGCAAACCGCGATTATGAGGGAAAGCATGAAGAATGCTCATAACGTGACGATGGCTGTACTGAAGAGAGGAGAAGCAGCTCAACATGAACCAAGGCCTGCCAAGGTGGGCGATATTGAGAGTTTCAAGAAGCAGAACCCTCGGCCCTTCAAGGGAACCGAGGGAATCGTCTATGCCGATGAATGGCTCGATAGCATGGAGCGTCTCCTAAGCGTCGCTCGACTTCCAGAAGACCTCAAGGATGAAGCAGTGGGACTCCAACTGCAAAGTGTAGTAAGCACCTGGTATCGGAATGAACCCCGACTCCAGGACAAGCAGCTTGACTGGGACACCTTCAAGAGGTTGTTCCAGAGGAAGTTCTTTCCAATATCAGAGTTGCGGGAGAAGGAGAGGCAATTTCAGAACCTGAAGCAAGGAAATATGACTGTTGGAGAATATACGGCAGAATTCGGCCAACTCAGCCGTTTTGCCAAGAACTTGGTAGCTGACCCTGATGACCGTGCTGAAAGATTCAGACATGGGCTGAGAGAGGAGATCCGCACCCATGTGATCTCAGGCGGTGCTAAGACTTATGAAAGGATCCTGGAGCGAGCTCAAGATATAGAGAAGAGCCAACCCGCTCACTCAAAGAGGGATTATCCTGGAACTAACAACTTCCAGGGTAATCAGAAGAAGCCCAATAACAACAACAACAACAACCGGCCTCCTCACCACCAGCAGCAGAACCAACAGGCGAGGAACAATGATAGAGCACCACAGAGGCAGATCCCTGTCTGTGATTTTTGCAAGAGGCTAGGGCACCAGTCGAACATCTGCAGAAAGAGGCTTGGACACTGCCTAGTATGTGGGTCTGCCACCCACCAAGTGAAGGACTGTCCCTCGTCAATGCACCGGACTGGAGCAACTCAGTAGAAAGGTCCTCTGCCCACTCAACAATAACAATTTGGGCAGCATCAACAGAAGACTGGGCGAGCTTTTACCCTAGCAGCAGAGGAACAAGAGCCAGAGCAGAAACCTACAGCTGATGTCATCGCATGTTTCATTTATGTGCATTCCTATCCTGCCTTAGCTTTATTTGATTCGGGTGCATCACATAGTTTTATATCAACAAAATTTATCTCTGCACACCACATAGTTACGGGCATTAGCAAAAAGATCTGTAGAGTCATGACCGGTGGAGGACCCCTACCCATCACTGAGACCTGTAACTGCCCTATCACCATATCAGGCCACCAATTCATAGCACCTTTTCTTGTGATGCCCTTACCCAACTATGATGTAATCCTAGGGATGGACTGGTTGAGTGAGCAGCATGCGCTGATAGACTGTCACAGAGGATGTGTAGTCTTCAGCCCACCTGGAGAGCCGGAGTTTGAAATCTCTCGAACTCCGGAGGATATGGAGTGTGTTACCTACACCTCTATCACAGAAGAACCCGGACCTCCCCATCCTATCATAGCAGAATTTATGGACGTCTTCCCTGATAGTCTACCCGGATTACCCCCAGATCGAGACATAGAGTTCACCATTGACCTAGTCTCCGGCTCTTCCCCTATTTCTAAAGGATGCTACAGAGTCAACCCGAAGGAGGCCAAGGAGATGAAGGATCAGATCAATGAACTGAAGGCTTTGGGATTTATTCGAGACGGAGCTTCATCCTGGGGAGTACCTGTCTTGTTTGTTTCCAAGAAGGACGGAACTGTGAGGATGTGCATCGACTACCGGGCGCTGAACAACATCACCATCAAGAATAAGTACCCTCTGCCCCGGATCGATGACTTTATTTGACCAACTAAGTGGAGCCAAGGTGTTTTCAAAGATTGACCTCAGATCGGGCTACCATCAGATCAAGGTCAGGAAGGAAGATATTCCCAAGACGGCGTTCAACACCAAGTATGGGCAGTTTGAATTCTTGGTCATGCCATTTGGACTGACGAATGCTCCTGCTGTGTTCATGAACCTTATGAACAAGGTTTTTCATGAATACCTAGATCAGTTTGTCGTTGTCTTCATCAATGACATCCTGATCTACTCGAAGACTGAAGAGGAGCATGAGGAGCACCTCAGAAAAGTTCTGGGAACTTTGAGGAAAGAGAAGCTCTATGGTAAGCTATCCAAATGTGAATTCTTTCTAGACAAGGTGGACTTTCTTGGCCATATTGTCACAGGAGAAGGAATTTTGGTGGATCCTAAGAAGATAGCTGCTGTTGAGAAGTGGTCTACCCCAAGCTCAGTTGCTGAAATCAGAAGTTTCTTAGGCTTGGCTGGCTACTATCGGAAGTTTGTGAAGGATTTTGCCAAGATTGCTGAACCAATGACGAAGCTCACTCGGAAGAATGAAGAGTTCATCTGGACGGAAGCTTGCCAGGCGTCGTTTGAGGAACTGAAGAAGAGGCTTACAACCGCACCGATACTTGTGCTACCCGCAGGTACCGACGGTTTCTCAATCTACAGCGATGCCTCTGGAAAAGGACTGGGTTGCGTTCTTCAACAACATGGGAAAGTGATTGCTTACGCATCTAGGCAATTACGGACTCATGAGAAGAACTATCCCACACATGATCTGGAGCTGGCTGCCGTCATCTTTGTATTGAAGCTATGGAAGCATTATCTATATGGAGAGAGAGTGAAAATATATACAGACCACAAAAGTCTGAAATATGTTTTCACTCAGAAAGAACTGAACATGAGACAAAGAAGGTGGCTGGAACTGATAAAAGATTTTGACATCGACCTGCAGTACCATCCGGGTAAGGATAATATGGTTGTAGATGCACTTAGTTGATACCCAGTGGCGATGTTCTTAACTAAGGAGCGGCACTTGTTGGAGGACATAGAGAAGCTTGGTCTGGAGATTGTACTGCCTGAAGAAAAGATGAAGGAACTGGGGCGAGAAGCTATTGTACCTGGAGCTGACTCAACCATGATGCAGTTGCAATTGCGTTCAAGTCTGATGGACAAAGTCAAGGAGACACAATTCCAAGACGAGACGCTTTGCAAACTCAGAGATGAAGTGCTGGCAGGAACACTTGAAGGATTCTCTATCGCCAGTGACGGAGCATTGAAGAATGGTACGAGGCTGTGTGTACCATCTGTCGAACTGAGGAATGAGCTGATGCAAGAAGCGCACCAGTCGCAGTATTCCATACATCCTGGAGCTAACAAGATGTATCAGGATATGCGTACCATTGTTTGGTGGTATGGAATGAAGAAGGATGTATCCAGATTTATGGCTAGATGCTTGATTTGTCAACAAGTGAAGGCTAGCAGACAGAGACCCGTAGGACTTCTACAACTGCTGGACATTCCAGAGTGGAAGTTGGAGCATATAACAATGGACTTTGTGTCAGGATTGCCTCGATCCCAAGGAGGGAAGGACGTCATTTGGGTTATTGTGGACTGACTGACTAAGTCAGCTCACTTTATCCCCTTCAAGGTTGGTTTATCCACTGAGAAGTTGGTGGCACTGTACATGCGGCACATCTACCGGATTCATGGAGTACCGGTAAGTATTGTATCTGACCGAGATACTAGATTTACCTCTCACTTTTGGAAGAGTTTGCATGACAGCTTGGGAACAAAACTGAAGTTCAGCACAGCCTATCATCCCCAAACTGACGGACAATCTGAGAGGACCATCCAGACGTTAGAAGATATGCTGAGATCTTGCATCTTGGAATTTGGAGGGTCTTGGGAAGACCATTTGCACTTAGTAGAGTTCTCTTACAACAACAGTTACCAAGTTAGCATTGGTATGACCCCATTTGAAGCTCTTTATGGACGTCGTTGCCGCACTCCACTTGCATGGGACGACGTAGGAGAAAGAGTACTGCTGGGACCAGAGATGGTGACTGACGCAGCAGAGAAGGTGAAGGTGATCAGGGACAAACTCAGGATTGCCCAAGACAGACAGAAGCATTGGGCAGATAGCAGTCGTCGACCACTGGAGTTTGAAGAAGGAGATAGTGTCTTTGTAAAGATTTCTC
Organism: Iris pallida; assembly: GCA_029216955.1. NCBI lineage: Eukaryota > Viridiplantae > Streptophyta > Magnoliopsida > Asparagales > Iridaceae > Iris > Iris pallida. The sequence continues at coordinate 1,807,235 of JANAVB010017999.1, forward strand.
CTACCAGAGGAACTATCCGATTTGGCAAAGCTGGGAAGCTGAGTCCCAGATATATCGGACCATTTGAAGTTTTGAGCCGAATTGGTGAAGTAGCGTATCGGTTAGCTCTACCAGCTAATCTTGAGGGCGTGCACAACGTCTTCCACGTTTCGCAGCTCAGATGCTATATCCCGAATCCGAGTCACATCTTGGACCATTCGGAGCTGGAAATTGGATCCAGCCTTACAGTACCAGAGAAGCCTGTGGCGATTTTGGACAGAGGCGAGAAGAGGACCAGGACTTCGGTGACTTCCATAGTTAGAGTTATGTGGAGGCACGATTCCCCAGGCGAGTCTACCTGGGAGCGAGAAGATGAGATGCGGGAGCAGTACCCGTATTTGTTTGAGACCTGAGGTATTTCCCTACCCTATCCTTTAATTTCGAGGACGAAATTTTCTAAGGAGGGAAGGTTGTGAAACCCGTGAAATTTTACACTGTATTTTTTTAAAAAATTGTTTTGCTAGATAAATTTGTGCTAGAATAATATTATATACTATTTATGAATTTATGAAAATTATTTTTAAAATAATTAAACATGGATTTTGTATGCCAGGCCCAGACCCGAACCCGATTTGAGGTATAAATCATTTTTAAATTAATTTTTTAGGATTTTAAAATATTAGTTGTAATTTTTCTAAAAAGAAATTATATTAATTTTTATTCATACTTTGATAGCCATATTTTTAAGCCTCAACCTATTAATTATGAAGCCTTAAAACCAAGCCCTTGTATCTATGGCCTAAAGCCCATTATCCTTAAACCCATACCCAAGCCCAATTTCTTCTTAAATCCATTAGCTTATTCATTTTGTAGGAATGAATGAATGTTTCATTCACTAGCTCATTTATTAGCCCATTCATTCTGTAGGAATAAATGAATGTTTCTTTCATTAGCTCTAAATGGATTTATTCTTTGGTTTGAGCTTATTCATTCTGTAGGAATGAATGTTTCTTTCATTCTGTAGGAATAAATGAATGTTTCTTTCATTAGCTCTAAATGGATTTATTTTTTGTTTTGAGCTTATTCATTATGTAGGAATGAATGTTTCTTTCATTCTGTAGGAATAAATGAATGTTTCTTTCATTAGCTCTGAATGAATGTTTCTTTCATAAGCCATGTTGGCCGTTTACCTCCCTTTCCATGGTAACTCCCCTTCTTTCCTTCCTATATAAGGCCCCTACTCCAACCATTTTCCACACCATCCCACCTTCTTCTTCTTTTCCAATCCCTCTAGCCCTAGCTTCTTCTACAAATTCCGGCGATCCCCTTCCCTGGCCGAACCCCCTCCAGCCCGACGCCACCCCTTCAGCGCTCCCCGAGGCCGAGTGCCCTTTGGCCGACCCCAGCACCCCAGTACAGCCGCCCGCCGTCGTTCCCGGCAATCCGATCCCTTTCTGGCCGTGCGTAGCCCGTCCCGAGTGGCTAGTCCCGTGTGGGCGCGGCCGTTGTCCGATCCCGAGTTCGTTCCGCGGATTTACGTGTCCCAAGTCCGAGGCAACCTTTCGGATTTCGTCGATTTGGGTAAAATTCTGGATAGTCATAATAGTTCGTCCCTCCCGTGTCTATTGAAATAAACACGTAAAAATAGTAAAATAACTATTTTTATAGAATCCCCCCTACTGTTGTTTGTTTTGACATAAACACGTAAAAATAGTAAAATAACTATTTTTATAGAAAACCAATATTGTTTTCTCATATTAAATAAATTAGGAAAAATTACAAGTTATTATTTAAATAAATTTCATGTTTTTCTTATTTAAAGAAAAATGTAGTTTTATTATATAAATTATAAAAATACCAAGTTTTGCAAATAAACCGATAAATACAAAGTTTTTCCGAAATTAAATATAAAATGATCTTTCCCTCATAATTGAATGTAACGCATTAGATAATCGATTTGTGTTTGTGTTAGTATAAATAAAGAATTAAAATTGACTAGGACAAATTAGAGATTGAAACTAGCACATCTAGTATGGCAACTTTGGAAATCTAAGACCGACTTCTCGATTGTAGGATTTTGAGGACAAGTCTGAAATTCATCTCGGAGTCATTACCCTCATTCCAGTTAAACCAAGGCAAGTACAGTTTGTGGTAGTTTACAATTATTTAGTAATAGTTTTATTGCAAATTTAAACCACGAGGCAACACGGAACTCTCTCTGAGAGCATTGACTGTTTAACTGTTGGGTACTGGGGGAGTAGTGTAATGAGTATGACCACATCCAAAATAGTATAATGACTGTGTTAGCTTACCCCTCATACACACGGGAATAAGCCATATCGTATCAATAGGATACAACTGTACAACCCAATCCGGTCATATTCATTGCCTATTCACATCACACTGTTTTAACTGCTGGAAACTATTTATTTCAACTTGTTTAAAAATGCATAACTCCATTATTATTTCAATTGTTAAAATATCATGAATTGTACTTTGCTCCCTCCTGACTGGAGACTATATTTTTAGGTCCTATTGATGATGCAGAGCTACTGATTAGTAGCTATTATGATCCTGAGTTGTATCCAGTTGTGCTACCAGATGATGCTGGACTTGGAGATGACGAGTCTACTTTTTAGCTGTTGTCATTTACTATTTTCAGTTGTTGTTATTGAAAAAGACTATTTATTTTGTCAGTTGTAACTTTGTTGGGCAAGTTTTAATTATCGGAACATTAAAGTTGTGACAAATAGTCTGTGTTGTTGATTACCTGCATGAGTGATACAGCTTACTGCCGCCGTCTCAACAACGGTGCAGGCTGGGCATGATCCGATTCGAACCAAGAAATTGGGACCGGGTCGTGACAGATTCATATCATCATTCTAGACTCATTGACATATTTTCTGCTAGATTTAGAGAACTTTGGCACTGGCACGTATTTCCGTGCAAATCGGATCTCAACATCCGGATCAATGGGTCATTTGGAGATCGGATCATCAGAATCCTATTCCGGATATACCGTTGGGTTCGTATCGCCATTCTGGACTCGTAGACATATAATTTGCTAGGTTTAGTGGACTTGTATCCTGGCAAATTTTTTGGTGCAAAGCAGATCCAACGACGGACATCGTTTTGTCCAAAATTATCGTTTTGCTCATGTATCCAAATTGGACTTATGGACAGGCTATTCTAGCTAATTTGACTATTTTGGACACGTTGGTGATGTTTGTTTCATCATCTGACGATGTCTATAAATTTTCCTTTATGTATCACTCTTAATTATAATTAATTCATATTCATGTTAGTATTACAGAATTTGTACACCGAAACTGAGATCAATCGATTCCAGTGATCTCACACACTGAAATTGACTAGATGACCATGTGGATCGCCAAGATAAGATTGTTGACCTTACAGTTGATCATCTTGTCTTGATTTGCATGTCGTAGGTTTCGTTGTCCGAATAACGAGGTATAAACTTGATATTTTGAATCTACCACTCATATTATTGGCAATAATGATTATAAAGACTAGTGTGACCTAGTTCTAGACGGTATAATTAATAAGTGTCTTAGACAACAAAAGGTAATAGGTGACTAGAAATGACCCAAGCTCTCTAGGTGGGAGTTATTAGTCATACATGTACTATAGTGTGTGATATTTCTTTTTTTGTGTGGTTTGAGTTGATAGATATTTGCATGGAGTATGGTTCTCATGGATAGTGGAATAGACTTTGGTGCTGTAGTCTCAGCACAGTTTGGATAACTCCTGGCAAGTATACCTTGCCATTCTTGTACTTCAGTTACTATATTTAGCTTTTAAATATCTGCTTGAATATGTTGTTACAATACCTAGGGCCGTGTTCGGTGCTTCACGTCTGAATCACATTCGGGTGCAGATGGACGATAGCGCTATCGGGTATCTATACTAGATATTCATATTGCGTTACCGTAACACTTTGTTGTGAGGTACACTCTGACCCTAGGACATGTTCATGTGACACTACATTATTGACGGATTCTCACACATGATTACATCTTGATATACAGAAGTTGTGTTTGATTTCTAGGACGATGACATTGATATGTGTGCACTTTTACTATTCTATTATGACTCGTTTGTTAGCACATTGATTTTGATAACATTAACTACATCTTCGTGTTTTAGTTTTCTTTATCTTCTCAGCAAACATATATGCCATCAAGCTTTCCAAAGGCTGCTACAAAAAGATCGTCTTATCAAAGCCACACGGAAGACTTATAGAATGACTTAAAGCAAAAACTAAAGAGAAGCCACCGCATATTCAAAAGCTTGAAGATTCAAGGTCCTAGAGTCTGTACAAGGTCTAGGACATACTATGAAACGCTTAAGGTAGATGACAAATCAAAAGTTCTTATAAAATATCATTCAGAAATCATTTGATATTCTTAGAACGGAAGACCGACGGTATGCCATTAGGTACCGACGATATATCGATTTCTTACACAGAAAAGGTTCTGTGAAGATAATCGACATACTGATGGAATACCGTAGCATACCGACGGTATACCGATTTCTTACATAGAAAAGGTTCTGTGAAGATAATCAGCATACCGACGGTACACTGCAGTATACCGACGGTATACCGATTTCTTACACAGAACAATTCTGTGTAGATAATCGACATACCGCAGTATACCGATGGTATACTAGTTTCTTGCACAGAAACAGTTCTGTAAAGATAATTGGTACTCCGACGGTATACCGATCTGTACCGCCGGTATTCCGTCTACTTTAAATTTGATTTTGAATGGTTGAGATCCTTAGCATTAAATGCTCCAACGAATAGATTTATGACCATTATTTAAACGGTACACCGATGGAATACCGGTCTAAACCGACGATATTCTGTTCGCTGTATGCTTGGAGCATTAAATGCTTTCTCTCTTGGTATTCTATTTAAAGTGATTGATCCTTCTCCTTAAAGGCAACCACTTGAGCCTTAAATTTTCTCTACAACCAAGAGCCTCACCATTACTACTCTATCCAAAGCTTTAATTTATCATCCAACCAAAAAGTGCTAGAGTATCCAAGAGTTGTAATCTTCGATCTTCAAAGTGTTGTAGAAGATCAAAAGCCTTCTTTCTTTTTTATTGAAGTTGACGAGCCGTCGGAGAAAAACTCGTGTGTAAGAAGTTGATGAGCCTTCAGAGGAAAACTCGTATGTAAGAAGTCGACGAGCTCTTCGGATCCAAACTCGTGTTGAAGTTGACGAGTTCTTGGGATCCAAAATCGTGTGTAACTATTTACTCAAATAGTATATTAAGGCTGGAAAGAGTTCCGGGACTGGAGTGCCCCTTGGAAGGATACCAGGATACATCGAGTGTTTGAATCTCTCTTTCCTTTATTATACTTTTAATTGCTAATCATTGTTGGTAATTAGCTTTTTACCCTATTAACCCCCCAGGGTTTTACAATTGGTATTAGAGCCTTGTCTCTTGATTTGGATTTACATCCTGAGAGAGATCCATGGTAACTAAACCTAGTACCAACTCATTCGATAATGAGGGACAATCCACAAATAGACCTCCTCTATTTGATGGAACTAACTATAACTATTGAAAGATTAGGATGGACATTTATTTGAAATCCCTAGACTACGATCTATGGGATTGTGTCGTTAATGGCATTCCTATATCTTCCATGGTTATTGAGGAAGTAGTCTCAAAAACCCTCAAAGATAGACTTAATAAGAATGATAAGAAGATTGCTAGTCGGGACATTAAGGCTATGAACACCCTCTATTGTGCCCTCGATAGCAATGAATTCAATAGGATATCTATATGTAAGACCTCAAATAAAATCTGGAGACTCTTGGAAGTTACTCATGAGGGAACTTCTCAAGTGAAGGATTCCAAGATTAGTAGACTCATCCAAGAATATGAATCCTTTAAAATGAAACAAGACGAGTCTATTACTATTATGTTTACTCGATTTTGTTATATTGTTAACCCTCTCTCTTCTCTTGGCAAGAAATATTCCACTCATGAAAAGATTAGAAAATTCCTTCGAGGATTAACCAAAGGGTAGAATCCTAAAGCTACTGCCATTATTGAAGGGAACAATTTGACAACTATGAACCTTGAAACCCTCATAAGAAGGCTTATGACCCACGAGCTGGACATAAAGGACCAAGAAGAATCTTCCGTTCAAGAAAAGGAGAAGGAGAAGATGAAGGAAAAGGAAAAGTCTATGGCTCTCAAGACTACGAAGTCTTTTTCAAAGGATAGCTCCGATGATGATGAATCGGACGATGAAGAAATAGCTCTCACCGCCAGACATTTTTGAAAGTTTCTCAAATTCAACAAAGCTAATCGTGCAAGACGGGACAATAATGAAGAGCCCTCATGCTACAACTGCAGAAGCACCGGACACATCAAGAGAGATTGTCCCATGGCAAGAAAAGAAACAAATAAAAATGAGAAGTCCAACAAAGGGAGCTCATCTTCAAGGAAATATGCCAACACTAGCATCTGGTGTGAGAGTGATGCTAGCGACTCAGACAACGACAAAGAATGCAGGCACAATGCAAACATTTGTCTCATGGCAACTGAGGTACTCGATGACTTCTCCATGAATGCTCTTTCTTATAATGAATTAGAAAATGCCATTATTGAATTATACGATGAGCACAAGGTCATTAGAAATAAATATAAAAAGTCTCTTAAACAGATTGATGCTCACAAACAAGAAATAGAACAACTTTCTAATATCATCGTTGATGTAAAAGGAAAATCTCCTATTTCTAACACATATGAGATAGAGTTTTTACGGCTAAAACTCCAAGAATCACAAGACATCATAAAAAAAGGATATCGAAATTCAATCCATCAAAGAAGGATATAAATTTGCCATGCATAAGACACTTGCTGCAAATCAAAGAGAATATGCCACCTCTATCAAATACAATGACCTTCTTGCAAATGACAAGATACTAGTAGATAAAGATATAGTTCATACTAAATTACAAAGGCATATCACTCACAAAGACACTTCACATAGGTCCTTTCCTAATCATATGCATACGAAAAAAGGACCCTCAAAAGAAAAATATTTCTCATCATGCTTTCTTCTATCATCACAAAAATGATCATGTCAAAACTCATCATGCTAGAATTCCACATAACACTCACTTACTCCCGTCTAGACTTATGCTACCTAAGATATGCCACTATTGTGGTCTCATTGGACATACTTCTTATTATTGTCATATGAGAAAACATGTCGACATAAAATTGTTTAAATGGGTTCCTAAAACTAACACTAAAGGACCCAAATATTCTTGGGTACCAAAGTCTTCATCTTTAACTTGTGTTGTAGGTGAACCCTCCTTCGCATGCTAGAAGCAAATGGATTTTCGATAGCGGGTGCTCACGACACATGACCAGTGATGCTTCTCTATTTGCAACGCTATCGATGAAGAAAGAATGACACGTATCCTTCGGCAACAATCTAAGGGGTACATCATAGGAAATGGTAATATCGGCTCCCCTCCTTATCCGTGCATTAAAAATGTTTGTCTTGTTACTAACCTAAAGCACAACCTTCTTAGCATTAGCCATCTTACGGATAATGGCTATAATATTAACTTTGTTAAACACAAGTGCTTCATCACCGATAGCACTAGTGGATCTACCGTATATGAAGGCATTAGAGAAAACAATATCTATATTCTTTATTTTGTTGAAAGTACTAATAATAACAGTGTCTAGTAGCAAAGAATGATGAAAGTTGGCTTTGGCATATGAGACTCGGACACGCCACGTCACGACCCGCACCCGCTTTTCGGATACGAAGCGCGTCCAAGCCCAGCTACGTATCGAACGAACTCCAGCCCATCTCGAATACGTAAACGCTGTCAAGGCTAGGGTTTACTGCCAAATCATGGCAAACAAATCTATATCTCAATCCACAATAAGAATATGAAACATGAATAAACACTATGGATCGTGGTCTGCAGTCCACTAGCATAAATGTCCGATAAGACTCTAAGGAATATAACAAGAGTCTACAACTGAAACAAGGAACATGATATCTCATGAGAAGGAATGAAAAGTACGAGCAGATAATAAACATGATACGATACCTGAATCCTGCAATGTATCATCACGTCTGCCATCCAGAACTACTAGCTAACTCCATGCAACCGCTAAACCTGAAGAGATCATCAGGTCCTCAGAGGACATAGTAAGATACATAATATACATGCCTATCTAACAGTTTTATCATGCGCAAGGAAATAAACAAGAAAGAACAAGGACAAGACAAATGACTACGAACACAAACACGAATACGAATACGAACACTAGAACAACTACATATAAATGAACTGCCGGATGAACGATAATCACGAGATCAATAGAAGAAACCAAACCCTCATCCCGAGTGTGGACTCACGGGTTTGAACTAAACACTAACCCTCGTCCCGAGTGTGGACTCTCTGGTTAGTACTAACCCTCGTCCCGAGTGTGGACTCTCTGGTTAGTTCACGGCAAGGCACCCTCGTCCCGAGTGTGGACTCTCTGGTGCAAACTACATCCTCGTCCCGTGTGTGGACTCTCTGATGTAAATACCCTCATCCCGAGCGTGGACTCTCAGGTGCAAGTCAAGTCAAGTCTACACCCTCGTCTCGAGTTTGGACTCTCTGGTGCAAATAATCGACATCCTAGTCCCTAACGTGGACTCACGGATGTAAACAGATCAAGGAAAACACCCTCATCCCGAGTGTGGACTCTCTGGTGCCAAGGAAACAATGTCAAGGATTTAGCAGTTCACTTACACGTACTCGTTCTATGACACGACTCAAGCAAGGTACTGACGAGAACTCCAAATGTAAAACACAAGGCCAAAACATGAACATGGCTATAAACAGTAAAAACAACTCCACAGAAAATAACATAAAAAGCACATGTCCATAAATAATCAAATGACTGAAAAATGAAAGAAAATGCATGTAAGTAAAACTGTAGAGGAAGACAAGGTATACTTGTGTGGAGATTGCACGCAGATCTAACAAATATATAGTCAACCGATAAACCACGAAGTCCAAGTCATCACAACTGTCTCCGAAAGCTGAAACAGATAATGCCAACAGTCTCAGAATAGTCAAATTATTTAGGATTGCCTGTCCTTAAGTCCAATTCTGGACACAGAGGCAAAACGATAATTTCGAGCAAAAACGATGTCCGCCGTTGGACCCGCTTTGCACCAAAAAGCGTGCCAGAGTCATTGGTCTCTAAAATCATCAAACTACAAGTCTACGGATTCAGTTTTTCGATACGAACCCAACGGTATGTCCAATTTTGGATTCCGGCGGGCTGTGCACAAAATCACCCGTTGAGTCGGACCGGGGGGCCCGCGATACGACAATTTTATCAACTGTCTCAGAATCGGAACAAAGTTGGCATACAGGACCAAAAAAATGATACGGTCCTGATGGCACAAGTTTCGTCTCAATCTGACGAACGTGCACGAAGTAATTGGCGAATTTGTAAAGTGCACGATACGGTGTATTTCGACGGATATGTATCAAATTCGTCGTGCACACGCGACCAATTTGAATTCCGTCAAAGCCCACACGACCACGAAGCTGTTATGCAGCTTTCGACGCTTACGGTGCGCGACCACGTCGCCCAGAATGGCAGGACGCACGTCGTGTGGATGAATATTCTAGTTTTTGAAACAGGTTTTTTCCCGAACTTTGAAGATAATTTAACAGCAATATAATTGATGAAAAATAAATCTATAAGTAGGGTTTCCATCTCGTATATGTTGTCTAAAAAGTTGTTCAATCATAATTTTTAATAAGTCAAAGGGTTAGCAGGAAATCGCCTTCTAAATAGGGTGTCGGGACTGTCATACATGTCCTGTTTTGACAGGATTTCGGGTAAGTTCGTGTCGATTTCTCGACGAACACGAATAAGTTCCATAAGAACTAATTCATAGGGATCTTAGATGGTTATATTGGCATTCCAAGGGATTTTACGAAATCTAATTCCGTTGATTATACGGAAAGAAACTGGATGGGGAATGTGGTACCTGCGATCGCTGTTACCGCTGCTGTTGTGGACTGGTACTCGCGTTTGCAGGCGCGCGCGGCCGATCTTCGGCGTACGATGGTGGCTGGCGGCAGCTCCTGACGGCGTGCGCGGTCTCAGGCCTCCAGGGCGTACCTTCGAGTTAGGGTTTTCGATCTCCTGCGCTCTCTCTATATATATATATATACCTATTTTGTCGAGCGAACCCGAGCCCTTTTCGTGCTGGGAGCCTGAGACTGTCGGCTGCATTGAGAAGTCTCAGCCTGGTTCGGCCTGATTGGCCAAGGAATGGGTCCTGGGCCCGCTGTGGGCTGGGTTTACTCGGGATTAGCCTGGGGGCTTGGGCTTCACCATGTCGGGCTGGGCTGGGACTGTTACTGTTCTTAATTCTTTGTTTTTCTATCTCTTTTCTTAATTCTATTCTATTTCATATATATATACATCTATATATATATATAAGTATCTATGTATACTTATACATATATACGGATACACACATAAATATATAATATATATATATATACCCGTTTATATATGGATATTTATATTTACGTAAACATACACATGTATTTAATATATATATATATATATATATATATATATATATATATATATATATATATATATATATATATATATATATATATATATATATATATATATATATATTAATACACATACACATATTTAATATCTATCTATATATATATATATATATATATATATATATATATATATATATATATATATATATATATATATATATATATATAGATATATATATATATATATATTATATATATATATATATATATATATATATATATATATATATATATATATATATATATATATACATACATATATTTAATATTTATTTATCCTCATACGAGTACACATATTTATAATATATATATGTACATATACATCTACACATACTCATTTATATATATTTATATATACAAACACTTATTCAAGTATATAATATCTATTTATATATACGTATATCCATACACACATGTATAATATATTTATATATATATATATATATATATATATATATATATATATATATATATATATATATATATATATATATATATATATATATATATATATATATATATATAAAATATATATATATATATATATATATATATATATATATATATATATATATATATATATATATATATATATATACACATATACACGTATAATATATATATATTTATATATACATATCTCTATATATATATTCATCTATATACATGCATACATATATATATTTATTTGACAATAGAATAATATAACCAATAAATAATAATATTAACTAATAATCCCAATAAAGATAATAATAATACGAAATTTAATATACCAATACTAGGTATTGCATCTACTTGAAACATGTCTACATGGTGTATTTGATCTCACCATGTGCCTACCCGGGTTCAGGTTTAGTTTGGGTCCGGTTTGGACTAATTGGTGCAGCCGGTCTCCTACAAGTCCTCAATATAATAATAGTTAAATAATTAGATTATTTATAGGGTCGTATCACAACTTAGCCTGGTTTTCCTAGTTAGGGCATCACTATGGCTCAGCCTTCCCTGACATGGCTAATACACTAGTCAAGGCACGCTACTGTTCTATCCGTGCCACGATTCCTAGTCGTCTTGTACTCCGAAACTCATCCATGGCTAAAGTCATCTACCGTAATAATTAACTAAATAATTAATTCTAAAAATCACCATTTAAAACAAATAAATAAATAAATAAAATATTCCAAAATTTCGGGAAGGGAGGCTACAAATCTACCCACCTTAAAATAATTTCGTCCTCGAAATTTCTAATTCATAACTATTCTATAAAATTTCAAAGTCCTTAATCTCCTCAAATTTAATTTCTCAAGTCTCGAGGACTTCTACCCACCTTTGGTCACACCACTCCTCAAAACACGGTCACTAAAGTCTTATGGTCTTCTAACTAGTTGCTAACAATTCTACTGGAAAGATATCTAGGCATATGGCATATATAGTCCTTCATATCTATAAACAACCAAACACTCAATAGTCAAACAATATATAATATAATTTAAGGCTTTCTAATGAATTCTAGACAGCACGATTGTTCGTCACTTCAAAATAGGAAGGGACGAGGATCAAATGGTACAGGAAGCAAGGAAGTATAATCGAGAGCAAATATGGAGTTTTCAAGGACGTAGAGAATTTCTAGAAGAATTTTCAAAGTAGAGTGGATTGAGGTTCCTAAGGGTTTAGTCAAGGTCGCAGGCTCGTACCAGTACAGTTACGTAACCGGTACGATATGCTCTGACCTGCATGGGCCACCAAAAAAACTTGTCACGACCCACACCTGCTTTTCGGATACGAAGCGCGTCCAAGCCCAGCTACGTATCGAACGGACTCCAGCCCATCTCGAATACGTAAACGATATCAAGGCTAGGGTTTACTGCCAAATCATGGCAAACAAATCTATATCTCAATCCACAATAAGAATATGAAACATGAATGAACACTATAGGTCGTGGTCTGCAGCCCACTAGCATAAATGTCCGATAAGACTCTAAGGAATATAACAAGAGTCTACAACTGAAACAAGGAACATGATATCTCATGATAAGGAATGAAAAGCACGAGCGGATAATAAACATGATACGATACCTAAATCCCGCAATGTATCATCACGTCTGCCATCCAGAACTACTAGCTAACTCCATACAACCGCTAAACCTGAAGAGATCATCAGGTCCTCAGAGGACATAGCAAGATACATAATATACATGACTATCTAACAGTTTTATCATGCACAAGGAAATAAACAAGAAAGAACAAGGACAAGACAAATGACTACGAACACAAACACGAATACGAATACGAACACTAGAACAACTACGTATAAATGAACTGCCGGATGAACGATAATCACGAGATCAATGGAAGAAACCAAACCCTCATCCCGAGTGTGGACTCACGGGTTTGAACTAAACACTAACCCTCGTCCCGAGTGTGGACTCTCTGGTTAGTACTAACCCTCGTCCCGAGTGTAGACTCTCTGGTTAGTTCACGGCAAGGCACCCTCGTCCCGAGTGTGGACTCTCTGGTATAAATACTACATCCTTGTCCCGTGTGTGGACTCTCTGATATAAACACCCTTGTCCCGAGCGTGGACTCTCTGGTGCAAGTCAAGTCAAGTCTACACCCTCGTCCCGAGTGTGGACTCTCTGGTGCAAATAATCGACATCCTAGTCCCTAGCGTGGACTCACGGATGTAAACAGATCAAGAAAAACACCCTCGTCCCAAGTGTGGACTCTCTGGAGCCAAGGAAACAATGTCAAGGATTTAGCAGTTCACTTATATGTACTCGTTCTATGACACGACTCAAGCAAGGTACTGACGAGAACTCCAAATGTGAAACACAAGGCCAAAACATGAACATGGCTATAAATAATAAAAACAACTCCACAGAAAATAACACGAAAATCATATGTCCATAAACAATCAAATGACTGAAAAACGAAAGAAAATGTATGTAAGTAAAACTGTAGAGGAAGACAAGGTATACTTGTCTGGAGATTGCACGCAGATCTAACAAATATATAGTCAACCGATAAACCACGAAGTCCAAGTCATCACAACTGTCTCCGAAAGCTGAAACAGATAATGCCAACAGTCTCAAAATAGTCAAATTAGCTAGGATTGCCTGTCCTTAAGTCCAATTCTGGATACAGGAGCAAAACGGTAATTTCGGGCAAAAACGATATACGCCGTTGGATCCGCTTTGCACCGAAAAGCGTGCCAGAGTCAATGGTCTCTAAAGTCGTCAAACTACATGTCTACGGATTCAGTTTTTCGATACGAACCCAACGGTATGTCCAATTTTGGATTCCGACGGGCTGTGCCCAAAATCACCCGTTGAGTCGGACCGGGGGGGGGCCGCGATACGGCGATTTTATCAACTGTCTCAGAATCGGACCAAACCTGGCATACAGGACCAGAAAAACGATACGGTCCTGATGGCACAAGTTTTGTCTCGATCTGACGAACGTGCACGAAGTAATTGGCAAATTTTCAAAGTGCACGATACGGTATATATCGACGGATACGCATCAAATTCGTCGCGCACACGCGACCAATTTGAATTCCGTCAAAGCCCATACGACCACGAAGCTGTTACGCAGCTTTCGACGCTTACGGTGCGCGACCACGTCGCCCGGAATGGCGGGACGCACGTCGTGTGGATGAATCTTCTAGTTTTTGAAACAGATTTTTTTCCCGAACTTTGAAGATAATTTAACAGCAATATAATTGATGAAAAATAAATCTATAAGTTGGGTTTCCATCTCGTATATGTTGTCTAAAAAGTTGTTCAATCATAATTTTTAATAAGTCAAAGGGTTGGCAGAAAATTGCCTTCTAAATAGGGTGTCGGGACTGTCATACATGTCCTGTTTTGACAGGATTTCGGGTAAGTTCGTGTCGATTTCTCGACGAACACGAATAAGTTCCATAAGAACTAATTCATAGGGATCTTAGATGGTTATATTGGCATTCCAAAGGATTTTACAAAATCGAATTCCGTTGATTATACGGAAAGAAACTGGATGGGGAATGTGGTACCTACGATCGCTGTTACCGCTGCTATTGCAGACTGGTACTCGTGTTTGCAGGCGCGCACGGCCGATCTCCGGCCTACGATGGTGGCCGACGGCGGCTTCTGACGGCGCGCGCGATCTCAGGCCTCCAGGGCGTGCCTTCGAGTTAGGGTTTTCGATCTCCTGCGCTCTCTCTCTCTATATATACCTATTTTGTCGAGCAAACCCGAGCCCTTTTCGTGCTGGGAGCCTGAGACTGTCGGCTGTATTGAGAAGTCTCAGCTTGGTTCGGCCTGATTGGCCAAGGAATGGGTGGGCTGGGTTTACTCGGGATTAGCCTGGGGTCTTGGGCTTCACCATGTCGGGCTGGGCTGGGACTATTACTGTTCTTAATTCTTTTGTTTTTCTATCTCTTTTCTTAATTCTATTCTATTTCATATATATATATATATTTTTATATATTTCATATATATATACATCTATATATATATAAGTATCTATGTGTACTTATACATATATACGGATACACACATAAATATAATATATATATATATATATATATATATATATATATATATATATATATATATAAATATATATATATATATGAATATTTATATTTACGTAAACATACACATGTATTTAATATATATATTAATACACATACACATATTTAATATATATATATATATATATATATATATATATATATATATATATATATATATATATATATATATATATATACATATATTTAATATTTATTTATCCTCATACAAGTACACATATTTATAATATATATATGTACATATACATCTACACATACTTATTTATATATTTATATATACAAACACTTATTCAAGTATCTAATATCTATTTATATATACGTATATCCATAAACACATGTAATATATATATATATATATATATATATATATATATATATATATATATATATATATATATATATATATATATATATATATATATATATATATATATATATATATATATATATATATATACACGTATAATGTATATATTTATATATACATATCTCTATATATATATTCATCTATATACATGCATACATATATATATTTATTTGACAATAGAATAATATAACCAATAAATAATAATATTAACTAATAATCCCAATAAAGATAATAATAATATGAAATTTAATATACCAATACTAGGCATTGCATCTACTTGAAACATGTCTACATGGGTGTATTTGATCTCACCATGTGCCTACCCGGGTTCAGGTTTAGTTTGGGTCCGGTTTGGACTAATTGGTGCAGCCGGTCTCCTACAAGTCCTTAATATAATAATAGTTAAATAATTAGATTGTTTATAGGGTCGTGTCACAACTTAGCCTAGTTTTCCTAGTTAGGGCATCACTATGGCTCAGCCTTCCCTGGCATGGCTAATACACTAGTCAAGGCACGCTACTGTACTATCCGTGCCACGATTCCTAGTCGCCTTGTACTCCGAAACTCATCCATGGCTAAAGTCATCTACCGTAATAATTAACTAAATAATTAATTCTAAAAATCACCATTTAAAACAAATAAATAAATAAAAAATATTCCAAAATTTCGGGAAGGGAGGCTACACGCCAACATGGACACCATCTCCCGACTTGCCACTAAAAATCTAGTTAGAGGACCCTCAAGCATTCCGTTCAAGAAAGACAAGGTATGTGGAGAATGTGAGAAAAGTAAGTTAACAAAATCCTCTTTCAAATCAATCAACTCGGTAAGTACTACTAGACCACTTCAACTTATTCATATGGACCTCTTCGGTCCCAGCAGAGTGGCTAGTCTTGGTGGTAAAATTTATGGTTTTGTTTTAGTTGATGATTTTTCGAGATTTACTTAGGTGATCTTTCTTGCTAATGAAAGTGATACCTTTTGTGAATTTGTTGATTTTTGTAAACGTGTTCAAAATGAGAAAGGCTTTATGATCAACATAATTAGAAGTGATCATAGGGGAGAATTTGATAATGTCGATTTAAAAGATTTTATGAAAAGTATATTTTAGGTCATAATTTTGCTTGTCCTAGAACTCTACAACAAAATAGAGTTGTGAAAAGAAAGAATAGAACCCTTGGCGATTTGGCAAGGGTCACGTTGAACCAATACAAGCTTCTCCAATATTTTTGGGCGGAAGCCATTAACAAGGCATGTTATATTATAAATAGGGCCTTAATTCGACATATTTCTAAGAAAACTCCTTATGAGCTTTGGTTTGACAAAATTCCTTCTATTGATTATTTTAAAGTTTTTGGATGCAAATGTTTTATTTTGAACACCAAGGATAACCTAGGCAAATTTGAAAAAAAAGCCTATGAAGGTATCTTTCTTGGGTATTCTATGCACAGTAAAGGTTTTCGCATTTTCAACAAAAGAAGTCTTGTTGTCGAAGAGTCAATAAATGTCTCTTTCAATGAACTTAACTCTTCTACATCTTCCTTCCGAATGATGTTGATGACATCTCTTTTGGATTGAAAAACTCTTCTCTTGGAGATACTAGTACTCCTTCATCTAGCAATGACGTTGAGACTACTCCACCCGGAGAATCTCCACAAATAGTGCCTCCTCAAGGGGATATCCTTAAAGAACGGAGATTTGTTCCTCATCATCCAAAGGAACTTATTATTGGCGATCCCTCATCGCGGGTTAGCACTAGATCAGCTATGCGGGATCATTGTGCAAATATGGCTTTTATTTTCTAAATAGTGGCTAAAAATATTAATGATGCTTTCAATGATGAATTTTGGATGATTGCCATACAAGAAGAGCTAAATCAATTTGAACGAAACAAAGTTTGGAAACTCGTTCCAAAACCCCATGACCATTCCATTATTGGGACAAAGTGGGTTTTTCGAAATAAGCTTAATGAAGATGGTTTCGTCACTTGTAACAAAACCTGATTGTTTGCACAAGACTATAAACAAGAGGAAGGCATTGACTGCGATGAAACCTATGCTCCGGTTGCTCGTCTTGAATCCATTCGTATGCTTTGTGCTTTTGTTTGCTTTGATGATTTCAAACAGTTTTAAATGGATGTCAAAAGTGCCTTTCTAAATAGTGTTATTAAGGAAGAAGTTTTTGTCAAGCAACCTTCCAATTTTGAAGATTTTCAATTTCCTGATCATGTCTTTAAACTACACAAGGCCTTTTATGGCCTCAAACAAGCTCCTCATGCTTGGTATGAGCGCCTCAGTTCCTTTCTTCTTTCTCACAACTTTTCTAAGGGCAAAGTTGACACTACACTTTTTATTAAATCTCTTAATGACACTCTACTGTTAGTTCAAATTTATGTTGATGACATCATTTTTGGTTCCACTAATAATGTACTTTGTATAGATTTTGACAAAGTAATGCAGGACGAATTTGAAATGAGTATGATGGGCGAACTATCTTTCTTCCTTGGCTTATAAATCAAGCAAGGTCCCAAAGGCATGTTCATCAATTAAGCCAAATATACAAAGGATCTTCTCAAACGCTTCGAACTCGACTCATCCAAATCAATGAAGACTCCTATGGCAACAACAATAAAACTTGATAATGATGAACATGGGATCTCGGTCAACATTCGTAAGTATCGAGGTTTGATCAGTAGCTTACTTTATTTAACTACTAGTCATCCCGATATTATGTTTAGTGTTTGTCTCTGTGCACGATACTAAGCCAATCCCAAAGAATCCCACTTATGTGCCGTTAAGTGCAATTTTTGGTATCTTAAAGGTACCATTAACATGGGAATTTGGTATCTGAAATCTCCATCCTTTGAGCTTATTGGCTACTCGGATGCCGATTTTGCCGGATGAAAGATTGACCGAAATAGCACTAGCGGCACATGTCAATTCCTTGGGAAATCCTTGGTGTCATGGTTTAGTAAGAAACATAATTCTGTTGCTATTTCCACCACTGAAGCCGAATATATAGCGGCTGGGTGTTATTATGCACAAATTCTTTGGATGACACAAACTCTTATAGACTATGGTATTACTTCTTCTTGCACCTCCATCAAGTGTGACAACACTAGTTCTATTAATCTCAGAAAAAATCCAATTTGTCTCTCTCGCACGAAGCATATTGAGATTAGACACCACTTTCTTCATGACCATCAGCAAAAGAGAGACGTTCATCTTGAGTTCATTGATACTACTTATCAACTTGCGGACATCTTCACCAAGCCTTTACCTGAGGATCGTTTCTCGTTTCTTTGCCAAGAATTGGGCATTCTAAATATTGAGTCTTAGTATCTATTTCTTCGGAACACCGATGGAAACCAACGGCAAACCGTCGATACACCGTATTTTCGTTCACAACATAGTTCTGTTAACTTAATCGTTAAACCGACGGAATGCTACAGAAATTCGGCGGTATTTCGACTGCGACGGGCTGACATATATTCGCAGTTGTTCAAGGCCATTGGGACCCACCATATCTTTTCAACCTCTTTCAAAATTCTTTCATATCCCCTTCATTTAATTCTCTTTATCCTTTTACACTCCTTCTATCCCATCATTCATCCTCTCACATCCTTCCTCATTAATTACTTCCCCCTTCTCTCCCTCATACATCCAATCAAATCTTTCCCTCATATCTTCATTTAAAACCTCTTCATTCATCACTCTTTCCAAAACCTCTACTTTTATTCCTTTCTACCTCTTCCTCTTCCAATACATTTTTTAAAACCCTTCCTCTTCCCAACCTTTTCTCCTCATCTATTTATATATCCCTCTCTTCATCCTTCACAAACTTACCCTCTCTAACTATACACCCTTGTTTGCCCTCTCCATGGCCCATGCCAAACGCCCTCGTTCCTCTTCTTCCTCAAATCCCTTCATCCCTGTACCTCTTCCAAACGGTGCCTACGATCGTAAAATCTTTAAATCCAGTGTTGCTACCGACGCCTGGTTTATTTCCTTTAAATACCACCCCGTGTTCGAAGGAAAGCCAATCAACTGGAACATCTTCTCAAGGCATTTGCAGCTATTCGAATTTATAGGACTCTCCAACCTTCTTAGTCGCCGAGTTCCTGTCTACCCTACTGCAGTTTATCTTTTTTACTGCAATCTCGTCCCGAAAATGGCCAACAACGCCATCGCAAGTCTAGTCAATGATCGCCACATTCGCCTCACCGCCGATGATCTTGCCGAGATTCTCAATATACCTAATCAAGGAGATGCTCTTCCTGCTCTGGCTGGGCTCAATCCTACCTCTAACATCTCATTTGAAGAATTTTGTCACATTATTTGCAAAGGACTTGACGCTCCTCCTATTCCAGCCCTCTCCAAGCAGCTGGAGCTATTTTATTATGAACTGCATCGCATCATCTGCCACTCCTTGACTCCCAAGTCCGAAAATTACGATGCCATCACATACGATACCCTTGTTTTCATGTACTATCTGTACGCCAAGAAAATCTGGTCCTTCATAAAAACTCTGTTGAACGCCTTTTCCTCGATTCACTCTGCGGGACAGCATGCCCTCAACTTCAGTATGTTCATCACTATTATCCTGGAAGCCAAAGGTGTGGATCTCAGCTTGTGCCATACGGATGGTTCTCCCTCTTACTTGGCTATCTCGTGCTACTTTGCTACCGGCCAATCATCTCACTCAGCCCACCAATCCAGTTCTCAGACGGCTGCTGATGCTCCATCTGCTCCTCCTCCTTTCGGCCGCTTTATGCCTCTCACCTAGCATCACTTTGACATGCACATGGCTCAGGCAGAGGAACAGATACGGACTAACACCAGAGGCCTCGAAATTCTCATCCAGAGTCGCTTTCATGACCAGTGTTACTTTATTTAGCGTACTCTTCAGGATCGCAATGCTTTTCTTGATCTCGATCTTCAAGATCCCCACTTTCACGCACCGCATTTCTCTGATCCAAATGCCTATGGCTTCATGTATCTGGATGACATTGATCCTTTTGGGGCTTTCCAGGGGACCACGGGTGATAATGATGGTGATGATCCGGCTGATAAGTGAATCTTGGTCTCTCATGATGGTGGTCATAATAAGGAAGTGGTGTCAGTGTTTGAGTCCTTTTGTCTTGTGAGGTCCTTCGAGGACAATGTCTGTCAGTTTTGTTTTAGTTTGTTGCTCTGTGTGGTCCTATGGGGACCAATGTTTGTTTTGCTATTCTTTAGTGTTGCTTGGTTTACTCCCGATAGGGAGCTTTACTGTTTTTAGTCTCTGTTAAGTTTCAGTCCATTCCAAGCATGTACTCCCTAGACTTTCAATCCAATATATGTATGCCTTGGTTTATCCTATTGTTCTCATGCAACCTCCTTTTTATATACATATTTATCTCTCTACCATCTTTGATTAAGTGGCAAAGGGAGAGAAAACGTGTTGATGGGGAGTAGTCTATCTACGGGGGAGAGACTCTCTAAAAATACGATGCTACCTTCTTTTTGTCAATTGTCAAAACGGGGGAGATTGTTGGCACATTGATTTTGATAACATTAACTGCATCTTCGTGTTTTAATTTTCTCTATCTTCTCAGCAAACAGATATACCATCAAGCTTCCCAAAGGCTACTACAAAAAGATCGCCTTATCAAAGCCACATGGAAGATTTATAGAATGGCTTAAAGCAAAAACTGAAGAGAAGTCACCGCATATTTAAAAGCCTGCTCTCAAAAGATTCAAGGTCCTAGAGTCTGTACAAGGTCTAGGACATACTATGAAACGCTTAAGGTAGATGACAAATCAAAAGTCCTTATAAAATATCATTCGAAAATTATTTGATATTCTTACAATGGAAGACCGACGGTATACCGATTTCTTACAAAGAAAATGTTCTGTGAAGATAATTGACATACCGATGGAATACCGTAGCATACCGACGGTATACCAATTTCTTACACAGAAAAAGGTTCTGTGAAGATAATCGGCATACCGCAGTATACCGACGGTATACTGGTTTCTTACACAGAAATAGTTCTGTGAAAATAATCGGCATACTGACTCATACCGCAATATACCGACGGTATACCGGTTTCTTGCACAGAAAAAGTTCTGTGAAGATAATCGGTACTTCGATGGTATACCGATATGTACCGTCAGTATTCCGTCTACTTTAAATTTGATTTTTGAATGGTTGAGATCCTTAGTATTAAATGCTCCAATGGATAGTTTTATGATCGTTACTATTCAAACGGTACACCGACAGAATACCGGTCTAAATAGGCGGTATTCCGTTCGCTGAACATTAAAGGCTTCCTTTCTTGGTGTTTTATTTAAAGTAATTGATCCTTCTCCTTGAAGGCAACCACTTGAGCCTTAAATTTTCTCAACAACCAAGAGCCTCACCATTACTACTTTATCCAAAGCTTTAATTTGTCATCCAACCAAAAAGTGCTAGTGTATTCAAGAGTTGTAATCTTCGATCTTCAAAGTGTTGTAGAAGATCAAAAGCCTTCTTTCTTTCTTATTGAAGTTGACAAGCCTTCGGAGGACAACTCGTGTGTAAGAAGTTGACGAGCTCTTCGGATCCAAACTCATGTTGAAGTTGACGAGTTCTTCGGATCCAAACTCGTGTGTAACTATTTACTCAAATAGTGGATTAAAGTCAGAGAGAGTTCCGGGACTGGAGTGCCCCTTGGGAGGATACTATGATACATCGAGTGTTTGAATCTCTCTTTCCTTTATTATACTTTTAATTGCTAATCATTGTTAGTAATTAGCTTTTTACCCTATTCACCCCCTCTAGGGTTTTACATCGTTGTCTTAGTTAAAGGTTTTGGTCGAGCGTCTCGTGGATATGATTCGTGAAGTCACATGGGCGGGAAGAAATATACACTGTGCGCTTGGGCTACTTTTCCACATTATTACCGTTGTCTCTTACCCAGAGCCTCGAATATCCATAGTTACCACAGTTCCTTATCGGAATTGCAGATTTTTCATAGTTATCGAAGTTTCATATCAGATCTCCGGATTACACCGTGACAGCCCGCGTGTTCGAGTGATGTTTCTTATATTACATTTTATACTAGTTGGTTATGTTAGTTTTACCCACTTTATCAGTCTTATTATACTTTATTTATTCATTTATTACTGTGGTATACTTGGCATGTATATTAGATATCTTGTTGCGTCCCTCTGAGGACTTGGTTTTCTTCCAGGTTGACTGAGTAGGTTTTTTTGAGTGCCTTGCTGGAATATTGATGGTATTTATTTCATTTCTGGTACTATTCAATCTTTCAGAATTATATATTTCATTTACTGTTATTTGTATCTGCTTATTAGCCTAGTATTTATAGACTCATTATCTTTTTGATGTCTATTCGGACAAGTATGATTATTGGGCTGCAGACTAGTATTCATATTTTTCTTTCTTATGTTTCTGTTACTTGGATTGAGATATAGAGTTGATATAGTGATAGTTACACCATTTCGAACATCTTATACGTATCCTAGTCGGACTAGAGTCTGGTTGAATACGTAGCTGGCCAATGCCACATGGTTCGGTCCCGCGTATTTTGGGACTGGGTCGTGACATTTGTGCCTTCTATAGCTAACTTTTTGAATAAAACACGTTAACATCTTGAGGTCATATAAAGTAAACTAAATATATTCTAATTTAATTAAATTTATAATTTAAATTCTAGTCAATGAATCTAATCTATAATTTAAATCTAATTTTAGATCTATTATAATCTAATTAGATTCATAATTTAAATTCAATTCAATCTAATAAAAATATATAATTTAAATTTTAACATAATATAGTTAGATTCATAATTTAAATTCAATTTAGTCTAATATATAATTTAGAGGCTTATCAAATTTTAAAATTAATTGTATACAAAATTAATAATTCTCATGACAAATTTCTTATTTGAAACCAATAAATAAAACAACCACGACCCAGTTATCTTACAAAGAAAGAATGATACAAATTCTAATATTACCTTTTTGATGACATTCGTCGTGTTGCGTGCAACATCTAGAGCATTAGTTCTCTCACGAATCCCTGTGGTTCATCACCTCCAGTAGCAATTGTAATAAATATGTTACATAAATATATGTGTAATAGCGATTTGACTGGATGAAGCTTCCAGTGTGGCAACACCGAATCTTTATGTCTTGGTGATTGTCTTCTTCTTCTTGGAGATCCGTATCTTGGAATGAAAGGAGATAGAAGAGAACAAATAATTAGAGGAAAAAAGATAAATATATGGTGATTGCCCAAAGGAGATTACACGGTTTTTAGATAGTGGGTCGGTTTTAGATAGTGGGTGTTTAAATTACGTTATTATCCATACATAATTATTATTTTAGATAAAAGAGTATATTGTCAAAATAATTTATCATACCCCTCCTATTTGAATTATATAATAGTATAGATAGTACTATTTTCATAAAATAAATTATTACATCTCAGAATTGTTCTTTACGAGTTTTCATATTTTGAAAGCGTTTAACTACAACATCATTGTAATACTACTAGGCAACATTTATGAATCATACTTTCTAAAAAAATAATGAGGGTTTGGAAATTTTTAGTTGTTATTATATTCTTAAGTATGCTTCTATTTTGTAAGTTAATTAGAATGAATTCCGGTGTTTGTTATATGTTCTGATAATTATTTTAGGCTTAATTGCTACTTGATACCCTCAACTATTACCATTTTTCAACTTGGTACCCTAAACTTTTTTTTGTAACAACTTGATACCCGGATATTATTTTGGACAAAAATGCCCCTGCCCCTAACCCCCCTCCCCCGTGCTAGCTTCGCCCCCCCTGCTAGCTCCGGCCGTAGCTCCCCTCCCAACCCCCTTGCTCGCTTCAAGCCATCCCCTCCCTCTCGCTCCGGCCGTCCGCCCGCTCCCGCCTCTCTCCTAGGGCTCGGCAGCGGGAGGAGGGGGGCTGGGAAGGGGGGTGCGGAGCGGGAGGCGGGGGCAGGAGGTGGCCCGGAAGCAAGGAGAGGAGGAGGTCGGCCGGAAGCGAGGTGGGGGGGTCGACCGGAGCTAGCAGGGGGGTGGCCGGAGTGGGGGAGGGGGTGGAGGGAGGGAAGGGATAAGGGCATTTTGGGGTTTTTTAAAATGTTAGGTATTAAGTTGAAAAAAAAATAGTTGAGGTATCAATCTGTTACGAAAAAAAGTTTAGGGTATCAACTTGAAAAAGTGTGATAGTTGAGGGTAGCAATTAGCAATTAAGCCATTATTTTAATTTAGCATACTTTTGAGGCATAAATTTAAAGTATGCAATAGTATGATTCTATGAATTTCTTCTAATTTAAAACCATAGCAAATAAATTTGGAGTGGACATAAAACAAATACTAAATTTTGGAAGAAAAAAATTGACTAGGCCCCCCCAACCTTGCGCGCACGCACTACATGTGGTTTCGCCTCTGGAAATAACTCTTTTAATTGTCATATGGAAGCAGAAATATTTTAGAGTCCATTTTCCTCACCTACCAAAACTTGGATGATGTCCGAGCTCTCTAGCCTAGTGGTATTAGAGCGGACACCCAGAGGGAACGGCAAGGTTCGACCTTCCAATTGTGTGTGTGGGGGATTTAAAAAAAAACTTGGATGATATTCACCATTCCACTTAGACCTCGTTTGGTTTTTGGAAAGGAAATAAAATGAAATCAATTCATTGCTCTTTCCTTTCCTTTGGGAAATTATAATTTCCACCATGTTGTGATTTGGATAAACCTAAATATTGTCACGACCCGATCCCCAAATTATTGGGTCGAACCGGATCATGCCCAGCCTGCACCGTTGTGAGACAGCGGCAGTAAGCTGTTCTATATGCAAGTATTCACAACAACATTATTTGCATTTGTCACAACACAAATTTACGAATATTTAAAAACTTTTTATTCAACAATTGAAAAGTACAAACTGAAACTGACTGAAATAAAATACTGAAATCAAAATCTACAAGCTCCAATACATAAAAACTAGATAACTGGAAAACAACTAGCTAAACGGTCGGCTCTCCGGCCTCAGGATCCACGTCCTCCAAGGAAGACTCTGGTAACATCGCAGGGTATAGCACAGGGTCACAATAGCTATTGTACAATAGCTCAGCGTCAATCAATATCATCTATTGGGGGGAAATCCAGTCAGAAAAGAAGCAAGTACGAGTATGTAACTCATATTTCAAATAATAACGAAAAAGTGCAAGCTAAACAGTTGAAACAATATTTTCCAGCAATTTAACAATTCAATACTTGAAACAATGTGATTTGAATATGTAACGTCTATGACCGGCTTGGGTTGTACAATAGCATCCTAGCGACGCGATACGGCTTATCCCCGTGTGTAAGAGGGATAAGCTCGCACAATAACAATATGCAATATGAGGGGTATTGGTCATAAACGCTACACTATTCCCCCAATATCCCCACAATCAATATCAATCAATATTTGAACCCTATGAGAGGGTTCCGTGTAGCAATGTGGTTTAAACATGCAACTTGATAATTACTAAATAAAATGCAAGAAAATATAACCGTAACTTGCCTTTGTTAATGACTGGAACAGGATATCGGTACCGGGGAGGAAGTCAAATACGTCCGCAAAATCCTACAGTTGAGAACCCTGACTTAGAACAATAGAGGAAACCATATCTAGGTGTGCTAGTTGCAATTTCTATAAACAGACCCTAACCAGGTTCTAAGTTATTTAATTAATCTACCGAAATCTGTCTAACGTCGTAAACTATATTTGTTATCAATTAACCGGATAAACCGATTACTGATTTATTGGAGAAAATAACAAATTACAATTTAATTGGCAAAACTTGTATTTTTAATAATATATATAAAACTAACTTTCTTTAAATGATAAAATCATAGACTTGTTAACTTACTAGTAATTTATCCATTTTAATTAAATATGAGAAATCCTTATTAATTTTTACATAAAATAATTAATAACCAATTTTTATTATGCGCCTAGCTACGCCAACAACAAAAACCAGAAAATAAAGTAGAAAGTCTACACTACATAATTACAGGGCCACAGAAAATAAAGGAAAAACTGGGCTTATACCCTTACAACAAATTAATTAAATTAATTAGCCGAGGTGAGCTCTGAGTGCCATGAAGCGGTCCAAACAGAAGGCCGAGGCCCTGCACCCAAGGTACAAAATACCCAGTAACAAGTTCTAAAAATATAAATATAATTAAATATAACTTATGAAATAGCGCATCTCAGACTTGGTCATGCAATCTCACGTTGCTGGCTAACGCCTCAACGTACAGGAATTCCCTGTAATGTTTGCGTGTCGCCGAGGCTCATCCGACCGATACGGTCATCGCCTGACAGGGGATACAGAAAACTAACCAACCAACACTTAAAACCAAATAAAAAACCAATGAAATAATTTTTTATAAACCATTTACAAGGACCAGGGTTTTAGAAATAGGTTTTGATATACAAAAATTACTGAACTTATAAAATACTATTTTGAGATACTTTTACGAAAAATTTGGGTAGCACCTCCTTTGTAACTAGGACCACCTAGCCAAACTTGGCGCTACAAAATATCCAAAAAATAGTTATATGATACTTCCTTCCAAATTTCGACCAACAAAAACATAACACATAGTCATCACTCAAATCTGTCCCCAATAATCCAATCCAAGACCGCAGGACTTATAAGTCCTAAACATCACAACAAATAAAAATTAACAGCCAATAAAATTACTAACTAAAATACCACCCAAAATAACCATAAATTCATGATAATCGCAACACAACCAATATCAACTACCGCAAATTCCGAACTAACTCGAAAATTCGAAAACCACTACGCAACAAATAAAAGAAGCCGGATCCCTTAATGGGACCGGGACCTTGTCATCATCGACTCACTACGGGAGGGACACAGGGACACGGGATTATACCTCGGGTGCTCGGCTAGAGCTCTCAGATGCAAGAAATAGAAAAAAAATAAATGCCAACCCCTTGACCAAATTTTCACCTATTTATAAAATTTTATATTATTCCTTATTATCCCATAGATATTTTGTTAAGTTATATTATTTGAAATATCAACACAGGGACCAAGGGATAATAAGTATATAGACAGGGTCTTTAGTGAAATTTTCCACTAATTCAAATTCCCCTGCTAGCATTCGACCCTCTGAAGTTGATTGATTCAAGAGATAACTCAGATCTCTAAAACAAATTAAGAGAGATTCATTCCAATCTGATTTCAAATCAGATTCAATCTATCTACTACTATAACCCTGAAAATATATATATGTAAGTAATCATGGTAGCAGCCGACATTGATCACCAAGAACTCGTGATCTCCCCACATCAGGAAAGTCTACGAAAAAACTTGCAAATCTATTGAGAGGAAAACAAATTCTTATCAGGTAATCCCCCTTTCTTTACCCATCTTGTTTCTTTAAACCTAGTATGATTATCAGGTTATGAAGGTAGATGTGTTCGTTGAAATTCCTAAGAGAAACCTAGTAATAAAAACCTATGAGTCCTTGTGTTTTGACCAACCTGCAGAGTATCAGTAGCGGGTTGTACTGTCCTGAAGTTATCATACATACATGTATGGTATTATAATCCCTTTTCTCCTGTGTACCAAGGATGAACATGGACAAGTAATGGTTAGGGGGAGAGGTACAGAGTAGGCATGCTGTTACAGGTATAGGGTACCTAGGTGTCCATACCAATATACCTGGACATTTACACTTGGTATCGAGTTTGATAATTGTTATTAAGATGCAGTATGACTTGACATGTCCTATCCATATGGTGTTCAGTCAATAGGTTATGTAATGAGCAGATGTCCAAACTTAGTTGAAGCCCTGCATACAGTTGTATTAGTCCAGAGTTATATGTGCAGTTCTATAGGGATGTGTGTTTCAGTTGGGATTTACCTTTTTGTTCAGTCACAGTAAAGTGTTGATACATGGGTGGCTGAACAGGAGAAACATGGGGGGAGCATAATGTGTCAAAGCAGTACAGGGATAAGAGTAGGTACCAAAGTATCTGGGGGATATCAAGCCTAGGTGCAACCTGGGTAGCAGGCAAGTATAGAAGGGCAGGACATCACGCGTGCCATGTACCTGAGCATGGGCAAGGTGAGCAGTGTACATAACTTTGCAGGACCAGATAAGGGTGACAGGTTGAGATGCCATCAGGTGGAATTGGTGCTTGTTAACCCTGTGGTCCATAAGCCTATGAGTGATGGAGTGTTTTCAGGACCTTACCTTGTCCTGGGGGCTAACCCTGTACTAGACAGGTACAATCCCCTATTTATCTGAAACCTTAGGATTATGGAAGTGTGGGTTGCAGCAGGCTAGGACCTGATGATGCATAGCATGTATCAGTAATCCCTTACTAGCGTGGACGGGTTGTGTTAACAGTTGGCCAGCTAAACCTGAGTATAGGCCTAGGCAGCAGTATAGGAATATCCCTAATAACTGGTAGGCAAAGGCAGGTTGGTCAGTATAGATCTAACTCAATGGTTACTGTCACACAGTGTACCCAGGTCTAGAAAGGCAACCAGGTGTGTATCCAAGATACCAAGAGGAGGTGTATCAGGATATGTGTACACATGGGAGCAGGCTGTAGAAGCATGGAATTTCACAACCAGAAAGCCCATGCGCCAGACACTACATGCGCTAGAACTCAGACGAAGAACTTCACAGCAAGATCAATAAAGATAGACATTCGAAAGAAGACTTATATATACAGAAGTCTATTACATGTCTAAGAAAAGGTTGTACAAAGGAGAATTTCTACAAAGGAAAGATCCTAAGTCTACAGCCAGCGGCTACCACGCGCCTCCAGATAAGCGCAGCAGCCACCCTGTGCCATCAGTCAGGCGCAGCAGACATCATGCGCCTCCAACCAGGCGTATCCTACCATATCTTCAGCAGCTCAGTTATGTGCATCCCTTCAGCAAAATTCTTCCAGCCAGGCTCACCTGGCCGAGCAAAGCCCAGATGCGCCGCTCTTCCAGCCAGGATCACCGGATAAGTGCTTCCACAAAGCATTTAACCCTCTGGCTGGAACCAAGGAAGAGAGGAGCACGGCAAAGCTGTGGCCAGGGGAGGCTTCGAAAGAGCCTCCAAAGCCCAAGGAAGACCGTGATCGAAATCATGGCACAAGGAAGCTCTCAACACAACCAGAGTGGGCGATACCCACTTTGAAGGAAGAGAAAGCCTAGCACCGCCATTCCGATCTACGGCTCTTTCCGAATAACGGAGACAAATCTTTGGATGCAACAGGCACCTTTCGCCTGCCTCGGAAGCCCTCGACTCCGTCTTTTAGATGTAACAGTCACCTTCAAGTGCATCGAAGACAACACAGCGTCTCATCTTCACCCTCGGGAGCACTTCGTCAACAGAATGCACCCGCATGCTCAAGTTCATATTGGAAGTACGTGAGGGAATGAGAAGCAAATCTTCTCTCCATGCCACTATTTATAGGCCGGGCAGATCAAACCCACGCGCCAAGTGGATGGCCCTCCGAATTCCGTGCAATGAATTTACATTAAATGGATGAACCGGACGCCTCGAATTCAGCCAAATGGCTATTCATAGCACTCGAAGAGCGAGACAGCCGCATTATTAAAAGACATGTCCGATACGCCAGCCAGACAGCGCATCACACGGACGTGCCCTTCGGCATCAGGCGCATCACACAGACGCGCCCTACAGTACTCGGCGTATTACAGAGGGTGCGCCCCCACACATCTCCATACCGAGTGGAACGCCAACCGACGTGCCCACTCAGCTGTCCATCGAACGTCACCAATATTAAATGCTGAACTGACAGAGTTGGCAGCACGCCTCCCAAAGTCTGAACAGTTGACAGCTTTTTCAGAAAACGAAGCGTCGACAACGTCAGCATCATCATGACTTTATTTCGACGGCTACTGCCACGTGGCCACTCCACCAACAGCATGCGCCTCTACGGCCATGCGTCCAAATCAACATGCGCCTCAAAAGCCATGCGCCTTAGACTGCTCTCTGATCCCGAAAGACAGAAGGAAATTCGCCTACATGCGCCTCAAAAGCCATGCACCCCAAATGGTTTGTAACTCCTAAAGGTTATGAGCCGCAGCCTCCTCCTGCGCCCAATCCAAGGCGCAGCCCACCAGATCACTCCTCTCCACCAAATCCGAGATCTTCAAACCATGAGTCGACGACACGTGTCCTTTGACTCAACTCATCCAAGATTTCAGCAACGGAAAGATCTTCTCTCTACTACGTGCCGGCTCACAACAGCAGTATGAAGAGTTTTCCCCCTCTATCAGGGTGCAGCATCCATCAACAACCTCTACGTGGCATCCCCACACCGGCGCATCCTACATGCGTGCATGAGCAGCCAGCCTATAAAACTATAAATAGAAGGATCATCTCCTTCACACACACACAAGGGACTCACAACACAGAGAGAATCCACAACAGAGAATCACCGGAGAGGCAGTTCTAGACACACAACGTCTTCCTCCTCTCAGCAAGCTCCAGCACCCAGAGCAATCAACACCTTCAGAGAACCGATAACCGTCGTCAGCCGGTCAACGGAGTCAACGCATTACCACTCGCTCCATTGGCACTAAGGACCCAGCTTAAACAAAGGTGTACTCCTAGGACTACATCTAAGTCCTATATTGTATCACTGTTCTGTTTGTATTAAAATTTTAATCAAAACAATTTTAATGGCAAACAAGCTGGCGACTCTGCTGGGGACTTCTTTCTCCTCTACCGAGAAGGTTGTGTCACAGGCCGACGACGTGAAGGTGGGCTCCTCCCACAAGATGCTGGTAGTGCGCCTCAATCAACAGGCGTACGAGGAGTTCATTTCTGAAGGAAGTGCGAGTCCTTTGAAGCGGCTGTCGAAGCCGAAGAAGACCCGCGCAGTCTGGGTACGCAAAGTCGATGCCTCGGGCACCACCGTTGAAGGGGATGCTCCCGTCCAGCCTTCCCTTCCTGCTGACGTCCTCAGCAGTCAAGGTGCGCCCGCTGATGCAGCGCATCTCTCGGGGAAGCGTGTGGCTGACCACGTTCCCCAGCCATCTTCCTCTCAGGCGAGGAAGAT
Organism: Iris pallida; assembly: GCA_029216955.1. Lineage (NCBI taxonomy): Eukaryota > Viridiplantae > Streptophyta > Magnoliopsida > Asparagales > Iridaceae > Iris > Iris pallida. The sequence continues at coordinate 1,838,963 of JANAVB010017999.1, forward strand.
ACATCGACGGAGCAGGGGCGCAGCTAATGCCCCACGCATCACTTCTGATGCGCCACAAAGAGCCTCTGTCTTTGACAGACTCACTCGCTGTAATGGCGAGGAGAATTTGGATGCTGAGTACTATGCGCCCCAGCGGGCTGGTACGAAGAAATCTAAGGCGGCACGGGCCATGCGCCATAAACGTGCTATGCCAGCAGCCGGCCAGAGGCACGCGCTTACAATCACGCGCGCTGCCGATGGCAAGCTGTACAAGGTTGACTCAAGTGCTTCTGCACCAACAACGAGTCGACCTTCAAAGTCCTCATCTCGCTTGGGCGCATTCACTGCGTGCACAACCAAGCCGAGAGAGGCAAACTTAGTGGTCTTGAACTCCCGCGCCTCCTCTGGTTGTGCGTTTGAGGTCCGTTGAAGTCACTTCAAATGCTGTGGTTCCTCCACAACTGATCGTGATGCCTGCTTGGTATTAGATCAGGGGGCACAGCACTCACCCGACCACCCCGGCGCTTGGCCCTGCCATGCGCCTGAGAGGGGTGTGAGGGTAGCACTCTCCTCCAACGACCTGCGCAACGTGATCACTCACAAGCGCCGGTCAGGAGAGTTGACCAACAAGCACGATGCGCCTCTCACGGGGCACACTTGTGCAGTGGTCACCATCAACTGCTGTTGCAAGACGGCAGTACCGCCAAAGCAGTCGGTCTTCCAACGGCTACAGTCATCGACACCCCTCCGACATCGCCTTGGGACGAAGGTGTCAGCAGAAGAGGAGCTAAAGGTTGCTTCATGCAACGTGATCTCCAACTCCTCATCTGTCCGGAAGACGACTGCCAATTCCTCGTCTTCATCCAAAAGCCAGCCGAGGAAAACCAAGGCAGCTGTCTCGACCTCTGGAGTGTTCGAAGGCACTCGGTCGAGGAAGAAGTTCTTGGAGGAAGCTGGGGGTAGCCAGACCCTTGTCGAGCCTCCTTCCGAAGACGAAGATGTCCAAAGCACAGCTGCGGCAGATCTTCATCAAGGCGAAGATGGCCTCCCTGAAGCCCCTCAAAATGACGATGTCCTCCAGGACACCGCCGGGGGTAGTGCTGGAAACGAAGAGGCCCTTCAAGACAGAGCTGAGGGCAGTCAGGCCCTTGCAGATGCGTCTGTCGAAGACGAACTCCAGAATGTGGCTGGGGGTGGCCAAACACCAGAAGAAGTGACTCTCCCACATGAGAGCGAGGCTGAGAGTGAAGCCTCAACTAATCCATCCACTTTCGGCCGTGTCATGACAGTATACATGACCGGGGGTGATCTTGAGACTGACGTGCCGCCACAGGACATTGTCCAGCGCATAGACTCGCTAGAGGGAGGACTCAAAACCCTCTCTGCCTCAATGCAAGCACTGACTCAAGCAGTGTTTGAGATGCGGTCGGCCTTGATCAGGACACCTTCAAATGGTCCCGACCCAGGAGCCAATGGAGAGTCGAGTGTGCCCCTCCAACGGACACCCTCAGACACAGAAGCACCCCGGACGTCGGAGCCCTCAAACGCTCCACTCCGGGTGGTACCTCCTTCCCCGACTCCTAGCTCCACAGAGGACGAGGTCGAAATGATCAAAGATCTGCGGGAGCGCTTCGAGTCCAAGAACAGACAGGAGGAGCGCCAGAAGATGGGCATTCCCCAGCCTTATCCCCTTGAGTGGAACAAGGTGGTTTATCCCCCAAAGTATAAACCACAAACACTCACGCCGTATGACGGGAAGGACTCTCCACGACGGTACCTGATGTACTTCCAGTCGCAGACAGGGCATCTTCCGAAGGAGGACGTGCTCCTCACCAGCATCTTTGTTGGGGCCCTGAAAGGGGTGGCGTATGACTGGTACTGCAGCCTCCCCGATAATTCCATATCGTCCTTCGATGACCTGACACGTCTCTTCCTCGACCGCTTCTACGACGGTGGAAAGGACATGACGATGGCGTCTCTCATTAAGATACGCCAGAAGGACAAGGAAATGGTTCGGGCATTCATCGAACGCTTCCGTCAGGCCTGCTTCAAGCTACCTCCAGGCATGCCAGAGCATGCGCTTCTCTCCGCTTGCAGTATGAACATGCTGCCTGAGGTAAAGCTCTGGCTTAACTCTACTCCCCCTCCCGACTGGAGCTCCATAATCATCGAAGCTGAAGCTGCAGAGAAGAAGGCGGCCAATGCACGTCTTCTGGGTGTTAGCTTCCTCGCCTTTGACGATAAGGGGAAAAAGTCCGCAATCAACAACTCCGGACGAGAAACAGAGGGGAAACAGGCATTGACTGTTAATGCCTCGAAGGGCGCATCTGCGCCTACTCAAAAGCCTCCACTGGCACCGAGACCCAAGGAGGTTTATTCATTCAATGATGACGACACCCTGCAACTCTTTGAGATACTGAAGCAGGATGACAAGATCAAGCTTCCGGATCCGAAGCGGCCCGATAAAGTCGGGAAAGTGGACAACCCGAGGTACTGTCACTACCATCGGTTTGTCGGACACCCGACCAAGGACTGCTACGTCCTCAAAAATTACATCCAGCGCATGATCAATACGGATGTAATCTCCGTTGACTACGAAGAGAAGACGATGTCAGCTAATGTGGTGTCACTTCAGTTCGGCACCTTGCCGCCGACTACCACACAAGATGGCGTCGTCCCCATCCCTAAGGCGACAATGGAGGTGGTTAACTTGCCACCCACCCGTGACAATATGAGTGGACTTGTCCCACTCACCACATCTCGAGGAGAGGTCCTCTGGGTTCACCCCGACCTCGTCTCCGAGGTAACTCAACCGGAGGTACGCCCTACCTCCAAAGCAAAAGGCAGGAAGATCAAGTCTTACCGCACGGTCTCTTCTTCAACGGAAGAGGCGCTTCCTGTGCAGACGTGTGCACAACAGAACTCCCAGCCCGGTGAAGCTGCCGCCGATGTGGTGCCTCCTGGCACCATCCCTGAGGAGGGTCCATCCAAACCCTCAGCAGCCAATAAACAAAAGCAAGTGGAGGCCCGTTTCGACAGACCTCTACGGAAAAAAAAATGCTTCGGGGCTAGCCAAGCCCCACAATTTTGACATTCTGGCACAACTGGCCAGTACTCCTGCACTCTTGTCTTTGTTCGAGCTCCTGCGTCTCTCCAAGGACTCCCGAGAAGCTCTCTGCGAAGCTCTGAAGGATGTCGAATCCTTTTTCAGTCAAATCAAGCAGCCTGAAGACCTCCCAACTACTTGTGCACACTGTCATTGTGCGGATGAAGTTATCCCAAACATAACTTTCACCCAACAAGACATGCTGCTCAAGCATCACCGACATAACCGACCGTTGTATTACACAGGGTACATCGGTTCGGTAAAGGTGAGCAGGATTCAGATCGATCCGGGGTCTTCCCTAAGCATCATTCCAAAGGCGCTACTATCAAAGCTGGGGATCCCAATGTACCGGCTGGCGCCCTCCAATACGACCATCAGTGGCTTCAACGCTAGCAAGAGCGAGCCACTGGGCAAGATCCGGCTGAAGTGTCACATCGGCAGCCTCAAAACTGAGGTAACTTGTTATGTGGTGGATGCCGAGGTCAACTACAACATCTTACTCGGACGACCATGGTTACATGAGTACATGGTGGTGCCCTCCACGCTCCACCAATGCATGAAATATGTATCCACCAACGGTGTCATCCGGACGGAGTTTGCAGATATCGATCCCTTCAAAAGGATTGAGGCCTACTTCACCGATTCCGACTTGTACAAGCCACTTGACGAGGAGGAAGCCAACGACGCCGATGATGAAGCAGAGACGGCAACAGAGCCGGACTTGGAGCCCGAAATAACTCCCGACGCCCCCTTGAAAATCCGATTGAAGGGCAAGCCTCCCCAGAAGGCGCCTCCAATGAGCATCAAGCTATCAGGGAAAGCACCGACTCACGAAGCTCCCCTGAAGATATGCCTCAAGGGAAAGCCACCTCAAACAGCGGCTCCCCTGGTGGTAAAATTACAAGGGAAGGCGCCACTCATCGGAGGCGCAACCGAGACACCTCTCAAGGTGCGTCTTAAAGGCAAGCCGCCGCAGTCATCCAAAATGCCGGAGAGGGCTCACATAACCCTCTCAGACCCCAAAGTCAGAGCGGTGGAGGACTCTCCTGATCCGGCCCCAGTGCTTACAGATGAGGAGCTTGGCGAATATACCTCTGCTGATGTAGACGCACCCTCCTTAGACAATATAATCCTACGGGATAAAATCTCGTACTTTATCAATAATAGAGTGTCTTTCAATTATTCTTGTCTTCCACACTGGAATGCCATGTATACAATAGACAACGCTCTACGGTCGTTGCAAACACAAATAACGACCGTCCACCATAATCGTGTGGCCCCGTCTCAAGGAGTCTTCATAATCTCCCCACGAAGCCGAGACGAAGGCACCATCATCTCGGGCAAAGTCGAGCGTCATCAGGACCTCCCGTCAATCGAGCCCGAACCTGATACCGACAGAGTACAAGTCTATCGGTACACGGATACGGCAAAGCGCAACATCCAAAAGATGGGCTACGACCTGAAAAGCAATAAAGGCCTAAACTACGACAAGGGTCGGCATCTCCCTGTCCGACTTTCGATGCCCAATGGAAAGCTACAGGATTACTACAATCGGACTCGACGGGGGTTAGGCTATGTCACGCCGCCATCAACTCCAGAGAGTTCAGACACAGAAGACATACAACATTCCCACTCGTCTGAAGCATCGACGTGGGATTCCGATACCAGTATCGGATCAGTCTTCAGGAAAGTGCTGTCAGCTAACATGACATCGGCGCAACCTCAGAAAGATGAAGGCGAAGACCAACCGCCAGAACCCTTCGAAGAGGAACCCTGGGCTCAACGCCTAGGAGAACAATGGGAGTCTCGTTTTGAGTTACGAGAACCTCCCACCGAAGACGAAGTCGAGCAGATCGACCTCGGGGATGGGTCTTCTTCTAAACCTATCTTTTTCAGCAAAAGCTTGGAAGAAGAAGACCGAGAATCTTTAGTCCAACTGGCTAAAGAGTATATTGACGTCTTCGCCTGGAGCTACGAAGACATGCCGGGTCTCGATCCACAGATCGCGATACATAGGTTGAACATCTTACCAGATGCCAAACCTATCAAACAACAACAGCGACGCTTCCGCCCGGACATCATGAATGCCATCGATCAGGAGGTGGACAAACTCTTGACCAGTGGCTTCATCCGTGAGGAACAACACCCGAACTGGGTAGCCAACGTCGTCCCTGTCACCAAGAAGAACGGGAAGATACGAGTCTGTATCGACTTCAGGGATCTCAACTCTGCTTGCCCGAAGGATGAATTCCCGCTCCCAATCACCGATGTAATGATCGACAACACATGTAGCTTTGAACGCATGTCCTTCATGGACGGGTATTCAGGCTACAATCAAATCAAGATGTTCCCCGATGACGCAAAACACACGTCATTCAGGACTCCGAAAGGTGTTTTCTGCTACACAGTAATGCCCTTCGGCTTGAAGAATGCCGGTGCAACATACCAACGGGCGATGAGTACCATCTTCCGTCAATATCTTTGTAAGACAGTTGAGTGTTATGTTGACGACATTGCAGTCAAAAGCCGCCTCAAAAGAGATCACCTATAGGACCCGAGGACGGTCTTTGATCTCATGCGGGCACATCAACTCAAAATGAACCCCGCTAAATCCTTCCTGGGGGTTTCTAGCGGCAAATTCTTGGGCTTTGTCATCACGGCAAAAGGCATTCATGTCGATCCCGAGAAGACTAAAGCCATCCTCAACATGGACCCTTCGAAGAACCTTCGAGAACTTCGGGGCTTACAGGGACGTCTGGCATACATTCGGAGGTTCATAGCAAACCTCTCCGATAAATGTCAACCCTTTACTCAGCTCATGAAGAAGGGAGTCTCTTACGTCTGGACAGAGGAGTGCCAAAAGGCTTTCGACGACATCAAGGCTTACTTGACAAGCCCGCCAGTCTTAGTGGCACCTGTCGCCGGCAAACCATTCCTCCTCTACATCCGTGCCATGGATCATTCCCTCGGTGCTTTACTGGCTCAAAACAGTGATGCAGGCTACGAGCAAGCAATCTACTACCTCAGTCGAACACTCATCGGGGCCGAACACCGGTACAACCCCGTTGAAAAGGAGTGCTTGGCTTTGGTATTTGCCATTCAGAAGACTCGTCATTACGTCTCGGGCCAGACAATTCACGTCATCTCCCGAGTCAATCCACTTAGAGTTCTCATGACGAAGCCAGGGTCATTAAACTCCCGACTGGCTACATGGGCGATCCTACTAACGCCATACAACATGGTGTTTGTCCCGCAGAAGGCGGTCAAGGGTCAGGCTCTAGCTGACTTTTTAGCTGCACACCCCATCCCAGAATCTTCAAAACTCTATAAAGACATCTCGGATGAAGTCCAAGAATCAAACGTCACTGAAGGAAGCCCCGTTTGGCGGATGTTCTTCGATGGCGCTTCAAGAACGGGCCCCAACGGCCAAATTATCGCAGGAGTAGGGGTAGTCTTGGTCTCCCCCGATCAGCTGGTCATCCAGCGCGCATACTCTCTTTCGAAGCCGTGCTCCAACAATGTTGCTGAGTACAACACACTTGTCATGGGACTCCAGCTAGCACAACAGCTGGGGGTGGATCATCTGGAAGCCTACGGCGACTCGAAACTCATCGTAAACCAGATTCGGGGGCAATACGAGGTTCGCCATGAAGATTTGATCCCTTACCATGAAGTTGTATTGAATATCATTTCAACCTTCACTGGGTTCTTCATCGAACATGTACCCCGTCTACAAAACTTGGAGGCTGACGCTCTGGCTGGCCTCGCAGCCTCATTGGCCGCGCCCCTTGGGACTCAACACTATGTCACGGTAACTGGCCGAGACTTGATTTGTCCCAGAAACAACCTATGTTTGTAAATGGCTCACGCCGTGCCGACAAACACCGATGTTAATGTCCGAGACTGGAGATTCCCGTTCATCGACTTCGCCGTCTACGGAATCCTTCCGGAAGACCCGAAGGAAGCCGTCTCAGTCAGGAGACGCTCTCTTCGATTCTACTATAATACAGCCACTAAAATGCTGTACCGACGCTCCTTCGACGGGCTTCTCCTTCGATGCCTGTCTAACGAAGAAGCGGCCGAAGCTCTTCGAGAAGCTCATGACGGAACTTGCGGAGCTCACCAACCAGGTCCTAAGTTGCAAGATCGACTGCGACGTATGGGCTACTACTGGCCAACCATGGCCGCCGACGCAGTGGAATATGCTAAGAAGTGCCATGCATGCCAACTTCATGCAGACTTCATACATATACCGTCTGAACCTCTACATCCTACAGTCGCCTCCTGGCCATTCGAAGCCTGGGGCATGGACATTGTAGGACCAATCACCCCTCCTTCATCAAGAGGATATCGTTTCATCCTGGCCATCACCGATTACTTCTCCAAATGGGCGGAAGCAGTCCCACTAGCGGAAGTAAAAAGCTCCAGGGTGGTCAGCTTTATCAAACACCATGTCATTTACCGTTTCGGAGTACCCTGGCGAATCATACATGACAATGGTCCCCAGTTCATCAGCCACATTTTCAGCAGGTTCTGTGACAAGAATCGCATTCAAAACGTGGCCTCAACCGCCTACAATCCGGCAGCAAACGGATTGGCCGAGGCGTTCAACAAAACTATCGTCAGGCTGCTCAAAAAGGTCGTGTCATCCAACAAACGCGACTGGGACGAAAAGCTCGGCGAATGTCTTTGGGCCTACCGCACAACGGTACGGACCCCAACAGGCAACACACCATTCTCCCTGGTCTACGGGAGCGAAGCGGTACTGCCTCTCGAGATCCAGATCCCCTCACTCCGAGTAGCGATCACAAAAAAACTCACAGAAGAAGACAATCAACGTCGTCGTCTGCGGGAACTGGAGGCACTTGACGAAAAGCGTCTCCTAGCTCAACAACGCATCGAACTTTACCAAGCCCGTATATCACAGGCTTTCAACAAGAAGGTCAAGCAAAGAACTTTCCAAGTTGGCGACCTGGTTTTAGCAGTCAGAAGGCCAATGGTGTTAACTCACAAGACACCAGGGAAGTTCGAGCCCAAATGGGAAGGACCCTTCATCATTGAGACGGTATACTCAAACGGTGCTTACCGCCTCGCCAAACCCAATGGGGACTTGTTCATGATGCCCATCAACGGCAAGTTCCTAAAGAAGTACTATTCTTGACATCCTCCAAGACATGTATTTCCCCAAACAACCTCTTTTCACAAAATCAAACGCTTCCGGAACCCAGCTGTTCCGTGGCATCCTTCCGTAGAAAGATAACCACGTCCACATTACCTCTGAGTTGTCTCTCTACATCCTACAAAGCGGAACCTTACATTTCGTGAGCTTACGCTATCCTTCATGTTTACCACGTCCATATTACCTCTGAGTAAACATCCCGTACAAACAACTCCTGTGTTGTTGTACATTGATCGCAGAACTTCCACGTCCACATTACCTCTGAGTTGTTTAGCGTATCTCCCAGGATCATTCCTACCACGTCCATAAATACCTCTGAGTAGGAAGATTCTATCATTTGAACCTAATGATTGCCATGTCCACATTACCTCTGAGCAAACATGTTGGTTCCTTCAAACTTATTATCTGTACCTAAAAACCAAGGTGCGCAAAAGATAATAGGTCCACATAAATCATCAAGTTCATGAGATCAAAAATGAACACATCACAAAAAAAAAAGATAGTGTATTTCTTTATTTTTCAAAAAAAGGGAGTACAGAAATACGCTATTTCCCCAGCAAGAGTTGCAAAAACACATAAAAAGAAGAGAAACTACAGTCCCCAATCCTCTCCAGGGTGGGATGAGAGTTCTCTGACTCGACGTCTCAGGTCGGCAGTGCGAGTTTCCACAGTCGCCTGGACTCGGAGCTCGACTTCTTGACGCATTAATCCGACAGCCTCAGCGGAAGTTTTACTCTCATACTTCTCATCAAGATGTCGTCGCTGCTGAGCCAAAGCAAGGGTCCGCTGAGTAAGAGTCGCTTCCTCCTGCTTGAATGCCACGTGTTCAGCCAGGACACGATCAGCTTCTAGTTGAAGTTGGGCCCGCTGGTCTTCAAGACGGCGCATCTGAGCATCAACCTCTGCGATGTTAGCGTCCACCGCAGCCCGCTTCTCCGTCGTCTTATCCATAGATTGAGACAACTGCTCCGCCGTAGCCTCAGTCCCAGCCACTTCACGCTCCCAACTGCTCATATCGGCCCGATGGGAAGCCTCGATTTCAGCAATCAACTTCCCTATCTCTGCATCTATCAAGACAGAGAGGTCATTTCGTTGGATGCGCTGCAGTTCCGCGAGCCGCTCGTCCAGCTCAATCACCGAAACCTCCAGAATTTCGGCCATATGGTCATGGCCTTGGTGAATGCGGATCAGCTCGATACAAGGTATTGCCAAAGCTTTTGCCGTCGCAAAGCTCCCCTTGCCATCCATCACTGCAGATACACCTTTCTCCAGCATTTTGTACACTCCCTCGACGAGGAACTTCACATACTCATCGGCATCCGCCAGCACCTGCGGTGTCATAGCAGGAGTTGGGGGAGCTACTACAGTCTGCGGACCGGAGGAAGATCCGCCAACCTCGATCTGAGAGGTTTGAACCTCGGCAGCAATAGGCTCTTCATCAACAGGGGCCAGACTGCTAGCCCGAGGAGCCGAAGGAACAGAAGGAGCCGGTACATGTGTCGTGATAGTACCCCAAGTGGAAGGAGCAACAGAAGGTTCCACACCCTTACCCTTCTCAAGCCCGGAGAAATCACCGACGTCGACGGCCACCTCTTCTACCCCCGACGTTCTATCAGCATCAGCTACCTCCCCCGGCAAAACGGGGAGATCAACATTTATCTCCTGGCCAGCCCCAGGAGACAAAACCGGCAGAAGGGTCTCATTCTTCTCAAGTCCCTCTACAGGGACAAAATCTGTCGCTACCGCCTGATCGGTAGCCATCTCTATGTCCATGGTTGAAGCCAAGGAAGGATTTGGCAATGATTCAGCCGACCTCCCTTCATCATGACAAGGAGGGGAATCAACCCTCTCCTCTATCCTCACTGCTTCTGCTGCCCCCGCAACGGACCCTTGCAACGCTGGAGGGACGTCACCAGAGGGCGACGAACTCCAATCCACTTCATCATCAGGATGCCTCGAGTCTGTAGGACCCTCAGCGTCCAAGGCCTCCACGGCAGATGATACTATCCCAGAAGTTGTTGCGACTTCAAAGTCAGGAGATACTAAAACCTCCGCGGGAACATCTTCGGGACCCTCCTCCACAGGAGACATCATCATTGGTGGAATGCGCTCCTCAGAAGAGCCTGCCACCTCCTTCGGCTTACTGGTGCCCGATTTCGAAGCACGAGACTTCTTCTTCAATCCCTACAAGAAGAAGAACATAAGTCGCCGTAATGACATAAAAAAAAACTGGAATTATGAAGCACTCCTTACCTCAGCGGGAGCTGAGCCCGTTGGCGTTACAAGTGGCGCTTCCGTAATCTTCGGGGTCGACGTCCTTCTCGACCTTTTCGGTACAGAAGAACCAGCTTCTGGGTCAGCCCGCCTTTTCCTGACAGACGGGTCTCTCACTGGTGCCACAGCAGCAGCCCGATACCCCGCCAATTCTGGCAGACGATATGACCGAGCTGCCACCAACATATTCGTTGTTGCCTCCAACTGGGTTCCAATGATGAAACTAGTCTCCCTGTCATAACCAGGAGACATAGTATTCATAGTGCAATACAGCTTGGCGGCCGGATATAAGATCGGCGGCCGAGGATTGCGAACTGGTGTGGTAAACTTAACGCTAGTGCATCCAGCGTTATAATACTGCCAGCCCCGGGCTCCATCCAGCAAACTCCCGATGAAGCCTAGACTGCTACTGGGATTCTGCAGCATTAGCTGAGTGTAGCCAAATTGACGAGTAAATCGGCTTGGCAAGTACGGTTCCAGATAACATCTGTTCTGATTACGGTAGACCAGGTGCGAAGGCCGGATACTCTGCAACCAACGAAAACTCCATTTCGGCAAAGTAACCGCATCCTCGCCAGAATCAACCAAATCCTGGTCGGCCTCGAAATTCTTGAAAATCGGGCCAACCTTCACGATTTCCCACCCCTGAAGGAAGGACAAAACCCTCCTACAAACGGGGACGCCAGTGTAAGACCACTTCCTCTTGTAGAAGCGGCGAATGAAGGCATCTCCTTCGACATGGTCCTCCTCAGGGCCAGGACTCATCACATTCGGATGATGTAAGATCAGCCACCCCATAAGATAATGGAAAGGCAGCTCGGCCCCGGGAAAGTTGTCATTATTACCTTTCTCGTGGATCACATCATCAGCAAAAGACCTCAAACCGTGCAACAGGTTGCACACCATCGCGGGGAGGAGAGCTAAAGGTCGTCCAAAGGCCAACTTCACTGCAGGCAAAATGAGATTCCGATGTACCCTCTCAACGGCACCGGATCCCCCTGCAAATATGCAATCCCGGAGCCATATCATCAAGTAGGCCGTCAACACTGCCTTAGATGACATCCGGTGCGTGCAGTGCCAGAAACAGCTGTACGTATCCTTACCGCTCTCATTGGAATGCGGGGTCCTCTCGTCCAGCCGGGTTATTTCAGAACTCACTTCCGCGGGTTTCAAGCCCTGCGGAGTCGCAAACCGGATCCTCGAAGGATCCGCCAAATCCTGCCTGAAGACATAGTCCCTCCAAGCAGTCACGTGAGGCTGGGTCTTACCCTTGTCCCTCCGGTGCATCAGATAATGATGGCTCGTCACCTCCTTGAAAACGGCCATCATCTCCGCGTCCTTATCTTCCAAGACCTGGATCTCTTCATTTGATGGAAAATATTCCTCGTACGGTTCCGAGCCCCAAGGAAGCTTGGACACTTCGTACATCTCATGAAGGGCCAATCCCAACTCCCCCACTGGAGTAAAGAAGCTGCCAGTCTGGGCGTTGAAAAGCTCCAAGAGCGCAAGGAACATCAGCTTATTGAGGTCCACGCCTGCCTGCGTAGCCCGAATGGCGGCAGTCAGCCCTATCTCTTAAAGCTCAACTTTGAACCTGGAAAGCACCCAGGAGGTCAACTCGTCCCACTTTAGGATGTAGTGACACCAACCTTCGACTCTAAAATCAGCTGTCGGATACGTGACCTTCGACGTCAGCATCCGATTTGCAAAAGTCGGGACACTGAAGGGAAACGTGTCATTTGGGACTTCACTATAGATGCTCCCGGGACGCAAAGCTCGATAACTGAACGAAGAACCAGTTCGTGAGGCGATCAAGGTGTCTCGCTGGTTCGAGGTGGTGTCAATCGAAAGGGAACCCCCTAAGGCACCTCCTTGGGAAGGAGTAAGTTCCTAACCCATCCTTCTCTTCGAAGCTAGACGATAAAAGGCTGTCAGTGGCAACTGGCGGTCAACCTGCCGCATGTATAACATCATGCCCTTAGCAGCAAAGAACCAGTCTTCTCTGATCTTCAATATCTTCGCTTCGGAAGAGACTAATCGGTCGCCAAACAGAAAGACAGGCTTTAAGAAAGTCACACCTTCAGAATCAGCAGACTTCAGTTTACCGCTCTCCATCATACTCTGGAGGAAAAGCGGAAACTGGACCTGGATTTGTAGCATCCTCTCATGAGGTTGGTCCTGAAGGATAGCATCCTTTGCAGGGTTGATCACAGCCTCATCAAAATCAACCCCCATCTGACAAAGAGAAGCGTCCAGGAGGACCTCATTCAACAAAGGGATCATCATCGACACTGGCACAACAAAAGTGGAAGTCAGGCAAAAAGACAAAATATGTCAAGCAGACTGGCGCATTGCCAGGGTATGAACCCATGCACATCTGCTTCGGCGCATCATCAGGGCATAGGCCCATACGTGTCAGCATGTCTCGGTGCATCATCAGGGCGTAAGCCCATGCGCGTTGGCATTGGAGCTTCGGCACATTATCAGAGCGTGAGCCCATGCGCGTCGGCAAAGGCTTCGGCGCATCTTCAGGGAATAAAACCCATGCGCGTCAGCCATTAAAACCTCGGTGCATGATAAAGGTATAAACCCATGCACGTCGGCAGGATAGAACCTCGGCGTATCATCAAAGACCGAAAGTCTATACGCGTCGGCAGTTAGGGCACAGGGCCCAAAGCAGAGACGAAACCCACCTGTCACCTCAGGACGAACGTCGACAAGAGTCGCAAGAGTGATAGGTACATCCTCATCGGCGGACTCCTTCGCTTTCTCCTTCCCCTTGCCGACAGCACCGCGAGGAGTCTTGGGAGCCATTCTCTCGAGGAAGGAGAAGTTAGGGTTTTGAAGAAGAAACTCTAAAGAAGCAGAGGCACAGAGAAGAAGAACCCTTTCTCTCTCTAACTCTTACCTATTTATAGGGCTTGGTCGCACGCGTGAACAGATGACGTGTGATCTCAGCCGTCGCCTCGGGTTCTGTGCAAGGATAGCAGCAAATAAAACCAAAAGATCATCATTAATCTTTTCGGTTACCGAGGCACCATCATCATTAACTGAGAAGAGCATGCGTCCGAACAGGCATGCGCCCAGAAATTATGCGCCCTGACCTCCATGCTTCTTATTCAAAGTATTCCAAAACTTATTCAAAAGTTTTAAAAACTTTGAAGGGGGTCTTGTAGAAGCATGGAATTTCACAACCAGAAAGCCCATGCGCCAGACACTACATGCGCTAGAACTCAGACGAAGAACTTCACAGCAAGATCAATAAAGATAGACATTCGAAAGAAGACTTATATATACAGAAGTCTATTACATGTCTAAGAAAAGGTTGTACAAAGGAGAATTTCTACAAAGGAAAGATCCTAAGTCTACATCCAGCGGCTACCACGCACCTCCAGATAAGCGCAGCAGCCACCCTGTGCCATCAGTCACGCGCAGCAGACATCATGCGCCTCCAACCAGGCGCATCCTACCATATCTTCAGCAGCTCAGTTATGTGCATTCCTTCAGCCAAATTCTTCCAGCCAGGCTCACCTGGCCGAGCAGAGCCCAGATGCGCCGCTCTTCCAGCCAGGATCACCGGATAAGTGCTTCCATAAAGCATTTAACCCTCTGGCTGGAACCAAGGAAGAGAGGAGCACGGCAAAGCTGTGGCCAGGGGAGGCTTCGAAAGAGCCTCCAAAGCCCAAGGAAGACCGTGATCGAAATCATGGCACAAGGAAGCTCTCAACACAACCAGAGTGGGCGACACCCACTTTGAAGGAAGAGAAAGCCTAGCACCGCCATTCCGATCTACAGCTCTTCCCGAATAACGGAGACAAATCTTTGGATGCAACAGGCACCTTCCGCCTGCCTCGGAAGCCCTCGACTCCGTCTTTTGGATGTAACAGTCACCTTCAAGTGCATCGAAGACAATACAGCGTCTCATCTTCACCCTCGGGAGCACTTCGTCAACAGAATGCACCCGCATGTTCAAGTTTATATTGGAAGTACGTGAGGGAATGAGAAGCAAATCTTCTCTCCATGCCACTATTTATAGGCCGGGCAGATCAAATCCACGCGCCAAGTGGATGGCCCTCCGAATTCCGTGCAATAAATTTACATTAAATGGATGAACCGGATGCCTCGAATTCAGCCAAACGGCTATTCATAGCACTCGAAGAGCGAGACAGCCACATCATTAAAAGACATATCCGATGCGCCAGCCAGACAGCGCATCATACGGACGCGCCCTTCGGCATCAGGCGTATCACACAGACGCGCCCTACAGTACTCGGCACATTACAGAGGGTGCGCCCCCACACATCTCCATACCGAGTGGAACGCCAACCGACGCGCCCACTCAGCTGTCCATCGAACGTCACCAACATTAAATGCTGAACTGACAGAGTTGGCAGCACGCCTCCCAAAGTCTGAACAGTTGACAGCTTTTTCAGAAAACGAAGCGTCGACAACGTCAGCATCATCATGACTTTATTTCGACGGCTACTGCCACGTGGCCACTCCACCAACAGCATGCGCCTCTACGGCCATGCGTCCAAATCAGCATGTGCCTCAAAAGCCATGCGCCTCAGACTGCTCTCTGATCCCGAAAGACAGAAGGAAAGTCGCCTGCATGCGCCTCAAAAGCCATGCATCCCAAATGGTTTGTAACTCCTAAAGGTTATGAGCCGTAGCCTCCTCCTGCGCCCAATCCAAGGTGCAGCCCACCAGATCACTCCTCTCTACCAAATTCGAGATCTTCAAACCATGAGTCGACGACACATGTCCTTTGACTCAACTCATCCAAGATTTCAGCAACGGAAAGATCTTCTCTCTGCTACGTGCCGGCTCACAACAGCAGTATGAAGAGTTCTCCCCCTCGATCAGGGCACAGCATCCATCAGCAACCTCCACGTGGCGTCCCCATACCGGCGCATCCTACATGCGCGCATGAGCAGCCAGCCTACAAAACTATAAATAGAAGGATCATCTCCTTCACATACACACAAGGGACTCACAACACAGAGAGAATCCACAACAGAGAATCACCGGAGAGACAGTTCTAGACACTCAACGTCTTCCTTCTTTCAGCAAGCTCCAGCACCCAGGCAATCAACACCTTCAGAGAACCGATAACCGTCGTCAGCCGGTCAACGGAGTCAACGCATTACCACTCGCTCCATTGGCACTAAGGACCCAGCTTAAACAAAAGTGTACTCCTAGGACTACATCTAAGTCCTATATTGTATCACTGTTCTGTTTGTATTAAAATTTCAATCAAAACAATTTTAATGGCAAACACAGGCATGACAGGGCTCTCCTAAGCCTAAGAGACCTGGGTTACCTATGGCTTAGGATTTCCTGAGTTTAGCTGTGGTACTTTGGCCACAGTTAGCCACTTGTTGCCATAGGCTAGCTACCAATGAGAGCTCCTAGGAACAGAGGAAATCCTGAGGTCGATATCAGATAAACTTCACTTAGAAAGAGGCTAATGACTTATGGGTTCAATGGGGATCCATGCTCCTAGTCTGAACTAGAGTAAGTACTCCCCTGACATCCCTATAACCAGTATTCATAAACTGATATCAGAAAGTAAATTGTCAGGACACTATTGAAGGATGTTGGTATTAGAGTCAGTTGACCCCTAGTGCTCCCCATTAGGACAGTAATCGAATGACCCTAAGCAAGGATACAAATTCATGTATCCTTGGACTGCCATGCCAGACGTTCTGTATCCAATAGGCTTTGTGATGTTTTGGTTATCCCTTATCAAATGGATATTGTTAGAACAGAGGAGTAGTGCAAGTTTTTTCAAGTCTGGAAGGAAAACCTGGCCAGCAGGGTAGGTGTTTCGTGGTAAGGGGGTTTTGAACTCGAGTTCTTCAGGTCAGAGCTTAATATGACAATTTAGACCCATAAGCAGTCTGAATTACTGCTTAGATTGCTGATGTATCTTATCCCCAACTATGTTAGTGTGGATTGGAGGGTATAACACTAGTGAGGACACTACTTAATATGAATTTTGCTATACTCAATATCAAGCCAACTGGAGTCAGTATGGATCCAAGTACATAATACTTGGGGTATCCTGAAGGATTTGACCTGAGGTAGTCCCAGTATGGGAATAATATAGTGTTATGGTCACATTATAGCAGGATAGCTGATTGAGACTGTAAAGATGAATCATGACAACTCAGTTGTCCTTAGAGTTAAACATATGGCTAAAGGCAAATTTTTGGGTCAGAGGGATAGGCATCAATGAGAGCAATACAGTAAGGGTACAAGCATGTGTTATTGATAGGTTAGATGGGTTTTACCATAAAGAGGTTATCAACTTACATGACTTAGAAAATCAAATAGTGTGAAAAGGGACCTAGAAGCCTAAATATGTATAGATAGACTTGTTGTAATATTAAATTGTGTATTGATCCTATCAATTTATAAACTTGATACTTGGACTTGATACGGATTTTGATCCGTACCAGCAGCTCAGGACCTAAGGCAAGTATACCTTGCCTTTCTACACAGCTTTATTTACATGCACTGTTTTTTATTATTATCCAGTTTTTCTCATATTTTTGACATGTATCTTTCATATCCTGTTTGTATATTTGTATCATTGCTATATAGACCTTGTTCATCATTAGCTTTGTGTCTTATTGGATGTATTCACTTGTTCCTTGATTGAGTCGTGTCGTGGGTCGAGAAGTCATGAATTGAACTGCTATACCTCCTTGTCTTGAAATCTTGAAGCTAACCTGCGAGTCCACAATAGGGGCAAGGGTTAGTAGTTATCTGTGTCTTATGCTATCCTGCGAGTCCACACTAGGGACGAGGGTTAGTAGTTATTGGTCCACACCTGCGAGCCCATACTAGGGCGAGGGTGATGCTAACCTGCGAGTCCACACTAGGGACGAGGGTTAGTAGTATATGGTTTACACCCGCGAGTCCACACTAGGGACGAGGGTGATGCTAGCCCACGAGTCCACACTAGGGGTGAGGGCTAGTAGTTTGATCAAACCTGCGAGTCCACACTAGGGGCGAGGGTTTGAGAATTCGATTTGGCTATCCGTTGACATCGTGATATCGTGTTCTCTTGTTCTTCTCCAGCAGTTCATTTTATGTGTAGACAGTGTACAGATTCGTGTTTTATTCATTGCTCAGTTTTACTTATTTATTCTGTATTTTTCTCCATGTATAATAAACTGTTAGAAAGGCTCGTATTTATGTATCTTGCTAGACCTCTAAGGACCTGCTGATCTCTTCAGCTTTAGCCGAGTTTGAGTCAGGAGCAGTTGAGCAGATTGAGTCAGCATCAGACCGCGGAGCTTTGTAGTTGAGGTTGCCTTTATTAGCAGGTTGTATTCAGTTAGTGTATTTCATGTATTTATTTCCCTTTTCGTCTATTGGTAGTGGATTTGTGTCCACCGGACGTGACATTGAATCTTGGATACTATTCAGTTTCTTTGGTATTTTATTGATCTTGGTTGTGACATATTTATTCTGTGGATGAGATATTGTTTACCATGAGATTCTAGATTGTCGTGACTTGTGTATAGACAGCGTACTACCGTCGATACTGCGACGTAGGCTGGGCTTGGACACGTTTCGTATCCGAAAAGCGGGTGCGGGCCGTGACAAGTTTTTTTGGTGGCCCATGCAGGTCTACTTTAATCACTCCGGTTACGTCATTATGCCGTTATGAGCCTGCGAATAGGAATAGAGACTTAGGATCTTATCCACATGTCTTGACCCTTGTTAATCCTTAATCCTTGATTTCATTGAATCCTTGATTTGCATCATATTTGAAAATCTCTTCAACGGCTAAAGTATTTTCTTTGTTTCAGCTAAGATGGACTCTCAAGACAGGAACAATGCTGCACTGAACACTCCACTGGCTACAGGAGGCTTTTTTACGTACATGACCCAACCGACACAAGAAGGCCAGCTCACTCATATGGGCAATCAGCCACAGCTCTCGAGATTCCGCAGAGACGACCTTCCACCGCCTCCACATTTTCCTCCGCAGACTCCACCACCAGCACCCGGTCTACCACTAGCATCTGTTTCACCACCAGCACAAGCCCGCATCCAGCACGTGTTCCATATCCAGTACCAGCCATGTACCCCGTACCAGTGGTGTATCCAGCTTTCCCCATGCATCCACCGTCGGTAATGTACCTAGCTCCGACAATGTATCCGGCACATGTTCTGCCTTCGCCACCAGTACTGGACAATGTCACTCTCTTCGGGATATTCCAGCAGTAGGCCAACATGTTCTGCAACACCTTGAGAGAAGCTCTTCAGATTAGAGACGCTCCGCGACAGCACCCCAAAACTTCCAAGCACTTCATGGACCTTGGGCCCAGGGAGTTTCATGGGACCTAAGGGATTATCTACGCTGACGAGTGGTTGAAAAATGTTGAACGATACCAAAAGATGGCCCGAGTTCCAGAAGATCTGAAGATCGAGTCAGTCAGTGGACAGCTTTTCGATATCGCACGGACGTGGTACCAAGGCGAGCTACGATTTTCTGCTCCAGTCGTGACTTGGGAGGAATTCAAGCGACTGTTCAAGAATAAATTCTATCCATATGTAGCACGAGAGGCGTTGGTGAGTCAGTTCGAGCATCTAGAGCAAGGCAACCACACCGTCGACAAGTATACATTGGAGTTTTCTTGCCTCAGCCGCTTTGCGAAGAACTTGGTCAGCACCCCTGAAGACAAGGCACGATGTTCAGAAAAAGATTATCTCACGAGATTCGTCTAGCCATCGCCACCAGTCGAGCCGCCAGTTATTGTTGACACAAAGTCACAGTCAACCAAATATTGACTACATTGACTAAATAATATTTGTATTAATTCAATACGACACACGACGACTGCATTCAGTTCAAGACAGATGACAGCTCAGTCTCCGGCTCTCAGTGTGTTCTGGAGTCTGTATTTTATAATTTCATTGAGTCTAGACTTGTGTACTCTGAGTCATGCTGAGCTCTTGGAACTTAGTCTATAACCTACCCAAAATCCCTAGCTCCACTGAACCAAACACTGCCCAAAAAGCTCCTTTGAACCACTCTGTGCTCTGGAGACAGAGTTCGAGCCGAACTCTGCCTCCACACAGAGTTCGGGCCGAACTCTGTCCCCTAGAAATCAGGAACCCTAATTTTAGGGTTAGCTGGTTGCTAGTTGTCCAACGGCCAAATTTTTGAATTTTTCTACCCGAATTCTGGCCGAATTCTGCCTATAAAAATACTATAAATAGGGCATGAATTCTCTCATTTCAACTCATCCAATCTTCTCTTCTCTTCTCTTCTCTCTTATAAGCTCAATAAGCCATACCCTTCCCATCTACTAGCCACAAGCCTCCTAAGTCTCGAGTGCTCAGCATCTCTCAGTTAGGATTCTTGTGCAAGAGTCGAAGAAGTCGCTTGGACAATTCCAAGCAAATCGCCACTGCGATCCTCTGTTAGAAGTTGACGTGCTCTTCTGAAGAAAAGGCACGGGTTGTAAACTACTATTTCACAAATAGTGGATTTAATCCTGAGCTAGAGTTCTCAGGCCTGGACTAGTCCTCCACGAGGGAAACTAGGTTAAAATCGCTGTGTTTGCGTATGCTCTTCTGCTCTTTATTTATTTTCCGCACTTTACTCTGATTATTTATTGTTGGTGAAAGAGTTATTTTTAATTGGCTTTTTTTTTATATAAACTCTATTCACCCCCCTCTAGAGTTGCCAAACTGTTCTTCAATTGGTATCAGAGCCAGGTTCTCTTTACAAGGACTAACATCCTAAGAGCTGATCCATGGCAACCACACAATCCTTGATTTCCAATCATGGTGAAGGTCAGTCCACTCATAGGCCTCCCCTATTTTATGGGACTAACTACACATATTGGAAAACAAGGATGAGCTTCTATCTTAAGTCTCTAGACTTTGACCTGTGGACTGTCGTCACTGACGGTTACAAAAAGCCCGCCAGAATAGTTGTCGATGGTGACCTCATTGAGAAACCACACGACAAATATTCTGTCGAGGAGAAGAAACAGGCAAGTCTAGATGCTAGGGCTATTAATGCTTTATTCTGTGCTATAGACAGGAATGAGTTCAACAGGGTCTCTACATGCACCACTGCTCATGAAGTATGGAGACTTCTAGAAGTAACGCATGAAGGAACCACACAGGTCAAGGAATCCAAAATAAGCCGTCTCACTCAAGAATACGAAGCTTTCAAGATGAAGCCAAGTGAGACGATCACTCAAATGTTTACAAGATTCCTCGACATCATCAATCCTCTATCCTCGCTTGGAAAGCAGTACTCAAACCACGAGAAGATTCGTAAGCTGCTCAGAGGGCTACCAAAGATTTGGAACCCTAAGGTGACAGCCATCATAGAAGGAAACGATCTCACAACAATGTCAATGGAGACCTTGATGGGTAAGCTTATGACTCACGAGCTTGACCTCAAGGACTTCGAAGAGCCTGCTCCGAAGACCAGGGAGATCGCACTCAAAGCTCATCAACGAAGAGCTAATCATGATGAGACCGAAGAAGATAATTCGGATGATGAAGACCAAGCTCTCATGGTTCGCAACTTCAGGAAATTCCTTCGCTTCAATCGAAGGAAGAAGGAATCTCAAGAAGACGATGAAGAAGAACCAACTTGTTACGGTTGCAAGAAAACTGGACATGTCCGAAAAGACTGCCCATTCCTGAAGAAGAGCAACCGCTATGAGAAGCCATACAAAGGAACTCATCAAAGAAATATGCCAACACAGGCATTTGGCATGAAAGTGAAGCGAGTGACTCTGAGGAAGAAAAGGACTCTCCTCAAGATACAGCAAATGTGTGCCTGATGGCAACTTCCAACAAGGTATCTAACGAAACTCTGGATGACTTCTCTTTTGATGAACTTGGCGATGCTTTCACTGATTTACTAGATGATCATAAAAAGGTTATCGGTAAATATAAACATGCCAAGGACAAAATCAAAAGTCTAGAAGATGAGATACAAAGAATTTCTTTACTTCTTGATAATGTTAGAAACACATCACCCACTAATGACACTGATGAAGTATCCAAGCTTAAATTAAGCTTACATGATGCTGAAGCACGTATTGAGCAATAAACTCAAGAAATCACTACTCTCAACACGTTGCTTGCTGAAGAAAAGAGTAGACACAAGATTTCCATGACTAAGATTTATGGCTTAAATATTAAGGTTGATGAACTGCAAGCTGTTTCTAAAAGATTAGAAACCAAATTGGGTAAACAGGTTGTTCAACCTCAAACCCAATCACATGGGCACAACACCACTCATGCTAGTCAACCACGTCATTCTCATGCATCACATAACCATGCATTTATATACACAAACTTTCACAAACCACGTGCACGTAAGAACAATTCTCACTCAGTACACACTCATCATGCACAAAGACACAATCAACATCACTCCACACATAAAAATCATCATGCAATGCCATATAGACAAGGTCCTCATATACCATATAGACAAAATCATCATGTCATACAATATAGACAAAATCATCATGCCATGCCATCTAGACAATATCAGCATGTCACACATCATAGACAATACCATCATTCTATGCCTCATAGACACCATCAACATGCCACTTATTCCATGCATAATCATCTTCACCATGCTAACTCTTCACATCATGTCCATCCTTATCCTGTTGCTTACAGATATTATTCTCATGCTCCTAGTATAAATAAGAATGCTATCTGTACTTATTGTGGATCACATGGACACATCTCACCACAGTGCAGAGTTAGAAGACTTGTAGATAAAAAGATATATGCTTGGTTTCCAAAGACTAACTTTTCAGGACCCTCAAGAACTCGAGTACCAAAGGTCACATCTACTCTTGATGTAGGTGGACCTTCCCTCCTCAACTGAAAGTAAGTGGATTCTCGATAGTGGATGCTCGCGACATATGACGGGAGACGCAAATCTTTTTGCATCACTATCGATGAAGAGAGAAGGATACATATCCTTCGGTAACAATCTCAAAGGACACATTATAGGTAATGGTGTCATTGGTCATCCTCCTTCTCCTGTAATAAAGGATGTCTGCCTAGTGACCGAGTTAAAGCATAACCTGCTCAGCATTAGTCATCTTGCTGATCATGGATATGATATTAACTTTGGACAAAATAGTTGCTACATCTATGATAGGTCAACAGGAGATATTGCTTTTGAAGGAAAAAGAGAGGACAACATCTATATTTTCTATCTTTCTATAAAAACTAACAATGCAGGTAGATGTCTATATGCCCACAAAGACGAACGACTACTTTGGCACCAGCGTCTTGGTCATGCCAACATGGATGCTATATCCAGGCTTTCTACCAAGAAGCTAGTGAGAGGATTGTCTGACATCACATTCAAAAAGGACACGGTATGTGCCGAATGTGAACTAAACAAGGCAACTAAATCCTCGTTTCATTCCATCAACTCTGTAAGTACTACTAGACCCTTGCAATTACTTCATATTGATTTATTTGGTCCTAGTAGAATAGCTAGCCTTGGTGGCAAACTTTATGCATTTGTTATTGTTGATGATTTTTCGAGATTTACTTGGGTTTTCTTTCTCGCTAATAAGAGCGATGCTATTTCTGCTTTCAAAATTTTTGTAAAGAAAGTTCAAAACGAAAAAGGCTACATGATTACTCGAATCCGAAGTGATCATGGAGGCGAATTCGTAAATTATGATTTTGAAAGTTTTTGTAATACAAATGGCTTTGATCATAAATTTTCTTGTCCTAGAACTCCTCAACAAAATGGTGTTGTGGAGCGGAAGAATAGAACTCTCGACGATATGGCCAGAGTCATGTTGAATAAATTTTCACTTCCGAAATATTTTTGGGCAGAAGCTGTTAGTACAGCATGCCACATTTTGAATAGGGTGCTGATTCGTCCCATTACGAAGAAAACACCCTATGAGCTTTGGTTTGGGAGAACCCCCAATGTTTCTTATTTTAAAGTCTTTGGTTGTAGATGTTTTATCCTTAACACCAAAGACAACTTAGGCAAATTTGATGCCAAAGCTGACGATGGTATCTTTCTTGGTTATGCCGTCAAGAGTAAGGGATATAGAGTTTTTAATAAACGCTCACTTATTGTGGAAGAGTCAACAAATGTGACTTTTGATGAAGACAACAGTGCAGCAAGTACTCTTGATGATGACATTGAGCCATCAACTTCTACTCCAATGAATACTTCAACCGAAACTAATTCTCTGGAGGGTTTGCCTAAGAAATTCTCTTTCAAACCTTCTCATCCAGAAAATTTAGTTATAGGAGAAGTGTCACGTGGAGTAACTACTAGATCATCACTAAGAGACTCCGTTGCTAGTACTGCCTTCATTTCACAAGTAGAGCCTAAAAATATTTCTGAAGCTTTTAATGATGAATTTTGGATTTCTGCTATGCAAGAAGAACTCAACCAATTCGAGAGAAGCCAAGTATGGGAACTCGTTCCTAGACCGGTTAATCACTCGATAATTGGTACTAAATGGGTTTTTAGAAACAAAGTAAATGAAGATGGTTCAGTCACACGTAACAAAGCTCGTCTAGTAGCTCAAGGATACAACCAAGCGGAAGGTATCGACTACGATGAGACGTATGCTCCTGTTGCTAGACTAGAATCCATTCGAATGCTTTGTGCTTTTGCTAATTTTCAAAACTTTAAATTATTTCAAATGGATGTGAAAAGTGCTTTCCTGAATGGTTTTATTAAGGAGGAAGTATATGTGAAACAACCTCCTGGCTTTGAAAATCACAAATTTCTCGACCACGTGTTCAAGCTAAAGAAAGCACTTTATGGCCTCAAACAAGCCCCCAGAGCTTGGTATGAAAGGCTAAGTAGCTTCTTACTTGAGAAAGGTTTTTCAAAAGGGAAAATTGACACTACACTGTTTATAAAATCTTTTAAAGACACTATTCTGTTGATTCAAATTTATGTTGATGATATCATTTTTGGTTCTACTGATGAAACTCTCTGTCAAGAATTTGCCAAGTGTATGCAGACAGAATTTGAGATGAGCATGATGGAAGAGCTCAACTATTTTCTTGGTCTGCAAGTGAAACAAATGGCTAATGGAACTTTCATCTGTCAATCGAAGTATACCAAGGACATGCTGAAGAAGTTCGATCTTGACAACATCAAACCAATCAGCACTCCAATCGCTACTTCAACCAAACTCGAACCAGATAAGAGCGGCAAACCCGTTGATCAACGTAAGTATCGAGGTATAATAGGCAGCTTACTTTATTTAACTGCTAGTCGCCCCGATATCATGTTTAGTGTTTGCCTATGTGCTAGATATCAAGCAAATCCTAAGGAATCTCACATGACCGCGGTTAAGCGTATCTTTCGATACCTTAAGGGTACGGTTACAGTGGGCCTATGGTATCCCTAGTCAACATCATTTGACCTTATCGGTTACTCTGATGCTGACTTTGCTGGATGCAAAGTCGACCGTAAAAGTACGAGCGGCACGTGTCATTTATTAGGAAAGGTTTTAGTCTCATGGTTTAGCAAGAAGCAGAACTCTGTCGCACTATCCACAACAGAAGCTGAATACATAGCAGCTGGGCGTTGTTGTGCACAAATTCTATGGATGAAGCAAACCCTTGAAGACTATAAGTTATCTTTCATGCATATTCCTATATTCTGTGACAATACTAGTGCCATCAATTTGACTAAGAACCCTGTCTGCCACTCACGCACTAAACACATTGAGATCAGACACCACTTTTTGCGTGATCATCAGCAAAATGGCACGATTAACTTAGAATTTATTGACACTGATCATCAGCTAGCAGATTTCTTTACTAAGCCATTATCCGAAGAGCGCTTCAATTATCTTTGTCGTGAACTCGGAATTTTGGATGAAGCAGTTATAAGTTGAGACTTACTTGCGTAAATGTCGAGTATATTTTGATTCTTTTATGACAAATTTATTATGGGTACAAGCCGAAAGGGTCCTTCTGACAAAAAGACGTAAAAGCCTAAGCGACACGGTGCACTAGTCCTCAGGACTACCGCTAGCTGGGATCCGGCCCCTGCAGCTAACCCATGGCAAATTTGAAATACTGAATTACAATATATTTCCTTGTTTATTATATGGTTTGTTCCGATTTATTATTGCCTAGTTGATCTTTCCTAAAGTTCATTCTGACCTTTGTGTACCTCTCTATGTACTTCATTGTTTTCATCAAACTTTTATCCTCAAAATCTCTTTTGTTCAACACTTAATCAATTTTTCTATCTTTTCAGCCTGCTTTTAGTTCTGGACCACTGATCCAGAACTCGGGCCGAACTCTGCCCCTAACAGAGTTCGGGCCGAGTTCAGTCCCTAAGTTCCAGCGTCGGGATCTGGCTCTGCCGTTGGATCAATTTAGATCCTATGGTCAATATTTCATCCGACCAAAGACAAACCCCTACTTTATGTCGGGACTCCTTCTCTCTCCTTCACCATTGCCTCCTTCCTCACCTCTCCAAACTCTTTCCTTCAAACCCTAACCCTAGTTTTTGATCTAGAGTGCTCCATTGCTCCTCAAAATCAAGGAAAAAGGGTTTCTCGTCATTCTCTTCCACTGTTTATTAATCATTTGAGGTATCATTCTTGTCTTCTATACTTCACTCTATCAAGTTTTTATGGCTCCTCGCTTGTTCAATCGTGGAAAGAGGATTCGAACTGAGAGTGTTTTCTCTTCGGATACTCCTCCGACGAAGGAACATATCATTGAACAACATCAACCACCTCATCCGTTGTTCAACCCACCTCGTCCTCGAAACCCTTCTACCTATGACAACCGATTATTTGTTTCACTAGATGCCTCAAACAACTGGTTTAGTGACTATCGGAATCGTCAGGTATTCGTAGGACATCCTATTAATTTTTCTATCTTCTCTCAATATGATTCTTTATTTCATGACCTCTGAGCATTCTGATGATGAGGAGCCTGACGCCCCTCCTTTTGGTCAGGATGCACCTCCTCCATCTGCCACTCTTGAGTCCATTCAGACCATGCTCCGGGATCGTTTTACTCTTGAGGACGATCGCTGGACACAGCTAGACTATCGTACCACTCTGCAGATGAGTGCTCTCGGCAATTCTCTGCATGATATCCGGTACTCTCTGTCTCAGCATTTGCACATTCCTATGGAGAGGGATCCAGCGCGCACGGGTCATCGCATTGATGATCCGTGGGTTATGTGTTACATGGATCTGGATGATGCTTTTGTGGACCCTCGTCGCTCCTTCCCTGGTCCTTCAGATGTTCCAGGACCTTCTCGTGCTCCGTGATGGAGATTGGCTCGATCTGCTGCTGCTACTGCTGATGATCTTAGTTATTTTTTTGCTTTCAGTTATTTAGTTTATTATGGTTTTATGTAGCTGGTTTTATGTACTCTGTTTATGAGTTGGCCACTTGGTTTGGTGGATGACATTATCTGTCCTTTATCATAGTTTTACTTTATGTCAGTGACTTATTTTGCTTAGTATTTCACTGTTTCTTCTCTGCTTGGTGTGGTTGCATTACTATTCGTTGCTTCTTTATTGCTAACTGCCAAAAGGGGGAGAAATATGCATATTTTTATAGTTTTGTGCTTGTTTTGCTTTTGGGAGATATTATCTATCAGGCCACAGGTTCTATGCATTCGTATATCTGTGTATATCTGTGCTTGTTCTTGTTCTGGGAAAATATTATCTATCAGGTCACAGGTTCTATGCATTTTGTACGGGGGAGAGCTATAGCTTCTAGCTCGACACCGTTCATGGTTTACGGGAGAGCTATCTTCTTTTAGCTCAGGCATCGTTTATGGGGGAGCTATGTTATAATCAACTGTGTCCAGGTATGAATATTGAAATATACATATATTATTTTGTCAATTATCAATATAGGGGAGATTGTTGACACAAAGTCACAGTCAACCAAATATTGACTACATTGACTAAATAATATTTGTATTAATTCAATACGACACACGACGACTGCATTCAGTTCAAGACAGATGATAGCTCAGTCTCCGGCTCTCAGTGTGTTCTGGAGTCTGTATTTTATAATTTCATTGAGTCTAGACTTGTGTACTCTGAGTCATGCTGAGCTCTTGGAACTTAGTCTATAACCTACCCAAAATCCCTAGCTCCACTGAACCAAACACTGCCCAAAAAGCCCCTTTGAACCACTCTGTGCTCTGGAGACAGAGTTCGGGCCGAACTCTGCCTCCACACAGAGTTCGGGCCGAACTCTGTCCCCTAGAAATCAGGAACCCTAATTTTAGGGTTAGCTGGTTGCTAGTTGTCCAACGGCCAAA
The DNA here is from genome assembly GCA_029216955.1 of Iris pallida. NCBI lineage: Eukaryota > Viridiplantae > Streptophyta > Magnoliopsida > Asparagales > Iridaceae > Iris > Iris pallida. The sequence goes on from JANAVB010017999.1 coordinate 1,866,830, forward strand.
TTTTTGAATTTTTCTACCCGAATTCTGGCCGAATTCTGCCTATAAAAATACTATAAATAGGGCATGAATTCTCTCATTTCAACTCATCCAATCTTCTCTTCTCTTCTCTCTTATAAGCTCAATAAGCCATACCCTTCCCATCTACTAGCCACAAGCCTCCTAAGTCTCGAGTGCTCAGCATCTCTCAGTTAGGATTCTTGTGCAAGAGTCGAAGAAGTCGCTTGGACAATTCCAAGCAAATCGCCACTGCGATCCTCTGTTAGAAGTTGACGTGCTCTTCTGAAGAAAAGGCACGGGTTGTAAACTACTATTTCACAAATAGTGGATTTAATCCTGAGCTAGAGTTCTCAGGCCTGGACTAGTCCTCCACGAGGGAAACCAGGTTAAAATCGCTGTGTTTGCGTATGCTCTTCTGCTCTTCATTTATTTTCCGTACTTTACTCTGATTATTTATTGTTGGTGAAAGAGTTATTTTTAATTGGCTTTTTTTATATAAACTCTATTCACCCCCCTCTAGAGTTGCCAAACTGTTCTTCAATTGGTATCAGAGCCAGGTTCTCTTTACAAGGACTAACATCCTAAGAGCTGATCCATGGCAACCACACAATCCTTGATTTCCAATCATGGTGAAGGTCAGTCCACTCATAGGCCTCCCCTATTTGATGGGACTAACTACACATATTGGAAAACAAGGATGAGCTTCTATCTTAAGTCTCTAGACTTTGACCTATGGACTGTCGTCACTGACGGTTACAAAAAGCCCGCCAGAATAGTTGTCGATGGTGACCTCATTGAGAAACCACACGACAAATATTCTGTCGAGGATAAGAAACAGGCAAGTCTAGATCCTAGGGCTATTAATGCTTTATTCTGTGCTATAGACAGGAATGAGTTCAACAGGGTCTCTACATGCACCACTGCTCATGAAGTATGGAGACTTCTAGAAGTGACGCATGAAGGAACTACACAGGTCAAGGAATCCAAAATAAGCCGTCTCACTCAAGAATACGAAGCTTTCAAGATGAAGCCAAGTGAGACGATCACTCAAATGTTCACAAGATTCCTCGACATCATCAATCCTCTATCCTCGCTTGGAAAGCAGTACTCAAACCACGAGAAGATTCGTAAGCTGCTCAGAGGGCTACCAAAGATTTGGAACCCTAAGGTGACAGCCATCATAGAAGGAAACGATCTCACAACAATGTCAATGGAGACCTTGATGGGTAAGCTTATGACTCACGAGCTTGACCTCAAGGACTTCGAAGAGCCTGCTCCGAAGACCAGGGAGATCGCACTCAAAGCTCATCAACGAAGAGCTAATCATGATGAGACCGAAGAAGGACAATTCCAAGCAAATCGCCACTGCGATCCTCTGTTAGAAGTTGACGTGCTCTTCTGAAGAAAAGGCACGGGTTGTAAACTACTATTTCACAAATAGTGGATTTAATCCTGAGCTAGAGTTCTCAGGCCTGGACTAGTCCTCCACGAGGGAAATCAGGTTAAAATCGCTGTGTTTGCGTATGCTCTTCTGCTCTTCATTTATTTTCCGCACTTTACTCTGATTATTTATTGTTAGTGAAAGAGTTATTTTTAATTGGCTATTTTTCTATATAAACTCTATTCACCCCCCTCTAGAGTTGCCAAACTGTTCTTCAGTTATGAGGAGATTCTAGACGTCGCCCAAGCTGTAGAAGAGGAGCTGAGTCACAAGCCGAAGCGGAATCGAGATGCACTCGAAGGAGGCAGCAACCAAGCAGCACCGACAAAATATCCCAACATTCCAGAGAAGACACCAGCGTAGCAGCATCAGCAGCAACCACAAGCAGCCCCACGCCAAGTCCAAGATGTTTCTATCTGTCAGCATTGCTCGAAGAAAGGCCACACCCAAGAAAATTGTCGCGGCAGATTAGGGTTGTGTTGGATTTGTGGATCCAACCAACACTTGTCACACAATTGCCCGAAGAGGAATACGAGCGCTCCACCACTACCAACCGCACAAGGAGGGCAAGCTTTTGCCATGATCACGGACGATACGGCGACACCACAAGGAGCGAATAGCAGAAATTTCCAGTAGATACAGGCAGTAGTATAGATAGACCTATATTTTAAACTTTAAATTGTTTAAGAGGCATTGAATTTCTTTTATAGCAGTTTGTTCTAAAACATTCATTCCAGTAGGTCGGCTCATTAAATTTCGAGGACGAAATTTGTTTAAGGGGGGTAGAGTTGTCAACCCCTTGACAAAATTTTCTCTTATTTATAAAATTTTATATTATTCCTTATTGTCACATAGATATTTTGTTAAGTTATATTATTTGAAATATCAACACAGGGACCAAGGGGTAATAAGTGTATAGACAAGGTCTTTAGTGAAATTTTCCACTAATTCAAATTCCTCTACTAGCAGCCGACCCTCAGAAGTTGATTGATTCAAGAGATAACTCAGATCTCTAAAACAAATTAAGAGAGATTCATTCCAATCTGATTTCAAATCAGATTCAATCTATCTACTGCTATAACCCTGAATATATATATATGTAAGTAATCAGGGTAGCAGCCGACCTTGATCACCAAGAACTCGTGATCTCCCTACAGAAGGAAAGTCTACTAACAAACCTGCAAATCTGTTGAGAGGAAAAAAATTCTTATCAGGTATTCCCCCTTTCATTACCCATCTTGTTTTTTAAACCTAGTATGATTATCAGGTTATGAAGGTAGATGTGTTCGTTGAAATTCCTAAGAGAAACCTAGTAAAAAAAACTTATGAGTCGTGGTGTTTTGACCAACCTGCAGAGTATCAGTAGTAGGTTGTACTGTCCTGAAGTTATCATATATACATGTATGGTATTATAATCCCTTTTCTCCTGTGTACCAAGGATGAACAGGGACAAGTAATGGTTAGGGGGAGAGGTACAGAGTAGGCATGCTGTTACAGGTATAGGGTACCTAGGTGTCCATACCAATATACCTGGACATTTTCACTTGGTATCGAGTTTGATAATTGTTATTAAGATACAGTATGACTTGACATGTCCTTTCCATATGGTGTTCAGTCAATAGTTTATGTAATGAGCAGATGTCCAAACTTGGTTGAAGCCCTGCATACAGTTGTATCAGTCCAGAGTCATATGTGCAGTTCTACAGGAATGTGTATTTCAGTTGGGATTTACCTTTCTGGTTCAGTCACAGTAAAGTGTTGATACATGGGTGGCTGAACAGGAGAAACATAGGGGGAGCATAATATGTCAAAGCAGTACAGGGTAAGAGTAGGTACCAAAGTATCTGGGGGATATCAAGCCTAGGTGCAACCTAGGTAGCAGGCATGTATAGAAGGGCAGGACATCACTCATGCCATGTACCTAAGCATGGGCAAGGTGAGCAGTGTACTGTTTGCCATTAAAATTGTTTTGATTGAAATTTTAATAAAAACAGAACAGTGATACAATATAGGACTTAGATGTAGTCCTAGGAGTACACTTTTGTTTAAGCTGGGTCCTTAGTGCCAATGGAGCGAGTGGTAATGCGTTGACTCCGTTGACCGGCTGACGACGGTTATCGGTTCTCTGAAGGTGTTGATTGCTCTGGGTGCTGGAGCTTGCTGAGAGGAGGAAGACGTTGAGTGTCTAGAACTGCCTTTCCGGTGATTCTCTGTTGTGGATTCTCTCTGTGTTGTGAGTCCCTTGTGTGTGTGTGAAGGAGATGATCCTTCTATTTATAGTTTTGTAGGCTGGCTGCTCATGCGCGCATGTAGGATGCGCCGGTGTGGGGACGCCACGTGGAGGTTGCTGATGGATGCTGCGCCCTGATCGAGGAGGAGAACTCTTCATACTGCTGTTGTGAGCCGGCACGTAGCAGAGAGAAGATCTTTCCGTTGCTGAAATCTTGGATGAGTTGAGTCAAAGGACACGTGTCGTCGACTCATGGTTTGAAGATCTCGGATTTGGTGGAGAGGAGTGATCTGGTGGGCTGCACCTTGGATTGGGCACAGAAGGAGGCTGCGGCTCATAACCTTTAGGAGTTACAAACTATTTGGGGCGTATGGCTTTTGAGGCGCATGCAGGCGACTTTCCTTCTGTCTTTCGGGATCAGAGAGCAGTCTGAGGCACATGGCTTTTGAGGCGCATGCTGATTTGGACGCATGGCCGTAGAGGCGCATGCTGTTGGTGGAGTGGCCACGTGGCAGTAGCCGTCGAAATAAAGTCATGATGATGCTGACGTTGTCGACGCTTCGTTTTCTAAAAAAGCTGTCAACTGTTCAGACTTTGGGAGGCGTGCTGCCAACTCTGTCAGTTCAGCATTTAATGTTGGTGACGTTCGATGGACAGCTGAGTGGGCGCGTCGGTTGGCGTTCCACTCGGTATGGAGATGTGTGGGGGCGCACCCTCTGTAATGCGTCGAGTACTGTAGGGCGCGTCTGTGTGATGCGCCTGATGCCGAAGGGCGCGTCCGTGTGATGCGTTGTCTGGCTGGCGCATCGGACATGTCTTTTAATGATGCGGCTGTCTCGCTCTTCGAGTGCTATGAATAGTCGTTTGGCTGAATTCGAGGCGTCCGGTTCATCCATTTAATGTAAATTCATTGCACGGAATTCGGAGGGCCATCCACTTGGCACGTGGGTTTGATCTGCCCGGCCTATAAATAGTGGCATGGAGAGAAGATTTGCTTCTCATTCCCTCACGTACTTCCAACATGAACTTGAACATGCGGGTGCATTCTGTTGACGAAGTGCTCCCGAGGGTGAAGATGAGATGCTGTGTTGTCTTCGATGCACTTGAAGGTGACTGTTACATCCAAAAGACGGAGTCGAGGGCTTCCGAGGCAGGCGGAAGGTGCCTGTTGCATCCAAAGATAGGGATGCTCGGGCCTCGTCTCCGTTGTTCGGGAAGAGCCGTAGATCGGAATGGCGGTGCTAGGCTTTCTCTTCCGTCAAAGTGGGTGTCGCCCACTCTGGTTGTGTTGAGAGCTTCCTTGTGCCATAATTTCGATCACGGTCTTCCTTGGGCTTTGCAGGCTCTTTCGAAGCCTCCCCTGGCCACAGCTTTGTCGTGTTCCTCTCTTCCTTGGTTCCAGCCAGAGGGTTAAATGCTTTGTAGAAGCACTTATCCGGTGGTCCTGGCTGGAAGAGCGGCGCATAACTGGGCTCTGCTCGGCCAGGTGAGCCTGGCTGGAAGAATTTGGCTGAAGGGATGCACATAGCTGGGCTGGATGCACATAACTGAGCTGCTGAAGAGATGGCGGGATGCGCCTGGATGGAGGCGCATAGTATGTGCTGCGCCTCACTGGTGGCGCATGGTGATGCTGCGCCTATCTGGAGACGCATGGTGGCCGCTGCGCTTATCTGAAGGCGCATGGTGGCCGCTGGCTGTAGACTTAGGATCTTTTCTTTGTAGAAATTCTCCTTTGTACAACCTTTTCTAGACATGTAATAGACTTTTATATATAAAATGAAAAGTCTTTCTTCAAATGTCTATACTTATTGACTTTGCTGTGAAGTTCTTCGTCTGAGTGCTAGCGCATGTAGTGTCTGGCGCATGGGCTTTCTGGTTGTGAAATTCCATGCTTCTACAAGACCCCCTTCAAAGTTTTCAAAACTTTTGAATAAGTTTTGGAATACTTTGAATAAGAAGCATGGAGGTCAGGGCGCATGATTTCTGGGCGCATGCCTGTTCGGGCGCATGCTCTTCTCAGTTAATGATGATGGTGCCTCGGTAACCGAAAAGATTAATGATGATCTTTTGGTTTTATTTGCTGCTATCCTTGCACAGAACCCGAGGCGACGGCTGAGATCACACGTCATCTGTTCACGCGTGCGACCAAGCCCTATAAATAGGTAAGAGTTGGAGAGAGAAAGGGTTCTTCTTCTCTGTGCCTCTGCTTCTTTAGAAAAACCCTAACTTCTCCTTCCTCGAGAGAATGGCTCCCAAGACTCCTCGCGGTGCTGCCGGCAAGGGGAAGGAGAAAGCGAAGGAGTCCGCAAAAGTTGCGGTGGCTGTCGTTCCCCGTCGGCCTGTCGAAGTTCGGCCGGAGGTGGTTGGTAAGTCTCATTGTCCGTACGCCAACGCACATAGGCCTTGAGTCTTTAATGATGTGCCGCGGTCTTTGCCCGCCGACGCGCATGGGTTTAAACCCTGGTGATGCGCCGAGGCTATACTGCTGACGCGCATGGGTTCAAACCCTGATGATGCGCCGAGGCCATACTGCTGACGCGCATGGGTTCAAACCCTGATGATGCGCCGAGGCCATGCGCATGGGTTCAATCCCTGATGATGCGCCGCAGTTTTCTCCTTTAGACACATTGTGTGTTCTCTTCTGACTTTTTCTGATCTTTTGCTAGTGTCGATGGCAATCCCGCTTTTGAGTGAAGTTTTCTTGGAGGCTGCCTTCAACCAAATGAGAGTAGAGCATAACGAGGAAGTGATAAACCCTGCTCAAGATGCTCTTATGCTGGATCAGCCTCCTGAGAGAATGACCCTAATCCGTGAACAGCAGTATTGGTTCCTCAAACGGATGATGGAGTGTGGAGTCATTAAATCTTCCACATCTGATAAAGTGACCTTCCTGAAGCCTGAGTTCCTGTTTGGAGACCGTCTCACTTCTACTGACTCGTCAGTACTGAAGGTCAAGGAGGACTGGTTCTTTACTGCGAATGGAGTGCATATGACTGTTAAGCAACTTGAACGTCAGTGGCCTTTGTCGTCCTTCTGTCGCCTTGTTTCCCAGAGGAGGATGTCTTGGGAGCTTACCCCTTCTCAGGGGGGAGCGGTGACTGGTGTCATCCAAATTGATTCTACTTCCGACCAAAGGGATGCTTTGACCGTTGTACGGTCTGGGTCTTCTTACACTTGGCGGACTTTACGTCCTGGGAGCCTCTACAGTGATGTACCCATTGATACGCTTGCTTATAGTGCTTCAACTTTTACACATCGTATGTTTTTGATGGAACGCTCTTACCCGACAGGAGAGTTTCGGGTGGAGGGTTGGTGCCATTACGTCTCCAAATGGGATAAACTGACGCTCTGGATCTTGTCACGATTTCGGACTGAGCTCCGAGAGATCGGGTTGACTGCCGCGATCCGTGCTACCCAGGCGGGTGTTGACCTTAATAGGCACATGTTCCTCGCACTCCTGGAGATGTTTGATATTCATACCGGGACCTTCTTTACTCCGGTAGGGGAGTTAGGGCTCGCACTTCATGAGATGTATGAGGTGTCTAAACTCCCTTGGGGGTCGGAGCCCTATGAAGAGTACTTTCCAACCAATGAGGAACTTCAGGTCCTGGGGGACAGAGCTGATGAGATGACGGCCGTCTTCAAGGAAGTGGCGAGTCATCATTACTATGTGCAGAAAAGGGATAAAAGCGGGTCGCAGCCCCATGTGACCGCTTGGAGAGATTATGTCTTTAGACAAGACAAAGAGGATTCTTCAAAGTTTTCTACTCCGCCGGCGCTCTCTCGTAGCGAGGTGCTGTCCGAAATGAGCACGTTAGGGGAGAAGAATCCCCGAGAAAATGAAGACCAGCAGTCAGATGCACGCTCCTACCGCTGCTTCTGGCACCTTGCTTATCCAATGTCATCCAAGGCGGTTTTGGTCGCCTGTCTGATGATATGGCTCCGGGATTGCGTGTTCGCAGGTGGATCCGGTGCCGTCGAGAGGGTGACTCGAAACTTAATCCTGCCAGCCGTAAAATTGGTCTTCGGCCGGCGCTTGGCTCTCCTCCCCGCAATGGTATGTAACCTGCAGCGAGGTTTGCGAGAGTTTGCTGGAAATGTGATTCATGATAGAGGCAGAAAAAATAACTTCCCGTGCGCCGAACTGCCGTTTCACTATTTGATGGGATGGCTGATTCTGCATCATCCCAGTGTGATGAGCCCAGGCTTGGAAGGAGATTATAAGGCTGGAGATGCATTCCTTCGTCGTTTCCATCGGAGGAGCTGGTCGCATACTGGTGTCCCGGTTTGTAGAAAGGTTTTATCTCGTCTTCAGGGTTGGGAGATCACCAAAGTTGGTCCCATCTATTTGGGTTTTGAGGCCAACGAGGATTTAAGGGACCTGGGCGAAGGTACCACCACTCTGCCTCAATGGGGATTCCGCTGGTTGCAAAGTATCCGGCCGTCCCATCTGGTGTACCGGAACAGGAATCAGTGCTACCTGGAACCGTACTTGCCGAGCCGCTTTACGCGGCAATTTGGTTATGCTCAGATGATGTTGGATAACCCCAGTATTACCCTGGGGTATGTTGGAAGTTTGTTGGATGGTGCACGAGCTTGGCATTACTATAATGCCGGATGTACCGGAGCTCGTTTTACGTTGCCCGTCCCCGATCCGCGGCCGCCCATTCTTTACTCGGCCGCCAAATTTTACTGTGTTATGGCTGTCCCGCCCTCCGGATATGACAGGAAGACCAGCCTTATCGCAGGCACCCAGTTAGCAGCGACTGGGGATACGCCAGTGAAGGCCCGGTCGCATCGTCCGTCAGGGGTGGGTCAACGGAGTGCCCCCTCCGCATCACAAGCAGAACCCTCGGGCGATCGATCGAAACGATGTGCAGATACAGGGGCTGAATCTCTTGTGTCGAAGAAGCAGAAGAAGGCATCGTTACCGACGGTGTCATCGAATTCGGCGTCCGAAGAGGTAAGGACATCCTACTAAATCTGATTTTGGTTCCGCTACTTACGAGGCCCCATCTTCTTTTGTAGGAGCCGCTAAAAAGAAAACCTCGTACCCCAAAGTCGGGTGGGAGTAGGCGAGAAGAGATGGCGAGCTCGTCTGGAGTGCGTATCCCGCCGACAATGATGTCTCTCATGGAGGAAGATCCGGAGGATACTGTCATCGTGGAGGTTCCGGTATCCCCGGGTTATGTCAGGAGGGAACCTGAGGGTGCAGCAGCTTCCGAGGTGACGAAGGCCACAGCGGAGGCTTCACATATCGAAGGTTTAGCAAGTGCGCAGCTTCCTGGTGATGAAGAGGAATGGAGTTCATCATCTTCCGATGACATCGCTCCGGAGCTGCAGGAGTCTGTTGCGGGGGCAGCAGAAGCAGTGAGAATAGAGGAGAGGGTTGATTTCCCTCCTTGTCATGATGAAGGAAGGTCGGCTGAATCATTGCCAAATCCTTCCTTGGCTTCAACCATGGACATAGAGATGGCTACCGATCAGGTGGTAGCGACAGATTTTGTCCCTGTAGAGGGACTTGAGAAGAATGAGACCCTTCTGTCGGTCTTGTCTCCTGGGGCTGGCCAGGAGATAAATGTTGATCTCCCCGTTTTGCCGGGGGAGGTAGCTGATGCTGATAGAACGTCGGGGGTAGAAGAGGTGGCCGTTGACGTCGGTGATTTCTCCGGGCTTGAGAAGGGTAAGGGTGTGGAACCCTCTGTTGCTCCTTCCACTTGGGGTACTATCATGACACATGTGCCGGCTCCTTCTGTTCCTTCGGCTCCTCGGGCTAGCAGTCTGGCCCCTGTTGATGAAGAGCCTATTGCTGCCGAGGTTCAAACCTCTCAGATCGAGGTTGACGGATCTTCCTCCGGTCCGCAGACTGTAGTAGCTCCCCCAACTCCTGCTATGACGTCGCAGGTGCTGGCGGATGCCGACGAGTATGTGAAGTTCCTCGTCGAGGGAGTGTACAAAATACTGGAGAAAGGTGTATCTGCAGTGATGGATGGCAGGGGGAGCTTTGCGACAACAAAAGCTTTGGCAATGCCTTGTATCGAGCTGATCCGCATTCACTAAGGCCATGACCATATGGCCAAAATTCTGGAGGTTTCGGTGATTGAGCTGGACGAGCGGCTCGCGGAACTGCAGCGCATCCAACGAAATGACCTCTCTGTCTTGATAGATGCAGAGATAGGGAAGTTGATTGCTGAAATCGAGGCTTCCCATCGAGCCGATGTGAGCAGTTGGGAGCGTGAAGTGGCTGGGACTGAGGCTGCGGCGGAGCAGTTGTCTCAATCTATGGAGAAGACGACGGAGAAGCGGGCTACGGTGGACGCTAACATCGCAGAGGTTGATGCTCAGATGCGCCGTCTTGAAGACCAGCGGGCCCAACTTCAACTAGAAGCTGATCGTGTCCTGGCTGAACATGTGGCATTCAAGCAGGAGGAAGCGGCTCTTACTCAGCGGACCCTTGCTTTGGCTCAGCAGCGACGACAGCTTGATGAGAAGTATGAGAGTAAAACTTCCGCTGAGGCTGTCGGATTAATGCGTCAAGAAGCCGAGCTCCGAGTCCAGCGACTGTGGAAACTCGCACTGCCGACCTGAGACGTCGAGTCAGAGAACTCTCATCCCACCCTGGAGAGGATCGGGGACTGTAGTTTCTCTTCTTTTTATGTGTTTTTGTAACTCTTGCTGGGAAAATAGCGTATTTCTGTACTCCCTTTTTTTTGAAAAATAAAGAAATACACTATCTCTTTTTTTTTGTGATGTATTCATTTTTGATCTCATGAACTTGATGATTTATGTGGACCTATTATCTTTTGCGTACCTTGGTTTTTAGGTACAGATAATAAGTTTGAAGGAACCAACATGTTTGCTCAGAGGTAATGTGGACATGGCAATCATTAGGTTCAAATGATAGAATCTTCCTACTCAGAGGTATTTATGGACGTGGTAGGAATGATCCTGGGGGATACGCTGAACAACTCAGAGGTAATGTGGACGTGGAAGTTCTGCGATCAATGTACAACAACACAGGAGTTGTTTGTACGGGATGTTTACTCAGAGGTAATGTGGACGTGGTAAACATGAAGGATAGCGTAAGCTCACGAAATGTAAGGTTCCGCTTTGTAGGATATAGAGAGACAACTCAGAGGTAATGCGGACATGGTTATCTTTCTACGGAAGGATGCCACGGAACAGCTGGGTTCCGGAAGCGTTTGATTTTGTGAAAAAAGGTTGTTTGGGGAAATACATGTCTTGGAGGATGTCAAGAATAGTACTTCTTTAGGAACTTGCCGTTGATGGGCATCATGAACAAGTCCCCATTGGGTTTGGCGAGGCGGTAAGCACCGTTTGAGTATACCGTCTCAATGATGAAGGGTCCTTCCCATTTGGGCTCGAACTTTCCTGGTGTCTTGTGAGTTAACACCATTGGCCTTCTGACTGCTAAAACCAGGTCGCCAACTTGGAAAGTTCTTTGCTTGACCTTCTTGTTGAAAGCCTGTGATATACGGGCTTGGTAAAGTTCGATGCGTTGTTGAGCTAGGAGACGCTTTTCGTCAAGTGCCTCCAGTTCCCGCAGACGACGACGTTGATTGTCTTCTTCTGTGAGTTTGTTTGTGATCGCTACTCGGAGTGAGGGGATCTGGATCTCGAGAGACAGTACCGCTTCGCTCCCGTAGACCAGGGAGAATGGTGTGTTGCCTGTTGGGGTCCGTACCGTTGTGCGGTAGGCCCAAAGACATTCGCCGAGCTTTTCGTCCCAGTCGCGTTTGTTGGATGACACGACCTTTTTGAGCAGCCTGACGATAGTTTTGTTGAACGCCTCGGCCAATCCGTTTGCTGCCGGATTGTAGGCGGTTGAGGCCACGTTTTGAATGCGATTCTTGTCACAGAACCTGCTGAAAATGTGGCTGATGAACTGGGGACCATTGTCATGAATGATTCGCCTGGGTACTCCGAAACGGTAAATGACATGGTGTTTGATAAAGCTGACCACCCTGGAGCTTTTTACTTCCGCTAGTGGGACTGCTTCCGCCCATTTGGAGAAGTAATCGGTGATGGCCAGGATGAAACGATGTCCTCTTGATGAAGGAGGGGTGATTGGTCCTACAATGTCCATGCCCCAGGCTTCGAATGGCCAGGAGGCGACTGTAGGATGTAGAGGTTCAGACGGTGTATGTATGAAGTCTGCATGAAGTTGGCATGCATGGCACTTCTTAGCATATTCCACTGCGTCGGCGGCCATGGTTGGCCAGTAGTAGCCCATACGTCGTAGTCGATCTTGCAACTTAGGACCTGGTTGGTGAGCTCCGCAAGTTCCGTCATGAGCTTCTCGAAGAGCTTCGGCCGCTTCTTCGTTAGACAGGCATCGAAGGAGAAGCCCGTCGAAGGAGCGTCGGTACAGCGTTTTAGTGGCTGTATCGTAGTAGAATCGAAGAGAGCGTCTCCTGACTGAGACGGCTTCCTTCGGGTCTTCCGGAAGGATTCCGTAGACGGCGAAGTCGATGAACGGGAATCTCCAGTCTCGGACATTAACATCGGTGTTTGTCGGCACGGCGTAAGCCATTTGCAAACATAGGTTGTTTCTGGGACAAATCAAGTCTCGGCCAGTTACCGTGACATAGTGTTGAGTCCCAAGGGGCGCGGCCAATGAGGCTGCGAGGCCAGCCAGAGCGTCAGCCTCCAAGTTTTGTAGACGGGGTACATGTTCGATGAAGAACCCAGTGAAGGTTGAAATGATGTTCAATGCAACTTCATGGTAAGGGATCAAATCTTCATGGCGAACCTCGTATTGCCTCCGAATCTGGTTTACGACGAGTTTCGAGTCGCCGTAGGCTTCCAGATGATCTATCCCCAGCTGTTGTGCTAGCTGGAGTCCCATGACGAGTGTGTTGTACTCAGCAACATTGTTGGAGCACGGCTTTGAAAGAGAGTATGCGCGCTGGATGACCAGCTGATCGGGGGAGACCAAGACTACCCCCACTCCTACGATGATTTGGCCGTTGGGGCCCGTTCTTGAAGCGCCATCGAAGAACATCCGCCAAACGGGGCTTCCTTCAGTGACGTTTGATTCTTGGACTTCATCCGGGATGTCTTCATAGAGTTTTGAAGATTCTGGGATGGGGTGTGCAGCTAAAAAGTCAGCTAGAGCCTGACCCTTGACCGCCTTCTGCGGGACAAACACCATGTTGTATGGCGTTAGTAGGATCGCCCATGTAGCCAGCCGGGAGTTTAATGACCCTGGCTTCGTCATGAGAACTCTGAGTGGATTGACTCGGGAGATGACGTGAATTGTCTGGCCCGAGACGTAATGACGAGTCTTCTGAATGGCAAACACCAAAGCCAAGCACTCCTTTTCAACGGGGTTGTACCGGTGTTCGCCCCCGATGAGTGTTCGACTGAGGTAGTAGATTGCTTGCTCGTAGCCTACATCGCTGTTTTGAGCCAGTAAAGCGCTGAGGGAATGATCCATGGCACGGACGTAGAGGAGGAATAGTTTGCCGGCGACAAGTGCCACTAAGACTGGCGGGCTTGTCAAGTAAGCCTTGATGTCGTCGAAAGCCTTTTGGCACTCCTCTGTCCAGACGTAAGAGACTCCCTTCTTCATGAGCTGAGTAAAGGGTTGACATTTACCGGAGAGGTTTGCTATGAACCTCCGGATGTATGCCAGACGTCCCTGTAAGTCCCGAAGTTCTCGAAGGTTCTTCGGAGGGTCCATGTTGAGGATGGCTTTAGTCTTCTCGGGATCGACATGAATGCCTTTTGCCGTGATGACAAAGCCTAAGAATTTGCCGCTAGAAACCCCCAGGAAGGATTTAGCGGGGTTCATTTTGAGTTGATGTGCCCGCATGAGATCAAAGACCGTCCTTAGGTCCTGTAGGTGATCTCTTTTGAGGCGGCTTTTGACTGCGATGTCGTCAACATAACACTCAACTGTCTTGCGAAGATGTTGACGGAAGATGGTACTCATCGCTCGTTGGTATGTTGTACCGGCATTCTTCAAGCCGAAGGGCATTACTGTGTAGCAGAAAACACCTTTCGGAGTCCTGAATGACGTGTGTTTTGCGTCATCGGGGAACATTTTGATTTGATTGTAGCCTGAATACCCATCCATGAAGGACATGCGTTCAAAGCCACATGTGTTGTCGATCATTACATCGGTGATTGGGAGCGGGAATTCATCCTTCGGGCAAGCAGAGTTGAGATCCCTGAAGTCGATACAGACTCGTATCTTCCCGTTCTTCTTGGTGACAGGGACGACATTGGCTACCCAGTCCGGGTGTTGTTCCTCACGGATGAAGCTACTGGTCAAGAGCTTGTCCACCTCCTGATCGATGGCATTCATGATGTCCGGGCGGAAGCGTCGCTGTTGTTGTTTGATAGGTTTGGCATCTGGTAAGATGTTCAACCTATGCATCGCGATCTGTGGATCGAGACCCGGCATGTCTTCGTAGCTCCAGGCGAAGATGTCAATATACTCTTTAGCCAGTTGGACTAAAGATTCTCGGTCTTCTCCTTCCAAGCTTTTGCTGATAAAGATGGGTTTAGAAGAAGACCCATCCCCGAGGTCGATCTGCTCGACTTCGTCTTCGGTGGGAGGTTCTCGTAACTCAAAACGAGACTCCCATTGTTCTCCTAGGCGTTGAGCCCAGGGTTCCTCTTCGAAGGGTTCCGGCGGTTGGTCTTCGCCTTCATCTTTCTGAGGTTGCGCCGATGTCATGTTAGCTGACAGCACTTTCCTGAAGACTGATCCGATGCTGGTATCGGAATCCCACGTCGATGCTTCAGACGAGTGGGAATGTTCTATGTCTTCTGCGTCTGAACTCTCTGGAGTTGATGGCGGCGTGACATAGCCTAACCCCCGTCGAGTCCGATTGTAGTAATCCTGTGGCTTTCCATTGGGCATCGAAAGCCGGACAGGGAGATGCCGACCCTTGCCGTAGTTTAGGCCTTTATTGCTTTTCAGGTCGTAGCCCATCTTTTGGATGATGCGCTTTGCCGTATCCGTGTACCGATAGACTTGTACTCTGCCGGTATCAGGTTCGGGCTCGATTGACGGGAGGTCCTGATGACGCTCGACTTTGCCCGAGATGATGATACCTTCGTCTCGGCTTCGTAGGGGGATTATGAAGACTCCTTGAGACGGGGCCACTCGATTATGGTGGACGGTCGTTATTTGTGTTTGCAACGACCGTAGAGCGTTGTCTAATGTATACATGGCATTCCAGTGTGGAAGACAAGAATAATTGAAAGACACTCTAGTACGAGATTTTATCCCGTGGGATTACATTGTCTAAGGAGGGTGCGTCTACATCAGCAGAGATATATTCGCCAAGCTCCTCATCTGTAAGCACTGGGGCCGGATCAGGAGAGTCCTCCACCGCTCTGACTTTGGGGTCTGAGAGGGTTATGTGAGCCCTCTCCGGCATTTTGGATGACTGCGGCGGCTTGCCTTTAAGACGCACCTTGAGAGGTGCCTCGGTTGCGCCTCCGATGAGTGGCGCCTTCCCTTGTAATTTTACCACCAGGGGAGCCGCTGTTTGAGGTGGCTTTTCCTTGAGGCGTATCTTCAGGGGAGCTTCGTGAGTCGGTGCTTTCCCTGATAGCTTGATGCTCATTGGAGGCACCTTCTGGGGAGGCTTGCCCTTCAATCGGATTTTCAAGGGGGCGTCGGGAGTCATTTCGGGATCCAAGTCCGGCTCTGTTGCCGTCTCTGCTTCATCATCGGCGTCGTTGGCTTCCTCCTCGTCAAGTGGCTTGTACAAGTCGGAATCGGTGAAGTAGGCCTCAATCCCTTTGAAGGGATCGATATCTGCAAACTCCGTCCGGATGACGCCGTTGGTAGATACATATTTCATGCATTGGTGGAGCGTGGAGGGCACCACCATGTACTCATGTAACCATGGTCGTCCGAGTAAGATGTTGTAGTTGACCTCGGCATCCACCACATAACAAGTCACCTCAGTTTTGAGGCTGCCGATGTGACACTTCAGCCGGATCTTGCCGAGTGGCTCGCTCTTGCTAGCGTTGAAGCCACTGATGGTCGTATTGGAGGGCGCCAGCCGGTACATTGGGATCCCCAGCTTTGATAGCAACGCCTTTGGAATGATGCTTAGGGAAGACCCCGGATCGATCTGAATCCTGCTCACCTTTACCGAACCGATGTACCCTGTGTAATACAACGGTCGGTTATGTCGGTGATGCTTGAGCAGCATATCTTGTTGGGTGAAAGTTATGTTTGGGATAACTTCATCCGCACAATGACAGTGTGCACAAGTAGTTGGGAGGTCTTCAGGCTGCTTGATTTGACTGAGAAAGGATTCGGCATCCTTCAGAGCTTCGCAGAGAGCTTCTCGGGAGTCCTTGGAGAGACGCAGGAGCTCGAACAAAGACAAGCGTGCAGGAGTACTGGCCAGTTGTGCCAGAATGTCAAAATTGTGGGGCTTGGCTAGCCCCGAAGCATTTTCTTTCCGCAGAGGTCTGTTAAAACGGGCCTCCACTTGCTTTTGTTTATTGGCTGCTGAGGGTTTGGATGGACCCTCCTCAGGGATGGTGCCAGAAGGCACCACTTCGGCGACAGCTTCACCGGGCTGGGAGTTATGTTGTGCACGCGTCTGCACAGGAAGCGCCTCTTCCGTTGAAGAAGAGACCGTGCGGCAAGACTTGATCTTCCTGCCTTTTGCTTTGGAGGTAGGGCGTACCTCCGGTTGAGTTACCTCGGAGACGAGGTCGGGGTGAACCCAGAGGACCTCTCCTCGAGATGTGGTGAGTGGGACAAGTCCACTCACATTGTCACGGGTGGGTGGCAAGTTCACCACCTCCATTGTCGCCTTAGGGATGGGGACGACGCCATCTTGTGTGGTAGTCGGCGGCAAGGTTCCGAACTGAAGTGACACCATATTAGCTGACACCGTCTTCTCTTCGTAGTCGACGGAGATTACATCCGCATTGATCATGCGCTGGATATAATTTTTGAGGACGTAGCAGTCCTTGGTCGGGTGTCCGACAAACCGATGGTAGTGACAGTACCTCGGGTTGTCCACTTTCCCGACTTCATTGGGCCGCTTCGGGTTCGGAAGCTTGATCTTGTCACCCTGCTTCAGTATCTCAAAGAGTTGCAGGGTGTCGTCATCATTGAATGAATAAACCTCCTTGGGTCTCGGTGCCAATGGAGGCTTTTGAGTAGGCGCAGATGCGCCCTTCGAGGCATTAACAGTCAATGCCTGTTTTTCCTTTGTTTCTCTCCGGAGTTGTTGATTGCGGACTTTTTCCCCTTATCGTTAAAGGCGGGGAAGCTAACACCCAGAAGACGTGCATTGGCCGCCTTCTTCTCTGCAGCTTCAGCTTCGATGATTAGGAAGCTCCAGTCGGGAGGGGGAGTAGAGTTAAGCCAGAGCTTTACTGCAGGCAGCATGTTCATACTGCAAGCGGAGAGAAGCGCATGCTCTGGCATGCCTGGAGGTAGCCTGAAGCAGGCCTGACGGAAGCGTTCGATGAATGCCCGAACCGTTTCCTTGTCCTTCTGGCGTATCTCAATGAGAGACGCCATCGTCATGTCCTTCCCACCGTCGTAGAAGCGGTCGAGGAAGAGGCGTGTCAGGTCGTCGAAGGACGATATGGAATTATCGGGGAGGCTGCAGTACCAGTCATACGCCACCCCTTTCAGGGCCCCAACAAAGATGCTGGTGAGGAGCGCGTCCTCCTTCGGAAGATGCCCTGTCTGCGACTGGAAGTACGTCAGGTACCGTCGTGGAGAGTCCTTCCCGTCATACGGCGTGAGTGTTTGTGGTTTATACTTTGGGGGATAAACCACCTTGTTCCACTCAAGGGGATAAGGCTGGGGAATGCCCATCTTCTGGCGCTCCTCCTGCCTGTTCTTGGACTCGAAGCGCTCCCGCAGATCTTTGATCATTTCGACCACGTCCTCCGTGGAGCTAGGAGTCGGGGAAGGAGGTACCACCCGGAGTGGAGCGTTTGAGGGCTCCGACGTCCGGGGTGCTTCTGTGTCTGAGGGTGTCCGTTGGAGGGGCACACTCGACTCTCCATTGGCTCCTGGGTCGGGACCATTTGAAGGTGTCCTGATCAAGGCCGACCGTATCTCAAACACTGCTTGAGTCAGTGCTTGCATTGAGGCAGAGAGGGTTTTGAGTCCTCCCTCTAGCGAGTCTATGTGCTGGACAATGTCCTGTGGCGGCGCATCAGTCTCAAGATCACCCCTGGTCATGTATACTGTCATGACACGACCGGAAGTGGATGGATTAGTTGAGGCTTCACTCTCAGCCTCGCTCTCATGTGGGGGAGTCACTTCTCCTGGTGTTTGGCCACCCCCAGCCACATTCTGGAGTTCGTCTTCGACAGGCGCATCTGCAAGGGCCTGACTGCCCTCAGCTCTGTCTTGAAGGGCCTCTTCGTTTCCAGCACTACCCCCGGCGGTGTCCTGGAGGACATCGTCATTTTGAGGGGCTTCAGGGAGGCCATCTTCGCCTTGATGAAGATCCGCCGCAGCTGTGCTTTGGACATCTTCGTCTTCGGAAGGAGGCTCGACAAGGGTCTGGCTACCCCCAGCTTCCTCCAAGAACTTCTTCCTCGACCGAGTGCCTTCGAACACTCCAGAGGTCGAGACAGCTGCCTTGGTTTTCCTCGGCTGGCGTTTGGATGAAGACGAGGAATTGGCAGTCGTCTTCTGGACAGATGAGGAGTTGGAGATCACGTTGCATGAAGCAACCTTTAGCTCCTCTTCTGCTGACACCTTCATCCCAAGGCGATGTCGGAGGGGTGTCGATGACTGTAGCCGTTGGAAGACCGACTACTTTGGCGGTACGGCCGTCTTGCAACAGCAGTTGATGGTGACCACTGCACAAGTGTACCCCGTGAGAGGCGCATCGTGCTTGTTGGTCAACTCTCCTGACCGGCGCTTATGAGTGATCACGATGCGCAGGTCGTTGGAGGAGAGTGCTACCCTCACACCCCTCTCAGGCGCATGGCAGGGCCAAGCGCCGGGGTGGTCGGATGAGTGCTGCGCCCCCTGATCTAATACCAAGCAGGCATCACGATCAGTAGTGGAGGAACCACAGCATTTGAAGTGACTTGAACGGACCTCAAACGCACAACCAGAGGAGGCGCGGGAGTTCAAGACCACTGAGTTTGCCTCTCTCGGCTTGGTTGTGCACGCAGTGAATGCGCCCAAGCGAGATGAGGACTTTGAAGGTCGACTCGTTGTTGGTGCAGAAGCACTTGAGTCAACCTTGTACAGCTTGCCATCGGCAGCGCGCGTGATTGTAAGCGCGTGCCTCTGGCCGGCTGCTGACATAGCACGTTTATGGCGCATGGCCCGTGCCGCCTTGGATTTCTTCGTACCAGCCCGCTGGGGCGCATAGTACTCAGCATCCAAATTCTTTTCGCCATTACAGCGAGTGAGTCTGTCAAAGACAGAGGCTCTTTGTGGCACATCAGAAGTGATGCGCGGGGCATTGGCTGCACCCCTGCTCCGTCGACGTATCTTCCTCGCCTGAGAGGAAGATGGCTGGGGAACGTGGTCAGCCGCACGCTTCCCCGAGAGATGCGCTGCATCAGCAGGCGCACCTTGACTGCTGAGGACGTCAGCAGGAAGGGAAGGCTGGACGGGCGCATCCCCTTCAACGGTGGTGCCCGAGGCGTCGACTTTGCGCACCCAGACTGCGCGGGTCTTCTTCGGGTTCGACAGCCGCTTCGAAGGACTCGCACTTCCTTCAGAAATGAACTCCTCGTACGCCTGTTGATTGAGGCGCACTACCAGCGTCTTGTGGGAGGAGCCCACCTTCACGTCGTCGGCCTGTGACACAACCTTCTCGATAGAGGAGAAAGAAGTCCCCAGCAGAGTCGCCAGCTTGTTTGCCATTAAAATTGTTTTGATTGAAATTTTAATACAAATAGAACAGTGATACAATATAGGACTTAGATGTAGTCCTAGGAGTACACTTTTGTTTAAGCTGGGTCCTTAGTGCCAATAGAGCGAGTGGTAATGCGTTGACACGACGGTTATCGATTCTCTGAAGGTATTGATTGCTCTGGGTGCTGGAGCTTGCTGAGAGGAGGAAGACGTTGAGTGTCTAGAACTGCCTCTCCGGTGATTCTCTGTTGTGGATTCTCTCTGTGTTGTGAGTCCCTTGTGTGTGTGTGAAGGAGATGATCCTTCTACTTATAGTTTTGCAGGCTGGCTGCTCATGCGCGCATGTAGGATGCACCGGTGTGGGGACGCCACGTGGAGGTTGCTGATGGATGCTGCGCCCTGATCGAGGAGGAGAACTCTTCATACTGCTGTTGTGAGCCGGCACGTAGCAGAGAGAAGATCTTTCCGTTGCTGAAATCTTGGATGAGTTGAGTCAAAGGACACGTGTCATCGACTCATGGTTTGAAGATCTCGGATTTGGTGGAGAGGAGTGATCTGGTAGGCTGCGCCTTGGATTGGGCACAGGAGGAGGCTGCGGCTCATAACCTTTAGAAGTTACAAACCATTTGGGGCGCATGGCTTTTGAGGCGCATGCAGGCGACTTTCCTTCTGTCTTTCGGGATCAGAGAGCAGTCTAAGGCGTATGGCTTTTAAGGCGCATGCTGATTTGGACGCATGGCCGTAGAGGCACATGCTGTTGGTGGAGTGGCCACGTGGCAGTAGCCGTCGAAATAAAGTCATGATGATGCTGACGTTGTCGACGCTTCGTTTTCTGAAAAAGCTGTCAACTGTTCAGACTTTGGGAGGCGTGCTGCCAACTCTGTCAGTTCAGTATTTAATGTTGGTGACGTTCGATGGACAGCTGAGTGGGCGCGTCGGTTGGCGTTCCACTCGGTATGGAGATGTGTGGGGGCGCACCCTCTGTAATGCGCCGGGTACTGTAGGGCGCGTCTGTGTGATGCGCCTGATACCGAAGGGCACGTCCGTGTGATGCGCTGTCTGGCTGGCGCATCGGACATGTCTTTTAATGATGCGGCTGTCTCGCTCTTCGAGTGCTATGAATAGCCGTTTGGCTGAATTCGAGGCGTCCGGTTCATCCATTTAATGTAAATTCATTGCACGGAATTCGGAGGGCCATCCACTTGGCGCGTGGGTTTGATCTGCCCGGCCTATAAATAGTGGCATGGAGAGAAGATTTGCTTCTCATTCCCTCACGTACTTCCAACATGAACTTGAACATGCGGGTGCATTCTGTTGACGAAGTGCTCCCGAGGGTGAAGATGAGACGCTGTGTTGTCTTCGATGCACTTGAAGGTGACTGTTACATCCAAAAGACGGAGTCGAGGGCTTCTGAGGCAGGCGGAAGGTGCCTGTTGCATCCAAAGATAGGGATGCTCGGGCCTCGTCTCCGTTGTTCGGGAAGAGCCGTAGATCGGAATGGCGGTGCTAGGCTTTCTCTTTCTTCAAAGTGGGTGTCGCCCACTCTGGTTGTGTTGAGAGCTTCCTTGTGCCATGATTTCGATCACGGTCTTCCTTGGGCTTTGGAGGCTCTTTCGAAGCCTCCCATGGCCACAGCTTTGCCGTGCTCCTCTCTTCCTTGGTTCCAGCCAGAGGGTTAAATGCTTTGTGGAAGCACTTATCCGGTGATCCTGGCTGGAAGAGCGGCACATAACTGGGCTCTGCTCGGCCAGGTGAGCCTGGCTGGAAGAATTTGGCTGAAGGGATGCACATAGCTGGGCTGGATGCACATAACTGAGCTGCTGAAGAGATGGCAGGATGCGCCTGGATGGAGGCGCATAGTATCTGCTGCGCCTCACTGGTGGCGCATGGTGATGCTGCGCCTATCTGGAGACGCATGGTGGCCGCTGCGCTTATCTGAAGGTGCATGGTGGCCGCTGGCTGTAGACTTAGGATCTTTCCTTTGTAGAAATTCTCCTTTGTACAACCTTTTCTAGACATGTAATAGACTTTTATATATAAAATGAAAAGTCCTTCTTCAAATGTCTATACTTATTGACTTTGCTGTGAAGTTCTTCGTCTGAGTGCTAGCGCATGTAGTGTCTGGCGCATGGGCTTTCTGGTTGTGAAATTCTATGCTTCTACATGTACATAACTTTGCAGGACTAGATAAGGGTGACAGGTTGAGATGCCATCAGGTGGAATTGGTGCTTGTTAACCCTGTGGTCCTTAAGCCTATGAGTGATGGAGTGTTTTCAGGACCTTACCTTATCCTGGGGGTTAACCCTGTACTAGACAGGTACAATCCCCTATTTATCTGAAACCTTAGGATTATGGAAGTGTGGATTGCAGTAGGCTAGGACCTGATGATGCAAAACATGTATCAGTAATCCCTTACTAGCATGGACGGGTTGTGTTAACAGTTGGCCAGCTAAACCTGAGTATAGGCCTAGGCAGCAGTATAGGAATATCCCTAATAACTGGTAGGCAAAGGCAGGTTGGTCAGTATAGATCTAACTCAATGGTTACTGTCACACAGTGTACCCAGGTTTGAAAAGGCAACCAGGTGTGTATCCAAGATACCAAGAGGAGGTTTATCAGGATATGTGTACACATGGGAGCAGGCCTGACAGTGCTCTCCCAAGCCTAAGAGACCTGGGTTACCTATGGCTCAGGATTTCCTGAGTTTAGCTGTAGTAATTTGGCCACAGTTAGCAACCTGTTGCCATAGGCTAGCTACCAATGAGAGCTCCTAGGAATAGAGGAAATCCTGAGGTCGATATCAGATAAACTTCACTTAGAAAGAGGCTAATGACTTATGGGTTCAATGGGGATCCATGCTCCTAGTCTGAACTAGAGTAAGTACTCCCCTGACATCCCTATAACCAGTATTCATAAACTGATATCAGAAAGTAAATTGCCAGGACACTATTGAAGGATGTTGGTATTAGAGTCAGTTGACCCCTAGTGCTCCCCATTAGGATAGTACTCGAATGACCCTAAGCAAGGATACAAATTCATGTATCCTTGGACTGCCATGCCAGACGTTCTGTATCCAATAGGCTTTGTGATGTTTTGGTTATCCCTTATCAAAGGGATATTGTTAGAACAGAGGAGTAGTGCGAGTTGTTTCAAGTCTAGGAGGAAAACCTGTCCAGTAGGGTAGGTGTTTCGTGGTAAAGGGGGTTTTAAACTCGAGTTCTTCAGGTCATAGCTTAATCTGACAATTTAGACCCATAAGCAGTCTAAATTACTGCTTAGATTGCTGATGTATCTTATCCCCAACTCTGTTAGTGTGGATTAGAGGGTATGACACTTGTGAGGACACTACATAATATGAATTTTACTATACTCAATATCAAGCCAGCTGGAGTCAGTATGGATCCAAGTACATAATACTTGGTGTATCCTGAAGGACTTGACCTGAGGTAGAACCAGTATGGGAATAGTGTAGTGTTATGGTCACATTATAGCAGGACAGCTGATTGAGACTGTAAAGATGAATCATGACAACTCAGTTGTCCTTAGAGTTAAACATATGGCTAAAGGCAAATTTTTAGGTCAGAGGGATAGGCATCAATGAGAGCAATACAGTAAGGATACAAGCATGTGTTATTGATAGGTTAGATATGTTTTACCATAAAGAGGTTATCAACTTACATGACTTAGAAAATCAAATAGTGTGAAAAGGGACCTAGAAGCCTAAATATGTATAGATAGACTTGTTGTAATATTAAATTGTGTATTGATCCTATCAATTTATAAACTTGATACTTGGACTTGATACGGATTTTGACCCGTACCAGCAGCTCAGGACCTAAGGCAAGTATACCTTGCCTTTCTACACAGCTTTATTTACATGCACTGTCTTTTATTATTATCCAGTTTTTCTCATATTTTTGACATGTATCTTTCATTTCCTGCTTGTATATTTGTATCATTGCTATATAGACCGTGTTCGTCGTTAGCTTTGTGTCTTATTGGATGTATTCACTTGTTCCTTGATTGAGTCGTGTCGTGGGTCGAGAAGTCATGAATTGAACTGCTATACCTCCTTGTCTTGAAATCTTGAAGCTAACCTGCGAGTCTACAATAGGGGCAAGGGTTAGTAGTTATCTGTGTCTTATGCTAACCTGCGAGTCCACACTAGGGACGAGGGTTAGTAGTTATTGGTCCATACCTGCGAGCCCATACTAGGGCGAGGGTGATGCTAACCTGCGAGTCCACACTAGGGACGAGGGTTAGTAGTATATGGTTTACACCCGCGAGTCCACACTAGGGACGAGGGTGATGCTAGCCTACGAGTCCACACTAGGGGCGAGGGCTAGTAGTTTGATCAAACCTGCGAGTCCACACTAGGGGCGAGGGTTTGAGAATTCGATTTGGCTATCCGTTGACATCGTGATATCGTGTTCTCTTATTTTTCTCCAGCAGTTCATTTTATGTGTAGACAGTGTACAGATTCGTGTTTTATTCATTGTTCAGTTTTACTTGTTTATTCTGTATTTTTCTCCATGTATAATAAACTGTTAGAAAGGCTCGTTTTTATGTGTCTTGCTAGTCCTCTGAGGACCTGATGATCTCTTCAGGTTTAACTGAGTATGAGTCAGGAGCAGTTGAGCAGATTGAGTCAGCATCAGACCGCGGAGCTTTGTAGTTGAGGTTGCGTTTATTAGCAGGTTGTATTCAGTTAGTGTATTTCATGTATTTATTTCCCTTTCCGTCTATTGGTAGTGGATTTGTGTCCACCGGACGTGACATTGAATCTTGGATACTATTCAGTTTCTTTGGTATTTCATTGATCTTGGTTATGACATATTTATTCTATGGATGAGATATAGTTTACCATGAGATTCTAGATTGCCGTGACTTGTGTGTAGATAGTGTACTACTGTCGACACTGTGGCGTAGGCTGGGCTTGGACACGCTTCGTATCCAAAAAGTGGGTGCGGGTCATGACAAGTTTTTTTGGTGGCCATACAGGTCTACTTTAATCACTCCGGTTACGTCATTGTGTCGTTGTGAGCCTGAAAATAGGAATAGACACTTAGGATCTCATCCACATGTCTTGACCCTTATTAATCCTTAATCCTTGATTTCATTGAATCCTTGATTTGCATCCTGTTTGAAAATCTCTTCAACGGCTAAAGTATTTTCTTTGTTTCAGGACTCTCAAGATAGGAACAATGTTGCACTGAACACTCCACTGGCTATAGGAGTCTTTTTCACGTATATGACCCCACCGACACAAGAAGGCCAGCTCACTCATATTGGCAATCAGCCACAACTCTCGA
The DNA here is from genome assembly GCA_029216955.1 of Iris pallida. Lineage (NCBI taxonomy): Eukaryota > Viridiplantae > Streptophyta > Magnoliopsida > Asparagales > Iridaceae > Iris > Iris pallida. Next base: position 1,891,666 of record JANAVB010017999.1, read on the forward strand.
GATTCCGTAGAGACGACCTTCCACCGCCTCCACATTTTCCTCCGCAGACTCCACCACCAGCACCCGGTCTACTATTAGCATCTGTTTTACCACCTGCACAAGCCCCACATCTAGCTCGTATTCCATATCCAGTACCAGCCATGCATCCTGCACCAGTGGTATATCCAGCTTTCTCCATGCATCCACCGTCGGCGATGTATCTAGCTCCGACAATGTATCCGGCACATGTTCTGCCTCCTCCACTAGTACTGGACAATGTCACTCTCCTCGGGATATTCTAGCAGTAGGCCAACATGTTCTGCGACACCTTGAGAGAAGCTCTTCAGATTAGAGACGCTCCGCGACAGCACCCCGGAACTTCCAAGCACTTCATGGACCTTGGGCCCAGGGAGTTTCATGGGACCTAAGGGATTATCTACGCTGACAAGTGGTTGAAAAATGTTGAACGATACCTAAAGATGGCCCGAGTTCCAGAAGATCTGAAGATCGAGTCAGCCAGTAGACAGCTTTTCGACATCGTACGGACGTGGTACCAAGGCGAGCTACGATTTTCTGCTCCAGACGTGACTTGGGAGGAATTCAAGCGACTGTTCAAGAATAAATTCTATCCATATGTAGCACGAGAGGCGTTGGTGAGTCAGTTCGAGCATCTAGAGCAAGGCAACCACACCGTCGACGAGTACACATCGGAGTTTTCTCGCCTCAGTCGCTTTGCGAAGAACTTGGTCAGCACCCCTGAAGACAAGGCGCGATGTTCAGAAAAGGACTATCTCACGAGATTCGTCTAGCCATCGCCACCAGTCGAGCCGCCAGTTATGAGAAGATTCTAGACGTCGCCCAAGCTGTAGAAGAGGAGCTGAGTCACAAGCCAAAGAGGAATCGAGACGCACTTGAAGGAGGCAGCAACCAAGCACCACCGACAAAATATCCCAACATTCCAGAGAAGACACCAGCGTAGCAGCATCAGCAGCAACCACAAGCAGCCCCACGCCAAGTCCAAGACATTTCTATCTGTCAGCATTGCTCGAAGAAAGGCCACACCCAAGAAAATTATCGCGGCAGATTAGGGTTATGTTGGATTTTTGGATCCAACCAACACTTGTCACACAATTGCCCGAAGAGGAATACGAACGCCCCACCACTACCAACCGCACTAGGAGGGCAAGCTTTTGCCATGATCATGGACGATGCGGCGACACCACAAAGAGCGAATAGCAGAAATTTTTAGTAGATACTGGCAGTAGTATAGATAAACCTATATTTTAAACTTTAAATTGTTTAAGAGGCATTGAATTTCTTTTATAGCAGTTTGTTCTAAAACATTCATTCCAGTAGGTCGACTCATTAAATTTTGAGGACGAAATTTGTTTAAGGGGGTAGAGTTGTCAACCCCTTGACAAAATTTTCTCTTATTTATAAAATTTTATATTATTCCTTATTGTCTCATAGATATTTTGTTAAGTTATATTATTTGAAATATCAACACAGGGACTAAGGGGTAATAAGTGTATAGACAAGGTCTTTAGTGAAATTTTCTACTAATTTAAATTCCTCTGCTAGCAGCCGACCCTCAGAAGTTGATTGATTCAAGAGATAACTAAGATCTCTAAAACAAATTAAGAGAGATTCATTCCAATCTGATTTCAAATCAGATTCAATCTATCTACTGCTATAACCCTGAATATATATGTAAGTAATCAGGGTAGCAGCCGACCTTGATCACCAAGAACTCGTGATCTCCCCACAGAAGGAAAGTCTACTAACAAACCTGCAAATCTGTTGAGAGGAAAACAAATTCTTATCAGGTAATCCCCCTTTCATTACCCATCTTGTTTCTTTAAACCTAGTATGATTATCAGGTTATGAAGGTAGATGTGATCGTTGAAATTCCTAAGAGAAACCTAGTAATAAAAACCTATGAGTCGTGGTGTTTTGACCAACCTGCAGATTATCAGTAGCGGGTTGTACTGTCCTGAAGTTATCATACATACATGTATGGTATTATAATCCCTTTTCTCCTGTGTACCAAGGATGAACAGGGACAAGTAATGGTTAGGGGGAGAGGTACAGAGTAGGCATGCTGTTACAGGTATAGGGTACCTAGGTGTCCATACCAATATACCTGGACATTTTCACTTGGTATCGAGTTTGATAATTGTTATTAAGATGCAGTATGACTTGACATGTCCTTTCCATATGGTGTTCAGTCAATAGTTTATGTAATGAGCAGATGTCCAAACTTGGTTGAAGCCCTGCATACAGTTGTATCAGTCCAGAGTCATATGTGCAGTTCTATAGGGATGTGTGTTTCAGTTGGGATTTACCTTTCTGGTTCAGTCACAGTAAAGTATTGATACATGGGTGGCTGAACAGGAGGAACATAGGGGGAGCATAATATGTCAAAGCAGTACAGGGGTAAGAGTAGGTACCAAAGTATCTGGGGGATATCAAACCTAGGTGCAACCTGGGTAGCAGGCAAGTATAGAAGGGCAGGACATCACTCGTGCCATGTACCTGAGCATGGACAAGGTGAGGAGTGTACATAACTTTACAGAACCAGATAAGGATGACAGGTTGAGATGCCATCAGGTGGAATTGGTGCTTGTTAACCCTGTGGTCCATAAGCCTATGAGTGATGGAGTGTTTTCATGACCTTACCTTATCCTGGGGGCTAACCCTGTACTAGACAGGTACAATCCCCTATTTATCTGAAACCTTAGGATTATGGAAGTGTAGATTGCAGCAGGCGAGGACCTGATGATGCATAACATGTATCAGTAATCCCTTACTAGCATGGATGGGTTGTGTTAACAGTTGGCCACCTAAACCTGAGTATAGGCCTAGGCAGCAGTATAGAAATATCCCTAATAACTGGTGGGCAAAGGCAGGTTGGTCAGTATAGATCTAACTCAATGGTTACTGTCACACAGTGTACCCAGGTTTGGAAAGGTAACCAGGTGTGTATCCAAGATACCAAGAGGAGGTGTATCAGGATATGTGTACACATAGGAGCAGGCCTGACAGGGCTCTCCCAAGCCTAAGAGACCTGGGTTACCTATGGCTCAGGATTTCCTGAGTTTAGCTGTAGTACTTTGGCCACAGTTAGCAACCTGTTGCCATAGGCTAGCTACCAATGAGAGCTCCTAGGAATAGAGGAAATCCTGAGGTCGATATCTGATAAACTTCACTTAGAAAGAGGCTAATGACTTATGGGTTCAATGGGGATCCATGCTCCTAGTCTGAACTAGAGTAAGTACTCCCCTGACATCCCTATAACCAGTATTCATAAACTGATATCAGAAAGTAAATTGCCAGGACCCTATTGAAGGATGTTGGTATTAGAGTCAGTTGACCCCTAGTGCTCCCCATTAGGACAGTACTCGAATGACCCTAAGCAAGGATACAAATTCATGTATCCTTGGACTTCCATGCCAGACGTTCTGTATCCAATAGGCTTTGTGATGTTTTGGTTATCCCTTATCAAAGGGATATTGTTAGAACAGAGGAGTAGTGCGAGTTGTTTCAAGTCTAGGAGGAAAACCTGGCCAGCAGGGTAGGTGTTTCGTGGTAAAGGGGGTTTTAAACTCGAGTTCTTCAGGTCAGAGCTTAATCTGACAATTTAGACCCATAAGAAGTCTGAATTACTGCTTAGATTGCTGATGTATCTTATCCCCAACTCTGTTAGTGTGGATTGGAGGGTATTACACTGGTGAGGACACTACTTAATATGAATTTTGCTATACTCAATATCAAGCCAGCTGGAGTCAGTATGGATCCAAGTACATAATACTTGGTGTATCCTGAAGGACTTGACTTGAGGTAGTACCAGTATGGGAATAGTATAGTGTTATGGTCACATTATAGCAGGACAGCTGATTGAGACTGTAAAGATGAATCATGACAACTGAGCTGTCCTTAGAGTTAAACATATAGCTAAAGGCAAATTATTGGGTCAGAGGGATAGGCATCAATGAAAGCAATACAGTAAGGGTACAAGCATGTGTTATTGATAGGTTAGATGGGTTTTACCATAAAGAGGTTATCAACTTACATGACTTAGAAAATCAAATAGTGTGAAAAGGGACCTAGAAGCCTAAACATGTATAGATAGACTTGTTGTAATATTAAATTGTGTATTGATCCTATCAATTTATAAACAGGATACTTGGACTTGATACGGATTTTGACCCATAACAGCAGCTCAGGACCTAAGGCAAGTATACCTTGCCTTTCTACACAGCTTTATTTACATGCACTGTCTTTTATTATTATCCAATTTTTCTCATATTTTTGACATGTATCTTTCATATCCAGCTTGTATATTTGTATCATTGCTATATAGACCGTGTTCACCGTTAGCTTTGTGTCTTATTGGATGTATTCACTTGTTCCTTGATTGAGTCGTGTCGTGGGTCGAGAAGTCATGAATTGAACTGCTATACCTCCTTGTCTTGAAATCTTGAAGCTAATCTGTCACTTCTTGTTCCCAGAATAAGTATTTTAATACGTGTACTGTTTGAATGTATTTATTTAATATTTATCATGTATTTTTCTGTATTTAAAATTCGTTAATTTTACGCTAATTATCCTTCTACATTTTACTTTCTGCTTTTACTTTACTTTTGGGTTCAGCCTGAGTTGGTTTAATTCTGGTGGTTCATCATGAACCCGACCAATTCCCCACCTACCCCTCCTCTTCATTTAAAGCCCCAAACCCTTTCTCTCTCTTCATTACTTCTCCTTCTCATTAACTCTTCTTCTTCATCCTCCATAACTTTCTCCACCTACCCAGCCGCATAGGCAAGTGCCAACTTGCCTCATGATGGAACCCCAGTATTATTGTTCCATCATCTTCCTTACTTGATCTTAACTATCTTTAGTATTTAGTATTTATAATTTCTATGGCTCATTTCATGTAGATCTAGGTTTAATGCATTTTCGGATTTCTTGGATTTTGATCTTGTAAACTTTGTTATTTTCAAGTTTTGATGGTTCCATGTTATAGAGAATTTCGTTCTACCCTATTTTGACCTATGGAAATCCAGATTTAGACTTGGAATGAAGGCTGTAGGGAGCTTGGAGGCAATGGCTTCCCTGGTTCTGTTCTCGAAAATTGGAGAAGAAGAACAGTAGTTGACTGCATGAGTTTTCATGCGACATGTCCCCCGGCCGCATGGACTTTCGAGCCGCATGAACATTTTCGAGCCGCATGAACCATTTATATTTTCAGCCGCATAAAGCTCATGTTTCCCCGCCGCCTGAGCACATGTCTTCTGAACCGCATAAAATCATGTTTTCTGAGCCGCATGAGACTCCTCTTAATCCTAGCCGCATAAGGCTGCATGGCACTTCCTGGCCGCATGACACTTTCTCAGCCGCATGAATCTTTTATTTTCGGCCGCATGAGCTTATTAGTTCTCAGCCGCATGAATCTTTATTTTCGGCCGCATGAGCTTGTTAGTTCTCAGCCGCATAAATCTTTTATTTTCGGCCGCATGAGCTTGTTAGTTCTCAGCCGCATGAATCTTTTATTCTCTGCCGCATGAGCTTGATTAGTTCTCAGTCGCATGAATCTTCTATCCCAGCCGCATGAGTTCGAGACCCGAGCCGCATAGGGTCCCTATCCCCAGCCGCATAGACATGTTATTTCTTAGCCGCATTTGAATGTTATCCCAGCCGCATAGACTTAGTTTCCTTAGCCGCATATGTATGTTTTACTGAACCGCGTGAACCAATAATTTCCCGGCCGTATGAACTCTAGCCCATAATGCCTTTGGGCTGATTCTTGCCCCGAATTGACGTTAATCGACATTGATTGTGACCTTGACTAATAATTGATCATGTGTTCCTGGTTGGAACTAAGAGACTGGCTAGTCGTCTTATTGAATTGAATGAGACACGTTCATATTAACTATGAACTATTGCAATCGATTGGCCGACCCCGAATATTGGCATATGCCTGCACATGCAGGCTTCAATTTATTTTTCTACAAAAGTAGTATGTGTACTTTATGGTTAAGGCATGATTATTCTGTGGCTAGTTTTGATTGTTGTATTACGCTATGTAAGACCTACAACCTAACCGCACGGGCATCGTTATAGAGTTGTGCATATCGTACCTTGTACGAAAGTACTCATTCTGAAGGACCATGGTCCACGGCATGGGATTTCACTTAACATAGAGGCCACGAAGTTAAATAAAATAATGATTGCATGGAGAGAATGAATTTTTGAGTTCTTACATGGCAGCCATCCTTGGGACTATTAGTGCCCGGCATGCCGGTTGGTTCCCACAGATACTACAAATCTGCCACACGGGCAGGGAGCGGTATCTGCTTATATTATTTATTGTATATTGATTGGGTAGACTAGCCTTGCTTGTTCATAGTAAGAACTGAGAAATCCTTATTACATAATTCCAGGGTAACTTGGAACTCACAGTAGCAAGCCGTAGAAGTTGCATGCCGTTTAAGTTGACTTGGTTGTGTACTGTACCTACTCTGTTAACTACCAAGTTGATCAGAATATCAAGACATGATGACGGGCCAACTTCTATCCTTGTTTGGTTGGGAAGTTGGTTCGAAGTGTCGGGATGTTAGGTGAATCCCGGTAACAAGCAGAGATCTATTTATCATATTTTCTTATTACTGGTTCTAATTTCTCATCTCGTGCTTCCTTGCGGTACTTGCTATTAGAGGTCTAACCTTTCTGGTTTTGTATGGCCAGATCTAGAGCCAACTCCCGAGGACTCACCTTACTTCCACCTCCATGATGGTCAATACTAGAGGAATGATCGCAGGAGGACTCGAGTGGGTTCCTTACTTCCCCGCTCGTTTTGTTACTTACTTTATACTTTGTCGTTTGGCACCTACATGTTAGTCGGATTGTCTTGTACTTACTTTTACATAATTATAACTAAGTCAGGCTGCAGCTGATAACAATTGTGTATACTTTTCTACATCATCGGGCTATATTTTGTAAAGCCAGATGTCAAGAACATTTTGATTGAGCGTTTGGGATGCCTTACTGCTTTATCTTACATGTTCTCTATTACTGTTTCTTGTTTGAATGATTGAGACAATAGATACAAAGTGACCATAGTGAGACTTTCATGTAGTATGCACCCCCTTGTCTCTTAGACATCATTGATCGTATTATACGGTATTTATCTACCCGTAGTACGTAGCTGGCTGAGTCATTCCCCCGCTCTCCAGTATTCCGGTTCTGGGGTGTGACAAGGTTTAAGTGGTGGCCCATGCAGGTCTATTTCAGACTTGTGGGGTGTTTTAATTTATAGGATGTCTCAATCACACATGTTCTCCCTTGATCTCATGATTCATTGATTCTCAACCCTAGCTTGACCTTCCGGTATCCTTGGACTTTATTGATCTTCCCTGTCCGATCGTTTGATTGTTCTCTTATCCCTTTTCTTAGGGGCACCTCGTCCGCATCTGTCAGAACTGGACAGCAACAACAAGGGCAACATGGACAACCTGACCATGCTGATCAGCAACAAGGGCCAGTGCTACCTTAAGAGACTATCCAAGAAGAAATGATAGTGGAACTAGCAGCTGGACCATAGTATCCGGAGGTTCCAACACCACCAATAGTTCCACCTACCCCTGTAGAAGTGGACACATCGGCCCTTCTGGAGATCATGAGAGGGATAATGGCTACTCAGCAGCATCAGATGTTGGCCCAGCAGTGCATGCACGCTCAATTGCAAGAGCAGAATGTATTACATAAACCAAGGATTGCAGACGGCTTTGGAAAGAGGGGCGAGGACAGATTCAAGAGCATCAACCAGATTTTACAGGTACAACCCCTGCCGTTTTGAGGACACGGAAGATGCCATCTCAGCAGATGCATGGCTTAAGGAATTGAGGCTATTTTGACAGCAGCTAAGGTGCCGGCAGAAGAACATGTGGATCAAGTCAAGTTGTTACTTCAGGATCTCACACGTGATTGGTGGGAATCAGAGAAAGTGGGCATCAGACGTTCTGTTGCTTGGGACGATTTTACTGCAAGATTTAAGACGAAGTACTACAGAGTTGTGGCACAGTTTGAGCTACAACAGAAGTTTATCAACCTCAAGCCGGCTGGCAAGACAGTAGACGCTTATGCGGCAGAGTTCTGCAGATTGAGTAGGTTCGCCCCAGAGATGGTAGAAACGGAGAGCCAGAGGGCTATGAGGTTCCAGCAAGGGTTTCATCTTGAGCTCTTGCAATTGATAGAAGGGCACAACTACCAGACTTTCGATGAGGTATTGACGGCAACCGAAGGCATGAGATCACCATTCAGAGGATTACAGCTAGGACTAGAGGACAGAAGAGATCCCACAGTCAGATTGAAGGAGAAGGGGGAGTAGCTCCCCGAGCAACAGCACCATCTCCTGGCATTTGCATTCACGATGTGGCAATACGAGGGCCAGCACCACCACCAAGGCAACAGCAACAGCAACAGAGAAAGAACCAGTAACCCCCAGTGGGATGCACTTATTGTGGGAAGGTAGGGCACACTAGAGATGTGTGTCGGACATTGAACGGGCAGTATTTGATATGTGGAAGTCCATATCATCGGGTTTCCACATGTCCCATAAATTCGAGGTCGGGAGGACCAGTACAATAATTTCCTGCTCTGCTAGCACCAGGGGCAGGCCAGTATCGAGGACCAGCGGTGGCAGTGAGACCGTTGGCACAGCGCCCGTTCATGTCACAGGCTCAGATGTTTCGGCAGCAGGGATTACCGATGCAGCAGTAACAGCACAGACCACCCCAGCATCACCAAGACAGGGGCCAGCAGCAACACCAGGCTAGGTTGCAGTATGGAAACCAGCAAGGAGGTCGAGGGCAGACATTCACTCTGTCCTTGGAAGAGGCATTGGCATCAGAAGAAGTTGTGGCAGGTAACATTCTCATCGTCTCATATCCCGCAGTAGCATTGTTTGATTCAGGAGCATCATACTCATTCATATCTGTACAATTTATGACACGACTAGGAATAGAATTCGAGGCATTGCCAGGGAGGTTAAATATACTCACTGGTAATGGGCTCGTAGGAGTTAGTAGAATTATTCTAGCGTGTAGCGTTGTAGTTTGCGGGCATTCCTTACCCGCCATGTTGATAGAATTTTCTGTTGGAAATTTTGACGTTATCTTAGGCATGGACTGGCTGAAAGACAGTCATGCGACAGTAGATTATCGTAGAGGGAGTATTCTTTTGATATTCTAGGCGTAGAGCGATTTACCTTAGTCAGATCGGTGGCAACTCAACAAGAAGAAGGAATAGTAGCGACAATGGAAGGATTCCAAGTGCCAAAGGTAGTTGAAGAATTTCTAGATATATTTTCTGAAGAACTTCCAGGTCTACTACCGGTTAGAGATATTGAGTTCAGCATGGAATTGGCACCTGGAACTAAACCGATATCAGATCAAGTTTACAGAATGGCAGATTCAGAGCAGGCCAAGTTATATCAGCACATAGAGGAACTGAAGGAGAAGAAGTTCATCCAAGCTAGCATATCACCATGGACAGCGCCAGTGGTACTTATGGGAAAGAAGGATGGGTCATCCAGATTGTACATTGACTACAGGAAGCTCAACGCAGCAACAATAAAGGATAAGTACCCATTACCCAGGATCGACGACTTATTTGATCAGTTGAGCAGAGCTAGAGTTTTCTCTAAGATAGATCTCCGTTCAGGGTATCATCAAGTGAGGGTTCGAAAAGAGGATATTCCCAAGACAACATTCAGGTCAAAGTATGGGCATTATGAATTCTTGGTAATACCGTTTGGTTTGACCAATGCTCCAGCAATATTTATGGATTTGATGAACCGCATCTTTATGCCATACTTAGATTAATTTGTTGTTGTGTTCCTCGACGACATTCTCGTATACTCTGCTAGTGAAGATGAGCATGAAGACCACCTCCGAAAAGTATTACAGGTTCTGAGAGAGAACCAGTTGTATGTCAAGCTCAGCAAATGTGAGTTCTGGACGGATCATATTTCATTTTTGGGAAATATCATATCAGGAGCTGGAGTAGCAGCGGATCCCAAGAAGGTAGAAGCAGTAGAGAGTTGGCCAGTACCCAAGACCGTAGCAGATGTACGGAGTTTCTTGGGATTGACAGGATATTACAGAAGGTTCGTATCAGACTTTGCAAAACTTTCAGCACCCATCACCCGCTTGACATGGAAGGATGTGCCATTTGTCTGGTCGACAGAATGCCAGTCATCATTTGAGAATTTGAAGCAGAAGCTGATCATGGCACCTATTCTAACATTGCCAGTTGGACCCGGAGGTTTTACTGTATATTGTGACGTGTCAGGAAAGGGACTCGGGTGTGTTCTAATGCAGCATGGGAAGGTGATAGCATATGCATCCAGACAACTTTGAGACCACGGGAAGAATTATCCAACTCATGACTTGGAATTGGCGACGGTAGTATTTTCTTTAAAGCTATGGAGGCATTACTTATATGGTGATCGAGTGGACATGTACACAGACCACAAAAGTCTGAAGTACATCTTTACTCAGAAGGAACTGAACATGAGGCAGAGAAGATAGCTAGAGTTGATCAAGGATTACGACGTAGAGATTCAGTATCATCCAGGCAAGGCTAATATGGTAGCAGATGCCCTTAGCAGGAGAGGCGGCGCATTTATGTTGACAACACAAAAGCATATCTTAGAAGACCTTCAGGAGATGGGCATCGAGGTTATACTTCCTGGTGACGTAGGAATTCTGGTAAGTTTACAAGTTCAATCCGACTTGGTAGACAGGATCAAGGCAGCTAAGGCACAGGATCCAAGGATTCAGAAGCTTAGGACAGAATGTGATTCAGGGCTCAGGAAGGAGATGAAGATTCATGAAGATGGTACACTTAGGTTTGGATCACGCCTATGTGTGCCTAGTGGAGATATCAGACAGGAGATTATGACAGAAGCTCACAGCTCTCAGTATTCTATACACCCTGGAGGGACCAAGATGTACCAAGATATCAAGCAGCACTTCTGGTGGAACAGAATGAAGAGGGAGATAGCTAGATTCGTTTCCCGTTTGCTTGATATGTCAGCAAGTGAAGGCAGAACAGCAGAGGCCAGCTGGATTATTGTAACCGCTCTCCATTCCAGAATGAAAGTGGGAGCATATCACCATAGACTTTGTGACCGGTTTACCGAGATCGTCAAGTGGTAAAGATGCTATTTGAGTGATAGTAGATCGGCTTACAAAGGTGGCACACTTTCTTCCTTTTAGAGCAGGTCAATCTACCAAAAAATTGGCAGAGTTGTATATACAGCAGATAGTCAGGCATCATGGGGTCCCAGTCAGTATTGTGTCAGATAGAGATACCCGTTTTACATCACATTTCTGCAAGAGCTTACATCATATTTTGGGTACCAAGTTAAGATTTAGCACGGCTTACCATCCACAGACAGACGGGCAATCAAAAAGAACAATTCAGACTTTAGAAGATATGTTACGAGCTTGCACTCTAGATTTTGGAGGATCTTAGGAAAGTCACCTACAATTAGTCGAGTTCTCATACAACAACAGCTATCAAGCTAGTATCCAGATGGCGCCATTTGAAGCACTATATGGTAAAAAGTATAGGTCACCACTAGCATGGGATGATATCGGGAAGAGGAAGATGCTAGGCCTAGAAATGACTGTTCAGACAGTTGAAGTGGTTAAGGGAATTAGAGAGCGACTTCGAGTTGCGCAAGATCGACATCGTCATTGGGCGGACCAACATCGTAGGCCGCTAGAATTTTCTGTTGGGGACCATATGTTCTTGCGGATCTCACATACCCGTGGGGTCATTAGATTTGGCGTTCGCGGGAAGTTGAGTCCGCGATATGTAGGCCCATTTTTTATCCTTGATAGGATAGGCGATGTTGCTTATCGTTTATCCCTTCCATCTTCGTTACGAGAGGTGCATGACATTCTCCATGTATCTTAGTTACGTAGGTATGTATCGAACCCAAGCCATATCCTTGATCATTCTGAGCTGGTTGTTGGTACCAACCTGTCTTACGAGGAACAACTTGTGGCCATCTTGGACCGAAGGGAGAAGATACTCAAGAATCGAACAATTAACCTTGTCCGGGTTGCTTGGGGTCATCACTCTTTAGGGGAGTCAACGTGGGAACGTGAGGATGATATCCGATCACGGTATCCGTACCTGTTTGACTCACGAGGTATATTTTTTTCTGTATACCTTGATTGTCTTAAACTCCGCATGCTTGTCACCCTATGAGTAGAAATTACTTGATGTCGTAGATTGTTAAATATAGATATGTTACTTGCTATTGACATTGTAAAATGATTGTTTGCTCAAATTGCTTGTACTTAGATTAGTTTAGCTTTGATGTTTCTATCCTACTTGGATTTGAAATTTCGAGGACGAAATTTTTCTAAGGAGGGTAGAGATGTCACTTCCCATTCCCAGAATAAGTATTTTAATACGTGTACTGCTTGAATGTATTTATTTAATATTTATCATGTATTGTTCTGTATTTAAAATCTGTTAATTTCATGTTAATTATCCTTCTGCATTTTACTTTCTGCTTTTGCTTTACTTTTGGGTTCGTCCTGAGTTGGTTTAATTCTGGTGGTTCATCAAGAACCCGACCAATTCCCCACCTACCCCCCTCTTCATTTAAAGCTTCAAACCCTTTCTCTCTCTTCATTACTTCTCCTTCTCATTAACTCTTCTTCTTCATCCCCTATAACTCTCTCCACCTACCCAGCCGCATAGGCAAGTGCCAACTTGCTTCATGATGGAACTCCAGTATTATTGTTCCATTATTTTCCTTACTTGATCTTAAGTCTCTTTATTATTTAGTATTTACAATTTCCATGGCTAATTTCATGTAGATCTAGGTTTAATGTATTTTCGAATTTTTTGGATTTTGATCTAGTAAACTTTGTTATTTTCAAGTTTTGATGGTTCCATGTTATAAAGAATTTCGTTCTACCCCATTTTGACCTATAGAAATCCAGATTTGGACTTGGAATGAAGGATGTATGGAGCTTGGAGGCAATGGCTTTCCTGGTTATGTTCTCAAAAATTGGAGAAGAAGAACAGTACTTGACCGCATGAGTTTTCATACGGCAAGTCCCCTGGCCGCATGGACTTTCGAGCCGCATGAACATTTCCGAGCCGCATGAACCATTTACGTTTTCAGACGCATAAAGCTCATGTTTTCCCGCCGCCTGAGCGCATGTCTTCTGAGCCGCATAAAATCATATTTTCTGAGCCGCATGAGACTCCTCTTAATCCTAGCCGCATAAGGCCGCATGGCACTTCCTGGCCGCATGGCACTTCCTGGCAGCATGATACTTTCTCAGCCGCATGAATCTTTTATTTTCGGCCGCATGAGCTTGTTAGTTCTCAATCGCATGAATCTTTTATTTTCGGCCGCATGAGCTTGTTAGTTCTCAGCCACACGAATCTTTTATTTTCGGCCGCATGAGCATGATTAGTTCTCAGCCGTATGAATCTTCTATCCCAGCCGTATGAGTTCGAGACTCGAGCCGCATAGGGTCCCTATCCCTAGCCCCATATACTTGTTATTTCTTAGCCGCATATGCATGTTACCTCAGCCGCATGGACTTAGTTTCCTTAGCCGCATATGTATGTTTTACTGAGCCGCATGAACCAATAATTTCCCGGCCGCATGAACTCTAGCCCATAATGCCTTTGGGTTGATTCTTGCCCCGAATTGACGTTAATCGACATTGATTGTGACCTTGACTAATAATTGATCATGCGTTCCTGGTTGGAACTAAGAGACTGGCTATTCGTTTTATTGAATTGAATGAGACACGTTCATATTAACTATGAACAATTGTAATCGATTGGCCGACCCCGAATATTGGCATATGCCTGCACATGCAGGCTTCAATTTATTTTTCTACAAAAGTAGCATGTGTACTTTATGGTCAAGGCAAGATTATTCCATAGCTAGTTTTGATCGTTGCATTACGCTATGTAAGACCTACAACCAAACCGCACGGGCATCGTTGTAGAGTTGTGCATATCGTACCTTGTACGAAAGTACTCATTCTGAAGGACCATGGTCCACGGCATGGGATTTCACTTAACATAGAGGCCACTAAGTTAAATAAAATAATGATTGCATGGAGAGAATGGATTCCCGAGTTCTTACATGGCAGCCATCCTTGGGACTATTAGTGCCCGATATACCGGCTGGTTCCCACAGATACTGCAAATCTGCCACACGGGCAGGGAGTGGTATCTGCTTATATTATTTATTGTATATTGATGGCGGGCATCCCGCTGGGACTCGTCTAATTCATGATTGGCGCAATTGATTGGGTAGACTAGCCTTGCTTGTTCATAGTAAGAACTGAGGAATCCTTATTGCATAATTCCAGGATAACTTGGAACTCACAGTAGCAAGTCGTAGTAGTTGCATAGCCGTTTAAGTTGATTTGGTTGTGTACTGTACCTACTCTGTTAACTACCAAGATGATCAGAATATCAGGACATGACGGACCAACTTCTGTCCTTGTTTGGTTGGAAAGTTGGTTCGAAGTGTCGGGATGTTAGGTGAATCCCGATAGCAAGCAGAGATCTATTTATCATATTTTTTTATTACTGGTTCTAATTTCTCATCTCGTGCTTCCTTGCGGTACTTGCTATTAGAAGTCTAACCTCTCTGGTTTTGCATGGCCAGATCTAGAGCCAGCTCCAGAGGACTCAGCTTACTTCCACCTCCAAGATGGTCAATACTAGAAGAATGATCGCAGGAGGACTCGAGTGGGTTCCTTACTTCCCCGCTCATTTTGTTACTTACTTTATACTTTACTGTTTGGCACCGACATGTTAGTCGGATTGTCTTGTACTTACTTTTACATAATTGTAACTAAGTCATGCTACAGCTGATAATAATTGTGTATACTTTGCTACATCATCGGGCTATGTTTTGTAAAGCCATATGTCAAAAATATTTTGACTGAGCGTTTGGGACGCCTTACTGCTTTATCTTACATGTTCTCTTTTACTGTTTCTTATTTGAATGATTGAGACAATAGATACAAAGTGACCATAGTGAGACTTTCATGTAGTATGCACCCCCTTGTCTTTTAGACAATATTGATCGTATTATACGGTATTCATCTACCCGTAGTACGTAGCTGGCTGAGTCAATCCCCCGCTCTCCAGTATGCTGGTTCTGGGGCGTGACATAACCTGCGAGTCCACAATAGGGACAAGGGTTAGTAGTTATCTGTGTCTTATGCTAACCTTCGAGTTCACATTAGGGACGAGGGTTAGTAGTTATTGGTCCACACCTGCGATCCCACACTAGGGGCGAGGGTGATGCTAACCTGCGAGTCCACACTAGGGACGAGGGTTAGTAGTATATGGTTTATACCTGTGAGTCCACACTAGGGCGAGGGCTATAGTAGTTTGATCAAACCGGCGAGTCCACACTATGGGCGAGGGTTTGAGTATTCGATTTGGCTATCCGTTGACATCGTGATATCGTGTTCTCTTGTTCTTCTCCAGCGGTTCATTTTATGTGTAGACAGTGCACAGATTCGTGTTTTATTCATTGCTCAGTTTTACTTGTTTATTTTGTATTTTTCTCCATGCATAATAAACTGTTAGAAAGGCTCATTTTTATGTATCTTGCTAGACCTCTGAGGACCTGATGATCTCTTCAGGTTTAGCCGAGTTTGAGTCAGGAACAGTTGAGCAGATTGAGTCAGCATCAGACCGCGAAGCTTTGCAGTTGAGGCTGCCTTGATTAGCAGGTTGTATTCAGTTAGTGTATTTCATGTATTTATTTTCCTTTCCGTCTATTGGTTGTAGATTTGTGTCCACCGGACGTGACATTGAATCTTGGATACTATTCAGTTTCTTTGGTATTTTATTGATCTTGGTTGTGACATGTTTATTCTGTGGATGAGATATAGTTTACCATGAGATTCTAGATTGTCGTGACTTATGTATAGACAGCGTACTACCGTCGACACTGCGGCGTAGGCTGGGCTTGGACACGCTTCGTATCCGAAAAGCGGGTGCGAGTCATGACAAATAATCCGTGCCGACTTAGAATAGTCCAGGAACACGCGGACAGCAGAAATCGGCTCGGAACAGCGCACAGGAGGCACGGACAGCAGATCGGCTCGGGACAGCCCAGCCACAGGGACAGTGGCCATGGTGCAGTGCTGGAATGCACGGATTGGGACCCGAGGGTCTGGAACAGGGGCGGCGCACGGCTTCGACGCGGGCGGAGTGCTGCGAAACTCGGGGCAGCGCTGGGCGGAGCCGACAGGGCTCGAGCGGGTCGCCGGGGAGGCGCTGGCCGAAACGGCATGGGGGACTCGGGGTCGCCGGGGGCGGATCTAGCCGGCGGAAGGCGCTGGCCGGACGGGCATGGGGGTCGTCGGGGAAAGGCGGCCGCGGAAGGCTCGGGCGGAGGTGGGCGCGGCCTCGGGATCTGGCCGGCTGGAGGCGCCGGGCTGCTCTCGGGTTGGAGGGCTCAGCGGAGGTGGTTCTGAAGAATGAGGATTTAGGGATTGAGAGAGAGAGAAAATGAGATTGAGAGTGAGGGAGAGGTGGTGGGTTAATAAAGAGAGTATGGAAAGAGTGGGAGAGAGAGATGTGGAGAGGAGGAGTTTTTGGAGAAATAAGGGGGGACTCGGTCCAACGTGGGGGTGGGGAACAGGTCATGGCCGTGGGGGAAAAAGGGTTTTTAGTTTTTATATTTTTTTTTCTTTTCCTTTATTCCAACTAATATATATATATATATATATATATATATATATATATATATATATATATATATATATATATATATAAAACATGTTGGTATATAAATTCCAAGTAAATAAAAATGTTCAGAGAATGGATCGGAAAACGGGATTCGGGTTCAGCTCGGGGTCGGACCCCGGACACGGGATCGGAATTGGCAAACAATCAAAGATACAATAATCATTTAAAAAATAGAATTTTTCTAACCGACTAATAATAATAATAATAATAATAATAATAATAATAATAATAATAAGACTAAAATTCTAGCTGGAAGTCTAGGACTATGCGGACAAAACAAAATCTGACAATTCTCCCAAGAATGCAACAATTCCAATTATCCAAAAATTCTAGAAAAACCAGGTTGCGAGCTTTACAAATATGGATGCCCTTATCCAACCCACAACAACCTCTCTATCTTATTCCTTCTTTATATGTTATCAATGTGAAAAGCTATGTACATTTTTCCTGGCTACCAATATTCTTCTCTTTTTTTTTCATTTTCACAACACGTTATCAACACGAGGAGCTCTAGGCCGTCGCCTATTTCTCGAGGAGCTCTAAGTCCCGCCGATTTAACGACGAAACAAGAACGCTAGTACAGGTTCATAGATTACATATTTTATTATTCAGAAAATCCTATTCAACCGGGACTTACTTGCATGACCAATATGAATATGTGCATGGGTTAAATTCCAAAATTTGTGATGCATAGGAAATAGCTGCCATGTATGTGCATGGGTTAAATTTGTTCGGTATTGTGAAATAGCTCGCAGTACAACGTATACAGAGACATATTTTTCTGCCAAAACATATTCATTTCGTTGTGGATTCCCGATGCATAGATTACATATTTTCACTGCTCGCATGCATGACAGATGTAAATTAATTTTGTAAGTTCATGCAAACATGTAGACAGAGACATGTAGAATGGATCAGAATACATAGATTTACGTAGAAAATAGAATAAGAAAGGAGGCTTCTTACAGGGGCGGCCCTGGCCCAGGGCAGGCCGGACGACGGCCCAGGGCCCCCTGACGAAAGGGGGCACCAACATGAAACTATCTATAATAGAACTAGTATGTATCATATGCCTTTTTCTTAACAAAAAAGATTGTGGTGCAGTGGTTACAATGCTAAACTTCTATTTAAGAGGTCCTTGGTTCAAATCTTGACTACAACAAAATTTTGTTTTATTTAGACTTTTTTTTTACATTATGTATGGGACCTATTTAAAAAATTTTGCCTTGGGCCCCCAATTGCTCAGGGCCGGCCCTGGCTTCTTATCAGAACTAACTCTAATTATTCATTTGGTTGGAGCACCCGCTTGGTGCTAATCATCAGTAAAACATGACATAGCATTGGATTTGTATTTAAATAACTACATGCTAATGATTGGTATTAGAACAACTCTATATTGGATTAATATCCAATATTATTGATTCTTAGCAATATAAAATCTTTGTAGATGTATATAAAACTACAATATATTTACATAAATCTACAATATGCCTCATGAAGATTCCTTTAGAAATTTTTCTACCGCATTAATAATACTGTTGAAAGAATGATTATTATTTAGTAAATTGCCTGTGATACATAATTCACACTCTTTTTATTGTGTGTAATCTTCTTCCTCTATTTTTATAAAAACTAGACTTGCATTATAAGAATACAAAACCTTTATATGGTTTTCAAATTACAACAGTACAACGTGAACGTCCTTAATGCTTCTTAACTTTTTTTCTATGAGTGATCAATCTATCATAAGGATTGTTTGTAAAAAATAATAATTTTCTTGTCACATACATTTTAATGGATTGCAGTAAAATGTAGATACAAATCAATGTTGCATAAAATATTAATGCTTTCTCATATGCAATGTACTTCAAAAATTTCAATTTTGCATATCGTCTATCTATGAACTGCTTATTGTTGTACTGCTTATCATAGTGTTATGAAAATATGTAAGGACAGTGTTCTATTTCATATATGTCATTTGTTTCAAGATGATTGCTTGCATATATATTGGAGCACCCATATAGGCATCACATTTCTTGTTTGGAACAACAGAAAGTTGCGATATATCAATATTTGAGAAAAAAAATTTGATTAATATTGTGGAACATCATATGGATAGCATCATATCATATGAACATCATTTTGTTTGGTATGCTCATCTCTATTATTTGATTACATCCGCGTATAGCAAAGTGTTGCCTATATGCTTTTAAGGACTGAAATCCAGTTGCATGTTATAGAAGATACTTATAACTTTTCAAAGTTGCAAGTTACTCCAATTTTTATTTGGTAATTTAATCATTCTATGACAAGTATACCTAGTGAATAGCATGAATGCATACACTGTAGAGAATCTAAAATTATCTCCATGTCTTTTCATCTACTATAAGGTGTAGGACCGTTGAGCACCTCTAGAGGGGGGTGAATAGAGTGTGTGCATGTGCAGCAAAAAATAATCACCAATTAAAAATATTAAGCAGTTATATATTATGGCAGATAAAAAACGGTAAATAAAATGCGGTAAAGTAAGAGTCAAGAATTCAAACTCAGTGAACACCACGATGTATACTGGTTTTCCTCTAAGAGGACTAGTCCAGTCGCGAGTACTCTTGCTCGCTGTTAATCCACTATGGCACAAGCTTTAACTAAGCGCTTGGAACTCTTACAACACCGTGCTTGGTGACAAGTGTACGACTGACTTCACAATACCGTGCTTGGTACGAGCGCACGATCGACTCCAGAAGGCAATTGGAAAACTAGAACATTTTCTGAATACAGCCTCCGATACAACTCTTCAACACCAAACTCTAGATTAAACAGAAACTAAACTGGCTTGGGTAAGAGTCGTAAAAGCTTAGCTATGAAAGTAAAATGCTCAGAACACTTTAGATAGAGAAGAGAAGAGAAGAGATGAAAATGGGATGATTGAAATGAATGGTAATATCAACTCTATTTATAGTATTTTTGGGGGACCGAACTCGGACAGAGTTCGGATGCTAGAATTTCGCATTCGAACGTTGGATGCAGATTTGGTAGGAACTATATTGTAGTGCCCCGTCCCTACATTGTGCCCCGTTCTCTGTTCACGGGGTGCGCGAGAAAGGAACACTGTCGCTATCGACTCGGTCGGGACCGATAGGACGGGATCGATCGAATCGATCGAACGGGAACGGTTGAATTAAGATCCATTCCTCGTTATGGAATGGCTTTTTCGGAACCAAGTCCCATATTCAGCGGGTTGCGCCTCAAGGGTTGACTTTGCGGCTGAGTCGGGAGAGACCTCCCGTTGTTCTGCTTTTCACGTCGCTTGCGTTGGTTTTGGCTTTATTTTCTGAATGCATTTTCGTGAATATTTTTGATGGTTTTCATGGATTACATTTCGAACTCGCATTTCCTATCGAACTTCTTGAATAATGCAGTGTTCTAATCGGTTACGTGTGCGATTTCAGGTAATCGCGTAGGCGACGTCTAGCGCGACCAACAAGTTCTCTCGCCTGAAGTAAACTCAAGGTGAGTGGCTGACCCTTCTCTTCTCGACCCCCTTCCTAGGTAAATCGATAATATTGTTGCGAACGAAAGGATAAATACAAGGGCACGAACACGGGAAAAGGATTGAGTTTTCAAAGAGAATGTAGGCTATGTCTTAATAACTAAAAGAAAAATATGTCTTCGTACGGTTATGGACAACTTGTCGACAAGACGATAGTTTCCTCGAGCGGCAATCCGAGGCCACGGGACCTTTTCGGCCTGGGAGGAAACAGGGTATAGTCGTGCATAAGGTTTCAGCACAGATTAAGCGGGAACTTGCAACGGAGCTAGCTACTTACGTTGAAAGGATCTCGATTAACAAAGCTATACGTCCAGGATGGCTTGTGATGCCAGTGACCAATCATACGTACATTTTGCACTTGATATAAAAAATGTTAACAATTGGCAGGAAAGAACATGGTAAGTTTCATAAGGCGCGGCGCGGTCCGCCGCGGGTAAGTTCAACGTAAATTTCATTATGCTAGACATATGCTTGTTAAAATCCATTAGGATGGTTAGAAACATTCATACATTAAGTCATATAAACCCTTCAACAAAATGAGAGCTTGAAACTTAAATAGCCACGCACCAGTACAAAGTATAATGTACTGATCCTCGCTCTCCACGCAGGTACCCCAAATTACGAAGGGCGTGCCGCTTAAAATCTCAAGGCGACATGGACACTTTTGAAGCCTCGTCCGCTTGTGAAGGCTTGTTTCTGGATTCCTTTTGAAGAAGATCCCGCACTCAGTCCAAAAGAAGATGACGACTCGACTCGCCTCGATAGCAGGTGGAAAGTATTATGTTTTGCTTGTAAAAAAGTTGTATTGTATGGAACGACTATCTCATCGGCGTTCGTTTTGTAAGTTGAGTCATGTTGTAGCCCGCGCGACAATAAATGTAATGAAGTCAATGTAAATAAAGTTTTATTATCAATAAAAAAGTCTACTTCTATTTTAATGTGTCAATCAATTTCTCTGCGTACTCTAACTTGATGTTGTGTTTCGGATAGCCTTATGAATGTGCCTTGTGCGATCGTAAATTAGGTTCGCACGACATCACGCCCGGGGGACGACTATCGATTCTACGGAATCGGGGCGTGACATAATGGTATCAGAGCACGGCTTTACATCCTTTGATCTCGTATCGATGAGATAAGTTGTTCCATACAATGAGTCTGTAATAATTTGTGACTGATGCGTTTGCCTTCGTATAGCAGAAGTGACGGAACCCACGGTCGAGCGAGAGCAGAGCGCTTCTAGCGGTTCTAGTAGTTCGCATCGTTCGCGGGCCGGACCTTCTAACGATACCATTGTAAAACCCCTAAATTTCTACTATTTTTTTATTCAGTACTGGTTTAAAATTTTGTATTGTACGTCGCATAGTCGTATTGTACGTCACGTGCGAAATTTCGATTTTCGAAATTGCTCGACGAGTGCGAACATGTGCGAGCGTACATATTTTTTAAAAAAATATTTTTCTATTTGTATTGTTTCAAAATAATATATATAATAATTATTTTTAGCTATTGTATCAAAATTTCAAGTTTATAAATTTATTTATAAAAAGCCTTTGGTTTATACAGTTATTAATAGTAAATAATATTCTTTGTACATACATATATATTTCATAAATATTTTATTAGTTTATTTTTTTAATAATATTCATTATTTTCGAAATTAATATTATAGGCATTTTTGGAGAATATAATTTTGAATTATTATGGCGATTTAAATCTTGATTTGATTCTATGGATTTATTTAAATAGTTAAAATAATATCTATATTTTGAAATTTGATTTACCTTATCTAATTTTAAGCTAAAGGTTGGAATTTAATTGGATTTAAATTGGATTTGGAATTGGATTTGGATTTAAATTTATTAGTAGCTAATTATTTAATTGGGTTTAAACTACTCTTAATCCTTATCCTAATGGGAATTTTCACATCCTATAAATAGGCAGGTACTCATCCATTATTTTTTTACACACATATTTTTTTCCACAAATTTCCACCGCAGAGTGCATCGTGTCAGTGCCCAACTCCAATAGATTATTTTTGGTACACATACATCATCTCCTTCGTGTCGACAATCCCGACACCATCTCCGATCCCTAAGTCTATCCTAGCTAATTTCGGCCAGCCACCTCGTCGGGGCAAACCCGACCATAGTCATCCCGATCCCCTCGCCTCCTTCAACAGCCATCCCCGTTCCTGTCCCGACAGCCACGCCATCAGTTCCTCTTCTACCATAGACTGCCACCATCAACCCCAACATCATCCAGCACCCTCACCCATCCAAACCTTCCCCCGCCACCAGCCGCCTCGACCAAACCGCCGCCACCACCAGAAAATTTCTCCCACTCCCCGTCGATCACCATAACCACCACCGTCACCACACGAACCCGCGCCACTACCAAATCACTCCGGCCACCGCCACCGACGGCCGAACCTAGTCCGGTCGACCACATCCCGTCCACATAAACCCCAAACCAAAAAAAATAAAAAAATTAATATATAGAACACCACCAGTGCCACCACTTACCTCCTCCTCCTCCGCGGCGAGCCGTGCCCGGCCATCAGCGACGCCGTGCCGGCGAACTTCTTCCGTCCTGGCCCCCAACTCCGTCGGATCTGTGCCTCGCCAGATCTGCACCTTGTCGCCCGTCGCCGACGACTTCGCCACCCCAACCCCGCTGCCTCTCCGCCGAGAAGCCCCGCCTGAGCCGCCGTCCTCCGACGCCTCTCCCTCAGTCCGCTCCCCCGCTTCTCCTTTCCCATTCGCCTTCTCCGAACAACCTCCGGCGCCGCCAGCCATCCCAGCGCCTCGCCGCAGCCATTCATCTACGCCGTCCGCCTCTCTCTCCCCCGACCGGCCCCTTTCCCGCGCTCTCTCCTCCCGCTCTTCCCTTTCCTTTTCACTTCCTTTTTTTTACTCTTCTCCTCCTCCTGCTTCTTCATTTGGGTTTTTGTTTGTTTTTTATTTTTTTTTATTTTTTTCAATCACTGGAAAGAGAGAACACTAAGTTTGGGGTTCTTATTTTTTATTATTTTTTTTATTATTTTATCAATCACTGTCTCTCTCTTGGAAAGAGAACACAGCAGTACAGTTGTACTGTTGTCATTATTATTATTATTATTATTATTATTATTATTATTATTTTACTATCATTAGTTTTATTATTAACATTAGATAAGAGTCCATTTGATTATTATTATTATTATTATTATTATTATTATTATTATTATTATTATTATTATTATTATTATTATTATTATTATTAGTATAATAGTTATCATTATATTTATTATTATTATTACATGGTATACTGTTTTCAAAAATTGTATTTGTATACCTACATTATATTATAGTGTTATTAGTAATGAGTATCATTACTTAGTTTTAATAATAGGTATACCAAATAAATTCAAGGATTTAATTTATAGCAAAAATATTTTATGGTGTTTTGCGTACAGGTAAATTTCAAATTTGGGATTTGATTTCTAAATATATTAAACCATTTTTTTCAAAATATATTTTATAAAGATATAGTTTTTGGGCCTAAATAATTTATTACTATTTTTTATATTTACTTTAAATGTTTTCTTTTATGGAGTGTAGTTTTACATAAAAGCATATTTTGAAACTAGAGTAATTTAGCGTCGAAGGATTTTAATATTTTAAGTATTTTTTCTAAGAATATTTTGACTCATATAAAATCTAGCTTTCGCATATTATAAATATTTTCTAAAATTCGTATATATAATATTTATCCATTATTTCTTTTATTTTTATCTTTCTCCTGTCCGTAACCAATCCTAATATTCCTTCTCCCATTTCGAGCCCACCTTATGTCGAACCTAACTAACTTGACCCTTCTGAACCCAATAGAACCATCCGTGCCACCACTCGAGGTCACCTTGCATAGTTGTTGCACCGAAGTCGCAGTTAGTGTCACCGTGATTATCGCAGCACACCAGACGTACTACCAGGCAAGACACATTGCCATTAGTTGTTTATTTATTCTAGCTCATATTTCATGCATTACTTATTTTTTATGCAAAATAAACTGTGATACATGGCATAACCTGTTAGAACTTACTGTTCACTTATATTTTCTGCTATGTATTATTTTTTTTACACATTAAACCTAGATTTAAGGGACCACCTTTGTGTGTTGCATTCATGGCCTTGACACGTTGTACCACGAAGTTGTGTGTCGCATGTAGAACACGGAAGTGCGTGATTGGCTGGCCACCAGTATGTACAAGCCGTACGATAGGAATAATCGCTAATAGAGGTTGCAGGCTAGTTTGACTTAGCGGTTATAGTGGTTTGTGTTATGGATACAACACAGTAGGCATTGGACGGGAAGGACAATTCCTTAGCGTATGGGCTTCGATGCACTTCCCTTGTGAACCGGACTCTCCGCTGGAGATACGGGGTTGATGACCCATGATTACTGACGGCCACTGACGATTCTGCGGAACGTCATGCTCTTACTGATGGGGCCTCTGGTGCCCAAGGGGGACTACGCCGATCCTATTTAGCCAGGGCCCATGTGCAGGAAGGATTGTTCTTAACTACATTTCACTTAGAACGGTAGGCTACCTTTATCCGTTAGGTACGAGTACTTTTGGTTTGGGTACTTGTATCTGACTGTGGCCTGGAACAATAACTTGTCGCGGATTAGTTCGTCACATCTTGTCCTTATTTGGTTGTAGGTGTGACTTACTATTTCGATGAGATGGTATTGAACCTTGTTGGGGTCCGGATACCATATTGGATTCATGGCATAGAAAGATACGTCACCGTGAATTAGTTTATCATCTTCTGTCCTTGTTTGGTTGGAGGGATGGTACGCTCGTTCAGTAGGTGCGTATTGGACCATGTTATAATTCGATTGACTAATTTATTTGAGCAATATTTATTCAGTTTATATGGCATGATATTATGTGTCTTGTTACGTCCCTCTGAGGACCTGGTTATCTCTCCAGGTGTATGCTATTGTCTTTCGCAGGTGCTCTAGCTCTAGCCGTGATCATCGCTATTTCTTCGAGGATGATTGTACTTGGATCGTCTTTGCTTCGCTCGCCAAACTCATTTCATTTTCCATGAATTTTTCTCTTACTTGTTGGTAGTGGATTTGTCTCCGCCCAACATATTGTATCAAGACAATTCATTATCTTTATATGATGTCTTTTATTTATTTATTTTGTGTGGATGAGATTATATATGGTTCTACTGTATTTTACAGCTTATGTATCCATACGAGGTTTCCATATATTGGAGTATACTTCGTATGAATACAGCTAGCATGTCTACGTTCCTAGTCCTACGTATTTTGGGACTGGGGCGTTACAACCATCGAAAGGATACTGCGCATGATGGAGGCACAGCGGAACCAGTCTGAGAACCGACATCAACAGACAGAGGAACGACAGGCCCAGTTCGAAGCTCGCTTCGATGCACATGCGAATCTTCAACAAAAGCAGCTGGATACCCTGCAGCAGATCGTCCAAATAATGGCGGCCAACGAAAATTCTGTGACTGTGCCTACCATCACCGCACCTACTGCCACCGTACCGACGATCCAACCCATTGAAGTCGACATGGAGGAGCCCGAACGTCAACCAGCGGCACCGAAAAAGTACAACTTTGAAGTGTCAGAATTCAAGAAAGTGTGCCGCACTTCCTTCAGCGGCACCGAAGGCCCTTCTATGGCGATCGACTGGTTGGAAGAGCTGGAAGATCACTTTGAGCTCCTCGGCATTAAAGAATCAAAGCAAGTCGCCTGTGCACAACTTCAACTACGGTTGAACGCGCACGACTGGTGGGCCGTACACAAGCGAGCAATTCGACGTGACAACAACACAGCGCCGATCTTTTGGGACACATTCCACAAGGCTTTTGAAGTCGAGTACCTTCCGTCAGTCGTTCGTCAAGAGAAGGAAAATGAGTTCATGCAATTGAAGCAAGGGAATCGGACAGTAGAACAGTATGCCACAGAATTCAACAAGTTGTCAAAGTTTGCTGGTCAGTTTCTGCCTACAGAAGAGTGTCGTGTGCGACGGTTCAAAGTGGGTCTACGACGCTCTATCGGTGCGCATGTCGGGGTCCCGGAGTACGAGACCGTGGGCGAGGCTCTAAATCACGCTCTTCGCCTTGAGAGCGAATACCCTTTCGGTGCTGCTGATGTTGTGCGCCACTCCAACCATAAACGTCCTAGCTATACGGAAGGCAACAATCACGCGTCAAAGTATCCGAACCATGACGGTTACCGGGGACCTAACCCATCATCGTGATATGCCAAGTGTGGTTCCCTTGGGCCTGAGGCAAGCAAGTGCTTTTTACTCGATGGGGGATGCTTCTTTTGCGGACAAAAAGGTCACTATAAACAAGATTGCTCCCGGAAATGGAATCGTAACGCCCCGCCACAACAACACCCGTCAAGAGAATCAAGGACAGGCGCCCCGACCTCCTCCACCCCCTCAACCCGCACCGCAAAATGGTCAAGATCGTCGCCCCAACACTTAGGGCCGCGTCTACGCCATGACTCGAGACGAAGCGCTGGCATCAGATACAGTAGTGTCACGTATACTAAATTTCAATAATGTGCCTGCTCGTGTGCTATTTGATTCAGGCGCTTCGCATAGTTTTATATCGATGGACATTGCCGTCGAGCACAAATTTCCTGTAATATCATTAGATCTCGACCTTAGCGTAAGTAGATCTTCGGGCACACCAATACTCACAAACTTAGCCTACGCCAGCGGAATTATCTGTATCGGCGGTCAAAAGACGGTCTTGACGTGATAGTTCTAAACATGAAAGAGTTTGACATCATTCTAGGAATGGATTGGCTCAGGCCGTACAATACAACCATAGACTGCGCCGGAAAGACGGTCACCTTCCGCATACCAGGAGTGCCTGAATTCTGCTTTTCGTGTGGTGAGACGTCATCGACCTGCATGCTGATCTCGGCAATCTCCGCTCAGAGGATGCTGCATTCTGGATGCGAAGGCTATTTGGTGTCCGTCCGAGACATGCGACAGGATGGTACAAACGCAGGTCAGACTGACGTTGTGGCAGAATTCCCCGATGTGTTCCCGGACGAGCTACCCGGCATGCCCCCCGACCGAAAAATCGAGTTCAGCATCGATATATTCCCCGATACCCGACCGCTTTCCAAGGCCCCGTACAGAATGGCCCCCGCCGAGCTGAAGGAACTCAAGGTCCAGTTACAAGAGTTACTCGACAGAGGATTTATTCGGCCTAGTGTTTCACCGTGGGGAGCGCCCGTGTTGTTCGTGAAGAAGAAGGATGGGTCCATGCGTCTGTGCGTGGATTACCGAGAGCTGAACAAGGCCACCATTCGGAACAAGTATCCATTGCCCGGCATAGACGACTTATTCGATCAACTGTAAGGCGCATCAGTATTTTCGAAGATTGATCTCCGTTCGGGCTATCATCAACTTAAGATTAAGTCAGACGACATGCAAAAGTCAGCCTTTCATACTCGGTACGGCCACTACGAGTTCCTGGTGATGCCATTCAGCCTGACAAACGCCCCTGCCGTCTTTATGGATCTAATGAATCGGGTGTTCCGTCCGTTCGTTAACAAGTTCGTAGTAGACTTTATCGACGACATTCTCGTCTACTCAAAGGATCGAGCGCAACATGCAGAGCATCTGCGGACAGTACTCTAAACCCTTCGAGAGAATGAGTTGTATGCAAAGCAGAGTAAGTGCAAATTTTGGCTAAGCAGCGTATCCTTTCTTGGTCACATCATTTCGTTCGAAGGCATTGCGGTCGATCCGAAGAAAGTGGAAGCTGTTGCTGATTGGAAGCGGCCTGCGTCTGCTAGTGAGATTTGAAGCTTTCTTGGTTTGGCGGGATACTATCGACGCTTCATGAAAGACTTCGCGAAGATTGCATTGCCATTGACTCACCTCACTCAAAAGGGAGTCGTGTATGAGTGGTCGGATGACTGTGAAGCTTCCTTCCAGGAGCTAAAATAACGACTAATTTCGGCCCCTATACTCGTACTTCCGGATGGGCCAGAGGGTTTTCAGATATTCAGCGATGCTTTAGGCCAGGGATTGGGATGTGTGCTCATGCAGCGAAACAAGGTGATATCCTTCGCCTCCAGACAATTGAAGCCGCACGAGAAGAACTATCCTATGCAAGACTTGGAGTTAGCGGCGATTGTGTTCGCGTTAAAATTGTGGCGTCACTATCTATACGGCATGGCGTGCACGATCTATACCGACCACAAGAGCCTCAAGTATCTCTTCACCCAGAAGGAATTGAACTTGCGACAGAGGCACTGGCTCGAACTGATCAAAGACTATGACTTGACGATCGACTACACTCTGGACAAGGGAAATGTTGTGGCGGACGCTCTGAGTCAAAAATATCTTGTCTCGCTATCCATCAACCGCAGACTACTACAAGATCTAGAAGAAATAGGAATCGACCTCCGGGTTCGATTCAGAGATGTACGGTTGGTGCAGCTGCAGTTAGAGCCGAGTTTGCTGGAAAAGATCATGACCGTCCAGAAGGATGATCCGTACCTGAAGAAGATGCGCGAGCAAATTTCAACAGGTAGTGCGACCGACTTTGCGAAAGATAAGACCGGCATGCTAAGATTGAATGGCCGACTATGTGTTTCGGATGATTCAGAACTACGAAAGGAGATATTGGCGGAGGCGCATTATGCGAAATATACCTTGCATCCAGGAAGTACCAAGATGTATAAGGACCTCCGCACGACCTTCTGGTGGCACGGGATGAAGAGAGATGTGGCACTCTTCCTGTCACAATGCATGGCCTGTCAACAGGTGAAAGCTGAGCATCAGCGGCCGGGCGGGGAGATGCAGAACCTCGCTATTCCCGAGTGAAAATGGGATCACGTCACTATGGACTTTATTGTTGGCCTGCCGAAGACACCACGGGGGAGCGACGCCATCTGGGTCATCGTCGATCGATTAACCAAGTCAGCGCACTTTCTAGCCATCAAAGTTACTTGGAGCGTTGATCGCCTGGCACAGATTTATCTTGACGAGATAGTATGGCTGCACGGAGTTCCAGTATCCATCGTTTCTGATCGGGATTCACGGTTCATGTCGCGATTCTGGAGTAGCCTTCAGTTGGTGCTGGGTACCAAGTTGCAGTTTAGCTCAGCTTACCATCCTCAGACCGACGGCCAAACGGAGCACGTTAATCAAATTCTCGAAGACATGCTACGACTCTGCACAATTGACTTCAAATCAAGCTGGGACGTCCACCTACCGCTGGCGGAATTTGCATACAACAATAGCTACCAGTCCAGCATCCAAATGGCGCCGTATGAAGCTTTGTACGGCCGGAAGTGCAGATCGCCCATTTGCTGGGATGAAGTCGGAAAACGGCAGGTACTCGGCCCGGAGCTGGTGGAACAGACTGTTGGCCCATTGGTCATGGTCAAACCTGATTTTAATAATTGATCAAACTCTGTCTCGATATAATTACAAGTCAACTCAGATGTTTACCTACGACGTTTTGGACACTGCTCAACAATGGTTATCAACAATGTTCAAGACTGAAGCCGTTTGCCATTCAGAATGTACTTCCTGCTAAGCAATGTAATTTTTCATTTTATTGAGTCTAGGAATACATTGTACATTGAGTCGTACTGGCAAATAGGCTATCCTAAAATGTTTTTTAAAACCATCCTATTCTTTTACAAATGACCTACGTTTTTGAAAAACATTCTTTTTACAAACAGCTTCTGAAGGATCTTTCAAAAAGCCAAAATTTATTTTCTCCAAATGAAACTGGCAGAACCCCAGGAGAACTCGGGCCGAGTTCGTCCAGAGTTCGGCTAGAGTTCGGCCATGTAGAACGTTAGTGAACGTTGGGTTTTTGAACTTGGTCATCCTTCAGTTACGGTTTGTTACAAAGAGTTCTGTCCGAATTCTGCCCGAATTCTGTCAGAGTTTTGTCTTTGGAAAAGCTATAAATAGAGAAGTATTTCGATCATTTCAACACACTAATTCACTTTCAATCTCTTCTCTTTCTAAGCTTACATTCTTCCAAAGAGTTCTAAAAGCTTTTATTTTCAAATCCCAAGCCAGTTACAATCCTCTAGTCGATTTGCCAGTGCGGTACGGTCTAGAAGTTTTAGAGTGATTGTAATCAGAGGCTTGATAGAAGATTTAACTCTTCACAATTGAAGTTGGTCGAGTTCTTCGTATCAAAGCTCGCGTCTGTAGAAGTTGCAAGGACTTCGTATGAAAACTTACGGGATTTTCCAATAGTGGATTCAACTGGAAGCTAGAGTTCTTCCGACTGGACTAGTCCTCACAAGAGAAAAATTAGTATAAATCTCGGTGTTTGCGTTTGCCTTCTGATCACTTTTAAATTCTGTCATTTACTTTTTGTGATTATTATTTTATCTGCGATCTAACTGCTAACAAGTTTTTAATTAGCAATATTCCGCTGCCTACTCTATTCACCCCTCCCCCCCTCTAGAGTATTCTGCTTTACGATTTCGTTCCTACAATTGGTATTAGAGCAGGTTATATAGGTAAAGCAAGGTAAAACAGCAGTTATATTCAATTTTATTTAGATCACAGCTTTACACGTGGCAACTATGAAATTCACAAGTGAAGGCCAAGCCACAAACAGACCTCCACTGTTTGATGGCACAAACTACACTTATTGAAAAACATGTATGAGTTTCTTTTTGAAATCTCTTGATTTTGACTTATGGTCTGTGGTTATTGATGGCTATAAAAAGCCACCTCGTATAAATGTTGATGGAGTTTTAACTGAAAAACCCCATGATAAATATACAGAGGAAGAAAAGAAAAAGGCCAGTTTTGACTCACGTACTATTAACGCTTTATTTTGTGCTTTAGACAGAACTGAATTTAACAGGGTATCTATCTGCACAACTGCAAATAAAGTATGGAAACTTTTTGAAGTCACACATGAGGGCACAACTCAAGTCAAAGAATCAAAGGTCAGCAGACTTACTTAAGAATATGATGTATTCAAGATGAAGCCCAACGAAACAGTTACTCAGATGTTCGAAAGATTCTTGGATATTATAAATCCTTTGTCCTCCCTAGGCAAAGATTACAGTAACCATGAAAAGATTCGCAAACTCCTACGAGCACTTACAAAGAACTGGATTTCGAAGGCTACTGCAATCATTGAAGGGAACAACCTCACTACCATGACACTTGAAGTACTCATGGGTAAGCTACTCACTCATGAACTAGAGCTACAAGACTTTGAAGAGCCTGCACCAAAGGAGAAGACGATCGCTTTCAAGGCTCAGCACAGAAGATCTGCAGAAGATGATTCAGACAACAGTGAATCTGATACTGAAGATCAAGCACTCCTTGCAAGAAAATTCAAAAGATTCTTGAGATATGAGAAGAAGACAAAAAAGAACAATGGCGGCAATAGATGGTATCAAGATGACGCTGTCTGCTACGGCTGCAAGAAGAAAGGACACATGAAGAAGGATTATCCTACAAACAAGAAGAGCAACAGATACGAGAAAGGAAACCTGAAGGGATCAACATCTCGGAAATATGCCAACACCAGCATATGACATGAAAGTGAAGCCAGCGATTCAGAAGATGAACAATCAGAAGACGCTGCAAATATATGCTTTATGGCATCCGATCAGGTACTCTCTGAACCTATAGTTGATACATATGATGACTTCACCTTGAGCAATTAGGAGAAGCCTTCAGTGAACTGTTAAGTGATATAGGAAACTGCGTAGCAAATATCAGACCTCTAAGAAGGTACTCAAAGAGTACAAAGGTGAAATAGGAAGACTTACCGACCTACTAGCTGAGGTTAAAGATAATGTTAGTGAGTCTGGTGAGCTTTCTTCTATTAAGCTCTTATTACACGAGACGACCAAGTCATCCGAAGAAAAAGACAAGGTTATTGACCAACTGAATGAAGAACTTTCTAAAAAGAAGAAAAGTCTTCAAAGTGCACAAGTCAAAATGGAAGCACTCACTTCTGACTATACTAAGTTATATGAAACTTCCAAAAGATTAGAAATTAGGTTAGGAAAACAGCCTGAGACTGCTGCTTCCTACCCTAACACGTGTCACTTACCAAAAAATCAGAACATTTCTAAACCTAACACTGTCAGACCTAACCCTATCAAACCTTTACCTAAAAAGGTTATGCCCAAACAGGATAATAGGTATGCTTTCTTTTATACTAGAAAACCTAAACCTACCACCCATGCACACCACTCAGCTTTCAACACTCAACATGCTAAATGTCATTATTGTGGCCTCATTGGTCATATATCTTCTGCATGTAGAATCAGAAAGTTAGTAGATTTAAATATTTATGCATTTATACCGAAAGCTAACCAATCAGAACCCTACAAGAAATGGGTACCAATACGCCCTTCACATGCTAGGAGCAAATGGATCCTTGACAGCGGTTGCTCACGGTACATGACCGGTGATGCTTTATTATTCACAACACTGTCGAAGAGGAATAAAGAATGATACGTCTCCTTCGGCAATAATTTAAAAGGGTATATAATCGGTATTGGTGATATTGGTAAAGCTCCCTATCCAATGATTAAAGATGTTTGTCTTGTTACTGAGTTAAAACATAATCTGCTCAGCATAAGCCATTTAGCTGATTACGGTTATGGTATTAACTTCGTAGAAGACAAATGTACTATTATTGATAGTTCAACTGGTAGTACTATATTTGAAGGTATTAGAGAAGACAATATATATGTTTTCTATTTGTTGGAAGATACTAACATTTCAGGTAGATGTTTAATGGCTAAAAGCGATGAGAGTCATCTGTGGCATATAAGACTCGGTCATGCAAATATGGATACTATTTCCAGATTATCCACGAAGAAGCTAGTACGCGGTTTACCGGACATTACATTCAAGAAGGATTCGGTATGCAGTCAATGTGAAAAGAACAAAGCTACTCGATCCACTTTCAAGTCAGTAAACGCTGTATGTACTACTAGACCTCTACAATTGCTACATATGGACTTATTTGGTCCTAGCAGAGTTGCTAGCCTCGGAGATAAGATATATGCTTTTGTAATTGTAGATGATTATTCTAGATACACGTGGGTATATTTTCTGACACGCAAAAATGATGCATTATCGGAATTTGTCACCTTTTGCAAGAAAGTACAGAATGAAAAAGGTTACATGATCACTCGTATTAGAAGCGATCATGGAGGCGAATTCGAGAATGCGGAGTTTGAGCAATTTTGTGACACACACGATTTTGTGCACGAATTCTCCTGCCCTAGGACTCCACAACAAAATAGAGTTCTAGAACATAAGAACAGAACTCTATCCGAAATGGCCAGAGTAATGTTAAACCAGTTTAGTCTACCCAAGTATTTCTGGGCTGAAGCTGTCAATACAGCTTATTTTGTTCTCAATAGAGTTCTAATTCGACCCAAATCGAAGAAGTCTCCATTTGAGTTATGGTTTGATAGAATTCCATCAGTTTCATATTTTAGAATATTTGGTTGTAAATGCTTTATTCTTAATATAAAAGATAATTTAGGAAAGTTTGACGAAAAGGCCGATGAAGGTATATGTTTAGGTTATGTGGGCAAAAGTAAAGGATACAGAGTCTTCAACAAAAGAACCATGATCATCGAAGAGTCAATCAATGTCACCTTTGATGAACTAAATCAAACGACAATCGATGACAATGACGAAGATCTCAATATACCCAGCATAGCACCAGCTGATCCTCCTAGAGAAGATCCAGGAACCAGCTACCTTCGGAGTCTGCCAAAATGATTGAAGTTTACGGCTGATCATCCAAAGGACTTGGTAATTGGTGAGATTACCAAGGGTGTAAGTACTCGTTCCTCTAATAAAGATATAGCTTCTTGTATTGCTTTTGTCTCGTAGTTTGAACCCAAAAATATTGATGAAACATATAGTGATAATTTTTGGATAGATGCTATGCAAGAGGAATTAAACCAATTTGAACGGGATCAAGTTTGGGAACTTGTTCCAAGCCTATTGATCATCCGGTCATTGGCACCCGATGGGTATTCCGAAATAAACTGAATGAGAATGGTTTAGTGACTTGTAATAAGGCTCGACTCGTAGCTCAAGGATACAATCAAGAAGAAGGTATCGACTACGATCAGACTTATGTCCAGTTGCGAGATTAGAATCCATTCGTATGTTATGTGCATTTGCATGTTTTTATATTTTTAAGTTATTTCAAATGGATGTCAAAAGTGCATTTTTAAATGGTTTTATAAAAGAAGAGGTTTATGTAGCTCAACCACCCGATTTTACTGATTTTAAATTTCCTGAATATATTTTCAAGTTGAAGAAAGCTTTATACGGTTTGAAACAAGCCCCTTGTACTTGGTACGATCGTCTAAGCTCTTTTCTACTTGATAATAGTTTTTCAAAGGGAAAGGTTGATACTACTTTGTTTATAAAGTCTTTGAATAATAATATTTTTTTGATTCAAGTCTATGTAGATGATATTATCTTTGGATCTACTGATGAATCTCTTTGTCAAGAATTCTCAAAGTGTATGCAGAATGAATTTGAGATGAGCATTGTCACGACCCGCACCCTAGAGTAAGGGCACGAGACGTGGGTACGTCCAGCCTATGCCGCAGTGTCGGCAGTAGAACGCTGTCCTAGGTTACGACATCTAACAATTGAAGGTAATACAGTTATACTCCCCGAATGGGGTGACATAACACAATATATAACTCAACCACAGCTAAGGTAGAACAGGTAAGATAGATTGATAATGAAAGATAACAATATCCAGAACAGAGAATCACAGAGATACAATCCAGAGTTCTAAGTGTCTAAAATAAATACATCTCAGAATATCTCAAAGTCTAGTACAATAATCCCAAAAATAGTAAGACAATCCTAAACTAAAGGAGTGTCGTCTACAGCTAATGGATCCTGCTGCTGGTCCAAATCCGGGCACTCATCTAGTGTGGCACCGTAGTAAGTAGGGCAGAACGCCTCAGCCTCGTCCTCTGTAATATTTCAACAGGTCCAGTCAGGATGGAAACGAGCACATATCTCTCAACAGTTTATATCAGGTTAGGAGTATAAATTATTGCAATAGAGTAAAATACAGGAAGTACTGAATGGAAGTACAAGTAAAACAGGAGATATTTTGTAACTGGAAATAGATACATGATAGTAAAGACTGTAAGTGACTACGTGATTTAGAGTACAATATGGTTATGTAAACGGCTTAGGGGCACATGAATACAAATAAGGAGGCACATTTATACAGCTACTGGGGATAGTGTTCACTTAACCAATTCTACTCACCCCGCCCCAATCAGTACACAAGGATCCATTCAAGTTACGTTATAAGCACATGAATACAACTAAGATACGTGAACTCATGTAATGAGTAGTACATGAGGCACGTGAAAGCACATGAGAACATGTAAAAACATAAACTAGTACGAGTACAAGGAGTACCTGATGCACATGATAAAGTGCATGAACATGAAATACCCGATGCACCCGTAGAGGGATAACATCTCAGGAAGGGATCCATATAGTACTAATCTATGAAGATACGTGTCAGCATCATGTAGATTAATCTAGAGCATGAATATATCCAGACAGGTATGAAAAGATCAGAGAATGTACTCGCCTGTAACCGGTAAATCTGAGAGAATATAGACTGTCCGAGGAGTGGTGTATGTCTCCTATAGAACAGTACAAGTCACTATGAGTCTACAATGATAATACGATGCAAATTAATGCATTCTACATGAATCTAGGTCAATCTAGGCCAAAGTCAACTCTGGTCAACCTTAGAAGTCAAACTAGGTCAACCAAGTCTAATCTAGGTCAAACTAGTCTAATCTAGGTCTAACCAAACTATTCTAGGTTTTCTAGGCTAATCTAGGCAATACCATGTCAAGTCTACCCATACACACATTGGTATATAGGTAATAATCTAATTAGAGTATATAACTTATAGCCTCTATACCCTATTACCCATATATCATAACACCTTATATCACAGAACATATCCTTATATATATACATTTCACACATTATATATATATAACTAATATATAGGAAATTAATATATCACAAAGCATATATTATATATATACACAAGAAAGGAGTGAAGGGAGACACAAGTGTACTAGTGTATGTGTGTGTGTGAAAGAGGAGTGAAGGTGTGTTCGGAATTCAGAAAACAGTGTATCCATATGTGAAAAGTGGATGTGTGCATTAGGTGACAGTAAAGGGAAGGAAAGGAATTCAGTTCACAGCCCAAAACCTTTCCCTTCACAACAGTTGCAACCCAAGTTAACAAGGGAAAGCAAAATCTGGAGCTCAGTTTACATTCTCAGGTTTTGTGAATCATAACAGTTATTAAAAAGAACATTGAAATCAAATATAAGTAAACTCATGAACAGAAATTCATTTCAGTTCAAAATTGGAGGAAAGGAATTCGATTCAAAATGAACCATACACATAGCTAACTAAGGAGAAAATCTCAGTTAATATAATCATGAATCATAACAGTTTTCATTCAATTCAAAAGAAGGGAAATCAGTTAAATGACAGTTCATAAATATGAACTAGCATCTCAGGTTTAGGACATGAATGTAAAGGAAATCAACTTCCAGGTTTCAACAGAGAATCACACAGTTTAACACATTTCAAATATAGAAGATTCAACCAACTTTCATTAACAGTATAAGGAAAGGAAACCAATTCAAAATGAACTATTCTCATAGCTAGTTAAGCATGGTTAACATTCATTTTTGGTTAACAGTCACTCAATCCAATTTATAGTAAACTATACATAATGCAAAGAGGAAGGATTTCAGTGATTCAAATCAATAAACAAGAACAAGTCCCAGGTTCAATAACTGGGAACACCAATTCATATTAATTCCCATTTTACTAAAGTCCCAAAAGAAACCAATTCAACCAGGGCCAACTTCCCTTCCATTCTCAGGTTTACAATAGAAAACAACATTGAAATCAATGAAAAGGAATCAGTGAACAAATCTAATAATATGGTTTAAGACTACTCTCAAGTTCACATTCGATTAACAGAAATTGGAACAGGGAAAAATCAATGCTAGAACAATGAACTCAGGTTGTATTTCACTTTAGTATCTAGCTAACAATGAATACAGTTAGAAACTAACTTGAATACTAAATCCCAACTTCATTTCCAGGTTTCAACATAAAACAGAAAACCTATGTATCAACTGTTAACTTGAATTCAACTACCCCACATGCAAATTTCCAAAACACACCATACAATTTCAAATCTCGAAGGAACATTCTTAGCTGACATGGTTTGTAACATGTGGGTATCAAAAACCAATTGAAAAACATATCACAAGAGGGAATTAAAGGGTTTTGAAATGACTGGAATCTATGTATCAGTGATGTATCAGAAATTAACCCCCAAACCCCTGTTCGAATCAATTTTCTAAACAAAACCCAAACTAACATGTAACCTAATGTAAACAGGAGTTACACAACATATTTAGGACCTAAACATTCATTAAAACATAATTTAAAAACATTAAATACGATTTAAATATGAGAATACATTCACAGAATACGTACGCACACAATGTGTCCCCGTGCACACTGAAATATGTGTCCGACACGAGGACTCGTGAAACTTTACGAGCCTCGTGTCAGTCATTGACACAAGCCCTATATCAAATTTCAAGGGTCAAAACCCTCTGTGCACAGAGAAATCGCAATCGAGCAGCATGAGAGAAAAACTGCCCGAGCGCGTGGGAGGAAACAGCGTGTCCGCGTGTCTGTGGGGACACGACGCAATGCTAATACGTGCTTAGTGTCCAAGAAATGTACAAGCGAGACAAAAGTGGATTTTTCCATTCAAACACAATCACAAAAATCGAACGAAATGCCCTTTGAGGTATTTCGTCGAACACTAACCTAGACACATTGATACGTGTCCGACACGGACACAAAATGGGTCCAAATTCTAGGGTTAGACTATCCTACTGTTAGGTTAGGGTTAGGACAACCTAGAAATAATTTTCAACAGAATTTAGGAGCAAGGGAAAGAATTATACCTATAGGTGAACAATGGGTCAAAATCCCCAAATGGGAAGAGCTCCATAAACCACCAAAAGCTCTCCAAATTGATTCCTCCCAGTAGAAACTCAATACCAACAGCAAGAACAATGGATTTAGGTCCTATTACAATTTATTTGAAGGAATTTGGAGAAGAAATAGATTTTCTAGGGATTTACAAGGATGGGGACTCACCTCTTCCAAATGGCAAAGTTTCCTAAAAAGGCAACCCTAGTTTTAAGAGCACATAAATAGGGGGGGCTGACCATAGTGGTTGTTCAGAATTCCTAGGGTTAGGGCTTGGTTCAATGGGTGTGGGCTATGGGCCATTAAGCCTATTAGTCATAAAATGACTTG
Organism: Iris pallida; assembly: GCA_029216955.1. NCBI lineage: Eukaryota > Viridiplantae > Streptophyta > Magnoliopsida > Asparagales > Iridaceae > Iris > Iris pallida. Next base: position 1,930,494 of record JANAVB010017999.1, read on the forward strand.
TGACTTCACAAGCCATTCCTTAATCAAACTAGCTCCTATTTTCACCAAACTAATCCCAATGAGTTAATCCTCATCAACTTAAGTCAACCTAGGTTCTCAAATCCTAATCAATTAGTCAAGACCTAGGTTAGCCACTAGGTTAGTCTACAAGGTCAACTTAAGTCAAAGTCTCTAAAACACCAAAAACAATTATTCTAAAAATCACTCAAAAATCACATTAATTATAAATAATAATAATAATTCAAATTAAATTCTAAAATTTTGAAAATGACCAAAATACCCTCAAGCTAGAAAAGTGGTAGTGACAAGCATGATGGGAGAGCTTTTAAATTCTTTCTCGGACTGCAAATCAAACAAACCAACAATGGGACGTTCATAAATCAAGCTAAGTACACAAAGGATCTACTAAAGAAGTTCGACATGGAAACAGCAAAATCCCTTAGCACTCCAATGGCGACTTCAACCAAGCTTGACATTGATGAACAAGGCAAATTTGTCGACATACGTAAGTATCGAGGTATGATCGGTAACTTGCTATATTTAACTGCTAGTCGACCAGATATTATGTTCAGTGTTTGCTTATGTGCACGTTTTCAAGCTAATCCTAAGGAATCACATTTGTGCGCAGTTAAGAGTATCTTCCGATACCTTAAAGGCACTTCTTCTGTCGGCTTATGGTATCCCAAAACTACGTCGTTTGACCTAACCGGTTATTCCGATGCTGATTTTGTCGGATGCAAGGTTGATAGAAAAAGCACCAGCGGTACTTGTCATTTCCTAGGAAAAGCTCTAGTCTCTTGGTTTAGTAAAAAGTAAAATTCTGTTGCATTATCAACAACAGAGGCAGAGTATATCGCCGCAGGACTTTGTTGTGCACAAATTTTGTGGATGAAACAAACCTTAGAAGACTAAGGATTGCATTTTACACATATACCCATTTTCTGTGATAATACTAGTTCTATTAATTTGACTAAGAATCCAGTATGTCATTCTTGTACTAAACGTATCGAGATTCGACATCATTTTCTTAGAGATCATCAATAAAATGGAGATATAGACCTTATATACATAGACACACAGAATCAATTAGCTGACATACTCACAAAACCTTTAGCGAAAGATCGTTTCAACTATTTACGTCGAGAATTAGGAATTTTATATATCAATAATATTAATTAATTTTGTTTTATTAATTATTTATTCAATACTCAAAAACTGTTTTTCGAGACAAGCCCAAAAAGAGTCTGTCTGTCACCACGACTACGGTCGAAGCGAAGCGGTATTTAAGAGTTCTCCGGTGAACCTTCGTTAGCTGGGACAGTACTCCTACAGCTAATCTGAGACAGATGCTGAGTAAAGAATATTAATTTGTAAAATAATATTAATTATATTACTTTGAGATTTAAAATTATTAAACTTTGAATTAAGCATTTGAAACAAATTAATGAAAAAGAATGTGGCCTTTTTTAAATTTTTATATATATATATATATATATATATATATATATATATATATATATATATATATATAGCCAGCCAACCCTTGGCGAATTCGGCCCGAGTTCGGTCCGAATTCGGCCAGAGTTCGGCTGGGTATTTATATATACCAGCACCAACCCGAGGCCTCCTTCTTCTTCATTCTTCCTCCACATCCTCATAACAGCAGCAGCGCCCCTCCGAACCCTAGTTTCATCTCCATCTTTGTTCTTCCAATCCTTGTGGAGTTTCTCATCCAAACTTTGGATTCGTGCGGAGATCGTCATCCTCTTCGACATATCCAATTCTTGGAAGATATCATCCTTTCTTTCTACCACTTTTCAATACTTAGGGTTTGTAGAAATTTTTGGGAAAGAATGCCTAAGTTCAATCCCTTCAAGAGGAAGAAGACCAATGCCAGTGAAGAGGCATCGTCTTCAGATCCGCATACGGATTGCCTCTTTTCTCCAGTCCAATCGGACGATGGTGCGTCGGATGAGTTTTATTTTAAAACTTTCGATCAAGCTTTATTGTGGTACGTCGATTTTGTCATGCGTACTATTTGTACCGGGTCGCCGATTAAGTGGACTGTCTTTCCGGATCACCGCCCTTACTTTGAGGCATTAGGGTTACAATACTTTGTCACCTTACAATTCTCCATTGCCACTAATGCCATTAGATTATTCTACTGTAATTTCGTATTAGACACTTTTACAGCGAGGATACGTGTCGGAGGAATTGATATCGAATTCACTGATGACACGTTAGCGAAAATCCTTGGTATCCCAAACGAAGGTGCCCCGCTAGATGACATCACTGATTTTGATTTTCCCGATGGCACGACACTCGTTAGTTTCAAGAATGAACTATGTGCGCCCGTACGCGCTCTTCCTGGAAAGTTCAAGGCTAATAACTTGAACTTGTTTAACTACGAATTATATCGCATCATCTACTCCACCTTACTTCTAAAATCCACTTCTAAAGATGATGTTACTGCACTTGAGCTTTCTGCTCTTTATCATATTCTTAAGGGGATTCATTTTTCTGCCCCTAAGACTATCATTCAGATGATGGATAGATGTCGCGGGAGAGACCGCAACCTATCTTATGCGATGCTCATTCCTCGCATTTTTCAGAGATTTGATATTGATTTATCTACTTGTGCTGTCGACCCCGAGCCCAAGTTTCTTAAACTTTCTCGTCGCAGAATTGCATCTGTTCCTCTACCTACTGCACCTACTCCTCCTGTACCTACTCCTACAGATCCCACAGCACCTGTTCCTCCTCATTCTTACCCTATGACATTTGAGGGTATCCATCAGCACTTATCAGATCTGCAATCTTTTTATGTTGAGATCTCTAGGGAACACGAGTTCCGTGATGTGACTCAGTTCCAGGCGATTGCCAACTCCTTCGCCAATCTGAGGTTTGCGCAGACGGGTCATTCGGCTAGCTCTCTGCCTCGAGACCCTTTTGTTTCTGGCTACCGCATTGACAACGAGACGGTTCACTCTCTGTTCCAGCCAGGGAACGTATATGATTGGTATCGTATCACTGGCGCCACTCCTCGCACTTCTGGCACTGGTACTTCTAGAGCTGGTCCGTCTGGACATGCTGGAGCTGCAGTTGATGACATTGATGATGATGATGAGTTTTGAGATGTTAGATTATTGAGACTGTTACTTTTTGTCTTATGTTTACTTGGAAATGCTCCAACATTCCAAGATTATATCAGTACTCTTTTTTTAGTACTTTTTCTATTATGTGACTATTCATGGACATGGTTTTATGCCTCAGTTTTGGCATCTTAGCCTATTTCAGCACTTTATTTATTTCAGTCTAATAGTAGCACTATCTATCTTTTGTTGCTTCATTCTTTCTTAACTGCCTGTGACAAATACATGCATGTGTTGTTTCTACCATGCCTTTCATGCTTATCTATGTTTATTGTGTTTCTTCACTGTTTGTTACTTATGCATTGATTGCGGGGGAGCATTCTCTTATGCAATTATTTTGCTAAGTGACAACGGGGGAGAAATAAGGATTTAATATTTTTTTTGTGAATACAGGTTATGAACAATTTTTTGATTACTATTTTGAATTGATTCCAAGCTTAGATGTTATATCGGCAAGGTTTGTCAATTATCAAAATGGGGGAGATTGTCGGCCCATTGGTCATGATCAAACCTGATTTTAATAATTGATCAAACTCCGTCTCGATATAATTACAAGTCAACTCAGATGTTTACCTATGATGTTTTGGACACTGCTCAACAATGGTTATCAACAATGTTCAAGACTGAAGCCGTTTGTCATTCAGAATGTACTTCCTGCTAAGCAATGTAATTTTTCATTTTATTGAGTCTAGGAATACATTGTACATCGAGTCGTACTGGCAAATAGGCTATCCTAAAACGTTTTTCAAAACCATCCTATTCTTTTACAAATGACCTACGTTTTTGAAAAATATTCTTTTTACAAATAGCTTCTGAAGGATCTTTCAAAAAGCCAAAATTTATTTTCTCCAAATGAAACTAGCAGAACCCCAGGAGAACTCGGGCCGAGTTCGGCCAGAGTTCGGCCATGTGGAACGTTAGTGAACGTTGGATTTTTGAACTTGGTCATCCTTCAGTTACGGTTTGTTACAAAGAGTTTTGTCCGAATTCTGCCCGAATTCTGTCAGAATTCTGTCTTTGGAAAAGCTATAAATAGAGAAGTATTTCGATCATTTCAACACACCAGTTCACTTTCAATCTCTTCTCTTCCTAAGCTTACATTCTTCTAAAGAGTTCTAAAAGCTTTTATTTTCAAATTCCAAACCAGTTACAATCCTCTAGTCGATTTGCCAGTACGGTACGGTCTAGAAGTTTTAGAGTGATTGTAAATAGTTTATACTCCCCGAATGGGGGTGTCATAGCAGTAATAAACTCAATCACAGCTAAGGAAAAAATAGCACGATATAAAATAGAACTCAAGGAAACAAATAGATGAAAAGTAGTCTAAGATAATCCCAACAAATATCCAGAAGTACATGGTCTCAGATACAGAATGAAAGAATATACATCTCTGAACTCAGAATAAAGTCTAGCTAAACATGCCTCAAGGCTACATAAAAGAAACTAAGCCTCACTAATCTAAGCTAGGCAATCTGGGTGATATCCTCAGCTAGAGCTGGGTCCTCCTGAGGGTCCAGCTCATAGGTGTCATCTAAGGCTGCCCCGTAGTAAGTATCCAGACCAGCCTCCTCCTCGTCCTCTGTAATATTTTTAACAGGTCCAGTCAGGACAGGAGCGAGCACAATACATCTCATGCAGTTTATATCATGTCAGGAAATATAAAACAAGCAATAGAATAAGATACATGAAACGCTGTAAAAAGATGTACATGAAAACAGAAGAGACATTTGATAACTGGAAATATATATACATGATAAGTAAGAACTGTAAGTGACTAGTGATTTAGAGTACGAGATGGCATGTAATTGGCTTAGGTAGTACATCATAAAACATGGAAGTAACAGAGTGTCCATGATGGGTAAATCACATGACCATTTATACTCACCCCTACCCACAATCAATACACAAGGATCTATTCAAGTTACGTTACGGACATGATGTTTTGGTTATACAAGAGACACATGGGCAAATCATGAGCGTACATGAAAGAACATGAGAGTACATGAACGTACATGTAAGAACATGAGAGAACATGAGTGTACATGAATAACGCAGAAGCAAGGAATACATGATGTACATGAAACACATATCATAAAGTATCCGATGCGCCCGCTAAGGGGGATAACATCCCAAGAAGAGATCCATATAGTACCAATCCGTGATGATAACGTGACAGCATCAAGTAAAAGTAATCTAGAGCGAGAATATAAATCGTGACAAGTATGAAACGATCAGAGAATGTACTCGCCTGGTATCTGAGTGTCCGATATGAAAGTACTGTCCGAGGAGTGGTGTCTGGCTCCTAATCAGAACAGCACAAGTCACAACAAGTCCAGAATAGTAAAATAAAGTCCTACTATGCATTCTACATGATTCTAGGTCAATCTAGGCCAAAGTCAACTCTTGGTCAACTCTGGTCAACCCTAGAAGTCAAACTAGGTCAACTATAGTCAATCTAGGTCTAACAAGTCTATTCTAGGTTTAACAAGACTACACAAGTCAAATCTAGGCTCACTAGCTAAGCAAACACAACCATAGGCTAAGAGACTAGGCCATAGGCCAAGGCAATACCATGCCTAAACATCCCACAAAACATCCATACATATGACACAGATATATATATATATATATATATATATATATATATATATATATATATATATATATATATATATATATATATATTAAATATATATATATATATATATATATATATATATATATATATATATATATAATATATAATACACATGGATATAATTATATTCTCTAACATAGGAATACATATATATGCATATAGGCTCTCACTCAAAAGGTTTACAACCACACACACACACATAGCTAAAATAGGACTCATACATATAGGCAAATAGCTACCTATTAGGCTCATTTATAGGTTTACATATAGGCCCTCCTATAGGCTACTAGCTATACTCATATATCACTCACACTCACAAATACCTATATATTCTTACACTACAAGCTCACACTTAAATCTCACAAACACACACCTATAGCTCCTATACACACACACATATATATATATACATAGGCTCGCACACAAATGGTTTTGGTTCACTCTTACGCTTACAGACACACACACATATATATCCTATACAATAGCTCACACACACACACTTAAGCTCTCACAAACACACACCTATAGGCATATATGGGACTGGTATAGAGGGCTGCCATGGGCTTCTATGGGACAGGTTTTAGGGCTGTGTTGGGGCATTTAGGGCAGGTGATAGGCTGTCTTGTAGGGTGGTTTAAGGGGGTATACTAAGGGCTGTTATAGGGGTGATATAGGGCATATTTTGAGGTTATTAAGGACTGGTTGGGGCTGCCATTTCATGGCTGAAATATTGGGCTGCAATGGCTGATTTGGACTGCTAACCAGTGGCTAAATGGGGACAGCCACAAGGCTTACATATGGACTGATTTCTGGAACAATTTGGACAGCCATATAAGGGGAGTATGGGGCTTGTTTAGGCTGTCAAATAGCATGGTTTAGAGGCTGTTTTGGTGACAGTTACATGGGGCTGATTTGGTCTGAAATTGGGTGCAAACAAGGACTGATATGTGGACAGGTATGGAATGGTTTGGGACTGCCTATTGGCTGAGTTTTGGGGTTGTCACAAGGCTGGGTTGGGGCTTCCAAGGCTGGAATGCACAGCCTACTACTACACTCCCCTCTCTCTTATACACACACACAATACTCTAATCCCCTTTAACTCTACTGCCCTCCTATATGTTTACATATATATAATACACACATTTACCTGGCTTTACTTAGGCCTGTTGCCACCTCAATCTCAGGAAGGGATAATGCAATGTGGGTTAATAGGTTAGGGTTAATGCAACACATCAAAATTCAGGTTTTAAATGTAAATGTGTGGGTGTAAATGGTGTGTGTGTGTGTGTATATATGAGGCTTGTGTGTATGTGTATGTGTATTATAGTGAGTGCAACAGTGAGTGACAGAATATAGAGGACTGTCAACAAGTCATGGACTGAACCATAGGTTAAACACATCTGCAAGGGAACTGGGACTGAACCAAAATAGGCCAAGGGGCTGACCTCAAAGCAATGGTTGACACAACCCAAATTCAGTTTAAAAATTCTCAGTTTAGTTCAGCTATTGAGGAATGGGCAAGGAATGAAATCAGTGCATTCAAAATACTTAAGAACTGAACTCAGTTTCAGTTTTAACATTTCAAGCCCAAATCAATTTCAAATACTCACCAAACAGCCCAAAAATTTAACCACAGTTATATTACACATAGGAGAATAGTATTAGGGACTAAAACTAAACATAATCAGTAAAAAATAGGTTTAATTTGATGTTAAAGTTCAAAAAACAAATCTGGAAATACTCAGTTTTGATACTCAGTACAGGAATTTAGGTAATTAGGATTTAACACATGAAACCAAATCAAAACACGAATCTCTAGGTTGGTAACCCTAGTCTTAGGTGTCCTCTAGTGTCTAGGGTGCCTGAGTGTCCATCTCGACACGATACGAAGTGTCAAACTCCAGGAAACCCAAATCGGGTAAACCCAAGACAGTGTGCAGAGCACTGTGTCGTGCACCAGTGCACGACCTTCGTGGACACACCACGAGACACGACACGTCTCGTGTTCATGCACACGTGTAGCCCACATATAGGGCTACACGATCGACACACTGTCACGTGTCATCATCGTGTCTACACGTGATACGACACGCGTATCAGTGGAGGATTTCCGCCAGTGCACAGTCTGTGCAAAAATAGTACGCGCGTGTTTCCTCCCTCGACACGACACGACACCACCCCAAATTTTGTGGGCACAATGTCAGTCATGTCCCCGACCTACACCCTAAGTTTCGTGTCCAAACGTGTCGTGTGCAGCGCACACGACGTGTCCAGTAGCAGGACAGTGCACGAGATCTCGTGCAGTACGAAAACGTATGTGTCGCGTATCCAAATCGACCCGACACAACACAATAATCACCTCAGTCAACCAGAATCCAATAAACAATAACAAAACCTAATTTCCTATTTAAAAACTTTCCAAAAATCAGATCGAAATCCTCTCTTGGGCATTTCGACAAACACCTAGGCCACACCCTTGATACGTGTCCAAATGGACACGAAACTCATGAAACCTGACACGACACCAATGCATACACTTAGGGGACCCCTAGGGCTTCCTAATGATGAAGACAAAACGAAATTTCATTAAGGAATGAGGAAGTTACCTATACTTGAAATTTCAAGAAAAACCCCCTTCTCTAGAGCCTTTCTCCTTGATGTCCCAATCCAACAAATCCACAACAAACTGAGATAAAACTTCAATGACAGCAAGAATAGAGGTATTAGAACCTATTGGAAGAGATTAGAATGAAAAGGAAGAGAAATGGAGTTCTAGGGATTAATTAAAATAGGAAACAAACCTTTCCTTCTAGACTTGAGCTTTCCTAAGAAAGAGGCAACCCTAAACTAAGAGAGTATTTATAGGGTGGTGTTCCCAATAATGATATGGTGGCTGGCCACTTAGTCTAGGGCTTAGGGTTTTGGAATTTGTCTTGGGCTTTGGGCCCAACCACAAGGCTATGAGCTAAATGATTTAATAAAGGTTCTAAATCACAAACCATGACTTATGACTTTCTAATTCTTATTGCTAACTAGAGTCTAATGACCAAACCAAGGATTAACTTAGGTTAGACTAGAGTCATATAACCTAACCAAGTCCATACTAACTAGGGTTAGCTTCTAGGTTGGTCTACAAGGGTCAAAACTAGTTAAAGTCAACCCAGTCCAAACAAATCCAAAATAATTCCTAAAAATTCTCATAAATTCAAATAAATTTTATTAAATCTAAATAATAATTAATAATCCCAAATAATTCTTTAAATTACAAAAATGACTAAAATATCCCTCAGTCTGGAAATGAACACTAGCAAGACACCAAATCATAAGTCATGAATTTAAATAGTTAAAAAATAATTAAAAATCACTAAAAATCATAACATGAAATAAATACCATTAAATAATAATTATAATTAAAAAATTTCAAAATTACCCTCTTCTGGAAAACTGGGTGTTACACCATCGCTATCCTTTTACGGCGTGCATTAGAACGCTGTAAATAATCGTCGCTATCATTTTACAACGCGCATTAGAACGCTGTAAATAACCATCGCTATTCTTTTACAACGCGCATTAGAACGTTGTAAATAACCATCGCTATCCTTTTACAACGCGCATTAGCACGCCGTAAATGACAATCGCTATCCTTTTACAACGCGCATTATAACGCTGTAAATGACAATCACTATTTTTTTACAACAAACATTAGCATGTTGTAAATGATCTCTCTATCTTTTAGAGTGCGTATTTCGAACGCTGTAACTGACCCTCTTAATCTTTTACAACGCATTTTCGACCGCCGTAAATGACACCCACAACCATTAATGTTCATTGGTTAGGGCAACAGCAGCAATGCGTGCACGAATCAAACAATTAAGATGGGAGAACAAATACAATACCAATAATCTTTGATAAATTATTTCAATGGTAAACAAAGTATACAACATAGCAAAAATAAGTTAGAAATAGTTGACTGACATGTAATCCCAATTAAACTACAAAATTGAAAACTCCTTCGAATAAACCCAAGCACGTGAAATCATAAAAATTAATTGGATTCAGTAGACAAAATACATTAATAGCAAGCAAAAGGCAATGCCAAAGTACACATCATGCCATATTGATGCATGAACTAGAAAAATTATTGTATTACTAAATTAAGAACCATACAATTCAATACAAATTTTTGAAATTTTTTTATTGAGCCGAACAAAAAGTGTAAAATTTCTTCTGTCACAAATTTCAGCTCAATTGGTTGCAGAGGAGAAGCTTCAAATACAATATATATATTGTTCTTTTGATTGATAACCTGCAAAAACACAAAAATACAATATGTGTTTTAGTTCACTGTTAGAGATTATGACTTTACCTTGTAGATATTCTCTGGTGAAGCGAGATTCAAACCATTGATATCTACGAAACAATAAGGCCTCATACTTCTAGCATCAACTACAGACCAAAGATTCCTCATGACATAAAGTACACTCAAAGTCTGCATTTTTATACAAAATGGTCACAATTAAATAAGTTGATAAACTTTACAAATGGAAGACTGAGAGCACCTCAAAAACCCAAATCAGTTTATGATAAATCAAAATATAAATACAATATCAGTATCCTATTGGAAACATATTGCAGGCCTTGCACCTCTAATGAATGAAGATATCTCCTCCATTTCTCTAAAATATATGTCATTACTTAATAAAAAACAAAATAAAAATCCTTGAGCATGCACTATGCCAATATGCAATAGATACTTATTCCTGCAAGGCAATGACTTGGGCAATGTCGTCAAAAAAAATTACTTTTGCCCTTTTCAACTCACTCTATTCGTCATGCTTGACATGTTCTAAAATTTTCTTAATTCCTATTTTGTGAATACCAATTAATAAACTTCCCTTTCGTGAGTTTTGAAAGAAAAATATTTACACAAACAACTTAAACATTAATAAACATTGCAAGCGACTATACAAGATAGAAAGACATACCACAACCAACTTATGATTTGAATACTTGTGGACTGTTGAATCAATCACCGTATCTACTTATCATTCTGAATCTTCATCTGTACAACCAAAATCTTTAGAACATTTCTAATATCAGCTCCCTTGTCATTATAGATTGAAGTAAAAAAAAAGTAAAGAAACCAAAAATCTTATCTTTTTAAAAGACAAATTCAGCTGGCCTATTTCTGAAAATTCATACATCACCAAAGCTATTAATTTATCAAATGTTAAATTAAAATATGACTGGATTACATTAGTTTTTAAAATTAAATAAATGTCGGATTGGTGGAGAGAGTATTATATATATTAGTTTCCATGATTCAGTGCTTTCTTTTGACATGGGACTAAATCAAATGTGCCGCATGTGTCAATTGTTGGTGTTTATTTAAGAGCTGACCATGAGTCTCTAATGTGAGCCAGACCTGAACAAATATAAGGCTCATTTTCTGGTCGATTCAAACTTTCATATCAAACAGATCGGTCATATACGTATAAATATTAGAGATGTTGAAATCTAATCCAAGTGTCGTTCTATGCCTAACTGGAACTTGTTAATAAGTAACATAGGCTAAGAAAAGACCTCATTCAATTAAGCATAACCCTGTTCCAAAAATTTACAAGTAAAAAAAAAAACCTTAATCACATGAGAAGAGAGACATAATATTACAGAACCTGTAATCCTTATATATATCTTCATCATTTTTTGTACTATAATCAAACCTTACATGAATGTTCTGATATTTTGTACAAACTGAAACTATAACCAATCCTTAACATATTTGTTCTGATATTTTCTACAAACTAAAATAAGTACTAGTTGGTTTTATGACATGTAACAGACAGATCTTTATGTAGGCCAAATTCCAATTGTAATTTGCTCCTAAAACTATAACCAATCCTTAACATATTTGTTCTGATATTTTCTACAAACTAAAACAAGTACTAGTTGGTTATATCTCATTCAATGGCGATCTTGGTTTGTGAATCAGTTAAGATGGATGGTATGCAGTTGTAATTTACTCCTGAATGGGAATCAGTGGATGAGGATAGAAGCAATCAACAATTCCTTTAACCCAACAATATTTGTTCTGATATTACAAACTAAACAATATTGGGTTAAAGGACAACAATATTGGTTTTATCACATGTAACAGACAGATCTTTATGTAAACCAAGATCGCCATTATTATAGCTAACAGCTCAACAATTAGTCTATAACTCTATATGACAGTAAAGGAATTCAAAACTAAATAACATGATCAACTAAAATAATATTTTCAGTTATAGAATAACCACTTCAATATTTAATACAATTTTATCAACTAGCCTCCCCATCAAAATTGGGTTCATAATCAACAAATATATTTCCAATATTTTGAACTTAAAGGAATGTATAATTGAAAGAATGACCCTTACTATCATGTCGGCCCTGTGATTACAATGACGTCAACACCTAACCTTCATCTGTCAATAAAAATAGTGTTTCTTTATGTAGGCCAAATTCCAATTGCATCAAATATCATAAATAATACATAAAAGTAACTTCACAGGATACCAGATTCGAATGACAATGGAAGTCGGCAGAATATCAAGATTCAAAATAAGAAAATAAGATAGGGAAGGAGAATATTCTAAGGGGAACCACCAAAAGAATTATGATGATAGTAAAAACTAAATGTAATGCGCCTATCCTTGCAAGATGCCTTCACATAAAGAATTTTAACCACTTCAATGGGAACAAGATGGGCACATGACTTCCAAGACCGAGCAACACTCTTTATGTGTGTGATAAACATGCACAAGGTTAAAACAAACGTTCAATCAAGAAAAATGAGTCTACCTCTTCGCCCCCAAAAGATAGTTTCATCTTCAATCCAAACAACTGAGAAGAAGTCCAGGAACATATAAAATGATAGAATGTCTCAGTCTGACTGACCAGTTATTTTGCTATAGCAGACTAGACATATAGTTTTCATTTTCTTTCTTTCTTTCCTCCTCTCCTGCTGCCAATTTTTCTTCTTCCTGAGAACACTATTTGGCAGTACTAACCGTAATGATGCAACTCTGGACTTACTACCATGAATTTTGCAGCAGCAAATAAATCAAACTATATCTTGAGTACCCCCTAATTTCCGAAGGAAAAGCCTATTTTTAAATATGCAGAAATGAAGAAATTATTTTCAGACACCACCTTAAATCAGATCCTATCTCATTCTTCCCTGAGCAATACATCACTTGATCCTTACAAAAGCCTTTTACAGTATCCCTAATCATCGTCCAGTCACTAACATCAAAACTTTCAGAACAACAAAGCATATCAAAATCCTTTAAGATGCCCAAATAAACCTGAAAACTACTGAATTCTCTTTTCTAACTTGTAACCTATGGATAAACAACTTTGTATAATACAGGCAACTGGTCGGCCAGAAATTAAATTAGGATATTTCATGTACCTTTCTTGTTCACTGTCAGAAACAAGGCCTAAAAATACAATAAGGCCTTAGAACAGCACCAAGTTTTGGCATGAACATATTTCCATCTGGAGACATTTATGAATTCTTATAAGAGAGACTAGGCTTGTAATGTTACGTACCTCTAGGTGTTGTTTGGAGAAATTCACAAGCCTTTCTCAAAATACCCTCCTCAAACTTTCACAGCAACATTTCATCAAACACACAGTGTGCCTGAAGTTCTCCTCTAAATGTTGCTAGTCCATTGCTTGGCAGAGCCCAACCAAGAAGGTCGGAGACATAAGCTTTAAGATCTCCACATACTCGATGGTGGCAGGCGGGTGCAGAAGCTGGGAACGGTGCCATAGTAAACGATTACATCGCACGAGGAGGTGCTCGACTTCACGGGAGGCAACGAAGAAGAAGGAGCAGTAGGGGTTGGAGTCGGAATCGTTGGCGGAGGGGTCCATTGCAGTGGAGGGCATGGAAGGATGGCTAGATCGAGTGATTACAAAGGAGGAGGAGAAGAAGGGGTAGGGATTGGAGGAGCAGGAGCATTTGATGGGGATGAAGAGGAGGCGGCGGCCTCGGCCCGCTTGCGACATTGCTCCAGAGATTAAGATAGGGTTTAAGCTCTGATAGCGAAAATCTTCGATTTGGAGTTGGTTACAGAAGGGAAAAGGGGGGAGGGAATGGCGCCGCTTACCCCAGCTTGCATTTGGTGTACCTCTTGGTCTAAGAAAAAAAAAGAGGGAAATGAAAACATGCGAAGGGGGGAAAACGGAAGAGGAGTTTTTGGTTAGGGTTGGAGAAAAGTTTCGTAATTAAGTTCGGACTCGTGGAATTGGCTTCCCGAATAAATAAAGTGGACTGGAACTGGCTACCTGAATAAATATTATACTTATGTAAAAGTAAACAAATAGCTAGTTGTTGCTCAAATGGTAGAGTAGATAAGTCTCTTAAGAACAGTTCAAAGTACGAGTCCTTTGTTTTCCTTACCATATTATTATTTTTTTATATTTCAAAACTGAAATCTCACATTAAGTTAAAAAAATAAACTTATTGCAATCTTAAAAATAATACACATCTAATCTTTTTTTTATTTAAAAATATGGATAGATAAATTTTAATTTAGTTTTAATTCTAACCTTAACATTAATATTAAAAATTAACATAACATTTAAAAACTAACATTAATATTAAAATTAATATTATAACATTTTACACTATATATATCCTACTTTCTAGATATATATGAGACCTTACCAAATAACCCTAAATATTTTCATGTCAAAGCTACTAATCGAAAAAGGAAGAATGGGATTCATATGCTTCAACAAACTGATGGTTATTTGGTAATATTGATAGTGCTAGTCATTCTTGATCATTCAGTACTATATTCCAAGCAGAGGATTCTCAACTAATGGATCCAATATTTACCATTTCTTCTGATCCTACCCAGGACCGATCCAGGATCTTGGGTTGCCTTAGCCGGAGCGAATTTTGGTTGCCCTTTACCCCTATTGAAAACATTCAGGCTTCATTTGGGTCAGGTCAACATTAATATTATTATTAAAAAATTTATTTGAAATTAAATTTAAATTAAAGTTATGGACAATTCTGTTTTTTGTTTCGCTTAATTACCATTTTATTTTTGTTTCAAAATTTAAATCTCACATTAACTTTAAAAAATAAACTTATTTCTATATTAAAATAATACATATCTAATCATTTTTTTTATTTTTAAAATATTGATTAATAAAATTTAATTTAGTTTTAATTTTAATCTTAACATTAATATTAGAAATTAACATAAATATATAGATTAAATAAGTTATTCTTAATCTTAACATCATGCCAAAATGGAAAAAAAAAAAAGATGTCATAAATAAGTTATTCTTAATCTTAACATCGTGCCAAAATAAGTTATGATCTTAATTTTAATCTTAACATCATGCTGGGAAAAAAAACTGTCAATTACGGCGCGTACAACGCATGCCGTAAATAAAACAACATTCACGGCGTGTTGAGGAACGCCGTAATTGAGATTTCATTCACGGCGCATAAGAACGCATGCCGTAAATAAGTTAACATTTAAGGCATGCGAAAACGAATGCCGTAATTAATTTATCATTCACGGCGCAGGAAAATACGTGCCGTAAATGCGTTTGCAATTACGGCGTGCGGGTAAAACACGCCGTAAAAAACACAAAAATTGACTCTTTTATGGCGCGCAGAATTGCACGCTGTAAAAGAGTGTCATTTACGGCGCACAGGCAATGCGTGCCGTAAATTATGTGCCGTAAATGATCATTTTTCTTGTAGTGCTAACTGCTAACAAGTTTTTAATTAGCAATATTCCGCTGTCTACTCTATTCACCCCCCCTCTAGAGTAATCTGCTTTACGATTTCGTTCCTACACAGACTGTGGAAAAGGTCAAGTTAATTCCGGAAAGACTGAAGATTGCACAGAGTCGGCAAAAGAGCTACGCCGACACCCATCGAAGACCGCTTGAGTTCCAGGTGGGCGATCACGTATTCCTGAAGGTGTCGTCCATGCGAGGAGTTACTCGGTTCGGCGCGAAGGGAAAAATGAGTCCTAGATTCGTTGGGTCGTTTGAAATACTCGAGCGGGTCGCCCCAGTGGCCTATAAAATTGCCATACCATCGGCGCTTGAAGGTGTGCACAATGACTTCCATGTCTCTCAATTGCGGAAGTACGTGCACGAGCCTAGCCACGTAATAGATTTTGGCCAGCTGGAGGTGAAGTCCGACTTATCCTACGTTGAAGAGCCAATTCAAATCTTAGAACGCAAGGATAAGCTACTGCGAAATTGAGCGATCCCTCTTATTCGCGTCCTCTGGAGAAACCATTCTGTCGAAGAGTTGACATGGGAGCTTGAGTCAGAAATGAAGGAGAAGTTCCCTTCATTGTTCTCGTAGAGGTAGGTTCTATTCTTAAGTTTCGAGGATGAAACTTTTTCTTAGTTGGTTATGGTGTAGTGCCCCGTCCCTACATCGTGCCCCGTTCTCTGTTCACGAGGTGCGCAAGAAAGAAACACTGTCGCTATCGACTCGGTCGGGACCGATAGGTCGGGATCGATCGAATCGATCGAACGGGAATGGTTGAATTAAGATCCATTCCTTGTTATGGAATAGCTTCTTCAGAACCAAGTCCCATATTCAGCGGGTTGCGCCTCAAGGATTGACTCTGCGGCTGAGTCGGGAGAGACCTCCCGTTGCTCTGCTTTTCATGCCACTTGCGTTGGTTTTGGCTTTGTTTTCTGAATGTATTTTCGTGAATGTTTTTGATGGTTTTCATGGCTTGCATTTCGAACTCACATTTCCTATCAAACTTCTTGAATAATGCAGTGTTCTAATCGGTTGCTTGTGCGATTTCAGGTAATCGCGTAGGCGACGTCTAGCTCGACCAATAAGTTCTCTCGCCTGAAGTAAACTCAAGGTGAGTGGCTGACCCTTCTCTTCTCGACCCCCTTCCTAGGTAAATCGATAATATTGTTACGAATGAAAGGATAAATGCAAGGGCACGAACACGAGAAAATGATTGAGTTTTCAAAGAGAATGTAGGCTATGTCTTAATAACTAAAAGAAAAATATGTCTTCGCACGGTTATGGACAACTTGTCGACAAGGCGATAGTTTTCTTAAGCAGCAACCCGAGGCCACGGGACCGTTTCGGCCTAGGAGGAAACAGGGTATAGTCGTACATAAGGTTTCAGCACAGGTTAAGCGGGGACTTGCAACGGAGCTAGCTACTTGCGTTGAAAGGATCTCGATTAACAAAGCTATACGTCCAGGATGGCTTGTGATGCCAGTGACCAATCACACGTACATTTTGCACTTGATATGAAAAATGTTAACAATTGACAGGGAAGAACATGGTAAGTTTCATAAGGCACGGCGCGGTCCGCCGCGGGTAAGTTCAACGTAAATTTCATTATGCTAGACATATGCTTGTTGAAATCCATTAGGATGGTTAGAAACATTCATACATTAAGTCATATAAACTCTTCAACCAAATGAGGGCTTGGAACTTAAATAGCCACGCACCAGTACAAAGTGTAATATACTGATCCTCGCTCTCCACACAGGTACCCCAAATTACGAAGGACGTGCCGCTTAAAATCTCAAGGCGACGTGGACACTTTTGAAGCCTCGTCCGCTTGTGAAGGCTTGTTTCTGAATTCCTTTTGAAGAAGACCCCGCACTCAGTCCAAAAGAAGATGACGACTCGACTCGTCTCGATAGCAGGTGGAAAGTGTTATATTTTGCTTGTAAAAAAGGATGTAATGTATGGAACGACTATCTCATCGACGTTCGTTTTGTAAGTCGAGTCATGTTGTAGCCCGCACGGCAATGAATGTAATGAAATCAATGTAAATAAAGTTTTATTATTAATGAAAAAGTCTACTTCTATTTCAATGTGTCAATCAATTTTTTTGCGTACTCTAACTTAATGTTGTGTTTCGGATAGCCTTATGAATGTGCCTTGTGCGATCGTAAATTAGGTTCGCACGGCATCACACCCGGGGGACGACTATCGATTCTACGGAATCGGGGCGTGACATGTATTTCGAATTTACCCAGACCAAACTCGGGCCGAATTCGGTCAAAGTTCTGTCAGAGTTCTGCTGTGTCAGAATAGTAAGTAATGGACCAAATTTGTATAGGCTTTGGGCTTTTTAGAATTGTGGATTTTTTTTGGATACGTAGGTAGGCTTATTTTTGTTTGTGGACTGAGAAAAACCTAAGCCAGTACCGATCCGATCAATCTCACATTTTTTCTATACTCAATAAAAGAAAAAATACATAATAAATATGAAAACTAAAAGCCCATTTGATGACGCCTTTCTCCTGACATTTAAGCAGACTCATTTTTCCTTGACGGCAATCGTCCAAAGATAAATAGATCTAGAAATTTGAATACCTTTCGGGGACTTCGCCCCCGAACCCCCATGGGGGGCGCTGCTCCCTCGACCCCCGTCCGCTGACCGGGCAGCGGAACCCCCGATGCGAGGCCCCGGATAAGTCGTTAGGCGGTTCAGAGAAATTTTCTTGTATTATGCCATCTTTGGCCCATAAATAATTCTTCGTTGCATATGTCCTGGTTTGATCATGCTTACTGTTTGTCTGCAAGTACATGTTAGACGAAATAAAACAATATGATGCAGCATGATACAAGCATAGCAATATGATATAGACCATTTAGGACAATGCTAAGTTTAAGTAGCAACATAATAGTGATTACATGAATATTAGTGACATCACTAGTTAAACTTAATTGATTAGCCATATTCAAAAATATGATATAATCATTGGGCTAACATAAGGCTGGATTATATTGGAGATATTTAAATTTTTTGTTGTTTATGCATAATATAAGCTATTTGTTTGCTTGAGTTTTATACCACCCAAATGGGTGCATGCATGACAGATATTGCGCAGCATGTCCGGGGGAACCCAGTCGCCCGCAAATTATTTTTGTAGGTCGCAGTGGGTTGCTGGCCCCCAAAAAGCCATAAATTTAATATTTGTATTATAACCTATCATAGACCTGGAGTTCTATGTTTAGAATAATTTTTTATTGATTAATTTTTTTTCTTATAAGTATTGATGAGATAGTCTTCCCAACGTTAGAGGGAGATAAAAAGGGAGATAAATGCCTTGTTCCAGAAGAACTTCATGAAGTATCATGGTATACTCCAACTTTATCTCATCTCGACCCCAGAACTCCCCAATGTGAAGAAGAAATTAGGATAATTAGTCACTTACATTCTATAGCAATTGAATTACTGATGCATTTAATGATGCTGCAAAAGTGACTAGGTCACACATACCAACTATGAATGTACCTTCTAGAATAGAAGTACCAGAAGACCAATACAATGCATCAAATAAGTTGAATCCACATCAAAGACATGGGAGACCTAAAGGTTCCAAAGACTCAGCTCATCGGAAAAGGAGACTAAATAATATTGCATACCCTAATGCTCCTGAAGAAGCAGCTCTTGAAAGAGCATCCCGTGAAGAGGAAGTTCATGACGGTCTGGAAGATGTCATGAACCAAAAATACAATTTCTCCAAAATAATGCATATCGCTCCGGTCGAGGATATGCCTCGGATCCCAGAAGAGACTGAGAAAGAGGTACCGGTACCCAACAATAATGAGAAATATGTGTTTTACACATACTCAGGAGAAATCTGGAATCGAAAAGAATTTGTCATGGATGACATTTTCTCATATGCAGTAGCAGATGAAATAAAAATGGGTAATAAAAATGAGGATAACACTAAACCACGAACAATCGTTGAATGTCGAAAGAGACAAGATTGGCCAAAATGGAAAGATACAATTCAAGCGGAATTAGATTCCCTCGCAAAACGTGGAGTGTTTGGTCCCATTGTACAAACACCAAAAGGAATCAACCCTATAAGTTTTAAATGGGTGTTTGTAAGAAAAACAAATGAAACTAATGAGATCCAAAGATATAAAGCACAATTAGTTGCTAAAGGATTCTCACAAAGACCGAAAATAGATTATGATGAAATATATTCTCTGGTTATGGATATCATCACATTTAGATATCTGATAAGTCTCGCTGTTTCTAAAAAACTGGGTATGAGACATGGATGTGATGACAGCTTACATGTATGGTAACCTGGACAGTGATATATACATAAAAATCTGTGAAGGATTCAAATTACAAGAAACCAAGTCTATTAATACGTACAGTATTAAATTAAAACGAGCTCTATATGGACTAAAACAATCCGGAAGAATGTGGTACAATAGACTCAGTGAATACCTGTCCAGGGAAGGATATAATAATGATCCTATATGTCCGTGCATATTCATTAAGAAATTCCTGAATGGGTTCGTCATAGCAGCCATTTATGTAGATGACATAAACTTGATAGGATCTCCAGAAGAGATTGAAAAGGCCACTAGTTATCTTAAAAAAGAATTTGAAATGAAAGACTTGGGTAAAACAAAATTTTGTCTCGGTTTGTAGATCGAGCATAATAAAAATAGAATTTTACTCAATTAAGCCAAATATGCTGAAAACCTTCTGAAGAGTTTTAACATGAGTAATTGTCACTCACTAAGCACACCTATGGTGGTTAGGTCATTAGAAATTGACAAAGATCTATTCCTGCCGAAAGAAGATAATGAAGATATTTTGGGTCCTGAAGTACCATATTTAAGTGCAATAGGTGCACTCCTTTATTTAGCACAATGCACTAGACCTGATATCTCTTTTTCTGTGAATTTGTTGGCTAGATATAGCTCTACACCTACACATAGACATTGAAATGGCATAAAACACATTCTTAGATATCTCAAAGGAACCACTGATCTTGGTTTATATTATTCATATAAACATGTTGACCTTGTTGGATATGCAGACGCAGGTTATTTATCTGATCCCCATAAGGGGAGATCACAAACAGGTTATGTTTTTATTAACAGTGGTGCAGCTATATCATGGAGATCAGTCAAACAAACTATTGCAGCAACATCAACCAATCATTCAGAAATTCTGGCACTCCACGAAGCAAGCAGAGAATGTATATGGTTAAGGTCACTAATTCAACACATTAGGGAAAGTTGCAATCTTTCGAAAGTTATGAATGAACCTATAGCCCTTTATGAGGATAATGCAGCATGTATAAGACAAATTCAAGGAGGCTTTATCAAAGGAGACAAGATGAAGCACATTTCACCAAAGTTTTTTTTTACCCACCAGCTTCAAAAAGAAAAGAAGATTGATGTGAAGTAGATCAAGTCTTCAGAAAATCTTGCAGATCTATTCACAAAATCTCTTCCAAAGTGCACATTTCAAAAGTTGGTTCATCAGATTGGCATGAGGAGAACCCAACAGACATACATATAGAAATATAGTTTGGGATGGAATGTAAAAATAAATGTACTTATTTGGGGGTGGTCACTTTTCATTTATATTGATGTAAAGACTAAATGTAATTTTATAATTTGAGGGGGAGCATCCTGAAGATGCATGCATCCAGAAGATGCCCATGGAGACATCTCGAAGTATGTCTTTGCGCATTGTACTCTTTTCCTTCGTTGAGATTTTTTTCACTGGATTTTTCCTTCGAAGGATTTTTAATGAGGCAATGTAAGTCGCATCCACTTAGATTCCTGAAGAACCACATTCCTGAAGAAAATTATTGTACTCTTTTCTTTTCTATGGATTTTCCCAAAAAGTATGGGTTTTTCCTTTGAAAAGTTTTTAATGAGGTAATAATTAAAGTGGGCATCCAAGGAGGAGTGTTCTGATTTGGATAAACCCAAATATGGATGCCCTTATCCAACCCACAACAACCTCTCTATCTTATTCCTTATTTATATATTATCAATGTGAAAAGCTACGTACATTCTTCATGGCTACCAATATTCTTCTCTTTCTCTTTCATTTTCACAACACACCAACTTCTCTTTTCAGTTCTTAGAAAAAGTAAAAAAAAATGGAAGAAAAATTGAATTCTTAGAGTAGGAAAGTAAATCCTTGGTTGGATGGGAGGAACCATTTTATCTCATAGTTTTTTTCTTTGAAAATTATGTTCCTTTCCATGACATCAGGGCCAGCCCTGAGCAAGTGCACCGACTACACCCGCTTTAGGCCACATATTTATTAGGACCCAAAAATTAAGATATAAGTTGTTAATTATAAAAAAATAATTGTGGTGTAATGGTTATATAAAATAATTATGGTATATTGATTAACATATTAGTCTTGCACTTTAGAGATCAATGGGTCAAATCTTGGTGATAAGGATAGTTTTTTTTTATATATTATGAGTGGACCCATTTTTAAAGTTCGCCTTTGGCCTCCATAAGCTCAAGGTCGGCCCTGATTGGCATCTAAATATAGGAAAGTGATAAATTTTCTTTTTCAATAATATGATTCCGTGAACCAAACATGATTAATGGTTACAACATATCAACCTAAAGTCATTTTTTTTTTCTATTACAGCATCTCTAGCCCTATTGTCTTGTAATGTATTGTGATTTATATGTGGCATATGACACAAGATAATATCTTTTCTACGTGGCAAAACTATATTCACAAAAGACAATAAAATAGAAAAGTCTTCTCCAATGCGAAAAGTATTGAGATCATTACTTCATCTTTTTAACATGCAACGTAACTTCTTCTGTTCTTCGTTTTTAAAAAATATCTTTTATCCATTATTGATGACATGGAGGTGAAAACATTGTCAAGTGCATTGTCTAGAACTAGACAACAAACTTCACAATATCTTCTATAGCTTTTATCACATAAGTTTCACAATGTATTTAACAATTGCATTGAAGAATAATCTTTAAATAAATTTTTTGATTCCCATGTAGCAACAACTTTCTTCCAAGCTCACAATAGGGTTGGAGATGCTCTTATTAAGGTAAGATCGAGAAATTAAATTAAAAATAAGTTTAGATTAACATGTGGCAATAATTGAGTGAAATAGTGAACATCATTCAAGTTTTGGTGGATGAACAAAATAGACTCATTATTTTATACAATTGGTGTGATGACTATCTCGTTCTCTTTGATGACCCAAGTGAGACATGAAGTCTCATGGACACGTGGAGTATCGAGGGATGGACGTGAAGAATATTTAAAATTTTCTCAAGCAAGATCTTGGATTGAGGGATCGTGATACACAATGTAAGAGCATCTCCAACCCTATTGTCTTGTTAAGTGTTGTGAGTCTTAGGTGGCTCCTATGTGGCATGAGCCACAAGACAATGTCTTGTTTATGTGACAAAATTATATCTCAAAAGACAATGAGATAGAAAAACTCTCTCCAATGCAAAAGTATTGAGAAGACAATAAAAAATAATTTTTTCAACTTCCAAGGCAACTTTTAAGACAACTATACTCATCTTCTTTCTTTTTTCTAATATTTTTTTATTCATAATTGATGACATGGAAGAGAAGACATTGTCAAGTGCATTGTCTAGAACAAGACAATCAACTTCACAATGTCTTCTTTAATTTTTGCCACATAAGCTTCACAATTGACTTGACAATTGCATTGGAGAAGAACTTTTGAATAAAATTTTGTCATTCCTATGTGGCATTAACTTTTTTCCTAAGTCACAATAGGGTTGGAGATGCTCTAAGAAAAATTCTAAGAGCATCTCCAACCCTATTATCTTGTTATGTGTTGTGAATCTTAGGTGGCATGAGACACAAGACAATGTCTTTTTTAGGTGGCAAGATTACATTCACAAAAGCTAATAAGATACAAAAGTCTTCTCTAATGCTAAAGTATTGAGAAGACAATAAAAGATATATTTTTCAACTTCCAAGACAACTCCTCTACTTCTACCTTTTTTTTAAAAATATTTGTATTCATAATTGATGATGTGGAATAAAGTCATTGTGAAGTGCATTGTCTAGATCTAGACAACCAACTTCACATTGTCCTTGCCATGTCAACTTCATGATTTATTCTACATTTGCATTGGAGAAGGATTTTTGAAATGAAAGCTTGTCATTCCTATGTGGCAACCATTTTTTTTAACTCACAATAGGGTTGGAGATGCTCTAATATGTGGATGCCCTTATAGCATCATTAGTAGTTGGGACTCTTAAATGCAATTTGGGGCCCAAAATTTTAAAAAAAATTAATTGTAGAATGTGTTGAATTTGTGTGAGAATGGTCGAAAATGATAAAGTGAGCTCCGGTCCCAAAGATTGTGTGGTCAAAGATTAATGTAGAAAAAAAATAATATAAAGTCTATAAACTATAAAGTTGGGCTCCAAATTGTGACTTACCATTCTACAAAACGAGTTCATATAATCTAGAATATAGAAATTGGGAGGTCCAACCCTTAGCACCTATGGGTGGGATGGAACCAAAATTGTAGAAATTGAGAATAGGAATGAGACTTACTATTCTACAAATTGAACTCCTACATTCTAAATCTAGAATCTAGAAAATAGGATGAACCTTGCTAATGATGCTCTTAGAAATGACAAAAAAATCGAGACGCCTCCCTATAGAGCTGACACTGATTAGACCTAATAATAATAGATAAGTTATATTATTATTATTATTATTATTATTATTATTATTTTTATTATTATTATTGTTTTGATATGCACATCAAGTATTAGGATCATATATATATATATATATATATATATATATATATATATATATATATGAGGAGGGATCAAGATCCCCACACTTTTTGCATCCCCAAGCATCCCCCCTACTCACACCGTTGGATGGTGCTTTAAGTCATCTAATCTTAACCATTGATTTACCAACGGTTAAGATTAGATGACTTAAAGCACATCCAACGGTTGTTAACATGGGGATGCTTGGGGATGCAAAAAATGAGGGGATGCGGATCCCTCCTCTATATATATCATGGGGATGCTTGGGGATGCAAAAAATGAGGGCTTGGGAGGAGGATGGCCGCCAGGGGGGTGGGGGAGGGGGGGGGGGTAGTTTAGGAATTTTTTTTTTTTTTTTTTTGGATATCAACTTAAAAATATTAGTTGAGATAGAATATTAAGTTAATACCTGTCAAAGTTGAGAGTATCAAATTGAAAAACTGTGATAGTTGAAGGTATCAAATTATAATTTAGCCTAATATTAATAAAAAAAAATTGTTAAAAGAGAACACTTGGGGGCTGATGGGTAAGAATGAAGTGGGTTTGGATTCCCACTACACGTTAACTACAAAAGAAAGCTAATATATCGGGAAGAACATAAATAGAGACGTGAAAAACAGTATTTTTCTTTCATTTATCATAATCTTAAGTTTGAACGAAGGAAAAGGAGAGAAATTTCTCAGCTCTTTATTATTCTTTCCTTCTCCCACTCTGCATGGAACCAAACAAACTTTTGGCTGTCTCACCAACAATTTGGGGGGAACCAACTTTTTAACATATTATTATTTTCATGTTGTGGTAAAATGACAAACATGAGTTGAAGCAAAAGAAGATGATGGTGTTGCGTCTACTGAGCATAGGAGAGAGAGAGAGAGAGAGAGAGAGAGAGAGAGAGGAGAGGAGGAGGAGGAGGAGGAGGAGATGATGTTTCTCTCGGGCGTACAATTATAGTTGAGTTATTAAGTTGTCTAACATAAAAGAAAGAGTTGAAAGTGTGCGGGAGGGAGATATTTTTGTCATTTAGAGTATTCAGTTAACAATCAAGGTATTATGTTGTATAATTGTAGTTGAGGTATTGAGTCGTCAAATATGAAAGTGCAGAATATCAAGTTAAAAAACTTGAATATATAGTTGAATATATCAAGTTAAATTTAACCCAAAATCGTAAAAAAATACCATCACTTGACCTTGAACTCATGTGCCTTTACCATAAGAGATGCAAGTAAAATCTAACTTTACGTGTTATATATATATATATATATATATATATATATATATATATATATATATATATATATATTGATTTTTTTTTTATGCTACACAAATTTTGGATCTCGATCAAGACCGGCCATAGTCTTTAGAATGTCAAAAACATGTCTTTTTTAGAGTCGTTAAAAAATTATTCTTTTTAGTTTTTCTACATCTACTACCTTTAGATTGTCATAAACAACTCTGAACTTGAAAGGTACATTCTACACTAGAAAAGCATAGGATGTGACAAAGAAGGTGATGAAATATTGAGGTATTGTTTTAATTTTACCGAATTCAACTGGCTCTTGTGGTCAACAAGGAGATATATAACCTTCTTGACTAGGTGGGCGGTTTCGAAATCAAACCGCGGAAGATGTGTGGGTGTGGGTGTGAAAATTGGAGGTAGTGAGACAAAATGACATGTAACACAACGTGTATATAAAGTCCCGGTATGTTACATCGGATCACGCTACAAAAATAAAATTGCTTCAGTTTCCTATTTGATTTTTTATTTTTGAGGTGTCCTTCATACGGGTAGGAGACCAACTTCCAAAAGGAAATTTGAATCTGTATCTTCCACGTCGGAATCCCGTTGCAACTATCAGGCTACAACCCCACGAACTCTTTTAACATAGGTCTACAGCTCCCTTTAACATAGGGTCCAATTGTGACATTCCCTTCAATGTATATAATTCTTGAAGGCCTGTTCCATTTAGGCATACAGATTGAACGAATTGCAGATGATTCATATGTTAAAGTTACTATCAATCTATGCTCACTTCTTTGATCTAGAAGTGTTGGAAGACAAATTGAGACTGAATTTATGATTATCAAACAAAAGAACTGATTTACTTTATACACCCTCGGTGTAGTCTAATTTACATCATTAATAAAAGCTCAGCAAAAAATTATTAGAAGATAACGACAGTTCTAGGACTGTCAAAATTTTGACAGTCTAAAAAAAAGTAAGAACTATTCTTAAAATTTTGAAAGTCTTAATTTTTTTTTTTAGAACGGACAAAAATTTGACAGTCCTAAACATAACAAAAATGTGTTTAGTAGTCCTAAATATACACATAATTGTCAAAATTGTCTGCCTTCTAACAAATTTGATTATGCCTCTATCAATGGCCCTAATTTAATGTCATGAATGTAAAATTGGTGGTTTATGGGACATACCATAGCCATTTGGACCTACAATTAGGCCTCGTTTGGTTCACAGATTTAAGGAACCAGAAAAGAAAATTTGTTCCTTTCTTTTGTTTGGTAGCCACAAATTTAGGAATCAATTTTCTGATAAGGAAAAAAATTGGAGAGAATATGGTTCCATTCAGGACCCATGAGATTGATTTTTTCTCCTCCTTTCCCAACATTTATTACAAAAATTATGACAAAAGTAATCATGTGTCATTGTTTATTTTACCATTAATATTATTTTTCATAATATTATTTTTATTTTAAAAGGTAAGAATATTATTAGAACATTGTTATATTTTTGCTTTTCTTTCCTGCACCAACCAAACAATAGAAAAAAAAAATGACAGGAATCCTACTTTTTTATTTCTATGAAAATTACAAGGAAATGCATTTCCTCGTGAACAAAACGAGACCTTAGAGTAAAAAAAAACTTCTGAAAAGTATATAGGGTACAAGTTCAAAGAGCAATGCACACAATTAATAAAGAAACCATATTAATTATGAGGAAATAATAGAGAGGTCTTTGTCGTTGGGACACGAATAAGACATTAATCTGTAAAGACACTAATACATTATAATATATTATAATCTATTTTAATATGTTATAATTTATTTGGAGTTTTATGTAACCTGATAAACCCATCACATATTTGGAGTTTATGTAACCTGATAAACCCATCACATATTTAGAGTCAGATTACATTCTCCTGGAAGGTAACCTAAACCAGGCAGAGGAAATTGCAGAATTCAACATTGCCCATGTTAAAAGTGTTGGGTTGTATATAGTTTTCGGTTGAGCGTTCAAATGAGGGATGACAATGGAGTTGATAATTTTTTATGAGAATTCTTTTCTAAGACATGTGGATTCAATTCAATATCGCACCTCATGGGCCAACTCCGGTTCGGGTCACACCGCGTTACCAATAAGTAATATCAGAGTCCATAGTTACGGGACGGATTTGAGCATCTCTAATTGGTTCGAGACAGATGGTACTGAACGTTCATGCGTATACACGGATATACGGGCTCTCTTCTCAAGGTGGTGTTACTGGTGTAGGAGCATCAACTACAAGAATTGGCTTCAAAGGTGGGTTTGACGAGTACAAGGTGGAGCAAGATGTTGTGGTTGGCACAGAATGTTGGTATTTTTGCCTTTGGACTAGAAAAGATAGTCCCACATCGGCTACACCAAATGGTGAGTATCTCAATATAATGCATTGCTTGTGTTGAGGTGTGCACATGAGGTGTAATGGGGCACAAGTTTGTGCCATGTGGGAGTATTTTCCTAGAAGAAAAAAGGATTAAATCCAACAAGGATGCAAGTTGATTTTTGTTGTGCGGACTCGGACACGGACTCCAGGATGTCTCGTGCATGCACGGGAATGTTCGGGGGGGGGGGGGGGGGGGGGTAGGCGTGGACTGGCACACTTCTATGCTGATTGTGGGATGATTTTAAAATATCAAACTCTATTTTTGAGTATTGGTATTTTAGTCCTACATCGGATAGGAGACTAGGTGAAGTCTCAACTCCACTCTATAAATAGAGCCCCTTGACCTCCTTTGAAAGATGCACCAAGAAGAGAGTTAAGGGAGTCTGTAAAGTCCAGGAAGCCCGTTCAAGTCTCAAATTTTGACTTACGAGCGTTCCAGAAGTTCTTCGTGAACTTGCTGGTTCCTGGAAGCAGATCGTGGTGGGGCGAATCTTTCTTTGAGTAACGGTGATCTTAATCACCCCAGCAAGAACCTTTTCTCTTCTTCTTTCTTCTTTCTTCTTTCCTCTCCTTCATCTGAGTTGTAACTCAGTTCTGTCCGTCTGCAACTGCGATTGCAAGGAAGAACGTGAGATTTACTTTCTGATTATTGTTGCTTTTGTAATCAGATTCATATTATAAAGTTTCTCTTGGATCTCGAGAATAATCAGAAGGTGAACGTTTGTTGAACCTCTGATCTCGACATCGAGTCTACCATCTTTGATCAAGCCCCGGGACTAACAATCTCAAAGCAAGATCCTTGTAGATGGAAAACTCTCGTGCTTCTCTCATCGATACCAGCTTTAACAAGTTGGAGAAATTCGACGGAGAACATTTTCAAATCTGGAAGAGGAAGGTCACCCTTAATCTTCAACTCGTGGACGTAGACCATGTGTTGATTGAGGATGAACCGACGATTCCAGAAGGAGGAACTGCCGATGCTACTGCTGCTGCACTCGTCAAGCAAAGCATATGGAAGAGAGAAAATAGCATATGTAAACTGCTGATTCTCAATTCTATGGAAGACTGTCTGGCAGAGTCATATTCCATGAAGGAGAAGGCCAAAGAGATCTGGGATTCTTTGGGTAAGCTATATGAAGATGATGAGAACAGGTCCAAAACCTTCATCGTCGAGAAGTACCACAAGTGGCTCTTCGAAGACGAGATGGCGATGCTACCTCAAGTAAAGAAATTTTGAAAGTTGCGCCAGAAGTTAGATGACGAGAAGATGCCCCTCGTCAACAAGTTTGTCGTTGGAGGGATAGTCTCAAAACTTTCTGCTGGTTGGAACAACTTCTATGCTAGAATACATCGAAAGAAGCTGGACATTAGCTTGGAAGATCTTCTACAAGAGATCCACGTTGAGGACGAAATGCGATCTCAACAGAAGATGGACTCACTGTCCAAACAACTGGCTAAGGCCAACTTGGTGCAGATAAGAGAGTTCAAGGGGAAGCAGGTGGCTTCTCATCACAAGAAGAAGGACTCCATTAAATCTAAAAGTGAATGGTCCTTCGTTCAAGCAACAGAAGTCCAAGTCCCACGTGACTTGCTTCAACTGTGACAAGAATGGCCACTACATGAGTGAATACAAATCCAAGCCCAAACCAAAATAGCAGGTATAACTAAACTTGGTTATTTTAATTACTTAACTTGGTTGCTATTGTTGCACAGGTTGAGTTATCTAGCATGGTAACTGACTAGTGGTCTGACACTAGTGCATCTGACCGCATGTGCTCTCAAAGGAGATGTTCACCAAGGACGAGCCATATTATGACGAAGGTCTCGATGGCGAACATATATCTAGCAGAAGTTCTGAAGATCGAGACAGTGGTTATTAACCACCGACAAGGACACTGGAATGCGTGTTGCACGTACCGGAGATTTTTTGGCGATCTGATCTCAGGAAGTCTATTATCTGATATAGACTTGAAAGATGGACATTCGTACTAGCCAGATGGTAATTTCTTGGCGATGAACATGCTTCGAAAAGATGTTCGGTGCTGAAGGAATGTTCGAACTTCTGCTGATGGCGATGAAGTTACTTCATTGAGTGGACTGAGAGTTGTTCTATGACAGAAGCAGACTCAAGCTGTCCTACCGGGACATTATCTTCGGAATATGGGGGTAAGGAGGTGGAGGAGTTTAAGGTCTGTGCAGATACAAGACTGTTGGGAAGCTGCTCAGACGATTGAACTAAAGTACTAATCATCTGGAGTTAGTACACTCAGATATCTGTGACTTTTATCAATTCTCCACAGAGGCCGGTTCGAAGTGTTTCTCGAAGTGCACATTTGTATGACTTCTCAAGTAGAAGGATGCAGCATTCGAGTAGTTCAGAGACTTCAGGGCTGAAGCTGAACGTTAAACCGATCTACAACTACTCAGAAGTGATGGAACCATTGACAAGTTCAAGGCCAGGCTAGTGGCAAAGGGGTTTTCTCAGAAGCAGGGGATCGACTACTTTGACACGTATGCTCCAGTAGCCCGGATGACCACCATCAGAATGTTGATTGCTCTCGCAGCGATACATAAGATGGTAATACATCAGATGGATGTGAAAACGGTATTCCTGAATGGCGAGCTGATCGAAGAGATGTACATGCAACAACCAGAAGGTTTTGTCGTCAAAGGTCTTGAAGACAAAGTCTGCAAGTTGGTAAAATCTCTGTACGATTTAAAGCAAGCTCACAAAATATGGCATGAGAAGTTTGACAAAGTCATAAGGTCAAATGGCTACAGGGTCAGTGAAACAGACAAGTGCGTCTATACAAAGTTTGCTGACGGAAAAGGAGTCCTCGTTTGTCTTTACGTGGATGACATGCTAATCCTAGGTACGGATATAAGCTGTGTCACGGAGACAAAGAAGTTCCTCTCGACGAAGTTCAGTATGAAGGACTTGGGGGATGCTGATGTTATCTTGGGACTCAAGATCATCCGGACAGACACTGGATTAGCGCTGTCACAATCTCATTACATTGAGAACAAGCTCACTCGATACGGGTATCACTACACCAAAATAGCTAATTAAGAACACTAGACATATTACAATCTGGAACACCTATATAGCGTGCCTAGATTTTGGAACGCAATAAAACTGTGACAAAATCAAAAGACATTCCAAATATTATATTTTTATTTTTTATAAAAAGTTATTAATTTTGGAACACATATAAACTGTTCCAAACCAGTTCCAAATGGCAAAAACTCAATCACGTGCTCTCACCTGACCTTAACAAAGCATCCAGCCCATTATTTCTAATCTGGCACATAAACCCTACCTCTTTTCTTTTTCACAAGCAATCTCTACCTCTTTGGCGGGAATTAAAAACCCCGTGGGAAAATTAGCTTCTCTGGCGGCCGTCGGTCCTCGGGGCTGAATCACCGTCGATCGTCCTTGTCGGTCGTCCCCATCTCTCCATCTCGTCGGGTCTAAATCATCGACAGGATCATCGCCGTCCTCATCTCGCCTTCCTCGCACTCTGAGGTATTCGTATGCTCTTATTCTTTTGAACCCTAAAAAATTGAAGGGTTATGGAAGAACATTTGATTTTGAAACCCTAAAAAAATGAATGGGTTATGGAAAAACATTTGATTTTGAAACCCTAAAAAATTGAAGGGTTCTGGAAGAACATTTTTTTATTAAGTTATTCCCATCGACGGGATCACGGCTGTCGAGTCTCTCCGTCCTCATCTTGGCCTACTGTTTGGAACAACCATCTAAGGGAGAATGATTATATATATATTCTGCAATGCATATAGTATTTACCCCTGTATATTTGATCCTTTCTCTTGAAATCCTCCAAGTGACAACTATATATTTGATTCTCTATCACATTCAACTGTTAGTAAACGATCAATGTGTACCAGCACTATCTCATTGTTAGACTGCTCTGAAAGGAGCAAAGATCAGTCAGTTCTATACATTAGTTGTTTTGTTTAATTTCATGAGCAATATATATATATATATATATATATATATATATATATATATATATATATATATATATATAATTCACCTGTGTTGACCATACAAGAAAAAAATGATCTATACTTTATTGAAAAATTAGATTAGAATATGTTTCCAATCCACATTATAATGGTAAAGGTGTCCATCAATCTTCCGGCTTTTACATTCATTCAAATTACATTTACCCATTATCTCTACTGTTACTATATAGCAGTTTCCTGCAAAATTCATTGACAACATTTTCTGTATAATACATTGCACAAATTTTTGCGCACGTTACTGATTCCACCACTCAGCTCCTGCAGGATACTGTACTGCCTGCACATGACTGAAATCCAATCTATTGTAGCTGCTATACTTGTAGCAGCTATACTTCTAACTGCAGTAGTTTCATTTTTTTTGTTATCACATATTGTAATAACATGAAATAATTTTCTTAGTTTCATTTTTATATTGTTTTTATTTTCAATTTTACTTGGTAAATGATTGCATACTTATAGGAGCTAATTTTTGTAGGGATTGTGCAACTATACTACATATAAAAATGACTTTGGATAAATCTTGGATGAGCAAATAAGGTGGTACAAGTTATATCAAAGGTGTTGAACAGTTTGTGAATTTTGTTAAGGAGAATACAGCCGGACAAACACAATTTCCATGCCCATGTAAGCATTATAAGAATTCGAAAGGACACATAGATCTCGATGAAATTGGCTTTCATTTGTTGAAAAATGGCATGTACGAAAGTTACGTCGTATGGAAGCATCATGGAGAAAATACAATAGGGGGAAACATACAAACAACGGCTACTCCAATTGAAGAAACACCAATTGAAGAATCAAACTTTCCTAGAGTAGAGGATCTCATTGACGATGTATATAATATTCATACCAAGGAGGCCGAGCATTCACCTGCTAATGTGAAACCGTAAATGGCGATAATTGTCATCTTTTGATAAAAATTATATCTTTTATGCCTCTGGTGAAAGCATTAGTTCCTATACAACAGATTGTTACCTTATCCAAGTTCCTATATAACAGATTGTTACCTTGATGCCTCTGGTGAAAGGTTACACTTTTAATCTCTTCTTTTCTCTATGTTATGTGTATTGTTCTGCTCCAATTTCGCTTTGTACCATATTAAACATTGACTTTTCCTTCACATTTTTAACAACTCTTCTAATAAAGCATATTAATTGCAGGCAGAATTTGATATCCCAAGTTATCTCAGAAAAGATGTTGAAAGATCAATGCCAGATGCATTCAGAAAGCTAAAACATACCCTGAGAAAGGATCATTTGGATAAACAACCAAATTTGGAGGCAAAAATGTTGGCTATTCCAAATGGGATTAGAAAGGAAGACTGGGAGCAATTTTGTATCAATGAGGCTGATGAAAAATAGATAAAAAGAAGAGCTACAGCCGTTGAAAGTAGAAAGCATAGTGTATATGGTCATACTAGGGGTCGTAAGAGCAGTGCAATGGTAGAGTATGAGATGGTAATTTTCCTCTAAAACCAACATTAGCATTTTATAATTTTTGCTATTCCAATGTCATGTTTACACCTCAAAACTAATCTATGATTTATCTAGAAGGCAAAGCAGGAAGATCTACTATCCCTATTACACGGACTCAAGTGTGGATAGAAACTCATACGAGAAAGGATAGAACTACGCTGGCTAGTGCTGAACCGTTTATGGTGAGGACACATAAAACTTTGTTACCACCTTGCATTTAATTTAATGTTAGCTCTTTTACAAATGATATTACAGAAATTAGTCAAAGAGAAATTTGTTGAATCCACACAAAGTGAAAGCGACAACAATAGCGTTCACCCTCTATTAATTGATAATAATCCTTTGACTCAAGTGCTTGACAAGAAAGGAAAAGGGCTTCCAGATGTTGGGAGCTTTGTTTCCAAGAGAAAGTATGATGCTGCCCTTCATGCTCATATAATGTACACAAAGGAAAGAGGCGAGAGGGTGAGTCTAAAAAATAAGGTTGATGAGATGCAGACAAAGGTTAACTTTATTTTTTATTATTGTAAGGTGAGGCAAACAACTTCTTATATAAAAGTCTAAAAGATCATTACTACATGCCTATCAAAATATAAAAATATATAATTTTAATTTTATTTCTTGTACCATAGTCACAGGCTGGTGGGCCACCAGCACCCATTCTCCAGTCCACTGGTAGGTCATTAGCACACATGCCTATGCCCCATGCAGCTGGGTCATCATCTTCCATTCCTATGCCCCACGCAGTTGGTGGGTCATCAACACCCATGCTCCAACAAATGCAAGCAAGTATTGGAAAATCAAAATCTCCCATTCCAATGTCCCAGACAGCTGGTGGGACATCAACACCCATGCCCCATGTGGGTGGGTCATCATTTCCCATTCCTATGTCCCAGACAGCTGGTGGGACATCAACACCCATGCTCCAACAAATGCAAGCAAGTATTGGACAATCAATACACATGCCTCCAATGATGATGAACAATGTACATGGGCCATCTTTGGGTGAAAGGAATTCAACTACATCGATAGGCATTGAACCAACTCCTACGGCAAGGTTGTGTGAATTGCATGATTGGAATTGGAATTGTGTTGCAATTGCAAAAGAAGTAATTGATCCAATGCATCGAGGTAATTGTCATAATTATCGCCTAGACCCTCAATATGAAATAAAGTTTAGCATGTCTGTTCGAAAGATTTTTTCTGCCAAGATCTACAAGGAAACTCCCAATGCAAAAACAATTAAAGATATAGGAGTTGGCGAATTCCTTGTGTGGCCCAAATCA
Organism: Iris pallida; assembly: GCA_029216955.1. NCBI lineage: Eukaryota > Viridiplantae > Streptophyta > Magnoliopsida > Asparagales > Iridaceae > Iris > Iris pallida. Next base: position 1,965,380 of record JANAVB010017999.1, read on the forward strand.
CACATTCGATTCATGGAAGAGTGACTTGTGAGTATTTTTTTCTATCATACTTTTTCAGTGATTACTAAAACATGAATTGATTTCCTTTACTTTTACATGATTAATAATACATGGATTGATTAACACCCATGTATCACACATGACACACATGTATCAACTGTACATGAATTGATTTCCTTTCATACTTTTACTGATACTTATTTTTTTCTTTCATACCCATGTATCAGCTGGTCATGTTATGGAAGTTTTATATTTTTCTACTGTAAAGCTTTCATTTTCCAATGATAATCCTCTTTCTTACAAAGTTAGAGATCAAACTGAATGGAGCTACTACAAGGTAGTCATATATTCATACACAATCCACTATATATTATTTTAATCTAGTAGTGATACACTCTGACTACAAAACAACATGGAACCCCATCTATTTATCTAGTTCGGTACAATAGTAACAAAATTTGTTTGATCATTTTTTTTCCTTTATATAAGGTATATTCTTTCTGGGGCTGATTTTGCAAGTGATGCTTAATGGCTCGTCTTAGTTGTGATGGAAGTAAAACAAATAGCTTGTTGGAAACTTTGATTCGTTCTCCAGTTTAGTTCCTGTATATTATATTCAACTTGAACCTGCCATATTGATTTGGGCACTCATAAGTTCCAGTTTAGTTCCTGATTTTGCAATTCTAGGGGAACTCATAAGTTCCTTATTTATATGCGCACCAAATCTCTTGATTTTCTCAATTGGCTAAAGAGGAAAATTAGCACACTTTCAATGTTAGTAAAATTCATGCATATTGTTCTTATTCTCAATTTTAGTTCGAGTTTCTGAAGTCAGAATCGGTGATTGTCTAAAGAAGTTGGCCATACCTTTCATTCTAGTTTGCTGTTACTAGACCTTGGTTAATGTGTATTGCTTCCCTTTTAATTCAAAACTGTAGCAGGGGTTAATACTGACCACCATTTTGTTTTTAGAGGAACCTCTCTCTCTCTAAGTGTGTATGCAATTATTCACTTCATTTCATTTGACTGTCTCTAATACATTTTTTTCTTCATCAAATGTATTAGTACTCATTCCATTGTCGTCGAGGAAAAGAATATATTTTCAATAATGTGCAATGAGGAAGGTCATATCCATCCAAGTTGCAGGTTTATTATTTGTATGCTTGATTATACAGTACAGTAAATATATGCTCGATTGTACAGTACTCATTTTCAACAATGTGCAATGAGGATGTTTTTAACAATTGTGATCAAATTATTTTGTGATCAAGTATATATTTATTTTACAGTACTCATTTTCAAATTATTTTGTACAGTGCAATAAATATTTATTTTGTGATCAAGCATATATTTATTTTGTGATCAAATTATTTTGTACAGTGCAATAAATATATGCTTGATTGTACAGTACTCATTTTCAACAATGTGCCTCGTTGAATGACTAAGTTCTTAATTGTGATCAAATTATTTTATCATGTTTTTAACAATCTTTGAAATGTTTATAGGACGTCACATTTTTGGCTTCCTCGGTTATCATAGTTTCCGGCCTACGCTCACTAACAAGAACATCAAGTGTTAAAGTCTCAAATTATTTTCACAGCTCTCAGATTTTGTTTTTTGGTGTGGTTGACAACTTGTATTAAACTTAAAATATTTATGTAAGACATTTGGCTACTTTGTGTATGTAGCTTCAACATTATCTATTCAACATTTATAAATTCTCAAGATGATTATAAGATTGTGTCAATTGTTATTTTTTCTTATAAAATTTCTTGGAGCGCTACATGTTCATAGTATCTGTGCTAGCAGTATATTGTTTGAAGCCACGTGTGCAATTTCAAATTATATATATATATATATATATATAATATTTTGTTGGAACTCTTTTTTGGAACGCTTTTATGGTGTTCCAATATTGGAACACCATAAAAGCGTTCCAATAAATGTTTACTGGAACGTCTTTATTCCGTTCCAACAAATCTGGCAGCCCATAAATAGGCACAGAATATAGGTGTGCCTAAAATTATTTGGAATAGAATTTTAGCATTCCAAAATGACCTTTTTGGTGTAGTGTATCATGATCTTCCTTTAATTGATACGCCGTACCTGGGTGATCAGAAGCTGGAGCCAAACTCGAAGGAAAGCGTCAGGCAGTTGGAGTATGCTAACATCATCGGAAGTTTGATGTACGCTACTACTGCCACTAGGCCTGACATAGCTTTCGCTGTGGGAATGTTGAGTCGATTCACTAGCAATCCAGGCGTTGAGCACTGGATGTGAAGCGGGTTATGAGATATCTCAAGAAGACTCAGACATATGCACTGCACTACAGCGGAGATTCGTCGGTAGTGGAAGGCTTCAGTGATGCCAGTTGGTGCTCAGAAGTGGAGAGCGAGAGTTCCACAGGTGGATACATTTTCACAATGGGTGGAACTGCTATATCGTGGAAGTCAAAGAAGCAGACTATGCTCTCGCGATCATCTATGGAATCTGAGTTCTTCGTACTTGATACCGCAGCAGATGAAGCATAGTGGCTTTGGGAGCTCATATATGATCTTCCAGTGGTTGGGGCACAGATACCGACAATTCCGATATACTGCGACAACCAGGCGACTACAGCGGTGGCATCGAATGATCTCTTCAACGGGAAGAAGAAAACTGTGCGGTTGAAGCACAAGGCAGTGAACGATCTCATCAAGAGAGGTGTTATTGCAGTGATTGATGTTCGAAGTCAGGAGAACCTGGCGGATCCGTTCACCAAGGGCCTCAAGCGCCAGCTGGTCGATGACACAGCTTGTAAAATAGACTTGAAGGCATTCTGATATTGTGTTATTATATTCCTACCATAAAGTTTTATGCTATTACTTCAAAGAGAAATCTACTAGGCATCTAGCTTTTGGTTCAAGGGAGGACTATTAATCAGAAGAATATCAGAAACGGTGGGTACTTGTCCTCTGTGACATGGAGAGGTTACGGACCTACAACCACTGTTGTCTACTGTTGTTTTCTGCAGAAAATGGATCCTATGGGAAGGTTGGCTTAAATGCCTTAATGAGTTCTTAGGCAAAGTGAATGCCTGGAGTGCTTTACAGGAAGCACGGTAGCGCAGCACTACAAGGAGTGTAACTCCATGCTACAGTAGGGTGACTCCATCATGAGGTTCCCAGGTAGGGGTAATGCCTCGACTTTGCAAGCCAAGTCACAGCGGAGTAGCACCGCAAATAGGCAGGTAGCCTAATGTTGTATGATAATCGTGATAAAGAGAGGTAGACAGCACTACAAAGAGGACGATGTCCTCATGTTACAGTGGCATGACACCACGAAGAGGTACCAGGTAGGGTAAATATGAGCCCCTGTTTTTCAAAATTTATTTAATTAGTGTTAATTAATTATTAATGTCTTATTTAGCCTTAAAATGATTTACTATAATTATTAGAAATTTTCTACAATTTTTAAATAATTTTTAAATGAGTTTTAAATATAAAAATACCATTTTGCAATTAGTTAAATATCATTCTGTAATATTTGGAATTATTTTTATATCAATCTGAAATTTGTGGAATTGTTATAATAGCAGTTTACAATTAACCATTTGTTTTAAATGTCGGGTTGCAAATTTTAATTTACATTTGGTTAGGACAGGGACCAGTTTGTAATATCCTAAACTACAGGGACCTAAATGAAAAACCCTAACCCTAATCCTACCCACTCCCGACGACCGCCACGCCGACGACGATCCACCGTTTCCGACCGACTCTTGCCAGCTCGACGCCCCCAACCGACCTAAGCAACTATAAAATGACCCCCCCGTCCTAAACCCTAACCCTAGCACAACCTACAACCGCCCTGACCCCCCTTTCTTCCCCGACAACCTAGCCGTAACCCTAACTCTGGCCATCTACCCAAATCCACCCCCACAGGGACACTCACTGCCCCCAACCACCGCCAACAAGTTCGCCGTGACGAGGCGAGTCGATCGCCACCACTCCGCCGCGACCACGTTGCCTCAGCCGCCGTCGAGCACCCTCGAAACCCATCGAGAAATCGGACACGTAAGTTGCAGCATCCAAATGTGTCGTACGTGTCTCGTACACACGTAATAGGGTCGTCCGGACACGAGGACCCTAGCCCAGTGCTTGGACACGCGAGTCTAGACTCATGCGTGTCGTAAATGACCCTGACACAAAGACTCTTGTGTCCTTAACTGTCAGGACAGAAGACTGTTTTATCGGGTTATAAAATATAACTTAAAACCTAAATAAATTAAACGAAATCCTAACCCTAACACAAGCTGCGGGCTGACCCCCTGGCCAGCCCGACTGAACCTAAGAACCTGACCCAAAGGGTCGAGTTCGAATCCCCCCCTCCCGCGCTGTTATTGTTTTCCTTTTCCTTTTTCTTTTTCTTTTTGTTTTGTTTTTATGTTTATATATATATATATATATATATATATATATATATATATATATATATATATATATATATATATATATATATATATATATATTTATTTATATTTATATATTTATATATTTATATATTTATATATATATGTATATATGTATTTCTGTATATATATATATATATATATATATATATATATATATATATATATATATATATATATATATATATATTATTATATATATTTTTTTTTATTATATATATATATATATATATATATATATATATATATATATATATATATATATATATATATATATATATATATATATATATATATATATATATATATATATATATATATATATATATTGTTATATAAGTATATGTACGATATTTAAATATATATTATATATTTATTTCTTATATATATATATATATATATATATATATATATATATATATATATATATATATATATATATATGTATATGTATACATAGCTATTTTTAGTCTTTATACTTTACGTAATATTGTACATATATTATCCTTTAATATATGTACATATACTTGTCATATTTATGTGACTACTATGTATAAATTCACATAGTTAAAATATTAATATTTATTATATATTTTTACGTCTTTGTATTTTTGTGTATTTAAATTACTGCAACCAGTTGGTGTCCAAGCCTAGCATGGATTTTTGGGCTCAAATGTGTTTTCACACATTCAAGACCTGTACATGCAAGTCATATTGGACTTGATTCATGGCCTTGGGTCCTGTATTTGAACTTTGGTTCAAATTATGTACATGGACAAAATATGCAGATAATTAATTATTTAATTTCAGATTATGTACCATGATGTTTTTGAATTTCTTAAAATACTTTAATTACTGTTAAAATTATGAAAAAATAGTATTTAGATACTATGTTAATTTAGCTAATTTAGCATAATTTTTACAGTATTTAATTTACAGTTTTGCCACTGTTTTGTCATATGAAACCAGAACTCACTTTCTGGGTACTTAGGAAAACTGATTTTTATAAAATACTTGTACTGGTTAATAAATTCCAGAAAAATTATAATAAATTTCTATAATTAACAGGATCATTTTGGTACTTTATTTTATGTAAAATTGAGCTTTTTGTCTATCTCAAAAATTGTTGGAACACAATGTTCAATTGATTTATTTATTGAATAATTACGACTTACAACTTTTGTGTTATTTTGAGTTATGGCCGTATTAAACCTCATCCCTCACTAGTGTAAAGACCCTAGAAAGTTAGTTATAGTAGTGTGTCACCCCATATTGGTCTCCTATGCTAAAGTCATCATTTTAGCTAGGTGCCCAGTCACAAGTCGTGTTTCACCAATTAGTGTCTTAGTGTTTTAGCTTAGTGTAAAAACTAAGTTTATGTATTTATTTCTACAGTGACGAGTTACCAGGCATCTATAGCATTTTTATCGCAGCTTGCTTTGCTAGAGGCAAGTACTTTCTACGAACTTTACATACTGCTATAACAATAAACTGCGATTTACCAACCATGTTAAATGCTGATCCTTGGGGTAGCAAGTTAGAACTTTACATGTTGTATTAATTTCAGTCTCTGTCATGTTTAGGACAGTATCTCATATCTCTCACATGTTTAAATAATGGTTTAGGGGAAACTGCTAGTAGTGTACGTGATTATGACCCCCTTCTCCGTATGTATTTATCGCGCTCGATGAAATTCTATATGTGACCTTGCCGTATATTCTGATCCCGCGTTTGTGTATGGATATATACCGTTGCCGTTCGTGCATGTATGTGCATGCCAGAAAAACTTGATATGTGTCGTTGTACATCATATTCACCTATTGACCGATTCACGTACATGCTACGGTTTTAAACTTTTAAACTATATGTTGTCATTTCTAAAAAGAACCAATTAAACCATGATATGCCATAATTTCAGTTTATTACATCCCTGTTCATGCTTCGTATATTTAGTTTGCTAGAATTAGTACTTGCTCCCGTCCTGACAGGATAACGTTGTAGGTATCCTTACTGAGGAGGAGTTACTCTGCGACTCATATTATGGAGATACTGTCGAGGACTAGGCTTTGCCTTACGAGGATGTACCTGCAGGAAAACTCGTCTACTTTGCGTAGTCACTTGGGATATTTAGTGTAGTCATGTATTAGACTACGTATTTTGTAACTGGACATGTATCCAGTTTTACATTTCAGACTTGTACTTGGACTTATTACTATATGAGACGACTTTTGTGTTTGGAGCATTTATGACTTTTATTCACTTATAGAACTGTTATTTATCCTGTTGTCTTTAGAACAACTTACTACGTTTTATCTCAAGCGTAGGCTGGACATGACTCGACCCGGCCCAACAATTTAGGTAGCGGGTCGTGACATGTTTTTAGTGGTGGCCCATGCAGGTCCTGACTTAAATTGTTTGGTTACGTTATTGTACCAAGCATGCCTGCAATTAGGAACTTAAGGTAATTAGACAACATTAGGAATGACGCTTAGAACACCTAGAGAAATACTAGAATTGCAACATAGGAAATACATCACATGCTTGCTATTATAAATTAGATTTTCTTGTCTATGATTGTTTACTTTAAAGAGTCCTTATAAGTCTTTTTATTGTAATTAGATGGTGCTTACTCGTTCATGCCAGTATGTCACACCTGAGAATGGCCCACTCCATATCCAGTCATCTGACCAGTTGACTGATACACCTCCACCTCCACCTCCACCTACCACATTCCTCCACTCCACAAATCCACCAACCCAGATGCCTCCACCACCTTCCACATCGCAGTCCCAGCAGGACCCGATACTTCCACCACCCCCTATGACTATACCTACCCAGGCTTCCGTCACACTCGACGGGAACCAACTGCTCACTCTGATTCAGGGGTTCCTAACAACCCATCAGGAGCAGACCACCCTACTCCGCCAGAATATGGAGCGTTCTGAGGAACGTACCGTGGTCCCACCACCTGTAGAGCCATGACAGAGAACGGGGACGATCAAGGACTTCATGGGTCTGAACCCCAAGGAGTTCTCAGGGACTGAGGGCATAGTAGTGGCAGATGACTGGCTAGACTCGGTAGAGAGGAAGCTCCTTGGAGTTAGGATGCCGGATGACCTCCAGGTCGAGGCAGCAGGATTTCTGCTGATAGACTTGGCAGGAGTTTGGTTCCGGAATGAGCCATTATTTGTGAGAGGGAGGGCCACTTGGGATCAGTTCAAGACCCAGTTCAAGAAGAAATTCTTCTCGACCACTGCTAGAGTAGCCATGGGGCTACGATTCCAGAACATCCAGCAGGGGAACCATTCTGTCGACGAGTATACGACAGAGTTTAGTCGCCTGAGCCGTTTCTCTCCTAGTATGGTTGCAGACCCAGAGGAGATGACCCGTAGGTTTTGCCATGGTCTAGTTCTAGACATTGTCATTCTTATAGTGGCAAACGGTATGACTGACTACTACCAGAGCTTAGAGTTGGCCCGGAGCATTGAGGAGCGTCTTCTGTCTAGCAAGAGGCCGGCTTCTGTACATCATGAGGGACCGTCCAAGCGTCAGGCTTTCCAGCAGAGAGCACCGACGTCGCACCAGCAGATATACCGTCCCCCTACACCACATCATCAGACCCCGCCAGTTAGAGCCTCGGGACCTCGGCAGCAGCAGAAGGGAACCTTGTGTACATTCTGTAAGAGGGTAGGCCACGACTCTTTCATTTGTAGGAAGAGGTTGGGACAGTGTTTAGCTTGTGGGTCTGCCACCCATCAGCTTCGAGATTGCCTAGTAGCGAAGACTAGAGGGCCGCTTTCGACACAGCAGCAGAGGTTTGGGCAACATCTGCAGCAGCAGAAGGGACCTCAGGGGAAGACATATAGCCTAGCCCTTGAGCCGGAGCCGGGACAGGTGTCGGAGCCAGATTACTTAGCTGACGTCATCATAGGTCATATTTATTTGCATACTTTTCTAGCTCTATGCTTGTTTGATTCTGGTGCATCTCATAGCTTCCTGTCATTAGAGTTTATGCATGAACACCACTTATTATCTACACCTACTGCGAAGATTAGTAGAGTAATGACGGGAGGAGGACCAGTGCCTATTAGAGCTATCTATAGATGCTCTATTACTATAGCCGGGAGAGAGTTTGAGGGACGATTCTTTGTGATGCCACTCCCCGGTTATGATATCATATTGGGGATGGACTGGCTTAGCTATGCCTATATATCTATAGACTGTCATGAGGGTAGTATTTTGTTCAGTCCCCCAGGCACAGCACCATTCAGAGTCAGGAGGACAGGGCCGGAGATCAGCCAAGAGCTGAACTGTTGTGCGACAGTTAGGGACGTAGCACCGCCACACCCTATCATTAGGGAGTTTATGGATGTATTCCCAGAGGATCTTCCAGGACTTTTGCCTGACAGAGATGTGGAGTTCACTATATATTTAGTACGGGGTTCATCACCAGTATCCCGGGCTTGCTATAGAGTCAATCCCAAGGAGGCCGTAGAGATGAAAGAGCAGATTGACGACCTGTTGAAAAAGGGTTTCATTCAATCTAGTGCTTCTCCATGGGAAGCGCCAGTGCTCTTTGTGCCTAAAAAGGATGGTACAGTCCGGTTGTGTATTGACTACCGGGCCTTGAATGCCATCACCATTAAGAACAAATATCCTCTGCCCAGGATAGATGATTTGTTCGACCAGTTGAGTGGGGTGAATGTGTTTTCCAGGATAGACTTGAGATCCGGGTACCACCAGGTGAAGGTCAGGACAACAGACATCCAGAAGACGGCGTTCAACACGAAGTACGGACAGTACCAGTTTCTGGTGATGCCATTTGGTCTCACAAATGCGCCAGCTATCTTTATGAATTTGATGAATAAGACATTTCACCAGTATCTGGATTAGTTCGTCGTAGTGTTTATCGACGACATCCTGATATACTCGAAGACGCCGGAGGAGCATGCAGAGCACTTGCGGAAAGTTTTAGGGATTCTGAGACAGGAGAGATTGTTTGCCAAATTGTCGAAGTGCGAGTTCTTTTAGACCGAGTGGAGTTTCTCCGCCATGTAGTTACTGGAGAGGGAATCTCGATGGATCCCAGGAAGATTGCTGCAGTTGAGACATGGAAGGCTCCGACGTCAGTTTCAGAGATCATGAGCTTTCTGGGTTTAGCAGACTATTATAGAAAGTTCGTCCAGGACTTTGCTAGGATAGCTGAACCCATGACGAAGATGACACGGAAGGACGCAGAGTACATTTGGTCAGAGGACTGCCAGGCAGCATTTGAGGAGCTAAAGAGGAGGCTGACGACTGCTCCAGTTCTGACTTTACCTTCAGGTTCTGGAGGTTTCACCATATACAGCGATGCTTCAGGAAAGGGGTTAGGATGTGTCCTACAGTAGCATGGGAAAGTGATTGCTTATGCATCTAGGCAATTGCGGACTCATGATCGAAATTATCCTACCCATGACCTAGAGTTAGCTGCGGTGATCTTTGCAGTCAAGTTATGGAAACATTACTTATACGGAGAGCGTATGGAAATCTTACTGACCACAAAAGCTTGAAGTATGTGTTCACGCAGAAAGAACTGAACATGAGGCAAAGACGATGGTTGGAGTTGATGAAAGACTTCGACATCGATTTACAGTATCACCCCGGGAAGGCAAATGTGGTGGCGGATGTGCTGAGCAGGCATCCAATGGTATGGTATCTGATGATAGATCGGCATTTGCGGAAAGACCTGGAGAAGCTCGGTATCGAGCTAGTTCAGCCAGGATCAGTGATACAGATGATGGCGCTTGACATTCAGTCAGGTTTGATGGAGCAGATCCGGGAGGCACAGTCTACAGATGAGAGCCTTCGCAGACTTCAAGCCCAGGCTTTAGCTGGATTGCTGGATGACTTCACTATAGCAGAGGATGGATCCTTGAGGCATGGCAGCCGATTGTGCGTACCGAAGGGAGAGCTAGTAGAGTCAGTCTTACAGGAGGCGTACCGATCGAGATATTCTATTCATCCTGGTGCTAACAAGATGTACCGTGACTTACGGGAACATCTTCGATGGCACGGGATGAAGAGGGATGTATCACGTTTTATTTCGAGATGCCTAGTTTGCCAGCAGGTCAAGGCGGAGCACCAGAGGCCAGCTGGTTTGTTGCAGCCGTTACCCATTCCCGAGTGGAAGTGGGAACACATTACGATGGACTTTGTCTCAGGGCTTCCTCGTTCCCAAGGAGGGAAGGATGCCATTTGGGTCATCGTGGACAGGCTGACGAAGTGTGCGTACTTCATACCCTTCAAGGTGGGGCTTTCCACCGAGAAGTTGGCAGAGCTATACATGCAGCAGATAGTTCGCTTACACGGAGTACCCGTGAGCATCGTGTCGGACAGAGACAGCAGATTCACGTCCCACTACTGGAGGAGCTTGCAGGAGGAGTTGGACAGTAGGCTCAAGTTCAGTACGGCGTACCATCCGCAGACAGATAGGCAGTCCGAGAGGACGATACAGACACTGGAGGATATGCTGAGGACCTGCGTACTGGACTTTGAAGGATCATGGGAGCGCCATCTGCACTTGGTAGAGTTTTCATACAACAACAGCTACCAAGCCAGTATCGGTATGTCTCCTTTCGAGGCGCTATATGGACAACGATGTCGTACACCGCTCTTTTGGGACGATGTCGGAGATAGAGTTATGCTTGGGCCAGAGATGATCACAGATGCAGCAGAGAAGGTCGGGATGATCAGAGACAGGCTCAGAGTAGCTCAGGACAGGCAGAAACATTGGGCTGATACTAGTCGCAGACCGATGGAGTTCGCAGACGGTGATATGGTGCTAGTGAAGATATCACCTACTAGAGGGACGATCCGGTTCGGACGAGGAGAGAAGTTGAGCCCCAGATACATCGGGACGTTCAAGATACTTGGCAGGATTGGAGAGGTAGCTTACAGGGTTGCACTTCCACCCAACCAAGCAGGAGTTCACGATGTCTTTTACGTATCTCAACTGAGGAGATATGTTCCGGACCCCAGCCACGTGCTAGATCATTCAAAGTTGGAGATCGGGCCGAGCCTTACAGTTTCTGAGCAGCCAGTGGAGATATTAGACAGGAGAAAGAAGAGGCTGAGGAACAAGGTTATACCCTTAGTACGAGTAGCTTGGAGCCGTCACTCTTGTAACGCCCCAGTCCCAAAATACGTAGGACTAGGAACGTAGACATGCCAGCTGTATACATACGAAGTACACTCCAATATATGGAAACTTCGTATGAATATATAAGCTGTAAAATACAGTAGAACCATAACTAATCTCATCCACACAAAATAAATGAATAAAAGATATCACAATATCAACTATGAATTTGTCATTTGACACATGCAGTCGGGCGGAGACAAATCCACTACCAACTATGAAAAGAAATACACAACAAAAGAAAGAGTTTGGCGAGCGAAGCGAAGACGATCCAAATGCAATCATCCTCGAGAAAATAGCGATGATCACGGCTAGAGCTAGAACACCTGCGAAAGACAAGGCACACACCTGGCGAGATAACCAGGTCCTCAGAGGGACGTAACAAGATACATAATATCATGCCAATAACTGAATAAATAAAGCTCAACAGAAAAGTATATGTGACTACAAAAATAAAGGTCCTTAACCATTCTATGTGAAAAATGCATTTTGAAGACAATGTTCCACACAAGGGCTCCCGAGACTAGAAATACGACGCGTTAGCGTTTCAACCAAGGCACTAGTGGCGTCTAGAGAAAAGTAAATGCACGGCCCATTAGCACTCGAGTGAGAGCTAAGGGGCATCTAGAGAAAAATAAATGCACGACCACTAGCTCTTGGGTGAGTCACTAACGGCAGCTAGACGAAAGTAAATGCACGGCACATTTGTGTTTCAACCGAGACACTAGTGGCATCTAGAGAAAAATAAATAAATGCACGGCCATAAGCTCTCGACTGAGTCACAAATGGCAGCTAGACGAAGGTAAAGGTGTGAAAGCCCCTGCGCCTAATAACTGTCTTCACCCTCCCCATGCACTACTCGTGCTGAATCCACACCACGATATTCCTAATAACCGCTAAGTCTTCTAGGCAATTATATTAGCAGTTATACGCTAACGCTCGTCCTGTACGCACCGATGTACGGTCGGTACGTAAGTCCGAATCTATATGAGACACGTGACATCGTGGTACACAAGTGTCGGCCTATGAATGCAACACAAACAAAGGTGGTCCCTTAACTCTAAGCTAAATACATAAAGTAAACTAAAATATAATAATTTGCAACTACATAGGATTTTGAAAGAATAACTTATAAGAAATAAAACATGCATGATATTGAGCAAGAAATTAAACAGTAAAGGCAAGGTGTCTTGCCTGGTAGGACGCCTGGTGTACTGCAATGATCAAGGTGGCACGATCTGCGACTTCGGTGCAACAATTATGCAAGGTGACCTCGGGTGGAGACACGGACAGTTCCATTGGGTCCAGAAGGGTCAAATTAGTTAGGGTGGACATAAGATAATATAGAATTGGTAAAGGAATATGAAAGACGGCTGAATCACGAGATGGAGAAAAACCGTAAGAAGTCAATTAATATATTTAGTTTTTAGAAAATATTTATAATACTTGAAATATAATTTATCAGTCCTTCAATTAAATACTCAAAAATCAAAAGTCGTTTTAAGATAAAAACTCTAAGTTTGTCAAAATAAGTTTTAGTAGGAAACTACATATTTTTATTAGCCAAAATTAATAAACTAGAAATTTATAGTATAATTTGGTGCCTACTTTTATTGACCAATATATCTTAGAAAATATAAAATCTAAAAAGTAAACAAATAGATAAATTAGGGCTATAAAATAGATTTTGTCAAAATATGATATTTGATATAAGAATATTTTTAAAATAATACTAGAAATTCCTAAAAATTTTAGGACTTCTAGACCAGAAAAAAAAACATATGGAAGAGCCAAAAATTTTAATCATATAAAATTTTGGAAAATATTTAGCCTATATATTTTATTAGGTAAATACATTATTTAGATCAAAATATATCCTTGATACACACCATCGTAATAATATAACAATAATTATAAAACAATAATAATACTTATGAGAATAATACTAAAATAATAATATTGAATATATATATTTACAAAGACAGAAGATACTAGAAATATAATGAATATAATAATAATAATAATAATAATAATAATAATAATAATAATAATAATAATAATAATAGAAGAATAAAACAAATGATAAACAAGCAAAAATTAACAACAATTGATAAAATTTAATAATAAAACTTAAACAGGAAAGCTGATGTTCTTTCTCCTATACTAAATGAACCAAAAAATAATAATAATATTAATAATAAAGAAAGTAATAATTTCTTAAAGAGCTGCTGCTCTTTTCCCAAACCCAGTTCGAGAGTGAGAGAGAGAGAGAGAGATGAGACGGAAAGAAGGAGATGGAGCGAGAGGGAAGAGAGGCTCGAGAGGGTTGGCGCCGGAAGTAGGAAGTCGAGGAAGAGGCGGAGGGCGGAGGAGAGAAAGGGAGAAGTCGAGAGGAAGAGGGAGCGGGGGTTAGGCGGAGAGAAGCGGAAGAATCGGGTGCACGCGCGCGAGGTAGGGAAGACGCGGCGACGGCGGGTCGCCAGCTCGGGCTCCGGCAGCGGTGGAGGCTGTACGGAGGAAAGAGGAAGGGGGCTTGGGCTCACTGGCGTCGACACGCGGTAGCGGAGGTGGCCGTTGCGACGACGTATGGAGGAGCGGCGGCGGTGCATGGTTTCGGCGGCGGCAAGGCGCAGATCCGACGAGGGGGTGGCTCGGCAAAGAGAGGTGCGGCTCTGTAGGTCGGGTACGGCGGGCAAGTGCGGACGAAGGGGTCGGGAGCAGGTTAGGGTTTTCTTATTCCTTTTTTTTTCTTGGGGTGGCGTTTTGGTTTGGGGGTGGCTGCGGGTGGTATTTGGTCGAGCGAAGGCCGGTGGTTTGGTCGCCGGGAGATGGGGACAGTGGTGGTGGTTCTGTTTGGTGGAGTCGAAGTCCGTGGTGGCGGCGGCAGGTTGTGGCAGAGGGAGAAGAGGAGGTCAGATTGTGGAGGAAGGTGGCAAAGTGTCGGTGGCGGCTGGGGACTGTGTGGGTTTCGGCGTGCACCGAGTGATGGTCGGGCGGATTTGGAGGGGACGGTAGTGGCGGTCAAGCGACAGGGAAGGCTAGTTGCGGTAGTAGCAGAGGCAGTTCTGGCCGAAAGTTATGGTTGGGTTTGTGGCAGAGTCGGGAGACCGGGATGGTTGGGCTGTCGGTTACCGTGGCGGAGGAGCAGGCTATGGTGGACGGGTACGATGGTGGAGGATGGAGGAGAGGGTGTGGTTGTCGTGTAGGGTGGTGGACAAGGTGAGCCTAATTTAGGTTTAGGATTTTAATTATTTTGGTTTGTGTCGGGGTGTGTCCGACACGGATGAGATGGGTTTGTATTTGGTGAAATATGGAATAAGAAATTTGGTGGAAGACACGGACACGATGCACGGTGGTTGAAAAATTATTTGTGGAGTAATTTAATATGGAGGAGTACCTGCCTATTTATAGGATGTGGAAATTCCCAGTTGGATAAGGATTAGAATTAATTTAAACCCAATGTAGATAATTAGCTACTAATAATTTAAATCCAATTTTAAATCCAAATCCAATCACAAATCCAATTTAAATTAAATTCTCTTAGTTTAAAATCAATGGAATAAATCAAATATCAAATATTTAACTATTTAAATAAATCCAAAATTTCAAATCAAGGTTTAAATTGCCATAATCATTTCGAAATATATTATCCAAAAATACTGATAATAATAATTTCGAAAATTATATTATTATTTAAAATAAACTAATAAATAATTACTAAATATATATGTATGTACAAATAATATTTACATAAGTATACTTTTTTAATATACCATTTTATAGGAAAAAATACTTATTATTATAACTGTATAAATGAAAGGCTTTTTATAATTAAGATCATAAACTTGAAGTGATAGCTAGAAATAATCATTACATATATTATTTTTGTAATTATAAAATAGAAAAAATGTTTTTCAAAAAATATGTACGCTTGCACATATTCGCACTCGTCGATCAATTTCGAAAAATAAAAGTCTGTGCGCGACGTACAATACGACTACACGACGTACAATACAAAATTTTTAAATTAGTACCAATTTAATAAAGTAAAAAAATAGTAGAAATTTAGGGGTTTTATATTCTACCCAATTTACAAGAATTTCGTCCTAGAAATTAAGAATAAGTAATTGGTTGAGAGGGTACAAGGGTATATCAATGAGGAACAATCAAATCACGACGTTCAAAACATGCATTAGAAAATCGTGACTTCGATAACTACGAAAATAAATCACGAATTTAATTTAGGGAGTGAATGATGGTCGCGACAATGAATCTAGGGTTAAGGGAAAGGACTAGTTGTAATGCCCTGCTCCGTACGAGGCATTTGGTTGGCTTATTGGATGGGATCAGAATATTGGACCGTGACTTATGTTGGGAATCAGAAGAATTGAGACTGATACATTCTCTCTTAGCTGGCTAGACGGAATGGGTATTGGAACGTGGCTCGCTGGTGGAGCTACGCTTAGTAGAATTTTGGGTGAGTGGAACTGTCCTTCCTCCTCCTTACTCCTTCATGCTTAATAAATGAAGTATTGAAATACTATGAACTGCCCCTAAATGTCCCATATGTTAGTCACTGAATAATAGAGATGCTTATGCTGAGAATTATTGAAATGTACAACACATTGAACTGCTAATGTGATTCGATGCCTGAGATTGAATTGATAACATTGCCCCTTATGCTTAATATTGCTGAAATGATAAAACACTTGATTAATGAGATGCCTTGTGATTGATAGAATAAGAAATGAACTGGCTGTGCTATCGACCCAATGAACTGAATGAAACACTAGAACCATGTACTCTCTGTATATCTATTGCAAGAATGTGAATTTCTGCCTGTCTCCGATAAGAAATGAATGAATGAATAAATGTCCCTATGAAATGAATGAATGTTAAGTTCCTCTTAAGAAAGGAATGATATGAGATACGTTGTAATGAAGCAATGAATGAGAAATAATAAAGGTGGGATCGTTGAGATCACCAAATGAAATGATGGTAATGATGAAATAAATAAGTCATTGAATATGACTAATGATGCACTGTTTCCTTTACTTTCCTTAATATATTTTACCATGCGATTATGTTCACAATCGAGTCGGACACGCATTCGCATGGTCATGGACAACTTGTATACAAGGTTTGAGTAATAATTTCCTCGAACGGTTCCTAGGGCCCTGGGGACCGATTCGGCCTAGGAGGAAATAATGATGAGTGCTATGGGAGCACGAATAAGGCGGGATGGCATAGAGGCTCGCCACCTACTATGCTGACCGCATTATCTTAAAATAAAATGAAATGAAAAGAGTCCATATGGTTTAACAACACCAGTGACCATGTAGTCAGGATGCATGCTAGTGAATGTCTTATGCAGGCAGAGTAAGTATATCTGCTAACCTGTATTTGATGCAGGTATGAGGGAGTCGGCTATCGGTAAGAAATCACTTAAATGTGATAATTCAATATATGTGTTGGTTTAACTTGCATGCTTACGTTCCAAATAAGTAAATGGTGCTGTATGTAGCCTTTCAGTATGAGATCCTGCTTAACATGTTAAATTCAGTATGCTAGAAAGATGCCATGCTATAATCAATGCTCAAACACAACATACATGCTAAGGAATGTTGGAAGTGAGAACTGTTATAACATATTTAAGATGTTAATGTTAACGATGCCTCAATGATGCCTTTTCTTGATAACACCTAGTATGCCTCAATGATGCCTTTGCATGATAACACCAAGAATGCTAACATGATATGTCCACATGAATGCTACTAAGAATATGTTTACATGCTTCACTCTGATTATTGCCCATGAACTGTAAACTGATGCTAGGCCCCAAGTAGAAAGATTATTCTAATAAATGCTTGCTTAAATGATCACTTAAATGTTGGTTTATGCGAGTGGGTTGGATTCTGCTTGCCAGTACATAGATGATGTGCTGACCCACGTTTTGTGGGCAGGTACTCGTGCTTGGGATATTCTATACACGAAGATTGGCTTGATTGGTCCCGCGGCATCGAAGATTTGTTGGGCATACAGAAGCTCTCCTTGTACAAGATGATGTCTTCTGTTTATAAAAGGGCATAATGTATGGAACATTGTAATCAGTTGTATCAGTGAGAATGTAAGCCAAGTCAGCATATCGAGTTGTAATCCAATGTATCCAAGTATCAAATGTAAGTTTTGTAGCATTGTTCAGTTGGCTTCCAATGTAAAGTGGGATTTGTTGTAAGCATTGTACTTTAATACAAGTCTTGTACTCTTCTTCAATTATCAATAAAGAGAATAAAGTTTTATATATCTCTGTGTGACTTCAAGTTATCCTTTTATCTCCGCTGCTATAAAGAAGTGATATACTTCTATTCAATGAGAAAGATTGTCCTCACTAAATTCAATTTGTCTGCTTCTGCCGCTACGATGTGTTTCTATTTGAAGATTATCAATTATGTACTACATTTGCCTTGTACAAGTGCAATATCAGACTTGTACGGCATCACGCCCAAGCGAGGACGATCGATTCCAAGAGATAAAATATATGAATAAATGACTCTACAAATCGGGGCATGACAAATTGGTATCAGAGCACGGCTTTACGTCCTTGGTCTCTTCTTTGATTTATTCCAAATCAAAGTTGCATCAATGATTAACCAAAGTTGCTTCTGCGATCACTCAACGTTGCTTCCGCGATTAAATCGAAGATTGTTTCCGCAATTATGCTATTATTGTTCGGTAATCATCCTTATGTTATCTGTGCTTGAAAGTTTGTTGACCCTCTTGGCTGCTCACTGGATGTTCCATACAATAAGTCTATATACATTGTGATGCCCCTAAATGAATGATTATTGTTGGTTTGGACACAAATAACCCAACAATGACTCGATGCCATAGTATGTTATATTGTGAATGCTGTTGGGAATATAGGAATATAGAATGTGGCTATGTATGCTGTAACAAGTTGAGAATTGAATGTGACGTTGAGAAAGAATTATGAATGGAATAATTGATGGATGAGTTCAACAGAATTGGTGAATTAACTCATGTGTGCTGGCTACTGCTTTCGAGACCCTAAGAATGTTGGCTTGTGCTATTGAGACCCTGAGATGTTGGCTAAGTGTTGTGATCATTATAGATCATGAATGTCCGGAATAGATTTGAGTTGGTATTGTTTAAGGATGGCTTCGTTTCTGAGTGGTATATTGCCTCTACCACCTTGGAACGAGATGTATGATTGACCCTTTTCATAGAATAGCAATGAGACTATCTGTGAGTACTGGGTAGTGCCGAGACTTAGCTGGGAGTCATGTATTGTGGTTAGATGACTCGAGTGTCCCTTGACGGTGATGTTATATTGAGTAGCGAGATTGGCAGAAATTATAACTGGTGGCTTGGTTAGAAATTGTTTAGTCGAGTGATGACTCAGACTAGTAAGACAGTTAGTATGCTACGAGTAAATGGATTTGGCTAGAGAATGTTGTGGCTTAGAACATCTGAATGTTGACTTCGATTGGTTGGATGTAAATCAAATGTGGCTAATACAAAGTTGGTTGTGTAGTTGAAAGTTTTGGAAATATCGTCGATGAATCAAAGAAATATTAGAGATCTATGCTTTGACCCTAAGGTGTAATAGATGTTAATCCATCTTGATCACCAAAGGATAGTCATTGCCTATGTGCATGTATGCTGAGAAATTTAATGGGATTATAAAAGTAACAAGTAGCCACTTTGACTATTGTGTTGCCTAGAGGATGGTTAAGTGATACATAAATTGTCGGATTGAATGGATGAACTATTTGACCATTGATGCATGAGATTTAAGAATGCCCGTAAGATAGTGATGATTGAGAAACAAATGGGAACGAGAAATTACAAATATGTTGGATAATGTCGGTATAGGTGATTGTTGGTTGGGATATAGATTGTTGGTTTATGACTTTGTGGTGTGACTCTGTCATACAGACTGAATAGTATGATTCCATAGTTATGTTAAGACTATCGGAACCGATGACCCTTGAATTGTTAGCCTTGGCTTATGGGTTCGTGTGAGTACAAAGGATTTAAAATAGAAATTGAATCATTGGGAATTTACTTGATGGATTATTAGAACGATGAGAATCGTATGTCGGGTTGGAATTTGACCATAATGTTGATAGATCGATCTTAGTCGATCGTTGGGTAAGTCTAGAGTGAGCCTCTGTGGGAATTCTTTCCTTGAGGAAGACACTAGATAGATAGACTTGACCCTAGAAACCGTGGGCTGCATGACCAATTGTTGGCATAGCCAACAATGGCGAATAGTTATTCAGACTGAGTTAATACCCATAGGTTTGGGTAGAGTTCCTTAGAACTATTGGTTGCTTGTTGGCCTTAAGAATAAGAAACTAGTATAACCCTAGTAGCCGTCCACTCTAGGGAAGTCACTTGAACGATTAAGTTTAGCTATCAGTGTAGCTAACCTTAGAGATTGACTGAATAATAGGTGACCATTAGAGACCCATAGGATAACCTTGTGGCATTGAATGAGAGACAATGATAATAAGTATTGACCTAAGGGAATGCATGCTTCAACTGGTGCCTTAAGAGATGTTTGACCCTTGAGGATTATATGTCGGCCATAAGTGGGGATTGCAATCGTAAGGTAAGACTTGAGTGTACCTATAGTTGGGTAGCTAAGTAACCTTGAATGTTGCATAGAATTATACCCTGACCCGGGTAATCGATAGTGGGTGACGTCAGATTGTATCTTTTAGAAAAAGATGAATTGCCTCGGTGAGAAATATTGTTGGATTTGGAAAAGAATGTGATTGCATGTTGTGAACTCTTGATATGATTGGCTCTAAGTTAGACCCTTGATCGAATGTTAGAAATGTTATGCTTGGGTATAGAGTTTAACCAAGTCGTCCCTGATATTAAGTATTGTAGCCTGGAAGATAGTGATTGTGGCAAAGTGAATAAAGCAATAAGTCAAATGAAAGGATGCTAAGTCGAATTTAGAAAAGAGAGTTATATTGTGGCTGATCGAATCGCACTAACATAGAAGTTGGCTGAAGTACATATGTTTTGGGGATGCCTAAAATATGTGTATGGATCCAGCTGAAGTGATAGGTTACGACTGAGATAACATTATGGGAAGAAATTATCGCACTAGCGCGGACTTTGGCTGAAATGCATATATTTTGGGGACGCCTAAAATATGTGTATGGATCCAAATAAAGTAATGTGTTGCGACTAAGATAGAATACAAGGAAAATGTTGGCGAACCAATAAAAAGTTACAAATAATTGAAAAAGAGATAGACAGATCGAATCGTTGATGGATTTAATGGTACAGTTGAATAGCTATTTTGAAATGACCGAGTGGGCTGAAATGAATATCGAATTGAAGTTGAATGAGTAACTCCTTGTGATTAAGTGAATCTGGTAGATGAGTTGTTTTCTTAAGTTTCGAGGACGAAACTTTTTCTGAGTGGTATATTATGTAATGCCCTGCTCCGCACGAGACATTTGGTTGGCTTATTGGATGGGATCAGAATATTGGACCATGACTTATGTTGGGAATCAGGAGAATTGAGACTGATGTAGTCTCTCTTAGCTGGCTAGACGGAATGGGTATTGGAACGTGGCTTGCTGGTGGAGCTACGCTTAGTGGAATTTTGGGTGAGTGGAATTGTCCTTCCTCCTCCTTACTCCTTCATGCTTAATAAATGAAGTATTGAAATGCTATAAACTGCCCCTAAATGTCCCATATGTTAGTCGCTGAATAATAGAGATGCTTATGCTGAGAATTATTGAAATGTACAACACATTGAACTACTAATGTGATTCGATGTCTGAGATTGAATTGATAACATTGCCCCTTATGCTTAATGCTGCTGAAACGATAAAACACTTAATTAATGAGATGCCTTGTGATTGATAGAATAAGAAATGAACTGGTTGTGCTATCGACCCAATGAACTGAATGAAACACTAGAACCATGTACTCTCTGTATATCTGTTGCAAGAATGTGAATTGCTGCCTGTCCCCGATAAGAAATGAATGAATAAATAAATGTCCCTATGAAATGAATGAATGTTAAGTTCCTCTTAAGAAAGGAATGATATGAGATACGTTGCAATGAAGCAATGAATGAGAAATGATAAAGCTGGGATCGTTGAGATCACCAAATGAAATGATGGTAATGATGAAATGAATAAGTCATTGAATATGACTAATGATGCACTGTTGCCTTTACTTTCCTTAATATATTTTACCATGCGATTATGTTCACAATCGAGTCGGACACGTATTCGCATGGTCATGGACAACTTGTATACAAGGTTTGAGTAATAATTTCCTCGAACGGTTCCTAGGGCCCTGGGGACCGATTCGGCCTAGGAGGAAATAATAATGAGTGCTATGGGAGCACGGATAAGGTGGGGTGGCATAGAGGCTCGCCACCTACTATGCTGACCGCATTATCTTAAAATGAAATAAAATGAAAAGAGTCCATATGGTTTAACAACACCAGTGACCATGTAGTCAGGATGCATGCTAATGAATGTCTTATGCAGGCAGAGTAAGTATATCTGCTAACCTGTATTTGATGCAGGTATGAGGGAGTCGGCTATCGGTAAGAAATCACTTAAATGTGATAATTCAATATATGTGTTGGTTTAACTTGCATGCTTACGTTCCAAATAAGTAAATGGTGCTGTATGTAGCCTTTCAGTATGAGATCCTGTTTAATATGTTAAATTCAGTATGCTAGAAAGATGCCATGCTATAATCAATGCTCAAACACAACATACGTGCTAAGGGATGCTGGAAGTGAGAACTGTTATAACATGTTTAAGATGTTAATATTAACGATGCCTCAATGATGCCTTTTCTTGATAACACCTAGTATGCCTCAATGATGCCTTTGTATGATAACACCAAGAATGCTAACATGATATGTCCACACGAATGCTACTAAGAATATGTTTATATGCTTCACTCTGATTATTGTCCATGAACTGTAAACTGATGCTAGGCCCCAAGTAGAAAGATTATTCTAATAAATGCTTGCTTAAATGATCACTTAAATGTTGGTTTATGCGAGTGGGTTGGATTTTGCTTGCCAGTACATAGATGATGTGCTGACCCACGTTTTGTGGGCAGGTACTCGTGCTTGGGATATTCTACACACGAAGATTGGCTTGATTGGTCCCGCGGCATCGAAGATTTGTTGGGCATACAGAAGCTCTCCTTGTACAAGATGATGTCTTCTGTTTATAAAAGGGCATAATGTATGGAACATTGTAATCAGTTGTATCAGTGAGAATGTAAGCCAAGTCAGCATATCGAGTTGTAATCCAATGTATCCAAGTATCAAATGTAAGCTTTGTAGCATTGTTCAGTTGGCTTCCAATGTAAAGTAGGATTTGTTGTAAGCATTGTACTTTAATACAAGTCTTGTACTCTTCTTCAATTATCAATAAAGAGAATAAAGTTTTATATATCTCTGTGTGACTTCAAGTTATCCTTTTATCTCCGCTTCTATAAAGAAGTGATATACTTCTATTCAATGAGAAAGATTGTCCTCACTAAATTTAATTTGTCTGCTTCTGCCGCTGCGATGTGTTTCTATTTGAAGATTATCAATTATGTACTACCTTTGCCTTGTACAAGTGCAATATCAGACTTGTACGGCATCACGCCCAAGCGAGGACGATCGATTCTAAGAGATAAAATATATGAATAAATGACTCTACGAATCGGGGCGTGACACTAGTAACTCGAGATGGGGATATAGTCCCATCGGTTGGTCGATGGCTAACTATTTTGGCAATAGTTGGGGGAATACTAAAGGTGATACCTTGTGTCTATCTATTTGGTACGAATCTTTGTCTAAATAAGTGAAAGACGAAAACCAATATGAGTCCAAAGAAGTTGTTTTCAAATACCAATACGTGGTTCAAAGGCGAGCGAGTAATTCAAAAGAATTGCCAAGGCTGTTGTGGATGGGACTCTAGAGGACAAGTTTAGCTATGTCCCTATCCACGTAGAACGATAAATAAAAGTGAACCAAAGTGCACTTGGTTGATCAGACCATCATGCACCGGTTCTAATAAGACAATATACTAGTGAGTGGCCACTCCATAGCATATGCCTTGATCAAGCTCGATAAAGAATTAGCTTGCAAATACTAGGCTATATTAGCATCATTAGTCTAGATAATAAAATATAGGCACGTGAGATTTAGATTGAAATAGAGTAGAATTAGTTCAAACTCCTTAAAACTCTAAGTTATATCCTATGTTGGTCTCTATATAGTCGTCCTAAAGTCTCTTTGTCCAAGTCTTTGGTTGGCTAGATGGGTTAAGGTCCTCTAAATTCTAGAACCTAAGTGAACTTGCTAATATAGGTCACAAGGACAAAGGGATTGTTAGGTCATAAGGCATTCCACCCAACTTACAAGAATTAAACTAGTAGGGTGGTGGAACAATGGGTCATGTCCACCTAGTATGGGTTACCTTATAAATATCTATCAAGCACGAATGAATAGCACGAATCACGATAGAAGGGATCAAACAAGATGCAACTCGAGGAGTCAAGCGAGAAGGCGGACAAGTATGTGGATGAGATCCTAGACTCTAATCCTATACTGCAGGCTTGCTTGGTACGGTAAAGTAACCAAACAATTTATTTTGACCTGCATGGGCCACTACAAAAACATGTAACGCCCTAGTCCCAAAATACGTAGGACTAGGAATGTAGACATGCCAGCTGTATACATACGAAGTACACTCCAATATATGGAAACTTCGTATGAATATATAAGTTGTAAAATGCAGTAGAACCATAACTAATCTCATCCACACAAAATAAATAAATAAAAGATATCACAATATCAACTATGAATTTGTTATTTGATACATGCAGTCGGGTGGAGACAAATCCACTACCAACTATGAAAAGAAGGACACAACAAAAGAAAGAGTTTGGCGAGCGAAGCGAAGACGATCCAAATACAATCATCCTCGAGGAAATAGCGATGATCACGGCTAGAGCTAGAACACCTGCGAAAGACAAGGCACACACCTGGCGAGATAACCAGGTCCTCAGAGGGACGTAACAAGACACATAATATCATGCCAATAACTGAATAAATAAAGCTCAACAGAAAAGTATATGTGACTACACAAATAAAGGTCCTTAACCATTCTATGTAAAAAATGTATTTTGAAGACAACGTTCCACACAAGGGCTCCCGAGACTAGAAATACGGCGCGTTAGCGTTTCAACCAAGGCACTAGTGGCGTCTAGAGAAAAGTAAATGCACGGCCCATTAGCACTCGAGTGAGAGCTAAGGGGCATATAGAGAAAAATAAATGCACGGCCACTAGCTCTTGGGTGAGTCACTAACGGCAGCTAGACGAAAGTAAATACACGGCACATTTGTGTTTCAACCGAGGCACTAGTGGCATCTAGAGAAAAATAAATAAATGCACGGCCACTAGCTCTCGACTGAGTCACAAATGGCAGCTAGACGAAGGTAAAGGT
The DNA here is from genome assembly GCA_029216955.1 of Iris pallida. Lineage (NCBI taxonomy): Eukaryota > Viridiplantae > Streptophyta > Magnoliopsida > Asparagales > Iridaceae > Iris > Iris pallida. The sequence continues at coordinate 1,990,534 of JANAVB010017999.1, forward strand.
GTGAAAGCCCCTGCGCCTAATAACTGTCTTCACCCTTCCCATGTACTACTCGTGCTGAATCCATACCACGATATTCCTAATAACCGCTAAGTCTTCTAGGAAATTATATTAGCAGTTATACGCTAACGCTCGTCCTGTACGCACCGATGTACGGTCGGTACGTAAGTCCGAATCTATATGAGACACGTGACATCGTGGTACACAAGTGTCGGCCCATGAATGCGGCACAAACAAAGGTGGTCCCTTAACTCTAAGCTAAATACGTAAAGTAAACTAAAATATAATAATTTGCAACTACATAGGATTTTGAAAGAACAACTTATAAAAAATAAAGCATGCATGATATTGAGCAAGAAATTAAACAGTAAAGGCAAGGTGTCTTGCCTGGTAGGATGCCTGGTGTACTGCAATGATCAAGGTGGCACGATCTGCGACTTCGGTACAACAATTATGCAAGGTGGCCTCGGGTGGAGACACGGACAGTTCTATTGGGTCCAGAAGGGTCAAATTAGTTAGGGTGGACATAAGGTAATATAAAATTGGTAAAGGAATATGAAAAACGGCTGAATCACGAGATGGAGAAAAACCGTAAGAAGTCAATTAATATATTTAGTTTTTAGAAAATATTTTATAATACTTGAAATATAATTTATCAGTCCTTCAATTAAATACTCAAAAATCAAAAGTCGTTTTTAAGACAAAAACTCTACGTTTGTCAAAATAAGTTTTAGTAGGAAACTACATATTTTTATTAGCCAAAATTAATAAACTAGAAATTTGTAGTATAATTTGGTGCCTACTTTTATTGACCAATATATCTTAGAAAATATAAAATCTAAAAAGTAAACAAATAGATAAATTAGGGCTATAAAATAGATTTTGTCAAAATATGATATTTGATATAAGAATATTTTTAAAATAATACTAGAAATTCCTAAAAATTTCAGGACTTCTAGACCAGAAAAAAAACATATGGAAGAGCCAACATTTTTAATCATATAAAATTTTGGAAAATATTTAGCCTATATATTTTATTAGGTAAATATATTATTTAGATCAAAAAATATCCTTGTTACACACCATCCTAATAATATAACAATAATTATAAAACAATAATAATACTTATGAGAATAATACTAAAATAATAATGTTGAATATATATATTTACAAAGACAGAAGATACTAGAAATATAATAAATATAATAATAATAATAATAATAATAATAATAATAATAATAATAATAATAATAATAATAATAATAGAAGAAAACAAATGACAAACAAGCAAAAATCAACAACAATTGATAAAATTTAATAATATAACTTAAACAGGGAAGCTGATGTTCTTTCTCCTATACTAAATGAACCAAAAAATAATAATAATATTAATAATAAAGAAAGTAATAATTTCTTAAAGAGCTGCTGCTCTTTTTCCCAAACCCAGTTCGAGAGTGAGAGAGAGAGATGAGACGGAAAGAATGAGAAGGAACGAGAGGGAAGAGAGGCTCGAGAGGGTTAGCGCCGGAAGTAGGAAGTTGAGGAAGAGGCGGCGGGCGGAGGAGAGAAAGGGAGAAGTCGAGAGGAAGAGGGAGCGGGGGTTAGGCGGAGAGAAGCGGAAGAATCGGGTGCACACGCGCGAGGTGGAGAAGACGCGGCGGCGGCGGGTCGCCAGCTCGGGCTCCGGCAGCGGTGGAGGCTGTACGGAGGAAAGAGGAAGGGGGCTTGGGCTTACTGGCGTCGGCACGCGGCGACGGTCGCGGCAGCGGAGGTGGCCGCCGCTACGACGCATGGAGGAGCGGCAGCGGTGCGTGGTTTCGGCGACGACAAGGCGCAGATTCGACGAGGGGGTGGCTCGGCAAAGAGAGGTGCGGCTCTGTGGGTCGGGTAGGGCGGGCAAGTGCGGACGAAGGGGTCGGGAGCAGGTTAGGGTTTTCTTATTCCTCTTTATTTTTTTGGGGTGGTATTTTGGTTTGGGGTGGCTGTGGGTGGTATTTGGTCGAGCGGAGGCCGGTGGTTTGGTTGTCGGGAGATGGGGATAGTGGTGGTGGTTCTGTTTGGTGGAGTCGGAGTCCGTGGTGGCGGCGGTAGGTTGTGGCAGAGGGAGAAGAGGTGGTCATATGGTGGAGGAAGGTGGCAAAGTGTCGGTGGCGGCTGTGGACTGTGTGGGTTCCGGGGTGCACCGGGTGATGGCCGTACAAATTTGGAGGGGACAGTAGTGGCGGTCAAGCGACAGGGAAGGCTAGTTGCGGTGGTAGCAGAGGCAGTTCTGGCCGAAAGTTAAGGTTGGGTTTGTGGCGGAGTCGGGAGACCGGGATGGCCGGGCTGTCGGTTACCATGGCGGAGGAGCAGGCTATGGTGGACGGGTACGATGGTGGAGGATGGAGGAGAGGGTGTGGTTGTCGTGTAGGGTGGTGGACAGGGTGAGCCTAGTTTAGGTTTAGGATTTTAATTATTTTGGTTTGTGTCGGGGTGTGTCCGACACGGATGAGATGAGTTTGTATTTGGTAAAATATGGAATAAAAAATTTGATGGAAGACACGGACACGATGCACGGTGGTTGGAAAATTATTTGTGTAGTAATTTAATGTGGAGGAGTACCTGTCTATTTATAGGATGTGGAAATTCTCAGTTGGATAAGGATTAGAATTAATTTAAACCCAATGTAGATAATTAGCTACTAATAATTTAAATCCAATTTCAAATCCAAATCCAATCACAAATCCAATTTAAATTAAATTCTCTTAGTTTAAAATCAATGGAATAAATCAAATATCAAATATTTAACTATTTAAATAAATCATGGTTTAAATCGCCACAATGATTTTGAAATATATTATCCAAAAATACTGATAATAATAATTTCAAAAATTATATTATTATTTAAAATAAACTAATAAATAATTACTAAATATATATGTATGTACAAATAATATTTACATAAGTATACTTTTTTAATATACCATTTTATAGAAAAATTACTTCTTATTATAACTGTATAAATGAAAGGCTTTTTATAATTAAGATCATAAACTTGAAATGATGCTAGAAATAATCATTACATATATTATTTTTGTAATTATAAAATAGAAAAAATATTTTTCTAAAAATATTTACGCTCGCACATATTCGCACTCGTCGATCAATTTCGAAAAATAAAAGTTCGTGCACGACGTACAATACGACTACACGACGTACAATACAAAAAAATTTAAATCAGTATCAATTTAATAAAGTAAAAAAAATAGTAGAAATTTAGGGGTTTTACAACTCTCCGGGTGAATCTACTTGGGAGAGGGAATCGGACATGAGGGAGAGATACCCTTACTTGTTCGATCCAACCGCTGTGAGAGAACCACCCATTCCCGCTTGATACCTAGAGGTTAGTTTCAATCATATCCTTAGTCATTTGTTGCATTGCTTGCTATGTTAGAATATTGTAGGGTCTTCAATCCTTGTGAATTTCGAGGACAAAATTTTTCAAGGAGGGAAGACTTGTGAGCCCATGTTTTTCAAAATTTATTTAATTAGTGTTAATTAATTATTAATGTCATATTTAGCCTTAAAATGATTTACTATAATTATTAGGAATTTTTTACAATTTTTAAATGAGTTTTAAATACAAAAATACTATTTTGCAATTAGTTAAATATCATTATGTAATATTTGGAATTATTTTTATATCAATCTATAATTTGTGGAATTGTTATAATAGCAGTTTGCAATTAACCATTTGTTTTAAATGTCGGGTTACAAATTTTAATTTACATTTGGTTAGGATAGGGACCAGTTTGTAATATCCTAAACTACAGGGACCTAAATAAAAAACCCTAATCCTAATCCTACCCACCCCCGACGACCGCCACGCCGACGACGACCCGCCATTTTCGGCCGACTCTGGCCAGCTCGACGCCCCCAACCGACCTAAGCCTCTATAAAACGACCCCCCCCCCGGTCCTAAACCCTAACCCTAGCACAACCTACAACCGCCCTGACCCACCTTTCTTCCCTGACAACCTAGCCGTAACCCTAACTCTGGCCATCTACCCAAACCCACCCCCACAGCGACACTCACCGCCCCCAACCACCGCCAACAAGTTCGTCATGATGAGGCGAGTCGAACGCCACCACTCCGCTGCGACCACGTCGTCTCAGCCGCCGTCGAGCACCCTCGAAACCCATCGAGAAATCGGACACGTAAGTTGCAGCGTCTAAATGTGTCGTACGTGTCTCGTACACACGTATTAGGGTCGCCCGGACACGAGGACCCTAGCCCAGTGCTTGGACACGCGAGTCTAGACTCGTACGTGTCATAAATGACCCTGACACAAAGACTCTTGTGTCCTTAACTGTCAGGACACAAGATTGTTTTATCGGGTTATAAAATATAACTTAAAACCTAAATAAATTAAACGAAATCCTAACCCTAACACAAGCTGCGGGCTGACCCCCTGGCCAGCCCGACAGAACCTAAGAACCTGACCCAGAGGGCCGAGTATGAATCCCCCCTCCCGCGCTGTTATTGTTTTCCTTTTCCTTTTTCTTTTTCTTTTGTTTTGTTTTTATGTTTTTATATATATATTTATATATATATATATATATATATATATATATATATATATATATATATATATATATATATATATATATATATAAATATATATATATGTATATATGTATTTCTGTATATATATATATTTTATTAAATATATATACTGTTATATATGTATATGTACAGTATTTAAATATATATTATATATTTATTTCTTAGATATATATATATATATATATATATATATATATATATATATATATATATATATATATATATATATATATATATATATATGTATACATAGCTATTTAAAAAAAAATGTATACATAGCTATTTTTAGTCTTTATACTTTACGTAATATTGTACATATATTATCCTTTAATATATGTACATATACTTGTCATATTATGTGACTACTGTGTATAAATTCATATAGTTAAAATATTAATATTTATTATGTATTTTTACGTCTTTGTATTTTTGTGTATTTAAATTACTGCAACCATTTGGTGTCCAAGCCTCGCATGGGTTTTTGGGCTCAAATGTGTTTTCACACATTCAAGACCTGTACAAGTCATATTGGACTTGATTCATGGCCTTGGGTCCTGTATTTGAACTTTGGTTCAAATTATGTACATGGACAAAATACGCAGATAATTAATTATTTAATTTCAGATTGTGTACCATGTTGTTTTTGAATTTCTAAAAATACTTTAATTCCTGTTAAAATTCTGGGAAAATAGTATTTAGATACTATGTTAATTTAGCTAATTTAGCATAATTTTTACATTATTTAATTTATAGTTTTGCCACTTTTTTGGCATATGAAACCAGAACTCACTTTCTGTGTACTTAGGAAAACTGATTTTTATAAAATACTTGTACTGGTTAATAAATTCCAGAAAAATTATAATAAATTTTTATAATTAACAAGGATCATTTTGGTACTTTATTTTATGTAAAATTGAGCTTTTTGTCTATCTCAAAAATTATTGGAACACAATGTTCAATTGATTTATTTATTGAATAATTACGACTTGCAACTTTTTGTGTTATTTTGAGTTATGGCCGTATTAAACCTCACCCCTCACTAGTGTAAAGATCCTAGAAAGTTAGTTATAGTAGTGTGTCACCCCACATTAGTCTACTATGCTAAAGTCATCATTTTGGCTAGGTGCCCAGTCACAAGTCGTGTTTCACCAATTAGTGTCTTAGTATTTTAGCTTAATGTAAAAACTAAGTTTATGTATTTATTTCTACAGTGACGAGTTACCAGGCATCTATAGCATTTTTATCGTAGCTTGCTTTGCTAGAGGCAAGTACTTTCTACGAACTTTACATACTGCTATAACAATAAACTGCGATTTACCAACCATGTTAAATGCTGATCCTTGGGGTAGCAAGTTAGAACTTTACATGTTGTATTACTTTCAGTCTCTGTCATGTTTAGGACAGTATCTCATATCTCTCACATATTTAAATAACGGGTTAAGGGAAAACTGCTAGTAGTGTACGTGATCATGACCCCCTTCTCCGTATGTATTTACCGCGCTCGGTGACATTCTATATGTGACCTTGCCGTATGTTCTGATCTCGCGTTTGTGTATGGATATACACCGATGCCGTTCGTGTACGTATGTGCATGTCAAAAAAACTTGATATATGCCGCTGTACATCTTATTCACCTATTGACCGATTCACGTACATGCTACGGTTTTAAACTTTTAAACTATATGTTGTCATTTCTAAAAAGAACCAATTAAACCATAATATGCCATGATTCCAGTTTATTACATCCCTGTTCATACTTCGTATATTTAGTTTGCTAGAATCAGTACTTGCTCTCGTCCTGACAGGATAACGTTGTAGGTATCCTTACTGAAGAGGAGTTACTCTGTGACTCATATTATGGAGATACTGCCGAGGACCAGGCTTTGCCTTACGAGGATGTACCTGTGGGGAAACTCGTCTAGTTTGCGTAGTCACTTGGGATATTTAGTGTAGTCATGTATTAGACTACGTATTTTGTAACTGGACATGTATCCAGTTTTACATTTCAGACTTGTACTTAGACTTATTACTATATTAGACGACTTTTGTGTTTGGAGCATTTATAACTTTTATTCACTTATAGAACTGTTAGCACATTTAGTTTTATCCTGTTGTCTTTAGAACAGCTCACTATATTTTATCTCAAGCATAAGCTGGATAAGACTCGGCCCGGCCCAACAATTTGGGTAGCGAGTCGTGACAGTAAAGCCTCGGCTTTGCGAGCAATGTCATAGCGGCATAACACTGCACGGAAGCGCAAGGCTTCATGCTGGGTAGTTTGGTACTACAAAGAGGCCTGTGACCTCATGCTACAGTAGTATGACACTACGATGAGGTACCCAGGTGGGGTAAAGCCTCGGCTTTAAGCCATGTCATAGCGGCGTAGCACCGCAAAGAAGCGCAATGCTTCATGCCATAACTCTTTATAAAAAACTCACCTATAGTGTATGGACATAGATATCAAGCCGTCTTTTAAGGGTAAACTTGTAGACGCCCAAAAATTATATACTGAAACCAAGCTGGCACAAGGCCTTCAATGTGCAGCCAGAAGCACAGTTGATGTCATTACGTGAGTAGGAAGAATTGCAGTTATGGTACAGAATTCGAGGCTTAGTCCATTCTTGTATCATACTGTTATTTAACCTATGCGGGAAGATTCAAGTCGTAGCGACATCTCTTCTAATACATGATGGGCAGTCACTGTGGGGAACGCTCAACCCATATATTGAGATATGTGGGAGATTGTTGGTGTTTTTGCCTTTGGACTAGAAAAGATAGTCCCACATCGGCTACACCAAATGGTGAGTATCTCAATATAATGCATTGCTTGTGTTGAGGTGAGCACATGAGGTATAGTGGGGCACAAGTTTGTGCCATGTGGGAGTATTTTCCTAGAAGGAAAAAGGATTAAATCTAATAAGGATGCAAGTTGATTTTTGTTGTGCGGACTCGGACTCGGACACGGACTCCAGGATGTCTCGTGCATGTACGGGAGTGTTCGGGGGGGGGGGGTAGGCGTGGACTGGAACACTTCTATGCTGATTGTGGGATGATCTAAAATATCAAACTCTATTTTTGAGTATTGGTATTTTAGTCCCACATCGGATAGGAGAAGAGGTGAAGTCTCAACTCCACTCTATAAATAGAGCCCCTTGGCCTCCTTTGAAAGATGCACCAAGAAGAGAGTTAAGGGAGTCTGTAAAGTCCAGGAAGCCCGTTCAAGTCTCAAATTTTGACTTACGAGTGTTCCAGAAGTTCTTCGTGAACTTGCTGGTTCCTGGAAGCAGATCGTGGTGGGACGAATCTTGCTTTGAGCAACGGTAATCTTAATCACCCCAGCAAGAACCTTTTCTCTTCTTCTTTCTTCTTTCTTCTTTCTTCTTTCTTCTTTCTTCTCCTTCATCTGAGTTGTAACTCAGTTCTGTCCGTCTGCAACTGCGATTGCAAGGAAGAATGTGAGATTTACTTTCTGATTATTGTTGCTTTTGTAATCAGATTCATATTATAAAGTTCCTCTTGGATCTCGAGAATAATCAGAAGGTGAACGTTTGTTGAACCTCTGATCTCGACATCGAGTCTACCATCTTTGATCAAGCCCCGGGACTAACATTTATGTAACCTGATAAACCCATCACATATTTAGAGTCAGATTACATTCTTCTGGAAAGTAACCTAAACCAGGCAGAAAAAATTGCAGAATTCAACATTGCCCATGTTAAAAGTGTTGGGTTGTATATAGTTTTCGGTTGAGCGTTCAAATGAGGGATGACAATGGAGTTGATAATTTTTTATGAGAATTCTTTTTTAAGACATGTGGATTCAATTCAATATCGCACGTCATGGGCCAACTCCGGTTCTGGTCACACCGTGTTCCCAATAAGTAATATCAGAGCCCATAGTTATGGGACGGATTTGAGCATCTCTAATTGGTTCGAGACAGATGGTACTGAACGTTCATGCGTATACACGGATATACGGGCTCTCTTCTCAAGGTGGTGTAGGAGCATCAACTACACGAATTGGCTTCAAAGGTGGGTTTGACGAGTACAAGGTGGAGGAAGATGTTGTGGTTGGCACAGAATGGTGGGGTGGATGAACCTGTCGATTTGGTTCTGTGGTCGAACGGATCGAGATGACAATATGTTGGATCTCCTGGGTGCTCGACAGGCAAGGAGTACTAAGATTGTTCGGCTGGCGGGAACGAATAAATGGTAGCAGGGATGCTAAGGTTGTTCGGCTAGCGAGAACGGACAAATGTAGCAAGGTGCTAAGGTTATTTGGCTAGCAAAAATGAGCTAATGTGGAGATTGTTGGGTTGTATCTTGTTTTCGGTTGAGCGCTCAAATGAGGAGTGACAATGGAGCTGATAATTTTTTTATGAGAATTCTCTTTTAAAGCATATGAGCTCAATTCAATATCGTACCGCATGGACCAACTCCGATTCGAATCATATTGGGTTCCCAATAAGATGGAAGGAGGTAGAGATTTTGGAAAAAAAATTGTTACGTTCACTCTTTTTGTTATGGCTGCCCATTTTTTCTTTCTCATGTAATTTTCTCGAGGAAGAATAAGATGGTAAAAACAGATAAACTGTTCTAAACAGATCCACCAGTAACAGCACAAGATTATTAACTACAACTAAAAAATAAAATAAAATAAACATTTGCTATTTTACCCCTAGCTCGATTTCAAGAAGCGTTCCAAGTGTGCGACTAATATGCGCATTAAGTCGCGCACTTGCTCGCAGGTTGGTTGAACTTAAGTCCGTTCCGATAAAATCCATTTAAAATCCTATTTGAAAAATAAAATAGATTTAGCATTTTAAATCAATGTTGTCAGAACAGGACCGGACCGACAGTTGGACTGGATCTGACCGATTTTTGTCAAAAAATAAATACTTCAAGGTGGGAAAATAATTTCTTGCTTGGATGGATGAAATCATTTTCCTCCCTAATTTTTCTTCCATTGAGAATCACTTTTGTTTACTCCAGTTCTTTTGTCACCCAAACATAGGAAAGTAATAACTTTTCTTTTCCAACCCCATGATTATGCCAACCAAACGAGGGCTTAAGGTAAATTAGGAGTAGTTCAACAGACAATAGGACATAGACACGGTAATTATACCTCGGTCAACTTATTTACACTGTATTTGGAAACTTTTGTAGGGAGGGAAAGAAAAATTTGAGGAAAAGAAAAATGGAGGAGAGTAAAATGAAAGGAAAGTTAATTTTTCCTTTCTTTGTTTGGATGGACAAAACGTAGGGGAAGGAAAAGTTTAAAAACAATTAGTTGTTGTTTATGGATAGCAATATAATTACTATTTGGTCATTGATTTTCTCAAACGATAATTTATTATTCCCTTTATGAGGGGTGATGGTGTAAATTCAGTCATATTCCTCTCATTTCTCTCCATTTTTCTCCCACTTTTGGGAGGAAATTTTTTTTAGTGGAACCCACCTATTTTTTTCCCTCAAATTCTCCTCCCCCGTTTTCTTTTCACCTTCCCAAACACCATCACTTTTAATTTTTCTCTCACTTTTCCCTCAATTTTTTCCTTCCTCCCATTTTCCTCCCTTCTCAAACAGTACCTTAGGGTTTGCTTGACAAGTGTAGGGGTAACGATTATGAGATCTTTTTAGAGTACCAATTATGAGGGATCTAATTTTGGATGATTTTAAGTATTAGCTTTTAAAACAGTCCAACCTATGCTTGTAATTCATTAATGAGCGGTTTTGAAACCTTTTTACGTGAATAAAATTATTTATGTGTCCATATATAAACAAAACGGTTCCGAGCACGGGATTTGAGATGTTTATAATGTCACCCAAAATTACATTACATTGATTTTGGCTTTGGAGCCGACCAAAATCAGTATCTCAAAAAATGAACAAGTAGGAGTTTAGTTTTCATAAATAGTCAGTTCAAAATTACTCCAAAAAAGTTCTCGAGCACGGTCCGCGAAGGAGACGAGGACGCCGCGCTCAAGGCCACCGAAGAACATGGGCCTCTGTCAAAGTCACGGGTAAAGAGCCATCTAGACTTGATCAATTTAGTGTGAAATGTTAAAGATGAATTTAAATTTTGTTCGATGAAATGTTCCAATAAATTTTTTTCTTCTTCTTCAACTTCATGTACTTTTACATGCACAGTAAGTGTTTGATGAAATGTTACAATGAATTTGAAGTTGTGTTTTCTTGACTAGATGATGATACATGTTAGAGATGAATTTTAAGTGTCTGGTTGTATTGAACACTAACTAGTGAGGAAGAATGTAAAAAATAAAAACTTTAAGTTTGTGAAAAGACTCATTTTTAGGAGAAATCTTTTTCTGAATTAGCCAGGATCATAGGATTTGAGCCTCTTGTAGTTTTTTACTTTTCTGTGATAAACCATGTGATAAAATATTAGTCCGATACTTAAGAGTTTCTGAAAAATTGAACTTGTGTGTGAATTCTGTCATTGGATACTTAATATGGTTTCTGATATACTCGAAGGTTCCTAAGAGCATCTCCAACCCTTTTGTCTTGTTAAGTGTTGTGAGTCTTAGGTCGCTCCTATGTGGCATGAGCCACAAGACAATGTCTTGTTTATGTGGCAAAATTATATCTCAAAAGACAATGAGATAGAAAAACTATCTCCAATGCAAAAGTATTGAGGAGACAATAAAAAGTATTGTTTCCAACTTCCAAGGCAACTTTTAAGACAACTACTCATCTTCTTCTTTTTTCTAATAGGGTGTTGTGGTGTACATGCTCCTGGCTAGGGCTACTGTGTAGGTTGTAGCTTTAGAGTATCTCCAACCCTATTGTCTTGTTAAGTGTTGTGAGTCTTAGGTGGCTCCTATGTGGCATGAGCCATAAGACAATGTCTTGTTTATGTGGCAAAATTATATCTCAAAAGACAATGAGATAGAAAAACTATCTCCAATGTAAAAGTATTGAGAAGACAATAAAAAGTATTTTTTTTCCAACTTTAAGGCAACTCCTCCACTTCTTCAACTTTTTTATAAATATTTCTATTCATAATTGATGATGTGGAGACAAAGTCATTGTGAAGTGCATTGTCTAGATCTAGACAACCAACTTCACATTCTCCTTGCCATGTCATTGTCATGTCAACTTCATGTTTTATTCTACATTTGCATTGGAGAAGAATTATTGGAATGAAAGTTTGTCATTCCTATGTGGCAACCATTTTTTTCTAAACTCACAATAGGGTTGGAGATGCTCTAAGACCATCTCCAATGGTGATTTCTAAAATTGAGTCCTTATCCTACTTGGTATTGTACTTTAAGCAAATTTCTATCCTAGTTGGAAGAGTTTCTACATAGGAATTGTAGACATACAAAAATGCTCTCCAATGGTTCTCCATTTCTATCCTATGTTTCACATAGTAAAAGGACCAATTTAATGGTGTGGGGCCCAATAATAATTGTCATAAGAGATAGAAAAATTTCTATGAGAGTTTCTACATGTAGAAACCCTCCTACAAAGTTTCCATCCTACATCATTGCCACCTAGGATAGAAATGGTAATAGAAATCACTATTGGAAGAAATTTTTTCTAAAATGGATTTCTTCTATAGAAATAGGGAAGATAGGAACCCCCATTGGAGATGGTCTAATATACTTAACATTCTGATAGTTAAGCCACTGGTTTACATTAGGATCTTAATTAAAACCGATTTTGAGTGTTGATACTTAAAAGGTTTCTGCTACTTTTAGTTTTGATACTTAAAATGGTAATAGAAAGAGGATTTTTAAAATCGTATCGAGTGTTTATTCTTGGATCCAAAAAGGACACTATTTAAAATATTTTAAGTTTAAGTTCGGGATAAACTCAAATCCTGGCTCCGTCCTTGCTAACTAAGAATACCTTTTAATGGAGTGCAGCCTCTCTTGGCGATCTCGGGATAATTGAAGTAGGCCAAGAAACCGCATCCACTGTGTGTATGGAACAGCACGTTCGGAATGTTCATCTCCTCGGCGACGTCCATAGCGAAGGTCATCGAGTCGTCCGCGACCACCCCACCACGCCCCAACCAACAGTTTTTAGTGTCACGACCCGCACTCGGATATACGGGTACGAATATGTGGGCTACGCCCAGCCTACGCCGCAGTATCGGCGGTAGAGCGCTGTCAAGTATACTATACTAACTACAACATCTAAAGATCCATAAACTAGAAATGTACTCATGTCACATTACGAAAACTAAGGAAGATAAGACAAGAAATAATAGCAATATATCTAGAACAACTAGAATCTACTAGGATCATAAGACAGGAAAATAAAGAAGGAACAACAAGACTAAGGATAACTACCAGGCAACTCACATAGAAGAATAGTGAGATCCACCCCAGCTAGCAACATCATGAAGTCCAATATTGAGGGCACAACTACTCCTAAAATTTTGTCAACATATCCAGTCAGGATGGAACGAGCACAAATCTCAAATAACAGTTCTAATTATACGATATTGAAAATGTAGCAGTAAATAGAGAGAATATACAAGAAATCATGAAATGTACATGTGAGTATCATGACAAGGTAAGCTGTAAATCTAGAGCTAGAACAAGACAAGTAAAACTGATCATGGCATGTACAAGAATCAAGAATCACCTATCTAGGTGTGTGAGTACTAGCTACAATACGTGGCCGGCTTGGGAACTTGCACAATAGTAACTGGCCTGGCTAACCATACGTGGAGTGTATGATCAACACTCACAATCAATAGGTGCACAAGGGGTGCACAATAGGCTTTGACCACATATCTACACTAATACTCCCCGTCCCCCGACTAGTTTTGTGGATCCAACCATGACACATCATGACGCACGATTCTCCAAGAGGGTAGCTAACCTTCGCAGGAATCGTGTCTATACAATGCACAAGGAACAAGAAAGACTTGCACAAGATATACCAAGGAAAGCGAGAAATAACATCTCATGACGGGATCCAGAGAAATACCAATCCGTGTGAACAATGTGTCAAGAGAACAAGGATATCTACACTAAATACAAGAAACATAGACGATATCATAAAACAAAAATATTATCAGAGAATGTACTCGCCTGCGATCTGGTGGAATATGTCAACTGAGTCCTAGAACAGTGCCTCGAGGACCTATAGGTGGAAATACTGTATCAATATAAGGGTTTAGAAGTAAAATAAAGTCATATTAAGTCAAACTAGGTCAAGGCAAGTCAAAGTAGGTCAATCTAAGTCAAGGGTTGACTTACAGTTGACTTTTGGTCAACTGGTCGACTCTGGTCAATTCTAGGTCAACTCTAGGTCAAACTTGACTAACGTTGACAAACAGTTGACTTTTGGGTCAACTGGTCAACTTCGGTCTAGTTCCAATCAATTTTATGCTACGGTTGACTTTCGGTTGACTTTTCGTCAAAATAGTCAACTGTGGTCAACCAAGGTCAAAATTAGTCTAACCTAGGTCAAATTTTGACTCTACTTCGACGTTCAGTCAAAGTAGTCAACCATAGTCAAACTGGGTCAAAGAGAGTCTCTACAAACATCTACAGGGTCAACACATTCAATTTCAGTGGTTGTGAAATCACTGGAATCGATGGATCTCAAAATACCACAAAAGAAGAAAGATTATAATAATATGGTAAAAACCTACAGATGTTGTCGGATGGTGAAACAACCATTACCAACGTGTCCAGAATGGTCAAATCTGCCATGATAGCATGTCCATAAGTCCAATTTGGACACAGGGGCAAAAAGGTAATTTCGGGTCAAACGGTGTCCCCCCTCCCAGCATCGCCCCCCCGCAGCTGTATCTCCGTGCCCCCTCTCCCTAGCACCGTGCCCCAACACCGCCCCTTCTTCCCTCACTTCTCTCTCCGTCCGCAGTGGTGGAGGCAGTAGCCCATGCGAGGCGAAGAAATGGGTGGGTCTTAGGGGTGTGGCATTGGGGGGTGTCAGCCGTCGGGGGGTGCAGCCGGTGGAGATGGGTGAGAGAGGAGAGGACGGAGGTAATTTGGTCATTTTTTTTAAACTCTAAGGTATCAAGTTTACGCCTATCAAAGTTGAGAGTATCAAGTTAAACATTTGTAATAGTTGAGGGTATTAAGTTATAATTTAGCCAAAATTTAATTTTAAAAGCTAATTTGAAAGGTTCGTTTAAAATTTTAATTTAAAAAATTAATAAAAATTAATTTAAAATAAAAATAATTAAAAAAGCTAATTGAAAAAATAATTGAAAAAAATTATGGTGTTCTTGTTAGCAACCATTTTTTTAAATTAACTTTTCAAATTAATTTATTAAATTCTTTTTATTTCAAATTAGTTTGTTAATTTTAATAATTATTTTTTTTTGTAGAGAGTGGCTAAAAAAAGTCGTATTAATTAGGAATTGTCAGTATATATATATATATATATATATATATATATATATATATATATATATATATATATATATATATATAGTTGTGGTTAATATTATTCTCCAAAATGGTCTATTTGACAATTATTGGGTTGCAACTTGTGTTTAAAGTACCGGTTATACGGGAATCCGATTTTAGGTGGGTTTAAATAGCGACTTTTAAACCCATCCATCCCATACTTGATAATTCATTAGGAAAATTTTCTGAAAGCTTTTAAAAGAATAAAATTATCTATATGTCCATATAAAAATAAAAGTCCTTCCAAGTAAGATTATATCATTTTCTATTACCGGGTCAAATCAAGAAAATATTGTCACTCTTAATATGATGTTATGTGGTTAATTAGGAATTTACGACCAACATAAACCGTTTTTATATTTGAGCAAAGCAAAGACCAGAAAATCAATGACAAGAAAGAGAAAGTAGGATATTAGACCATTTTAGGTACTAGTTGTAATTGTGTATTCTTGATGAGGGTTTAAATAGAAGAAAATAGTATAAACATTCAAAATCTATCCATTTTTTTGTAAGACACCCAAAATTATACTACACTGATTTTAAGAAAATTTTAAGTCGACCAAAACATGTCTAAAAAAATTTATCAAGCAAGAATTTTTTAAATACTCCATAATCAGGCGGTCAAAAATTCACAAAACCAGTAACACCACCATTGTAAAACTAACTCTAAAAGGTTTGTTTGGTAAGTTGTATGTAGAAAGATAATTTGAAATAAAAGTTTATGTTCCTTCATGGGACCTATTTTTGTTAGATTTTGTTAACATGTGTTCTAAGGACATGTGTTAATACATTGTTAAATGTATAATTTACATGAATACTTTTATTAACACATTTATCAATACATATATTACTTATGTATTGATAAATGTGTTGGTAGAAATATTTATACAAAATATATATATATTTATCAATGTATTAAGTTCTTAGGGCATGTTAACAAAACTTAATTGTGTTTTAGGTGAAAGTGAATAGGAAAAGAATAATGACATTTGTCCCTCCAAATTGTCCCTCCAAAATTATCCTTCCTTATGTGGCAGTTGACATGTTGATGTGGCAGCTGACATGACAAATTTTATAATTAAAATTAACATTAAAATTTAAATTTAAATTAATATTAATATTAACATTAATATTAATATTAATATTAATATTAACATAAAAATAATTTGGGTAATTAATTTTTTGGATTAAAATTTGTCATGTTATTTGTCATATCATATGACACATAAAAGGAAGAATAGTTTGAAGAAACGTTTAGTGTAGGAAATAATAATGTATTGTTCTCATTGATGGGGGCTGATTACAATATATATAGGGTCTACATGATTGGGCTTATGGGCCATATTTACATAGTTACAAATATAATCTAACACCCCCCTCAAGGTGGAGCATGCAAGTCACAAATGCCCAACTTGGGAAGGAAAGAATCAAACAAATGCTTTCCAATGGGCTTGGTGAAGATGTCAACCAGTTGAGAAGAAGTAGGAACATGCGAGGCTATTATGGTGCCATCTCGAATAGCATCGCGAATAAAATGCAAATCCACCTCAATATGCTTACTGCGCTCATGAAATACCAGGTTCTAAGCCAGGTGCAGGGCTGACTGACTGTCACAATACACCGACATAGCAGACTCTTGGCGAACACCCAAATACACCAATAACTCCCTCAACCATTTCAACTCACAAACAAGCGCAGCAAGAGATCGGTATTCAGCTTCAGCGGAAGATCGGAAAACAGGTGATTGCTTCTTGTTCTTCCAAGAAATAGGAGACCCCCCAGAAACACCAACCAGCCTGTAACAGAGCGGCGAGTCAAGGGACAACTGGCCCAGTCGGAATCACACCAACCAGAAAGACGGAGATCATAATCAGCTTTCAAAAGAATACTATGTCCTGGTGCATGTTTGAGATATCTGACAACTCTCAAAACAGCTTGCCAATGATCTTGTCGAGGCTTCTGTAAGAATTGAGACAAGATATGTACAGCATAGGCTAAGTCAGGACGGGTAAACGATAGATAAATCAACCTCCCAACCAGCCTCCGATAAGACTCTGCATCTGCCATCTTTGGACAAGTCGATTCTGCCAGCTTGTGATTGGGCTCCATGGGAAAGCCAACAGGTCGAGACCCTAGCAAGCCGTATTCTGAAATGATGTCCAAAGCATACTTCCTTTGACACAAGAAAGTTCCTTCTGCACTCCAAGCCACCTATATGCCAAGGAAGTACTTCAACACACCAAGGTCCTTCATGTGAAAGCAAGAATTAAGGTACTTTTTGAAAGCATCTAAAGCACCTGTGTCATTACCAGACACAATCATATCATCCACATAGATCAAAACATGCAACTCTACCTTCCCTTTAAAAAGAGAAAAAAGGGAATAATCAGAGTGAGATTGAATAAATCTATAGGATATCAGAGAAGCAGCAAGCTTAGCAAACCAACAACGTAGTGCCTGTTTCAATCCATATAGAGACTTACGCAGGCGACACACTTTGTTGGGTTCACTATGCGAAAAACCTGGCGGCAACTTCATATACACTTTTTCTGTCAGATCTCCATGAAGAAAAGTATTGTGCACATCCATCTAGTGCAAAGTCCAGCCTCTCACAGCTACAACAGCCAAGAACGCCCGAACTGTAGGCATTTTAGCTACCGGGGCGAATGTCTCTGAATAGTCGATCCCCTCAACCTGATGATTACCGAACACAACCAGCCGTGCCTTTAAGCACTCAACACTGCCGTCGGATTTGTACTTTATTTTGTACACCCATCTACTTCCCAATGCTTTCTTTTCAGGAGGCAAATCGACAAGACTCCATGTCCAATTATCTTCCAAAGCCTGTATTTTAGTTTGCATAGCCGCGCGCCAGCCTGAATCTCGCGAGGCCTCGCGATATGAAGTAGGTTCAAAACCTGCAGTGATAGCTGCAAGAAAATCTCTGTGTCCAGCAGTAAATATGTCATAACTTAGAAATTGTGTTAGAGGATACGAAGTACCTGAGGAAGTGACGGGAATAGATGAACTGTGGAGAAGGGGGACTTTTACATCGAACAGCATTCGTCACAAAATCCTATAACCGTACTGGCTGTAATTTTTTCTCATTCCTCTTCCCAATACTACCTCGTCGGGCACCTCTGGCAACACTGTATCCCATGTATCAGCATTAGTATCCGCATCACCCCAGCAGACTCTCCTGTCAATACTTCTGCATCTACCTGTGCATCCTCGTCACTCGGTGCCAAGCCACCAGCAACCACTCTGGCCTCAGCAACCGTAGCCGGCACCATCCCAAAAGCCTCTATATCGTCTCCCGACACCGCAACAGATGTATGGCGTATCGCAGAAGACATCTCGCTAACAGAGTCGCACCCAGAAAATTCTTTTTCATAAAAAGTAACACCACGGGACACAAAAAATTCACCAGTCTCCAAATCATACAGTTTTCATCCCTTTTTATCAAGTGGATACCCAATAAAGATACATTTTCTGCTCCTGCTAGCAAATTTATCATGTCGGGATTTCAAATCATACGCATAGCACAGACACCCAAAAATACGTAGATGATTATACGAAGGAGCCGAACCATATAAAACTTCATAAGGAGACTTAAAATGCAAGATACTAGAAGGGGTTCGATTTATCAAATAACATGCACCCAGAACACATTCCCCCCAAAAATCTACGGAAAGAGAACCCTGAAATCTCAATACCCGGGCTACATTTAAAATATGTCGATATTTTCTTTCCACCCTTCCATTCTGTTGAGGTGCCCCAACACAGGATGTTTGGAACAATATACCTTGAGCTAAAAAATAATCTCGTAAACAATTGAATTCAGTGTCATTGTCACTCCGCACCCGACGTATATCAGCCCCAAACTGACGCTTCACCATAGCAATGAATTTAAGAAACGTAGAATAAACAGCACACTTATCCGTCAATAAAATAACTCAAACAGCTCTAGAAAAATCATCCACCAAAGTCAAAAAATATCGTGCCCCATTAGATGACGGAACACGATATGGTCCCCACAGATCACAGTGTATAAGTTCAAAGCATCTCAAAGCACGACTACTACTATCAGGAAAAGCATCACGAGTCTGTTTAGCTTGATGACAAATATCACAAGCCTTATGAGAAAACACACTACTACCAGAGAGAAAAGGTAAAGTCTGCATTACTTTATTTGAAGGATGTCCCAGTCTACTATGCCAAACCTCGGAATCACTCGCTTTGCATGCCAGGATCACCGAAGCTAAAGAAGCTGGAACCGTCCCCAAGAAGTAAAGTCTACCCCTTTGTTCACCTGCTCCAATCACCATCCTCGTACTTCGGTCCTGAACAAAACACAAATCAGGAGTAAATAACATATCACAATTTCTGGCACCAATCAATTGTGAGACAGAGATCAAATTGCAAGTCAATGTCGGAACATAAAGAACATCCGTCAATACCAATGAAGCAGTCAAAAATATTTTGACTCTCAGAACAGCCTCAATAGTGCTCCCATCAGACAAAATTACAGGACAGACAGGGCCCTCAAAGCAATCAACTAAACAGTCACAAGAGCCTGTCGCATGAAGAGTAGCCCCAGTATCGGATATCCAAGGGACAGAAGAATTCTTACCCATCAGACGATCAGAGTTTGAAGAACCAGGGTTGGAAGGATTGTCGTTACCCAGCAAGCTCATCAGTTTCTGCCATTGTTCACCTGAGAGTGGTGAAGGATACCCTCCATGCATAATTTCTGTCGAACTCCCAGCAAGACCAGCAGAGACACCATGCCCAGCAGCAGCGACATGATGAACAACTCCTGCGCCACCAGCACCACCAGCACCACGTCTCTGCTGTGGTGTCGGGCCTCTGCCACCACCAGTACCACGTCCGCCCTCACGCCGAGGACGAGTCTTCCACCACTCTAGATAGCCAATCTTGGCAAAGCAAGTTGCAACATCATAACCTGTTTTCTTGCAATGAGTACAGATCATACTTGATTTATCCCTGGAATATGAGATTTTACTATTAGAAGCAGTAGAAAGACGAGGTGAAGTCTTGATAGCCAGCGCCAACACCTCCTCAGTAGCGGATTGGACATGAGATTTTTGCATATCCTCTTCCTTACGGACTGCCTGGTATGTCCGATCTAAACTTGGCTGAGGATCCTCAGCCAGAAGATTAGATCAGGTATGACCATACAACTCAGCATTCAATCCATACATAAAGTCCTGAAAGTGGTCTTCATCCCTCATAGCCTGTAGCTTTGCAGCAAGTTCACCACAGGTACAAGTAGGCAATGGGAAATAAGCAGCTTGTTCATCCCATAAAGACTGCAAATTTCTAAAGTAGATTTCCACAGACATCGAAGCCGTTTGTTTGCACGCATCCAAAGCCACCTTAATTTGTTGCTTCCGAGTGCCATTGCTAACAACAAATCTTTTCTCCAACAAGTTCCACAATGGATAAACCTCCTCAAAATACGGAAAAGATTTCTTCAGAAATGGATCAATAGTATTAAGAACCCATTTAACCAATAGCGCTTGCATGCATCTCCAATCAAGCAATTTACTAGCATCATTAACAGGTTTGACTTTAGTACCTTCCAGAAAAGTGATCTTTCGCCTAGAGATAGGGAGAGACGTATCGATCGAGACTACTTAGCATAGTTCGGTCCACGAAAAACAATAGGAGTAATGATATTTTCTGGTTGATCAGCAGAACTCAGAAAATATGGATCCTTCGGATTAGGATAATTTGGGTTGTGTGCACCGCCACCGCCAGTCGCGACGGAGTAGCTGGACGCAGCATCATCTGCCATCGCGGATGTCGGGTATACAAACAACTCCGACGAAACGGCCGCTGATGAACGGGGTTGGCGGCGAATCGGCCGCGATCAGAGGCGCCGGATCTGGCGCGTAGGGGCGAACGGATGTCGGGTGTACAAAAATTTGTACAACTTCGACGAATCTGTCGCTGATGGACGGGGTCGGCGGCGAATCGGCCGCGATCATGGGCACCGGATCTGGCGCGGAGGGACGAGCGGCACAGATGTCGGGTGTACAAAATAAAGTACAACTCCGACAAATCGACCGCTGATGGACGGGGTCGGCGGCGAATCGGCCGCTGCTGGACGGGGTGCAGTCGGACGCCGGATCAGTCGGGAAGCCCCTTCCTTTGCTAATGTTAATGGAAAAAGAAGAAGAAGATGAAGAAGGAAGACGACTTCTTCTTTTTCGTAAGAAATGCTGGAAATTTAAACACCAACAGAATTAAACTAACTCGTTGATTCAGAATTCTAGCAAAGACCCAGATGGGAGAAGCCTCTTCCTCGGCTAGTACACGTTCACAAAGAAGGAACCAATAAGTGAAGATTGGATTTTTAAAGGTGCCGAGAAGGAAAGGCGCCTCATTTTCTCTTCCCAGAGTGAAGAATTCTGAGATCGAGGGAAGCTTCCAATGGTCTCATCCTTCCTTCTTTCCTTTGTTTTGATTTCCTTCGGTTTGAAAGTTTCTTCCTTTCAGAGTCGGGCGCCGGGATCAGTCAGGATTTTTTTTTGGGAGATGGCGGCTAGGGTTTTTCGGGAGGCTCTGATACCATGTAGGAAATAATAATGCCTTGTTCTCATTGATGGGGGCTGATTACAATATATTTAGGGTCTATATGATTGGACTTATAGACCATATTTATATAGTTACAAATATAATCTAACATTTAGAAAGTACGAATAGAAACAAACATTAAACACCGCCTCCAACCATTTAATTTCTATTATAAAGATGGGCCGCAGACTCGTGACGAACGTGTATGTCAGTGTAACATTAATTAATGATAGCTTGATGCTATACTATACATCCATACAAATACCTGTATTTGCTCATCCAAGGAACTTGCTCAGATTAAATATTGACATGAGCTTCCTAATATACTTTTGTAACCCATATAACTATGTTAGTGAATATTACGAGGACAGGTATCGAGTTTCAAATAAAGAACAAGTATTCATCTAGGCAACTACTGATTAAACACTTGGGATCCCAATTGCAGCTGAAGAATCGAAATAACATTGAAGGATAATAACAAAACACAGAAGATACACAAGTATTTGTATTTAACATTTCAATATATCTCACAATACATGAAAACAAGAAACATAAAGAGAAGATGGATTCCAAGGGTAAGGTGTAGGGGTGAGTATTTGGTTTATTCGGTTCCAACCGAACCGAACAACCAAAAACCGAATTGGACCGAAACCGAATAAACAAAATCAAAACCAAACCGAATTGGTCAATAACCGAACCGAACCGAATTAAATCGGTTCGGTTTTCGATTTATTCGATTTTTGGGTTTATTTGTGTTTTTTTGTTAATATATATAATAACTAATATACCTAGATATATTTATTATATACCTATAGTATATACACCTATAATTAATATCTCTCTCTATATATATATATATATTTTTTTTTTTTTTTCTCTCTCTCTATATATATATATATATATATATATATATATATATATAAACTAAATTTTCTTTTTCGGTTTTGGACCGAAACCGAAATCCAAAACCGAAATCGAAACCGAATAAAAAAATTTAGTATTTTTAAAACCGAAATCGAACCGATTTTTTTTAAAACCGAATCGAATCTCTTATTCGATTCGGTTCGATTCGGTTCAATTTTCGGTTCAAAATCGAATAATGCTCACCCCTAGTAAAGTGGTAGGGGTGATCCGGCAGCTGATAGTGGTATAAAAGAAAATTTGGTGAATGATGGATAAGTACATATAGATCCACTTGACAGAGCTGAAGACAGAAGTCGAAGTAACTTGGCATCATAAACCTTTTCCTCTGCACGATCGATCGATCTGTAAATCTTGCTCCGACAGTAATCCTTGGTGCTTGCATCTCGGGTAAGACTGTGTACATATCCTACATTGATAGGAGCCTCGTGAGCCATATTTTGCAGACTTTATCACGCAACACTCAAAAACATTCTCTCTTATACCACCAACAGCAGCAGAATCACCACCACCCTCTTAGCTTTAGTATCCATGATCTTTATTTCCCATCATCCATTTTTGCACTGGACCCTCATATATATATATATATATATATTTTTTTTTTTTTTTTTTTTTTTTGCACTGGACCCTCATATATATATATATATATATAATATATATATATATATATATATATATATATATATATATGCAGACTTTATCACGCAACACTCAAAAACATTCTCTCTTATACCACCAACAGCAGCAGAATCACCACCACCCTCTTAGCTTTAGTATCCATGATCTTTATTTCCCATCATCCATTTTTGCACTGGACCCTCATATATATATATATATATATATATATATATATATATATATATATATATATATATATATATATATATATGATTTCTTCCAAGTGGGTTTATGATACAGCTTACCTTTCTCCCAAGTGGGTTTATGACACAGCTTACCTATATGGGAGAGTGGAAGTACGTCCAGAGGAGAGTGGAAGGTTGGCAGGCAGCCGGTCTGTTATTTGGCGGACGCATTGAGCTGGTCAGATCGGTGATTTCGGCTGTGGCCCACTTCTGGTTGCAGTCTATCCTCCTTCCTGCGGCCACTATCCGGAAAGTGGAGCGGCTCTGTGCCAATTTCATTTGGAGGGGGGGTATGCATGCGATCTCCTAGGAGCAGCTCTGTCACCCCAGGAAGGAGGGAGGAGTGGGGCTCAGGCCGTTGCTGGAGATTCGGGAGGCTTCTGCGCTTAAGTTGGCCTGGAGATTCATCAGCAGGGTGTCTCTCTCGGCTGACTGGATGCACTGCAGATTTGTAAAGCAGGGCAACTTTTGGAAATGTTCTACTGACAACAACCATTCGGTCATGTTCAAGACTGTCCTGAAACACAGGGGGGTGCTCAAGTCTGCTATCCGGAGGGTCATGAAGGATGGGTCTGGTACGGACCTCTGGCGGGATCCTTGGCTAGATCGGCGGTCGCTTTTGGACATCAGGGGTGCCCCGAGTCATCAGGAGGACAGACGTGGTCTGAAGTGCAGTCGTATCATTCGGAATGGGGAGTGGAGGTCGGGCTCTTATCGGTTCACTGAGGAGCTGGATGAGATCATTATGTCTACAGTCATTGATCCGGCTTTGCCTGCGGATCGGTGGATTTGGGAGCTGGCTGGAGCAAATCCGGAACGGGGGAGTTCCAGTTCCGGAGCTGCTACAACCTCATCCGGCGCACCTTTCCTCTGAGTCCCGACAACGAGTTCGTTTGGTGCAAGGGTCTGGCCAGGAAGATACAGTTGTGTGCCTACAGGCTTCTACTGGGCCGCCTCTTGACTAGGGATCGTCTGAGTTCGTTTGGTGTGCCAGTTCCGGATCCCAAGTGTGTGCTTTGCTGTTTGGAGCCTGAATCTATTGAGCATATTTTCTTCGAGTGCACTCTGGCATGGCAGATCTGGTCGGAGCAGAGTCGTGTATTGGGAGTGCCTGCCTCCAGAAAAGGTATCGGAGACATCATCACGGTGATCCGGGACAGCAGGGATCGAGGGCAGGACTGGTTCCGAACTGCCAGAGTTCGACTGGCTACTTCGGTTTGGCATATTTGGCGGGAGCGAAACCGTCAGATCTTTGAGGGGCTGGTCACCCCACCAGTAGGCATTCTCCATAACATCGTGTTTGATGTAACTGCTATAGAGAATTGATGAGTGGGAGTCCCACTCTGATTATATGTTGTAAGATTATGGCTTTTCCTTTGGAATAAAATTTACCCTTTTCCAAATATATATATGTAGGAGCGTAAAAAGTGCTTCACAGAATGAGTCAAAGTGATAGATCATTCTACTCAAATTGATCTACTTTACGCCGCAGGGAGGTTAAATACTTTACGCCCAAGACAAGGCTAATTGCTTTTACGCCTAAAGCAGCCAGGGTCAAGACAATGGTTTTACGCCTATGATAGGCTAACCCTCTTTTTATGCTGGACAAAGCTGTCAAAGTCTCACATTTAATGCAAAGTCAGACATGAAGATATTGATGATGGCATATACCACAGATTTCAAAGGGATTAGTTTTATACAGAGACCAATGTTGTCGTTTAGTATGTGGACTGAGCTACTTTACGCTCACACTATGGCTTCTTTTACGTACGGAGATTATATGAGTTTTTACGCTTGAAAGTCGACGTGTGCGTAAAGTCTATTTGGGCTACTTTACGCTCAAGATTATTTAATAACCACTTTACACGGGAAATCTATGACAGGGCTATTTTACGCCTAGTCCACTGCTTTACGCTCAGAGTACATTGGGGTTATTTTACGCCCTATTCTTCTTCATCAGTTGAGAACGTGGTCTGCCTACATAGCTTTCATGCCACACATCTCGAAGAACGTGTGTACGTGCATCCTATTCTTACTGAAATGATGGAACACGTGTCAACATATACAGAGGATGACTTCGGTCGTGGGTGGCAGTTGTTAGCGTAAAGATGGAACTTTTGCTGAGTTTTTACGCACAAGAGCCCAAGTCTATAAATAGATTTATTTTTCTCATAACAGACACACACACAGAGACAGGAGAAAAGACAGAGAGATTAGAACTCTGAGATTTTTGATTCTCTAGAGCATTCTTCTTCAACCTTTCTTTCAGAACAGAGTGAAGCAAAGGAGAAAAGCATTCGGCCTCGCCATCAGTGCCCAAGTGTGTCGATACCTTTCTGGTGACTTAGTTCTTCCAAGTTGTTCATCTTCAAGCAGCGATCTTCATCATCATCGTATGGTCTAAGGAACAAAGTGATCATTTACAGATCAGACTTCCATAGCAATACTTTCCCAGAATCAAATTTTTACTTCTTGTACTTTTTCTCGTTTTATTTTCAAAAGCCAATTATCCTGGCGTTTTGTTAAGTGAAACAAAATGGCAACTCTGTTGGGGATCGAACCCAGAATCTCTGGTTTCGCTGACCAGACTGTTTATGAAGGGATGCTCCGAACTGGGGGTGGTTCTCGCTACTCCAATGTTCAAAAATCTCGCAAACACGAAAAGTTTGAATTCCTAAATCCAAAATAGCTTCTGATCTCTCTGTGGCTGCTAGTGGCAAGGGTATTCTTCCCACTCCTGTCGTAAGGACTCCCATTTGTAATGAGGCAGTCCTTACTTCAGAGTTGCACTCAAAGTGTGACGATTTATCTTCCGTTTGTAACGGTGAAGATAATCAGGTTTTACGCCCACTGCGTAAGAACCAGGTTTTACGCTCAGTGGGTAAAAACCAACTTTTACGCTCAGTACATAAAGATGAGTCTCCCATTTGTAATGGGGCAGACTCTAACGGTTGTGCTTCTGGGTGTAAGAATCAGTCTCCCGTCGGTGACGTGGTAGGCTCAAATAAATTACGCTCCTCGCATAAAACAAAATCTCCCGTCTGTGACGTGGTAGATAACCAATTTTTACGTTCTACGCGTAAAGGTAAATCTTCTGTCTTTGACAGTGTAGATAAAATTCGCAATGATGTTTTTACATCTAATGTGAATGTACCTAAACGTGTACAGCGTAAAAATATTATTGGTAAAGCTTCAGTTCTACACCAACAGCCTTCTTATACTGCTCTACGCAAAGTACCAAATCTACAAATTACACGTAATAAAATGGAGTCCTTCGTGCTAAAAAATCTCAAGATTTACGCACACAACTCCAAACGCGTAGAACTGTACAATTTGGTTCTGCGAATGCAGCCAGTAATCTTCTTTATACACAGGGGACTAAACGTTTTTCTACCCCAAATGTAATAAAGAAGACTACTCCCTCCACTCCTTCTGACTTACGTGAATTGCTAATGCAAAAGCGTAAGAATAGATAATTTTCGGTGACATTTTCCCAAGAAAAACATCATTGTGATTATCACCAGGTTGTAATCAATTGTTGTTGTTCGACTTCAAAACGGTCAGTTTTTGATCGATTGAGTTTTAATGTGTCTCAACAACAAACTGAAGACCAAGAACATGAGTTGTCATATGTGTCAGTTAACATGGCATCTCATACTAACAGAGGACGACGTCCAAGATGAAATACGTCCCAAACCCCAGGTCAGCAACAGTTCAACAGACTTCTTGATTCTTTTGAAGGAGTATATCAGAACACTCGATCAAGAAGACAAAGACAAATGCAGACTTCTGATTCAGAAGCTGGGGGTACTCAATCTTTTAAGTCTGAGACTGACAATGTCGATTCATACTTCTATACTGATCCTTCTATATCTTCAAGAGAGGTTGAATCCTACGCTGTTGGAGATGAACCAGAGACCTCATCTGTTAATACAGAACAGCGTCTCACTGCCGTTGAGCAATCACGGAAAGACATGCTTAACATGGTGCAAAACATGCATCAAATAATATTGAATCAGCAAACTGCTCAGCCGACAGTAATAACACCAGTACCAGTAGCGGCACAAACTCAAGATAGTCAAGGGGCTGATATACCTTTGAATGTTCAGGAGCCTACTGTTAATCAAAATTTTGTATCTCCAGATCCTATTATTCCAGAGGATGTACCATCCCGGTGGGGATTACGGTACATCCAACAACTATTCAATCAAATGTGCTTCCGCAAACTAGTGAGGCCATTCAAGCAGTGCGTGAACTCAAAGCACAGTTTGAAGTCTTGAGGCACAAGGATCAACTCCAAAGGTTAGGGATTAAGCAACCTTATCCTCCTCATTGGAATAATGTACCCTTTCCACCAAAATTCAAGCCACAATCTATGGTATTGTTTGATGGGAGGGCTTCTCCTAGTCAATATATCAATTATTTTGATATTATGACTGTACATCTGCAGAAAAATGATGCTCTTCTCACTCGAGTATTTATTGGTTGCTTGACGGGTTCGGCTTATGATTGGTATCGAAGTTTACCTGACAATTGCATTTCGTCTTTCGACGAATTTAAGGCAATATTTCTCTCCCACTTCTATGAAGGAGGTATGGACATGAACATGTCCTCCTTAATAGAAATCAAACAAAAGGAGAAAGAAGATACTTGGACATTCATCGAATGCTTCCGACAAGCTACTTTAAAGATGCCTCCTGGTATGCCAGATTCAGCACTCATTGATACATGTAAGATGAATATGCGACCATCTATTGCTGTTTTTTACGGGTTCCCAATTCACAGATTGGGCTTCGTTCATCATAGCAGCAGTTTCTGCCGAGACCAATGGTAGGTTGGCTCGTGAACATGGGATGATTTTCGCCTCAGATGATAGAGGAAAGAAAGGTAATCCAGGTAATAACCCCGGTAATCATAATGTGAAAGAAAAAGATACCCTCATGGTTAATCTTTCCAAGAATAAGATGATACCGAATAGTCAGGAATTTTCCAGGCCAAAGGAAGAATACTCTTTTGATGAGAGTGATATCCCAGGGATATTTCAATGTCTGGTGAAGAGTGGCAAACTTCAGATTCCAGAGCCTAAGAGGCCTAATGAGGTGAATCTGACTAACAATCCCAAATATTGTATCTATCATAGATACATTAATCATCCTACCAGTGCTTGCTATGTCCTGAAGAAGAAAATCTAAGAGCTGATAAATGGCGGTGCTATCGCCTTAACTAATGATGACCATACGATTACAAACAATATGGTTTCTCTTCAATTCGGAGATTTTCCTCCACAGCAAGTAGCAGATGGAATCATCCCAATCCCGAAGGCGACGGTGAAGATTGTGAATATCCCGCCTCCTAGAGAAGAAAATGAAGGATTGCTGCCTCGTACCTTAAAAAATTGTGAAATTATGTGGGTACATCCTGACTTAGAACCTGAATTGGAAAATGAATGTAAAACTTCAAAATCCAAGAAAGGCAAGAAAGTCAAAACCTGCAACATGATTTCTCATGTTATTCCAGATCCCGACGATTCAGATTATCTATGGGATGGCACTCCTTTGGAAGATAGACTAAGAGGATTGAACATATGTCCTCCAAGTCTAGCTCCTCCTACCAAACTCAAGCTTACTCATCAGCAGTGGTTAGCTATGAATAGTGTCCCTTTATACCGGGTACAACAAATCTTCGCTGCTTATGAAAATGCTCCTACAAGGATTTTTCTTCGTATCCCGAATCCTTCTCCTCCTGTAGTTACAAAGACATTTATTCCTCATTCTCCTGTAGATACAGAGATCTCATCTTCTTCCTCTGTAGAACCATTTGTTAAAAGTCTACTGCCTATTCATCTATACAGTCAGCAATATGTCCTTCTCATGAAGAAAATGGGTTATGACTTTCAGAAGGCAGAAGGTTTGAATTATGATAAAGGAATACGACTTCCTTTACAAATTCAAAATCAAAAATCCACTATTGGATTGGGTTCTGAAATTCCTCACAACAAACCTTACAAGAAAAAGTCTAAAAGGAGGAAGACTAAATCCTGTAATATGGTACTTCCTTCTCTTGAGTCTGAAGAAGAAACCTTTACTGGTACAAGATCCGGGAAGGAGTACCACAAAGATTATGAGGGATCTTCCAAAGAAGAAGAAGATGTAGTGGAAACACTACCAGCTCAACCTTCTCCTATTCCTGCTAAACCCTCGGTGGTTGAAAAGGGGAAACAGAAAGCAGTACGCTTTGACGTTCCATTGAAGTCTGCTTCCAGTCAGGGGGTGGTGATAAAACCTTACAAATTTGATATTCTAGCTCAGTTAGCCAATACTCCGGCTAGACTATCCATATTTGAACTGCTTCGTCTTTCTAGAGAAAGCAGGGAGACTTTGAGTGAAGCTCTACTTCAGACAGATTCATTCTTGGCTCAACTCAAGAGTCCTGATAATACTCCAGTGTCGTGTCCGCAATGTCATAGTGTGATAGAAGCAATTCCCAATATCACCTTTACACAAGAAGATATGTTGTTGAAGCATAACAAACATGACAGACCTCTGTGCTACACTGGGTATATTGGATCTACTAAAATTGACAGGATTTACATCGATCCTGGGTCGTCAATTAGCATAATTCTTCAAAGTATGCTAAGACCCCTGAGGATTCCTACTAGTGACCTGACTTACACTAGTACTACGATAGTTGGTTTTAACTCTGGCAAGAGTAAACCACTGGAGAAGATTCGTCTGAAGATTCAGATTGGCGATCTACGAACTATGATAACCTTCTATGTTATCAACTCAGATGTATCCTACAATATTCTTCTTGGAAGACCGTGGATTCATGAACACAACATTGTGCCTTCAACTCTCCACCAATGCTTCAAGTATGTGGATTCTCAAGGAGTTGTAACGACTGAATTTGCTGATATCAATCCCTTCAAGGGTGTCGAAGCCTATTTTTCTGATTCAATGCTTTATAAACAAGAACATGTGAAAGAGATATCAGACATAGCTGAAGATCAATCTTTTATTGAAGATCAGTCTATTAATGAAGATCCGCCAGAAGAACAACCTTTGAAGATCATAGTCAAGGGACGAATCCAATCCCAATCTGTCAATAATCAACCTTTGGTAATCAAGGTTAAAGGAATAACTCAAGCTTCATCTGAGGAATCAGTAAATATTCCTACTAAGAGCCAAGTTCAACCCTTTTTTATTAAGGTCAAAGGACGTACTTCTTGTACGAATGATCCAGAACCACCATTGATTGTCAATCTTGGCAAATCTACGCAGAAGACGGATAATGGTCCACTGATGATTAATTCGAAGCGTAGCAGTCAAATCGTAAATGATGTAAATATTGATCATTCTGTACTTTTTGATATCAATGAAGATTTCCTTTTCGAGTATATGGCTGCCAAGTTTATTGAAAGAATGACTTTATCTTCTGATAATCAAAGTCATCAATCTAAAGGCGACATAGAACCAGAAGAAACTTTATACATCAACTATAAAGAAAATTCCTTTCCTCTTCAGGTTGATGTTGGACCTTATGCTCAAAAGTTCTTAACATCTTCTCCTTATCTACTTCCGGTAGTTGCCCAATCACAAGCTTGTGTAACTTATAGACGTTATGAAGAATCTTATTTCGTGGTTCCGTCTGATAAGAAAAACAAGCGCCAAATTATTTTTGGCTTGGCTAGAAATATACCTGTTGCTCAGACAGACGATCTGAAAGATAAAGATAAATGAAGAATCTGAATTGACAAATATAGTCAACAATCCATCAAGATCATTCAGAATATGGGATATGATTTGACGACTATGCAAGGTCTCAATCAGGGCAAAGGTAGACGACTCCCGTTATGTGGTGATCCGTTTTACCAGAAGACTCGTCATGGATTGGGATATGATCCGTCCCATATGTTTAATGACGATATACAAGAAGAATTCTCTTCTAATTCCTCACAATCATCTGATTCAGAAGAAAACCAATTCATCGAATCGAATATATCTCGTTCCTCATATGATGAATTCGAGCGTGTATCTTCAACTTTCCATTAGGATTCATTCATTTATGGAATTGAATTAACCTTCTTCTTTTATCGATATTTGACATATATGCTCATGATGTCTGTCTTCTTAATCCCCAGCTACCAAAGTTTGGTTAAGCTGATTACTCATCTCTTTGGAGAGAAATTTTTATCTTCTATCTTATCAGTTGGTATAGAAAGCTGAATTTATTATTTATCACGTTCTTATAACCTCTGAATAAATATTAAATTTGCTGGTGTTTCTTATCTATCATGTCCATTTGACCTCTGCATAGATATTAATCTACTTTTCTTTGAGTTCTTACATACTGTCATGTCCATATTACCTCTGATAGTATTATACTCTAAAACAGAAAATGAGATTTCATTATCTATCATGTCCATATTACCTCTGAATAGATATAATGTGTTAAGTTTAAAAGACTTGTCACGTCCATATTACCTCTGATAAAGTATTTTCTATCTCATACCTATTGTTTAAATTCCAAATAAACGATAGGATCACAAAACAAATATTTCATTCATTTCTGGTGGAAACACTACAAAATGAATAAGACAAAAGATAACAAAACGCTCTCTTAAGGTGGAGTGGAAACATCTTGAAGCAACTTCTTTAATTCTTCTAGCCGCTTGCCACGAGAACTCATAACCTTCTTGGTAGCCTCAGCACGTCGAGCTTCAGGGGTGCAAATACAAGAAAGTTCTGCGAAAGTGATTATCAGATTGTCCTTGGCTTCATCAAGGGTTTTGATAGTCGACTCAGCCCCAAAAGCTTGTTCTTCTAAAATTGAGCTTTGGGTGAGATATAGATTTCGAGCATCGATCATCTTTTCCCTTTCAGCCTTCAAGCGAGCTAGCTCTGCCTCGACTTCGCGGATTTTGTCATTTTTGCTCTGAATATCTATGTTTAAAGCATCATAAGCCACTATGTGACCATGCAGTGCAGGTTTTATGCCAGCCAAAAAGGCTTTCTCTTTGGCAACCTTTAGACTGTGTTCATGGAGAGCTGTATTATACGTAGTCTCTCGAGCAAGATAATCAGCCGTTAAGGCATCATACTCCTTCTGAATGAGGCTTTCAACAGTCTCATTTGATAGCCTGAGATATTCTCCAATCGGCTGCTCAAGGTCCTCCACAATTTTCTCCAATGTTGCAGCTCTCTCAACATCATTGAACATGGCAACATTCTTGATAGTCAGAGCCATTGCTGTCTTCAAAATCTCATAACCGAGACCCTTATTCAGGACCATCTTTATCAGAGTTGCCAGAGTTTTATAAAAAGTTTCAGTATGAATCTCAACTAGGAGATTCATTTCCACGTTGGAGCTTGGTGTGGCGGCAATATCTAATAAATCTCTTCTTTGGAGATCGGGAGCAGATGTGGTTGGCACGACAGCAGGATGAGACGAAGTTGTTGCTGTTACTATTGCCATGGCCAAGTTATCCCTAAGAGCTTCAGGGATTGTATCTCCAACACCTATAGCTACTATTGGTGTAACAACAGACGGAGGTGGAGCTGTTGTTGTCACTGCTGTTATTTGGTTCCCAAGAACTTCAGGAGCAATGTCTTCAATATCTGTTACTCTAGCCGTTTCTGGAGTTCTGACGGCGGTGATATTGGTGGATGTGGTGACAATTGCAGGAGCTGGTTCAGGTTCCGGTATTGGCTTATCAAAAACTGATATTGAATCAGCAGCTACAGTAGAAGATGCTATCACTTTCCTGGGTTCAGCACCTTCTTCAACTGTCGGCTCCGCAGGATTTTCCACTGCTTCAGTTGCAGTAAAATCTTCTATAGCTGATTCTTTATTTAAGACCGGTTCTCCTCCAGCAGCTTCATCATCACCTGCAGTGAGGTCTATTGCAGCCTCTTTCTGGTGCTGATCTTTAACATGAGAGGATAATTCAGGATGTGCTTCTTGATGCTCCACCACGGGTTGTTGTCCTCCCTCTTCATCAGCATCCTCTTCGCTAGAAGAAGAAGTCTCATCAGCAGATTTCTTATTTTCCTCATAAATATCTTCTTCTTGAGGAGGAGGAGCCATAGGCTTTGGTGCAATTATGACATCTGCAAAAACGAACAAAATAAGTTAATATACAAAATCATGATATATAATTCCGTATAGATTTTGTATAATACTTGCAATATGTGCATTTTTTTCAAGATATGTATCATAATCACCATCCCAGTCATCATCCTCGAAGTCAGGAGCCGGTTCGTCTGATGGGATGTGGTCTTGATCAGCGGTGGATACAGTAGTAGCACCCTCTGTAACTTGTGCCTTGGTTGGCAAAGATAAATGGAGTGAGGTGCTAAGACGTCCAGGAGACAAAAGTGTTACAGCTCCTGATCCAATTATTGGTGGAGGGGCTGAAGATCCTTCTCCTGGATGGACTGAGGAAGAACCGACAAGATGATCCTCTTCAATCAAAATGTCATCTTCTGGAGTGAGGGCTCTTGGTTTGGAAGGCCCTTTTGTGGTAGACTTCTTCTTCTTTTCTGGAGTTTTCTCTGGAAACGTGACGGCTGCACTTTATTTTCTTTTTCGGCCTTTGTCAATGATGATAGGTTCTGCAGCTGGTTCCCCAACTCCTGTTGGGATAACTTCTAAATATGGATCTGGAATGCCAGTATCGTCAGGGATGTCTGCTAGTACCCTGACCTGCTCCTCAATATCTCCTTCTTTAGGCCACCTCAGACTACCCCTCATATTGTAGCCGTGGGCAAAAGAACGAATTGAAGCATAAAAGTGAGCATACGTATGAAGTATACGTAGCTCTGTAATACTAGTGGCAGTTGAGACTCTAAACTTGGCGCCAGTACGAGCAGCATTGAAATATCTCCAACCCCTAGCACCGTCGAGTAATTTTCTATAATGACGGAAGTTAGTAGAGGGGTTACCAACATGAAGTTGGTCATATCCAAATTGGCGAGAAAACCTACTGGGTAGGTATGGTTCAAACGCACAATTATCTTCATTTCTATATAGCAAGTGAGAAGGTCTGATGTATTGAAGCCATCTGAAGACTGATGATGGCAATACCGCTCTTCCTTCGACTTCATCTTCAAACTGAATGCCAAAGTAATCTGCTGGAACTTGTGGCCGAGTGCAGAAGAAGTTCCAACCATAAGAATAATTCAGAACTGCCCGGGTATCCGCCACAGTCGTAGCGGTCCATGTAGCTTTGCTGAACTTTTGGAGGAAGACCTCTGCATCATCACCCGGGCCTGGTAGCAACAATCTGCAGTTGTGATGCAACAGCCAGCCCATCAGATAAGTGTAGGGCATTTCTACCCTAGGAAAAATATTTCGATGAAGAGCATTGTTGATTAACTCCTCGCCGAAGGTCCTTAAACCTGCATTTATTCGACACACCATGGCTGATAGCAGGTTAATCCTGACTTTAAAAACCAGACGTACTGCTGGCCATAGTATACTACGGTGGATTCTGTCAACAGTACCAATACCCAGCACAACCCATCTTCTCAGCCATAAAGAAAGAAAGCCTGCCAGCAAAGCTCTCCGAGAGATTTTCTGACTACCATATCTAAGGAAGCTTACGGCTTCAATTTCGGCAGAGAATTCCCAAGTATTTGTAGACAGATATTTATTAGGGAATTTGTAAGCAATCATCATATCCCTAATTTTGTTAGAAGGGATTGTCGAATCTATGTTGATTGCCGGAGCTTTGTTTTCCTGAAACCTTTCTTTGTTTTCCTTGGATATCTTATCCTTATGGAAGAAGAGATAAGTCGTCCACTTGTCGATGTATGCCAAATGAGATGTACTTTCATGTATTGTGGTACAAACCATATAGTGACACATCAATTCCTCATATACCTCAATCAACTGAGGATTAGTCTCTCTGATTTCAGCCAGTTCTCTGTTGGAGGGAACGTATTCCTCATATGGGGCTTCCCCCATCGGCAGCTTCGAGATAAACTGCATCTCATGAAGAGCAAGGCCCATTTCGTCTTTCGGGGTGGCAAAAGTTCCAGTCGAACTCATGTATATTTCCATCAAGGCCAGAAATAGGTTTCCGTTCGAAGGAATACCCTGACTAGTGGAAGCTATCGCCTCATTTAAACCAATGTCATTCAACTCTGCTTCAAAGTTCTTCATCATCCAAATACTTATCTGGATCCAGTTTTGATTGAATGGAGTCAACCATCCCGGCAGCCTGGGGTTCGTCTGAGGATACAATACAGCAACCCTCATAAACTCGTTGACGAACATCGGAGTTTGTACTGGTTGAATTAAACCCGAGTCTTCACTGGGATTAGCTCCTGGCATGAGGCCAAAAATAGGAGTGACACCACCATTGGGAACACTAGCAAAATACCCCATGTCATTAGCGTGCTCCCTCTTGAAAACAATTCTACCTGGTCTTCCATAACTATTAGGAGTCAAATTCCACAGCATTTGTTGATGGTGGGTAGCATGGAAAAATACTGACAAAGGATAATCTCTGTCCATATCTGGGAGATACATGGCTCTATCCCCAAATTTGAATACCCAAGACTCCTTCTTGGGGTGTGTCTGGGATTTACAGTCAATTGCGTCCCCAAACAAGAAGGCCGATTTTGCAAATTGTTGTGCATCTAGTGAAGTCAACAAATCTCCATTCATCATGGATAGCAACATCCTATCCCCTTGAGCTGCTATCAGTTGTGCCCTCTCTACTGGGTATTCAGGATTCGATTGAAGAAATTGGACATGAGACAAATCTTCCAGATAGTTCGAATTCACCATGCCAACTGATGAGCCGAAAACTTCTGCGATAGGGTGAACTTGCAAATCCACTGACAAAAGGACAAAAGAGATCAAATTAGTTTGGAAGTTTTATGACTTTTACGCTTACTAAAAGTTGATAAAAGTTTATGAAGTCTTTGTTTTACAAAGTCTCTCAGTGATTGATAAATTTTACGCTACCACATGTTAATGTGAGCGTAATATAACTTATTACGCTGGCATGTATGAACATGAGCGTAGTTAAGTTTTACGCTAGCACATTAATTGTGGGCGTAATCCAAATTTTACGCTGACACGTATAACGTGGGCGTGCTCTTTTTATCTTTTACGCTAACACGTACAACGTGGGCGTATATTGTCATTTCAGTTTTTACGCTAACACGTATGACGTGGGCGTAAAAACTGAAAGTTTGGGTTATCTTTTCCTTCCTCGACGGGTTTTCCCAGCCAAAGAATAGATTTTTACCCATCATAGGCGGAGCTACGGCCGGGTTGGGTTGTCGGTATGGTGTTGACGACTGAATGGGAGTTTTTGCATGGTCGGCCGACGACGAATCGACGGTTGGTTTCTTCCCCTTATTGCTGGCGGCGGATGATTTCTTGGGAGCCATCGGATCAAAGTGAGGGTTTCGAAGAAAGACAGGGCAAAGGAATTTGAGATTGCAAAAAGATGAGTAAAAGTGTTTTCTCTCTCCGAAGAACCCTATTTATAGGGAAATTTCAAATTGGTTCAAATTTCAGATTTTACGCCGACTGTTGGATATCCCCGCTTTTACGCGGATGACTGTTGCGTATCCCGAATTTTATGCTAACTGGTCAAATCTCAACTTTTACGCTGCTGTTCAAAGTGTTTAAAATTATGAAGACATTTGAAAACTTTGAAGGGGGTCTTGTAGGAGCGTAAAAAGTGCTTCACAGAATGAGTCAAAGTGATAGATCATTCTACTCAAATTGATCTACTTTACGCCGCAGGGAGGTTAAATACTTTATGCCCAAGACAAGGCTAATTGCTTTTACGCCTAAAGCAGCCAGGATCAAGACAATGGTTTTACGCCTATGATAGGCTAACCCTCTTTTTACGCTGGACAAAGCTGTCAAAGTCTCGCATTTAATGCAAAGTCACACATGAAGATATTGATGATGGCATATACCACAGATTTTGAAGGGATTTGTTTTATACAGAGACCAATGTTGTCGTTTAGTATGTGGACTGAGCTACTTTACGCTCACACTATGGCTTCTTTTACGCACGGAGATTATATGAGTTTTTACGCTCGAAAGTCGACGTGTGCGTAGAGTCTATTTGGGCTACTTTACGCTCAAGGTTATTTAATAACCACTTTATGCGGAAAATCTATGACAGGGTTGTTTTACGCCTAGTCCACTGCTTTACGCTCAGAATACATTGGGGTTATTTTACGCCCTATTCTTCTTCATCAGTTGAGAACGTGGTCTGCCTACATAGCTTTCATGCCACAGATCTCGAAGAACGTATGTACGTGCATCCTATTCTTACTGAAATGATGGGACATGTGTCAACATATACAGAGGATGACTTCGGTCGTGGGTGGAAGTTGTTAGCGTAAAGATGGAACTTTTGCTGAGTTTTTACGCACAAGTGCCCAAGTCTATAAATAGACTTATTTTTCTCATAACAGACACACACACAGAGACAGAAGAAAAGACAGAGAGATTAGAACTCAGAGATTTTTGATTCACTAGAGCATTCTTCTTCAACCTTTCTTTCAGAACAGAGTGAAGCAAAGTAGGAAAGCATTCGGCCTCGCCATCAATGTCCAAGTGCGTCGATACCTTTCTGGTGACTTAGTTCTTCCAAGTTGTTCATCTTCAAGCAGCGATCTTCATCATCATCGTATGGTCCAAGGAACAAAGTGATCATTTACAGATCAGACTTCCATAGCAATACTTTCCCAGAATCAAATTTGTACTTTTTGTACTTTTTCTCGTTTTATTTTCAAAAGCCAATTCTCCTGGCATTTTGTTAAGTGAAACAATATATATATATATATATATATATATATATATATATATATATATATATATATATATATATATATATATATATATATCTGTGTGTGTGTGTGTGTGTGTGTGTGTGTGTGTGTGATTTCTCCCAAGTGGGTTTATGATACAGCTTACCTATTTGAATTTCAGCATCTCTTTACCTTGTTTTCTCAAAACTCTGTAACATTTCGTTTGGTGTGGTCAGCTAGCAAGTGTTAGAATTA
Source organism: Iris pallida (assembly GCA_029216955.1). Lineage (NCBI taxonomy): Eukaryota > Viridiplantae > Streptophyta > Magnoliopsida > Asparagales > Iridaceae > Iris > Iris pallida. Next base: position 2,028,988 of record JANAVB010017999.1, read on the forward strand.
GCACCTCAATTGGATTCGTAGCTATTTTATTAGGCCGGTTGTTAAGTGTTCACTTCTTGGACCTGATTCGCTAGCCTGATGTGGTCCGTGTTGGAGTGGTGGTTCGTGTTCAACGAGCAGTCAAAAATACAAAGATGGGGCGGTTCGGAACAATGCATAATGCAAGACCATTGACATAGAGAACATCAAAATTTTTGATAGTGTGCTACGGACACTTGTGAATGTAGTAAGACACATTCCGGAATTAAATGAGAACCTAATTTTTATAAGCGTGGCGGACGTGGCAAGAGGCAAATTTACTTGGCATAATTCAGTTTTAAAGATAGTTAGAGGTATCTTGGTGGTCATGAAGGAACAATGAATTTCATCAAACTTGTATCAGATGGATGAGAGTACGGTTACTGGTGATGCACCCGCGTTATAGAGAAACATGTGGGGGATACTACCGAGCTGTGGCATATGTGTCTTGGTCATAGAAAAGGAGATAAGAGTCACTTCGGAAGAACGGTACATGAAAGTTGGTCAAGCTATCGAAAGAAAAGAAAAGGTATTTGCTGCAAGTGCATATTTAGGAAGAAGGATAATGAGAACGACACAATTAGTTGTGAACGGTATGATCAGAAGGAGGGAATTGACTATAACGAGATTTTCTCGCTTGTAGTCAAGCATGTCTATTCTAGTTTTGTTGGCATTAGTAGTGGTTCAGAATTTGAAATTGGAGCAAATAGATGTGAAAACGGCTTTTCTGCATTGGGTGTTGGAAGAGAATATCTTCGTGAGGTGGTCCGATAATTTATGGAGTCCGATAAGGAGGATTGTGTATGTGAACTCAAGCGGTCTCTTTATGGTTTGCAGCAGTCTCCCATGTAGTGGTATAAGTGATTCGACTCGTTTATGTACAAGATCAATTTCTTTCGATGTGAATATGATAGTTGCGTGTACACTTGAAAGTCGTCCATACTCACTATCCGTGCATGTATCGTGCAGTATAGATAATTATAATGTATCTATCTAAAATGTCCGTATCTGTGGTATCTGTGTCCGTATTCGTCGTTATTCGTTTTTGCGTCCATATTCGTGTAACAGAGCTTATCATGAACTCTAAAAACGTGTCACGACCCGCACCCTAGAGTAAGGGCACGAGACGTGGGTACGTCCAGCCTACGCCGCAGTGTCGACGGTAAAACGTTGTCCTAGGTCAAACATCTAACAATATAAAGGTACCTGTACAGTATATACTCTCCGAATGGAGGTGACATAGCAGATACAGTCTCAATCACATCTAAGGTAGAGCATGATAAAAGATAGATAAAATATAAAATCCACAAAGAGATACAGCAGATAGAAGTCTAAGTGTCTAAGATACACAAACCCAGAAAATATCTCAAAGCTCAATACAGTAATCAATAGAATAAATACAACTCAAGACAACTAAAATAACTATCTATACAACCTCTACTGTGTCTCCTCTAGGCTAGCAGGCAATCTCCAGGCTATCTGTAAAATTTATCAACAGGTCCAGTCGGGACAGGTGCGAGCACAGTACATCTCAACAAATCATAGCAGGTTAGAAAATATAATCATGCAGTAAAGTAAGATACAAGATCTGAAAGAAATACAGTATGTAAACAGAGAGAGAACTGTAATAGAAATATCTAATATAAATAGAGAACTAACAGTGGCTAGTGAGTCAGAGTACAATATAGACATGTAAATGGCAAAGGATGATTCTCATGTACACTATGGAATGATTCTGATGCTACACTACTTGGATATTATTCACATGTCCACTTCTACTCCCCCGTACCCCCAATCAATACACAAGGATCCAGGCAGGTTATGTTATGATTCATGTAATGGCCCCCGAAGGGTGATACATGATAGTCCCATAAATGGAGATTCTAGGAAAGCCCATAAATGGGAGATTCAAGAAAGACTCTGTGATCAGGAGAGTACATGTCACAAGTGATTCAATGAACCATGAAGCATAGTGATACACAATGTAAGTAAAACGCACAGAACATGTAGTATTCGATGCTCCCTGAGGGGATAACATCTCAAGAAAGGATCCATATAGTACTAATCCGTGTGACCAACGTGACAGCATCAAGTAAAGTAATTTAAAGCAGAAAAATAATTCTAAACAGGATATAAAATGATCAGAGAATGTACTCGCCTGCTATCTGAGTGTCCGGACGAAAAGTACTGTCCGAGGAGAGGTGTCTGGCTCCTAATCAGAACAGCACAAGTCACAACAAGTCCAAAATGGTAACATGAAGTTCTACTATGCATTCTACATGATTCTAGGTCAATCTAGACCAAAGTCAACTCTTGGTCAACTATAAAGTCAAACTAGGTCAACTCTAATCAACTGTGGCCAAACTAGCTAGGGTTGAGTCAACAATGGTCAACTAGTCTAGGTTAGTCAATTCTAGGTCTAAACAAACTAAGTATATGCAAATCAAGTATCCAAGATAGCTACTAACTCATAGCCTAAGTCACTTGCTAAACCAAGCACAAAACTAAACCATAAACTAACTAACTATATATATATATATATATATATATATATATATATATATATATATATATATATATATATATATATATATATATATATATATATTATTCACATTCACATATTTATATACATAGATATATATAGAAAAGCTATATATAGGCACATACATATATATATATATATATATATATATATATATATATATATATATATATATATATATATATATATATATAGAGAGAGAGAGAGAGAGAGAGAAAGAGAGGTAAAAGAGTAAGTGAGTATGTGTGTGTTTGGCATGTGTGTGAAAGGATATGTGTTAATGTTCTCAGATTTAGTGATATGTAGGTGTATGTGACATGGGATACATGGTGTCAAAGGGTGTATAAATGCATGTGTGTAAAAGGTTATAGGTTAACTCAATTTATAGAAATGCATACATACATACTTACATTGTATACATGCAGTCATACATATCATATATGCATACTTGCATTCATTCATGTACCTATACATACATACATATTTGAATACATTATATACTTGCATACGTTATATTCATATATGCATACTCTACATTATATTACATTAATTCCTGCATACATGCATACATACATATTATGTATATTATATTACATGATACATACGTGTATACTTGCATTATATTATACTTACATTCATGCATATTAGATACTTGCATTTATATTAACATATTGCATACATTCATTTCATTCGTGCATCTATACATTACCTACATGTTTTATACATATGCATACATTGTATATTCATATCATTTCATACATTAACATAGAGGCATACAAACATGCACACATCATATATTTTATACCTTACATTACCTACATATCATGTTATATATTATCATTCATTTCTTTCATATATTACATTATCTTTAAGTTGAATACATCATATATGGATACAATACATTATCTTGCATGCTTGCATTTATATATTATATTCTATATTACCTATATACATGTATTTCCTCCATTCATTCAAGCTTGCATCATATACTCTACATTACCATACATGTTATCATTATATATTGTATTACAATATTTATACATTACGCATTCATATCTATCATTACATATATATCTTGCATTCATATCTAGCATTCATTATATAATTTTATGCATACATTGTATATCATTCTTTCATTCATGCATTTATGCATTATTTACATACATTATATTAATTGCATTCCTACATGCTTGCATTCAACCATATATATACATTAATGTAAAGAGGATATATATCATATATATATTATTTCATTCATCTAACATCTCATACATTATATATACATTAAGGTAAAGAGGATATATATTATTTTATTTCATGCATTATATGAAATGCCCAAAATTTTAAAAAAATTTATGAAAAACCCACCGCAAAAGAAACTTTTATCGCGTGCCCAGCATTATATAAAAAATATATAAAAGGGGACGGCATGACCTTTTTGCCCTTCTAATTTATTAAGAATATCCACATACCCAGCAACTCTTCAAAAAAAATGGTTCGAGTCGCTCCCTCCTCTTCCATACTCTGTTTGCTTTCGATTTTAGGTCATCTCCTCCAAAAATTTTAGAAAAACCCGACAAGAAATCGCCAGCGAATCTCCATTCGCAAGTTTCACACAATGTCGCAATCATCATCAATGGATGTAGACCGAGTTAGAAAAGACGGAGAAGAAGTAGATGTTGAAA